>QXEO01001359.1:372500-972500 GCA_007115705.1 Dactylis glomerata
CTATTTTCTAATGATACTCCCTCCATACCGGATAATAGGTAAATCTCCTGAGGCTGCGATACCAAGGCATGTTGTGATTGGCCTAAAAATAGCGCTAGAAACCATCCCGTTCATTTGTTTGCGCAGTTAATAAGGCAACGTGGAACCTTGATTGTTTTCACATTACATTAAAGCAATGTAAAACATTAATTGTTTTGTGTTGTTTCTAATGAATCCATTTTTTTCAAAGCTATTTCCAAATAATCCAAATTAGTTTGCTTACCACGAAGTCATGCAAAGGTTTTCTACCTACAAATATGACAACTGTTGTCCTCACTAATCATAGGCAAATATATTTAATTTATTGAAGGATATGCACTACACATATGCCATTTCTTTCACTAAGCACACACAAAAGGACAGTTTGTTAGTTTATAAGGATCTCATGCACCCAACAAAATATATGGTTCTCAAGGAAGGCTTGCCTTCTCGCCTTCTTCATGTACCCATCACATTGTTGCTTGTGAGTATCTCATGCATACCTTTTGAGAAAGGTATCCATTTTTAAAACCATCTCCTTCCCATAACCAATAATATTGGTATATTCTATGGTATGGTTTCTCTCGGTCGAGTTACTTAGAATCGGCCTCCTTCCACTTAGAGTTAACGAAGCTTGTTTATTGTCGTTGTTTTGTTGAGACAAATGCTACCAGGGGTATCTTAAGAGAGGTGGTTGACGATGACGACATTGGAGCATCTAGACGGCATTGGTAGGCGACACGATGTACCCAGGGTTGGCCCCTCGTGTTGGATGTAAAGACCTACTTCATGCTTGATTGTATTGATCCATATATGTTTACAAGTGTTGCCGGTGGCATGATGATGTAGATGAGTGCTACAGCGGCTATGGGAACTACGAGGATGAATGGAATTGTCCTCTACATTCTACCTAGGTCAAGCTTTATATAGGCAACTTAACCTAGGGTTTTACATTGTATGAGCGAGTCATCATAAACCCTAAATCAGTTACCACCATGGATTCATTTACTTGTTCTCCACGATAGTCTTGGATGGATCAATTGGGTCTTCACGTAGTTTTGGGCCTCAATCGACAGGTCCTTCAAGGCGGCGACTGAGTTGGGCCACCATGGTCTTGTGTAGTGAATAGCTTCCTTGGGCCTACCTAGTTCGGTATTCCCTCATTAGTCATCAACATATGTCAAGATGACTATTCTCATGATACTATATCTAGGAAATATGTGTGCTGCAATTATATTCACATTGATTGGTGGGATTATTATCAGTGGTTGGAATAGATATCTCATATGAGAGCGTACATGTATTTGCGCATGAATAGCTTTTTCATCATGGAATTTACATGTATGCTAAAAATTTACTTAGTACATAGTTATGCTTAAGTAAGCATGACGATTATCAATGGATACAATATATATACAACCTCCATCCGCGAATAAGTGTACGTTTAGCTTTTGTCCTAAGCCGGGATTTTAAAGTTTGACTAACGATATATAACAAATTATAACATCGATTAACATCACTTGATCCATTTTGAAATAATATTATATGATATACTAGTTTCATATCATACATATTGCTATTTTTTCTAAAAAGTTGCTCAAACTTAGAATAGTTTGAATGCGCACAAAAGATAATTAACATACACTTATTTCCAAACAAATTGAGTACTATGTATATATATTAAAAAGGACTAGCGGTTTACACTAATAATTGGAAGGAACCATGCCATGATTAGATTAGGTCCTTAACGTCAACCAACATGATTAGTGGAACTGGAACATGATCATAACACATTGGCACATGTGTGCTCCTAGGAATATATAGTTAGAATCCATTTAACACATGAACTATCATGGTTGGTTTACATTATTGTTTCGAATCTATCTAGAAACTAGTTTAAATATAGAAATCTTGTTAGCGTAAGAGATAGACTCTTTGGAAAATACATTATAAGAAGGTCCTACTCCCTAGCCTTAAACATGTATGGGTGACCGTTGACACCACGGAAAAGCCCAAATAAATAAAAGGTAGACTATCAATATTGTATTTAGCAGTTCTTATACAAGCTAAGGAGACAAAATAGACTTTGCAAGTATGAAATCATAAATTATCGCAATTGTTTCTGATGAACCCATTTCTTTCAGAACTGCCTTAGAGTCTAAAGAAACTTTGTTGAGCATCAAATATGAAAGATTTTTTAGCTCCTTAGTTAACATTCGTTTTTCTTGCTAATCACACACAAAGAAAGTTTGTTGATCATTGAACATGCAAAAGTCTTGCAATTGGCAACATAACAAGGGTTTGATCATGGAATAGACACAAAACAAGGTGTTTGGTGTCAACATGACCATTCTCATGATGTTATACAAAATGTTTGTCTTCTAAATTTATTTGATTTTTTGTATCATTAATGCTGAAACTAACAGATTCGGAATTATACACGTGTTTGCACTTGGAATTTCTTTGCTTTGCTGCAACATGGAATTATATGTACTCGTTGGAATGTACTTAGTGCATTGTTATGATTAAGTTGTCGGTTATCAATAAAAACAATATAACACGTGTATGTATTGGAAAGACTAGCAAGTTGGTACATTGATAATTAGAATGAACTAGGTCATGGTTACACTACAGCCCTAATATCGATATGCATGATTATTGTAATTTAAACATTATCATTACACATTGTCCACATGCCTGTTCCTAGGACTACATAGTTTGTTGGGCGCTAGTGAACTTTTCAGCTGTACATATGAAATTTGTTTTTTTTTAAAAAAATTGCTCGTAGTTAAGTACGTAAGTATGTATATAATGCTCCTTTTATAAATAAGTACGTTTTGTCAGAACCATCAATCAAACAGGGTGTTTGGTCTAGTGGTATGATTCTCGCTTCGGGTGCGAGAGGTCCCGAGTTCGATTCTCGGAACACCCCTTTTTTATCTTCCTTTTTCGTTGCACTCTTGGGCCTCTCCTCCCTCTGCAGCCCAGCAAAAGCCCAGTGAGACCTCTAGCAAGAAGGCAATGGCGGGAATGGGCAAGAGAAGCGCGCCATTTCTTGCTACCTAGGGTTTCTCCAGCTCCATTCCCCTCCCCTCTGCCGCTCGCCTCACCAGTCACCATCTGCACCGCAACGCAAGGATCCACATCTATGGCCGGGGAGACCAAGGACGGAGAGCCCCAGGCGCAGCAGGGGGCGGCCCCCAAGCCTGCGGCTGCGGCTGCTCCGGCGGCGGGGATGACGGAGGCGGAGGTGGAGGAGCTCCCCAAGACCATCGTGCGGCGGCTGGTCAAGGACAAGCTCGCTCAGATCGCTGGCGCTGGCGGCGAAGGAGGGGCGGAGGTGATCGTCAACAAGGACGCCATGGCCGCCTTCGCCGAGAGCGCCCGCATCTTCATCCATTACCTCTCCGCCACGTCCGTGCCTCTGCACCCCACATCTGTTCCATTCCTCAGCATTTCCGCATTCATTCCCCAACTTTCGTTCTGATTTATGCGAAATTTTGTGAATCCGGGGTGAAATGTTCTTGTGTGAGAGCTGAGCAAATTCTGGGGGAATTTTGTATTAGTGGTTCAGAATCTGCACTGCTGAGACAGCTTTGAGCTGATTCATGTGCTGCCTGGTCGCATGAGTGTGAAGTCATAGTAGAATGCAGGACCAATATTGTTGTCCACCTGTAGCCGCAAATTTCAGCGCAAACTAGACTTCCCCTCTTTTACAGTCTGATACTAACAAGATGGCCATTTCATTTGCAGTGCCAATGATATGTGCAAGGATGCAAAGAGGCAGACAATCAACGCGGAGGACGTCTTCAAGGCGCTCGATGAGATCGACTTCCCAGAGTTTGTGGAGCCCCTCAGGACTTCCTTGGAAGGTCAGTGTTACAGTCGGTTGTACTTGTTCCTCAGCTGTGTCCATAAAAGTTTTTATGTCATTCAGTTCAGATGCTGCATCAAGAACACTATGAACGAAGGATTCAGTGGCTCAGTACTTCAGATTGTTTGCAAGAATGCAAGAGCATATATACTAGTTTTTAGAAAAAATGGGATTTCCTTGACTGTTCATACACTTCTGAATGAGGGATTGCATGCTATTGCATTTGAATGCAACCGCGTTAAAACAAACATTCAGGTTAATTGGATTGCACTCAATTCTTTCTGCAGTCTGCCCATCCGTGGGAACAACTATTTAGAAGCAACAAACTTGCCCAACCCTCCTCTGGCTTTATAAGGATGATTCTACCAGCCATCTGATAAAAGTCTTTTGCCCTGTTTCTGTTTCAGAGTTCAGAACTAAAAATGCTGCCCGGAAGCCAGCAACAGCCAAAAAGCAAGCTGAGAAGAAAAGGAAATTGGATAAAGAGCCAGAGCCTCAAGAGGAGCAAAATGGTGCAGCTGAGGAAGCCAACACTAACGCTGATGAGGATTAGTTTTTCCGACCTTGGTGATAGGCTGAATCTGAATTACTACATTAGTTGGTGTGCTTTCTCAGCAGCATGCCCCTCGTGCTATGTATGGCCACGTCTCTACGAGCAAAACTGTTGTCTACTTGAGATCATGATTTGTAACTCATGTTTATGTTCCAGACATTGTTGGTTATGCTAGCTTAAATAGTGAACCTTGTTGTACTGCTTAACTTACCACCTCCTGTGAAGCACCGTTTTAGGGTTAATGGTAGGACAGGAATAATTTGATTGGAAGCTCCTGGTTTTCTATGCATAATCTTAGTAGAATTGCTCATTGCGCATCTTTTTCAGATACTGAACGTATATTCTGACCTACTGTCACTCTGGAGAATATCTATATAAATTGCCATTGAACTGTTTGAAATTGAAGATATGGGCTATGATACAACACATAAAACAAAATCATAACAAGGTCTATCTATGATTAGTCTGAAACTTGAATCGATAGACTAAATATGCTTCTCAGATTGATACATAGTTGCTTGGAACAAGAACTGAAAAGAGGATCAAAATTTAGACCTAGCAGGCTAGTCAGCCGCTGTTGAAAACTGCCTGGACAGCTATATATTGCCATTTAAGTTCAGATGTCGAATTCAGTCACTAGCTAGTAAATGTGGAATCACAAATTTACAGTCCACGGAAACAGTAGCTGTAGTGGTTGCAAAATGATCTGACCAGACTGAGGCACACTAGACTGAGGCACACCGTAACTCGTAAGGCACTGATATGGGCTGTACTTCAGTATGAACCCCATTTTCTAATAACTCTTTCTTTCGCAGACATCCCGACTCTTTCTTTGGCAGGCACTGCAGCCGGTTCACTGCTGCCTACCAGTACAGGAGTTGGCTTTGGCCTAGAAGCGGGCACTGTAATGCCCCGAGAAACACAATAAGCTGCAAAGGAGATGGCACGCCGTATCTGCCGCAGCACAAGCAGCAATGGGTTGACAGCAGCTGCCACCAGCACATTGAAGTTCGCAATCAGGAAGAACTGCAATGCAAAATGTTGCAACAGTTAGCACTGCCATAATTAATGTTTTAAGAAGTAACTAGGCAAAGAAACGCATAATACTTGTCCCATTACCGCTGCGATAATGCCGAGGATGGTCAGAACAATTTGCTTCGCCGCGTCCCAGAAACCTCCGCTGCTAAACCACCTGAACCAACCGCCTCCTCCTCCTCCTCCAGACCGTCTTCCGCCACCACTGGCCGCAGGACAAGGACAACCTTGCCGGCCTCTTTGCTGGCGTGTTTCAGACCCCATTCCCCATCTCTCAAAGCCTGCCTTGTTGAGTCCCAAGGCACTCTCTAGCCCTCTCCTGGCTTCAACCTGCAAGGGATTACTGACTCGATTATGTTGATATTTTTCTTGCTTTCACAACATCTGAAGATTGCAAGTTATTTGGATTCTCACGGAAATCACACCAGTTACTTATCTAGATTGTAGTACAATAATTCCTATCACCGTCAGTATTGGCTCCACTCCCCACCTTCTACATGTGTATGTTAACATTAAATAAAACAATGGTCAATGTGGTGGGCAGGGCAATGAGGCATTGTCTATGGAGTAAGCAAGATAAAGAACATCATAATTCGTTGGCTGCATGGGAGATGGTGTGCAAACGAAGGAGAAAGGAGGGCTTGGAGTGGTTAACTTAGATATACAGAAAGATGCACTTCTCATGAAGCATTTATACAAAAAAAAATTAACCATCATGATGCGCCTTGGGTGGACATGGTTTGGCAGGCTTATTACCAGAGTTCAGTTCCACATGCTATATATGACAGACCAGGTCGTTCTGGTGGAGGGATATATGCAAGTTGTTTACAAAATTCACAGGTGTGTCGACGTTTTTTCCAAACCATGCAGGAGAACTGCATGTGTAATTTAAGATGAAGAAAAGCCACGAAGGCTAGAGTACACGACCATGAAGTATCAACAATCAACAAGGAAAATACAGCAAAAAAGATAACTGAATAAAGGGGGGAGCGACCTCGACCCAGGACGAGCCAACAACCGAGCTCCAGGACCTAATACATGATACCTGCAAAAACAGCCAACTAAGCTGAAACTAACAGCTTCCTCTTATGCAGCCGGAAGGAGAAACGACCCTTGCTCGCAATCTTCAGAGGTGTGTCGACTTGCGTGCCTGGTGATGGAGAAACCACTCTTTTCTGGAAAGATAACCGGCATCAGAACATACTAGCTCTGAAGTTCCCCAGAATTTACTCGTTTGCTCTAGACCCTGATGTTTCACTCCAGTCGATGCTCGTTTGTGAATCACTGGAACAGCTGGCGCAGCTTTTGCCATCCCTATCTCTAACAAGCTATGGTGGAGCACAAATTCTTGTTCTGATTTAACAGATGAATAAAGATGTGATTGATAGGCAACAGCTGGATAGCTGGAAGTTTCAAGCACACAATAGTGCTTTCTCACCCTCAGGATATTATAAACTCATGTTCACTGGTCTACAGGTTTGTACGGTTTTAAAAAAATTGTGGAAAAGCAAAGGTTTACACAAACATAAAAGTTTCATATGGCTGCTTCTGGTGGACGGTTTGTGTACTAGAGACATGATGGAGAGACGTCGTTGGCATTCTGGAGTGGATTTTGCTGTGTGCAACACGCAGCAAAGAGAGTCAAGGGAACACTTATTTTTTTAATTGTCCTTTTGCTATGAATGTTTGGCATCGGTTGGGGATAGTTTGGACTTCTAGACAGAGCATTGCCAAAATGTTCAATGATGCAAAGTAGAGCTTCTGGGGGCATACATTTTCTGAAGTTGCCACTTGTGCATTATGGGGGATATGGAAAAGCAGAAATGCTAAGATTTTTTTAGGAAAAAGGCCAAACTTGCAGGCTTGTAAGGCCATTTTTAAGTCAGATCTGAACCTTGTTATTTGTAGGGTTAAGCCCGTTCACGAAGCTCCACTAGCAGCTTGACTAGATTCTCTTTAGCTGTGTTTTGGTTTCTCTTTAGCTTTGGCTAAATTCTTTAGCCTTTTTTTCCATCCTTTCTATATATCATGTAAAACAGCTTATACACTTTGTTTATTTGACCCCTTTGGGTTTCCCCAACGGTTTCATAGTAAATGAAAAGGCAAAGAGCAATTTAATATTTGTGATGTATGTACAGCTCCAGAACAATCAGGCAGCCTCTAACTCTCGAAGCTCAGTCAACAAGGTTGAACATGCTACTGGCAATAAATTACCAACCTAATTCATTGTGTTATTACATTATCTCAGCACTCAGCAATTCAGCATTGGAACATTACAGTTAACAAATACGATTAACTGTAAGATTAACAACCTATGCATAACCATTTTCATTAGCATTAAGCAATCAGCTACTTCCAGCCACTAAACCGAACACACCAGTTGTTGATACATCTGAAACCAATTGAATCCGAAGGAGAAAAAACTGCGACAGTTCTGGCTCACATGCTGAGTAATCAGTCAGACAAGGGGGTCTATTCATGTGCACCTACTTCCGGCGGCCGCTGCCGGCGCTGGAGAAGAGGCTGTAGGCGCGGCGGGAGCCTATACTCCTCTCGCGGGAAGCAACTGTCCACTGAAAACGCGGGACTGGCCATCGGCAGAGAACCGGAATGAGCGGACCACAGAGGCGTTAGCGGCAACGCCGGCATATGTGAACTTGAGTTAACTTCCAGAGAACCTCACAATTATTCAATGGCTATGCTGATATTTTTGTTACTCCGTCAACCTCGGAAGGATGCCAGTGATTTCGGAAGCTCACAATTAAACAGCACCAGTTGCTTAACGAGATTGTAGCCCAGCATTTGTCTATCAAGAGGACAACAGAATACTTATGATGTAAAGATTCAGAACAATTGGGCTGTCTCTAACTATCAAGATCAAGCAAAAAGATTAAAACACGCTGCTGCAGATATAGTGCCATCCTAATTCATGTGTTATTACATTGGCTCATCACCCAGTAATTCAGCATCTGAATATTACTCGTTAACTACAGTACCTATTAACAAATAAGATTATCAGCCTGCGTAAGTATATGTAAGCGTCACCTGAATTACTGGGTGATGAGCAGTTGAAAATTCTGAACCCAACTGAATTCGAAGAAGAACATTCGCGTATCTTTGCTGTTAGTATTATTCAAGTAAAGGGACTAGCAACGCGCACCTGGTCCAGGCGAGCGCCGCCGCCGGAGAAAACGCAGTAGGCGCGGCCGAGGGAGCCGAGGCTCCTCCCTTGGGGAGCAACGCGTCCAGAGAGAGCGCGGGACTGGACGGGGGAGAAGACGGCGGCGTCGCGGCGGAAAGCGCGGAGCCGAGGCGGCGGCGGCGGCTGCGGAGGCGCGAGCGACATGGCTAATCTAATCCCGCCGTTTGGGCCTACGGCTGGCCGTTTGCATCCGGCAAGCTGGCTGGCCACTTGAGCGCCCATCATGGGCTCCCAAAAAAAAATGGAGAGTGAGAGTGGATAAATGGACACGACACTACATGTAACCTTTTTTCAAATATTTAAAATTCGTATTCTCAAGTTTTAAAATATCCTAAACAAAATTCTAGAGATAGCCAATTTACTATACAGTCTAAGATGTTAGTATGAACTACTCCCTCTCATCCAAAAGTGTCGGTGATTTTGTACAACTTTGTACTAAATGAGCCGACAATTATTATGAATCGGAGGGAGTACTTTATATTCTAGTCTACGCAAACACTATATAATTTTTTCAGATTTTATAACTTTTGAGTAGCCTGCAATATAAAACACTTTGCATTAAGATTTTGAAGGTTTGTAGTATTTATCATTAGAATTTTATTCTGGAATTTTTAAATTTGGAAATGTAGTTTTTAATGTTTTAAATAAAGAGCTATGTGTAGCTCGGACTCTGTTTTAAGTTTGTAAACCAGCCATCAACAATATTAGGAAGCTTTGGCGTGGCGGCACACAAGTTCTCAAGATTCAGGTGTTTCACCAAATTTCATATGATTTTATCATTTTTTTAATATGTTTTAGAACTTGTGAGAATATATTTAAACTAAAACTGGCTTGTTTCAAAGTCCTCGTTATTTGGAACATAGATATGCAATTACGTAGAACAAAAATCAGACAATATTGATTAAAAGGTAAGACATATACAAACTTTAGAATCCAATGAAAATCCACGGGATGAGATGAGAGATAGAGCTAGGTGGTGTGGCAGGATGATTCTTACATGCGCATCAAACTCACTCCTATTGCATGCGCGTTAAACACACTCTCTTTTGTTATTTGTGGATCTAAGAGCATCTCCACTCACGGCCCTCATAGGCCCTTTGGGGGCCGCTGGCGCCAAATTTGGGTTCCAGCCATGTCCCTCAAAAAAAAATTGGCACCGGCGGGCGGGCGTTATTTACTCGGCGCTCCCGGTCCAAACCCAATTTCTAGGGAGGCAATCGGGGGCGCCGGCGGGAGTGGAAAAGCAAGCGGGCCAGCATTGTCGGCGACTAGGTGAAAATATTTCACTTTTCCCACCAAAATTAGCGCCGAGCTTTTCACTTTTCCCACCAAAATTGGCCGCCATCTCCCCCTCCACTACCGCCGAGCTTCTCACTCCCGCTATTCCCCAGCAAAGGAAAACACAGATCCTCCCACAATGCCGCGTTGAGGAATGCCGCGCCGGGCATCGAGAAGCTGCACAGCTCGATCATGGCCTGCATGGCGGACGCGGCCTCGCACGCTGCCGAGAGGGCGAAACAGGCCGCCAAGATGGAGCAGGTTGCCGCGGTGAGGTGGGCGTCGGTCATCGAGAGGCAGGACGCCAAGCTCGAGCTGATTAGGGCCAATGTGGCCACCAAGAAGAGGAGGGAGGACCTGTCGATCCTCATGGTCGACACCACGGGCATGGACGACGACGTGCGGGAGTGGTGGAAGGCCCAGTGCACCGCCATCCTCTACGAGGTCCGAGGTCCACCGGCATCCACTTCAGCAGCTGCGGCGTCCACTTCCCCAGCACCTGAGGCCGAGGCTTCACCGGCGACAACCACTACCCCACCGGACGTCGATGTCGACGCCGCCGTCTGATCACCGCCGCTAAGCTTTGTGATGCCGCAGCCTTATTTTGCTCGCTAGACTATGATGATTTGCAGCGATTTGCGACGATGGGATCGTCCAGACTTTAGGTTTGTAACCGTTTAAACGCCCTAACTATTTGTGATCGCATAAGCGATCGGCGATCGGCCATTCTACCCGCCATATTTGTGTGTTGTTTGAATTTCGAATTTGTGATTTGGGGGCCGATTTGGGGGTTACGGCTGGAGACCGGCTCCCCCCCATAGCCGGTTCTTCCGCCGGCGGCCCCCGATACGGTCGTGCGCCGGATCCAAATTGGAGAGCGCGAGTGGAGATGCTCTAAATCGACGTGGCTATGTGCACATGATGTCGTGTACAGTAGAAGTGAAATTCAACCCAAACAAAATGCTGTACGTAGTTATTCTTCTATATTTGAAATATATTTATAAATGGCTTATTCAAGACCGTCAGATACTTTTGATCTACAGTGAATGTGGCAAGAAACTCAAGCCATGATCACAGCAAGAAGGCAACGCCGAAGCCAACAAGCGCCGCGAGCGCCGCGGAGCGAGCGAAGAGCACTGGCGCCGCGGTCGAGGGCGCCGGTGCCGGTGGCGTTGCAGGCCCTGGCGCAGGCGCAGCCGGTGCAAGGTCATGTTTGAGCGCCTCCACGGTGGCCTGGTCGACATGGAACGACTTCTCGAGAACGATGTCGTCGATGCCAGACTCGAATATCGCGCCGGGGAGCGAGACGGTCCCTGGGCTGGCGCCGCCGAAGGTGGAGAATGCGCGAGCCATCTCGGCGCCGGCGTTGTACTGGAAGTGCACCATGCCCTTGGGGAACACGAACACGTCGCCGGTCTGCAGCGTCTGCGTGTACACCTTGCCGGCCGTCTCGTCGACGAGGCCCACCATTAGCGGGCCCTGCACCACGTACAGCAGCTCGGACGCCCTCGGGTGGATGTGCGGCGGGTTGAGGGTGCCGGCGCCGAAGACAAGGGCGGCGTAGGAGACGGACTGGCCGAGCAGCGCCGGGAACTCCGCGGCGGTGGCCTTGCTCGCCGTGAACTTGGCCGGGTCGGCGGCGTTGCTGGTGATGAGGTAGGGGTAGGTGAAGAATGTGCCGTCGAGGAGGGTCGCGTTGGTGCCCGGCGGCACGACAAAGTCCGTCAGGATGTCCGGGTCGCTGGCCTGGGCGCCGCAGATGGCCGCGGCGAGCAGGGCGATGAGAGTGAGAGACGGCCACGCCATTTTCGTAGCGCTAGCTGTAAGGTTTGTGTGATCAAGTCGGCTGGAGAGTGAGACCTATTTGTACAAGTCGTGTGGCTTTGTAAGAGCCGACCAAGCACATCCTGCTAAAGCTTGAGAGGTCAGCCTAATTGTAAGCTTCTGCAGCGCTCCTGCGAGACACGATGAACATCTTGTGGTAAAAAAAAAATCCAGATTTACGTAGAACCCTATGTGTTGAAACGGTCAGGGAACCGGCCAGCTGCAGCCGCCGGAACAAGAGTGGTCGCCCAGTTAACTCTTCCCTGGATGAGTGTATGGCGCTGCAGGCCTGCAGCCTGCTGTTAGCCAGGCCAACATGTTGACAGATGTCTGTAAACATCGACCTCGATTTCTCAAACCCTTTGGTCACCACATGGCTATTCCTTCTGTATAAATATCACAATATGTTCTGCAACATCGTCACCTCATCAAGTCGTCTCAACCACAGCCTCATTACCTTCCTCCACGAGTTTGATCAGCTAGCATCAATCCAATGGCGTCCCTGAACATCTCCTCCTTGGTGCTCGTGGTGGTGGCACTGCTGTCGGCGCCACTGGCCGCCGTGGCCGGCGACCCGGACATCCTGACCGACTTCGTACCCCCGCTAGCGCTCGGCGGGCCGGTCAACATCACCGGCGACTACTTCACTTTCACCGGCTTCCGGCCCACTTTCCCGGCGCTGCCGCCGCCGACGGCCTTCACCATCTCCAAGGCCTCCATGGCGGAGTTCCCGGCGCTCAATGGGCAGAGCGTGTCGTACGCCAGGCTCACGTTCCCCGCGGGCACCGTGAACCCGACCCACACCCACCCACGTGCCTCCGAGCTGCTCCTCGTCATCGAAGGCGCGCTCTCCGTCGGCTTCATTGACACCACCGGCAAGCTCTACACCAAGGACCTTGTCGTCGGCGACATGTTCGTCTTCCCCAAAGGCCTCGTACACTACCAGTCCAACCAAGGGCCCAACCTCGCCATCGCGCTCTCAGGGTTCGGGAGCGCCTCTGCAGGCACCGTGTCCGTGCCCGTCACCGTGTTTGGTACCGGAGTCGACGACGCCGTGCTCGCCAAGTCGTTCAAGACCGACGTGGCCACCGCGCAGAAGCTCAAGGCGGCCCTGACACCGCCAAAGAAGAATTGATAATTCATACTTTTGTCCACCGTGTCTGGTATCCTATTATCGGTGCCGTTGCCATGTTGGAGCTTTGCCATGTCATGTTTCAATAAATTTTCTTCTTAAAATAACTTGCCTACCTGCCTAAAGGATGTAAACCAAACTTTGTTGAATTATATATTATTGACTCATCCTCTTTATTTTATTTTATTTTAAACCGGGGCAAAAGAAGCCCCAATCTATTAATTAAGAAGAAGAAAATTGTTCAGTTTATTAACGGTAAACCAGGTAAAAATCATTACAATAAAACTAAACACACCCAAAGCATCAACTTCCCGACCGACTAGACAAAACAACAAAGCCTCTCAACCTACAATACATGGAACGCGATGCCACAAAGCTTCGCGTCCTCTTTATTTGTAGTGTTTGTGTCTTTCTGTGATGAGGTCTGCAGCTTGGAATTATATTATTTAAAAGAAATTTATTTAAAGGACACTTAGAATATACACCTTTCATGGTACATGTCATGTTGTTTTTGCGCATGAATTGATAGGGCTAGGTATTGAGAATAGAATAGTGAAATCAGGGAAGAAGTCTTGTGTTTCCAGGTGACCAAGAGGGAAAACTTTGACTTCAACTAAGACTCCCTCCGTTCCTATGTATATATAGTTTTTGGCACGAAAATAGTAGAATGCAGATGGAGGAAATATATACCAGGTTTAGAAGGGGATTGCCTGTCGCTAATTCACATGAAAAAGTACGGGAGTTTGCATGAGATAAGAAAACATATTCATATTGTAAAAATATTGTCCACATGAATGCAACATAATACACCTTATATATTGGAATCTTTCTCAGAAAACTACACACCTTATATCTAGGAATGGAGGGAGTATCTGGTTCATGACTTTGCTCCCTTTTTTATAGATTGGCAGATCTGGAGGACTTCTTACAGCTTGGTGTGGCTCTAGTTTTTAGGGACCTTTTTTTTTTCCAAAATGACTTGTACTTTCGGTTGATCTTGTATCCACAAAAAAATGATTATTTGGTGCACCATGGTTGATGGACAATGTCAGGATGCTAGAAAAATTAGTTTATCTCATGGCTCCATGATATTGATATGCCTTCTGAAGTTAATTGGTTACTCATAGGAAATTTCAATCCCATCGGATCAATGTTGGATAGAATGGCATGGGGCTAACACTAATGACATTCTGTTAATTATGCAATTTTCAATCTTTCTTTAGTAAAAATTCTCTTAAAGACATAAAATTCACTTGGAGCAAGATGGAGCAATGTCCACTTTTAGAAAGACTTAACTAGTTAGTTCTTAAATTCCCAATGTTGGAGTCTAAATTATCCATCTAGCTTTGCCTATCCAATGTCCATGACAATCCCGGATCATGTGCCCTTTTCAATTTTGACTACAATCCCTAAATGAAAATTATTTAGAGTTTAGAACTAATGGATGGAACATGATGGATTTATTTCCTCATTGCAATTTGTTTTGAACTAGTCTACTTTCTTACAGTTATGCTGCTAAAAGAATTATTACTAAGTTGGAAGTTCTGTAGGAGGTTTGAAGACATGTGCAAAGGGTCAAATGAACCCAAATATACTATTGATGATGTCATTAGTGTAATATGTTTTCCCTCAACAAAAAACAATGTAATATGTTTTATAGATTTTGTGAATAATGGAAAGGATCTCACAGATGGAGAATGGAAGTTTAGGACACACCTTAAGCGGCTACAATCTAGCCTTTTAAAGGAGGAAAAAATTTAGAGGCAAATATAAAGTTAATTTTTTTTCATGCACTGGCCTCTTCTCGGCATGAAAGGAGACATATTGCTAGTTTAGCAGATGCATGAAGAAAACTACACCTATACATAGAAGATTGTAAATTTAGGAACAATTATTTCATAATCGCCTATACATTTAATATTCTTAAATTTGGTAGAGGACTGTGAAGTGCGAGAGATAACAATTATTTTGGTATAATGTATAATTAGATATAAGCAAATAGAAAGTTCTAGTATGTAAATTACACGCTTTCTAAGGGAACTGATGGCATTAGGTTAACTTACTGGTGTTTCCATGAAATGTGTGCTAAGCGGAACATGTGTAGGTTTTTTCCTTTCTAGTGTTTTGATAGTTTGTTCTTGTGACACTTGATGAATATATGTGGTTAATAATCCAAACTTATTTTTTGTGTAAGGAAGAATCCAAAATTATGACGAAGCCTATGTGCTGAATTAAGTAGTAAGAGAACGGCATATCCGTGTGGCGAAACAAGAGTGGTTGCCCAGATAACTCTTCCCTGGATGAGTGTGTGCTGCAGCCTGGAGCCCTGCAACCTGCTGTTAGCCAGGCCAACGTTTCGACAATGCCTATACCATCGACCTCGAGTTTCTCAAAAGTTTTGATCACGGCGTTTGCTCCGGTACAACCCTCTTCCCTCAAACTTAGATCTATTTAAACATAAAGACGGCTAGGATTGCTCAATACCCCTTCATAATTAAGGACACAATAGTTTTTTAAAAAACTAACTAGGTATACATAGCCCTGTATAAAATATGTATGGCCCAATTTATTTATACGAGTATGTAGCATACGTATAGGTAGGAGTATATGTATGTACACGGTTGACCGGCGGGCGGACGGGCTGGAGGAACGGCAAAGCAGTGCTTGCTGAGCATGGGCGAGTGACCGTGCAGGCCGGCGCGAGCCTCTGCAAGTCCTTGTAAATGCCGGCAGGAGTGGGGCAGCGTGCAGGCAGGATGTCGGCACGGCGGCGAGGTGTACGGCTAGTCCGGCAAAATTTTAGCCGGCCAGTCCGGCCGTTGGGAATCGTCAAGGCGCTCAGGCTGGACATGGAGGCGTGGTGTGCGGCCGGACTGCCCGACGGCAGTGAACGGCATTCAGGTGAGCAAAGCACTGCTATCCGCAACATCCATTAAAAATTTAGTTGATTCTCTATTTAAAGTTGAGGTCGCCGACGTTCCGAGCTGGCACTGCACGATGTCCATGGCTGGCCGGCCGTCATTCTCTATCTCTTCCCAAAAAGCACTTCTTTATCTATAAAAAAATAAGACCATCCCAGGCACTAGCACCCGATGGCGTTTTTTATAGAAGAAGACTCAGTGAGATACCCAAATCCGCCCCCCTCGGGACTCGAACTTAGGATTGGCTGAGAGCAAGACTTGCTCCCATACCACCAGGCTACTGCCCGGTTCTCACTTCTTTATCTATACACTTACGGAGTCTGCAGAGGTTACGATGCAATAGCGGAAACTCACTTTGGCTCCCGTGTCCAAATGCTCTCGCTGTAGGGACCAACCAGCGCGCGGCGCGTTTGATGGCTAGGAAGGTATATCCCGTTGTATATCATGTGTATGGCGATTTTCCAACAGTGCAACGGTCTCATTAATTATGACGCAGCCGTTAGGTTTGCCGGTCCTGAATCAACGGAGCTCAAATCCTGGACCGCATGTAGATGTAGCAAATGAAAATAAGCCCAGCCGTTCACTGCTTTCTCACTACAAAGGGCGTGGGATACGTCAGGTTGCTAGCTGCAAATGGCCTACTAATTGCCGCGCCTGCTGCCCCATGAAAAACACGCCCGTGTCTGCTCCACTCGGCCCAAGCCTCCGGTGACGGGCCTCGCTCCGCTCGTCAGAAGTTGGCATTTACTTTGTAAAATTTGGATCAACATATAACAAACTCCATCTTAAGACAAATTTCTTGTAGCATGAACTTCAACAATCTCCTAAACAAAAACAAAGAAACACTTTCGGCGCTAAACAGCCACTAGGGCTAAACAGTTATACCAACTAAGCTTGAGCAAAGCTCAAACTTAGCAACAGGAACTGGCTTTGTCATCATATCAGCATGATTTTCATGAGTACTAATCTTGCATACCTCCAGTTTACCTTGAGCGACCTCATATCTCACATAATGGTATTTGACATCAATGTGCTTGGTCTTCTCATGGAACATTTTATCTTTAGTAAGGTATATAGCACTTTGATTGTCACAAAATAGGTTAACATAAGAATCATCACCACAAAGCTCAGCATATAAACCTTTCAACCAAACAGACTCTTTATAGGCTTCAGCAATAGCCATGTATTCAGCCTCAGTAGTAGACTGGGCAACAACTGGTTGCAAAGTTGCCCTCCAACTCACAGCACAATCACCAACAGTTGCAAATGAACCTTCTCGTATCCAAATCACCAGCATAATCTGAATTCACGTAGCCAACAAGTCCCTTTCTAGTTCTACCAAACTTCAAACAAGCTTTGGAAGTGCCACGAAGATACCTAAAAATCCATTGAACATCCTTCCAATGTTCTTTACCAGGGTTAGCCATGTATCGACTCACCAAACTCATAGCATATGACAAATCAGGGTGAGAACAAACCATGGCATACATCAAAGAACCAACAGCACTAAAGTATGGAACTCTAGACATATACTCAATATCTTCATGAGTAACAAACATTGAGTAGCTGACAGTTTGAAGTGTGGTGCAATAGGTGTTGTGAATTTCTTTGCATCAGGCATATTAAAACAATGAAGAACTTTATTGATTTAATCATGCTGACTAAGAAATAGCAAACCGGATTTTCTGTCTCTTGCAATTTCCATACCTAGTATTTTCTTAGCAGCACCAAGATCCTTCATCTCAAACTCACTACTCAGCTGTGTCTTCAAAGTATTGATCTCTTTCTTGCTCTTAGCAGCAATCAATATATCATCAACATATAACAACAAGTATATAGGTGATCCATTAACAAACTTGATGTAAACACAACTATCATACTGAGATCTCTTGAAACCATGTGCAAGCATAAATGAATCAAACCTTTTTATACCACTGACTTGTAGACTGTTTCAAACCATATAAGGACCTCTTTAATTTGCAAACAAGATCCTCCTTACCAGGCACTATGAACCCTTCAGGTTGGTCCATGTAAATTTCCTTCTCCAGTTCACCATGCAAAAACGCAGTCTTCACATCTAACTGCTCAAGCTCAAGATCACGCATAGCAACAATACTAAATAATGTACAAATGGAACTATGCTTCACAACCGAAGAGAAAACATAATTGTAATCAATACCTGGAATCTGACTGAAACCTTTTGCTACTAACCTTGCCTTAAACCTCGTAGGCTCTTTAGGAGACAAACCTTCCTTTCTTTTAAATATCCACTTACAGCGCACAGCCTTCTTGTGTTTAGGCAAGCGCACAACATCCCATGTGCCATTTTTATTAAGCGATTGCATCTCTTCTTGCATAGCAGAAATCCACTTCTCACGGTCAATGGATGTAATGTCTTCAATATACATAGCAGGTTCACCGTCATTCTCCACCTGTTCAGCACAACTCATAGCATAATGAACAATATTACATTCTTCAATGAAACGCTTATGAGGAGCAATGTTTCTCCTTGGTCGATGATGGCGTGTAGATGACCGCCCAGTTGGGAACCCCAAGAGGAAGGTATGATGAGCACAGTAGCAAGTCTTCCCATAGTATGAAACCAAGGTTTATCGAACCAGTAGGAGAAAGAACCAACTTCCGAAGGTTGATGCTTGCTAGCTTTGCGACAGCTCCGGACAATTTATATATGGCGCCTCGTCCAGGGCATAGCTTTGCACCACCAGCAACGTGGAACCTGCACACAACACAACCAAGTACTTTGCCCCAACTTATAGTGATGTTGTCAATCTCACCGGTTTGCTGTAAACAAAGGATTAAGCATATCGAGTGGTAAAATATAGTAGTTTGCAAGAATGTAAATAAAGCGAGTAAATGGTAAACGGTAATAACAATGTAAAAGAATGGACCGGGGTCCACAGTTCACTAGTGGTGTCTCCATAAGATAAATAACATGCTGGGTAAACAAATTACAGTTGGGCAATTAATAGAATAAAGCAAGCATACAAATGTCATGAGGATCACTATGAGATTCACTTGGGCATTACAACATAATACATAGACCGTAATCCAACTGCATCTATGACTAATAATCCACCCGCCGGATGTCATCCGAGCAGCCGTTGGGTATTAAGTTGCAAGCAACAGATTATCGCCTTAAGCAAAGTGTGTAATGCAAACAATACAAATGTCCTTGAACACAAGATTGTTGTTTTCTCCCTAGTAGCAACATCACATTTACAACCTTAGAGGTTTTTGTCACTCCCCTAGATTACTAGAGGCATGATTGCTGGTTGATAGCGCCAGAAAAGAGTTGGTGCCTAGTTGAATGTCCAGCCCATTGGGAACCCCAAGAGGAAGGTGTGATGAATACAGCAGCAAGGTTTTCCCTCAGTTAGAAACCAAGGTATGTCGATCAGGAGAGGAGAGACAAACAACTGAAGGTGATGCTGACTGGCCTAATAACACTCCAACAAGGGCGCCGTTTACGACACTTGTTGACTCGTCTTCAACCAATAGCAACGCGGAACCTGCACATAACACAACCAAATACTTTGTTCCCAACTTGCGATGAGGTTGTCAATCTCACCGGTTTGCTTGAAACCAAGGGTATGAGCGTATCGAGTGGAAAACAGTGAAAGTATGCGAGTAAAGTAAACAGTGCGAGTAAAGTAA
This sequence comes from Dactylis glomerata, assembly GCA_007115705.1. Lineage (NCBI taxonomy): Eukaryota > Viridiplantae > Streptophyta > Magnoliopsida > Poales > Poaceae > Dactylis > Dactylis glomerata. The sequence continues at coordinate 392,013 of QXEO01001359.1, forward strand.
ACAGGTGATAGCAATATGATGGAAATAGGACCGGGGTCCACAGTTCACTAGTGGTGTCTCTCCATAAGATAAATAACACATGCTGGGTAAATAAATTACAGTTGGGCAATTGATAGAATAAAGATAAACGTGATATGTCAAGAAGATCACTATGCGATTTACTCTGGGCATTACAACAAAATACATAGACCGCCATCCAACTGCATCTATGACTAATAATCCACTCACGGGGATATCATCCGAACACCCTATGAGTATTAAGTTGCGAACAACAGATAATTGCATTAAGCAAAGTGTGTAATGTAAACAAAGCATATGCCCTTGAGCATATGAATGTTGTTTTCTCCCTAGTAGCAACAACACATCTACAACCTTAGAGGTTTCTGTCACTCCCCCAGGTTAAATAGAGGCATGAACCCACTATCGAGCATAAATACCCCCTCTTGGAGTCACTAGCAACTACTCGGCCAAGATAGCTACTAACAACGGAGAGCATGCAAGATCATAAACAAACATAGAGATAACATAAGATATATTTCAGTATAGCAACTCAATCATAACACCAATATTCATCGGATCCCAACAAACCAAACATGTAGAATTACATAACGGTGATCTCAATCATGTAGGGCAGCTCATGAGATCTAAATATGAAGCACATGGTGGAGGAGACAACCATCTAGCTATTGTTATGGACCCATAGTCCAAGGTAGACTACTCACTCATCGCTCCGGAGGCAAGCATGGCGATGAAGAAGACCTCTGGTGGTGATTCCCCGCTCCGCAGGGTGCCGGGAAGAGCTTCTGGACCCTCCCGATCTCGGGTCAACGACGGCGGCGGATCGCGATGTGTTTCTGGAAAATTGATCGGGTACTTAGGTTTTTCCCGTCGGGGGGTCTTTATAGGCGAAGGGGCATCATCAGAGGTGGACCGAGGTGTCCTCACACATAGGGGGCGCGGCCAGGGGCTGGGCCGCGCTGCCCTGGTGTGTGGGGCCCTCGTGGCCCCCCTCCAACTCCTCTTCGGATCTCTGGAAGCTTCCGGGAAAAATAAGACTTCAGGAACTTTTTTCGTCCAATTCCGAGAATATTTCCTGTGTAGCTTTTCTGAAACATAAAAACAGCAGAAAACTGGGAACTGGCACTGTGGCAACATGTTAGTAGGTTAGTTCCGGAAAATGCATAAAAGTGCCACGAAGTATAATGAAACATTAGGCAAATGGTGTAAAAACAAGCATGGAGCATCAAAAATTATGGATACGTTGGAGACGTATCAGCATCCCCAAGCTTAACTCCTGCTCGTCCTCGAGTAGGTAAGTGATAACAAAAGAATAATTTTTGAGGTGACATGCACCTACACAATATTGATCATATATGTAAGCATTTGAAACCTGGGATCATAAGAACTTAAAACATGGGCATGAAAGATATAATCTTGATAATAAGAACTTAGCAACCATGTTATAAACATGAAAATGAACACAAACAAAAGATCATGAAAATGAAACAATGAAAGTCAAACGTGTGTTCAAATCATAAGGAAAAACATACAAATGGTTTTCAGCTTGTCCTTCATGGAGAGAAAAACATAAATGCATAGGACACCTTCAAGTTTAAGAGGGCAACTAGATACAAATAATTTAAGAACAAGTGAAACCAACAATATGAATCAATCAATGAAAGCTTTGGGACAATGCACATTATACTAAGAATGACAACTATGCTCTCTTAATGGTGCATAAAGATAGAAGGTGGTGACTCAACATGAAAGTAAAAGAAAGGCCCTTCGTGGAGGGAAGCAGTGATTGCAAGTTTTATAACCTTCAAAAATTATGGTACTTACCAGCTTTGAGCTCTCATTGCCCCCATCATAAGCATCTTGAATGGTTAGAGTTAATGCGAGAACAATTATGATGCATATGCTTGACAAATCATAAGTTGAAAACCTCGTGTCCCGTGAATACGAGTACCCAAACCTCATGCTACTCAACTTAGAGTCCCAAGCAAGGCTCTTGTCATTGTAAGTATATATGTATCATCGAGAACCGCCAACGGGGTACCTCTGTGCCCAATGACATGGAACAAGCCCACATCAAAATGATAGGACAAGCAGACAATGAACATCTCGACATCTCTTTTATTTACCATTTGTTTAGCTTTTTATTTTGAGATGCGTCGTCGAATGTCCACTATGGGCATGCTGCAAATTTCCACCATGAATTATGCATGGCTTAGATTGGCGGCGCAGGTGTTTCTCTAACACATATACAAACTCCATGATCCCCGCAAGATTCCCAATTCATTTCACACCGCGGGCATCCATAAACAAAAGAACACGATATCAACTCAAAAGAGAAGTGCAATGTTGAAAGCTTGCCCCATGACAGCATGGTTGGGCTAGTATCCAACTTACAACTTGCAAGCATAACAACTCAACATAAGAGACCACAATGTCAAATTTTTAAGAAAAAGTAAAGTGTGCCTTCCGGTTCGTGAGAGCTTTACTGACCAATTTTCGCATAACACTGGTAAGAGTTTAATTGAAGAGAAAATAAAAGCAAGTCAAATTTACTTGGAATAGCAAATTGCTAATAGGTATGTATGGTGGACACTTTGGCAAACTTGGTTTTTAGGAGTTGGATGCACGAGTAGAGCTCATACTCAGTACAAGGTGAGGGCTAGCAAAAGACTGGGAGCGACCAACTAAGAGAGCAATAATGGCCATAATCATGCAAAGCGACATTAAAAGAAGCATAAGATGGCATCAAAAGTCAAAAACTAAATGATCATAGAGGCTATTGGCGACTTTGTATGAGTCTAACATGTGTGAGCATGCGCCAATTCAACCCAAATAAAGCATCAAGGAGAAAACCAAAATAATGCTTCCATACATTAAAAACAACGCATGATTTTTTTCAAAGGCTCATTAAGCAATCTCAGTTATTTAAGACAAGTCATGCTACAACAAAACCACTAAGCATACTATCAAAAAGACATCAAGCATGACATGCAAAAGCCTAAGCCGCATGATGACCCACAAGTATAGGGGATCGCAACAGTCTTTGAGGGAAGTATTACCCAAATTTATTGATTCGACACAAGGGGAGCCAAAGAATATATGTAAGCCTTAACAGATGAGTTGTCAATTCAGCTGCACCTGGAAACTGTCTTGCTTGAAATGGTTTATCAGTAGCAACAGTTTTATAGTGGTGACAGTAGTGAAACAGTAACAGCAGTAGTAAAATAGCAGCGGTAATAGTAACAGTAGTAAACAGTAGGAACAAATACTGTAGGCATAGGGATGGATTACGGGCGTTGCATGGATAAGATAATTCATGAAATCAATGAGACATGGGCATTGCAGATATATAATGATAAAGCATCCTAGTACAAACAATCATAGGTATGTGTTCTGTATATAGTCGTACATGCTCACAAGGAGAAACTTGCACGACATCTTTTGTCCTACCAGCCTGTTGCAGCAGGGCCTCAAGGGAAACTACTGGTAATTAAGGTACTCCTTTTAATAAAGTACCGGAGCAAAGCATTAGCACTCGGTGAACACATGTGATCCTCACATCATAGCCATCCCCTCCGGTTATCCCAATTTCTGTCACTTTGGGGCCTCGGGTTCCGAACAACAATATGTGTATACAACTTGTAGGTAAGACCATAAACAACAAGTATCATCATAGAAATAATAACATGTTCAGATCTGAAATCATGGCACTCGGGCCCAAAGTGACAAGCATTAAGCACAACAAGTTGCAACAATGTCATAGGCACTAAATAAAGATACTAGGCACTATGCCCTAACAGTCTCATATCAAATTACATGAACAATCTCATCCAATCCCTACCATCCCCTCACCTACAGTGGGGGAATTACTCACACATGGATGGGGGAGTCATGGATGGTCGATGGAGTGACGTCGGTGATGTTGGTGATGAAGATCTCCTCCAAATCCCCGTCCCGGCAGGGTGCCAGAACGGAGTTTCTGGTTTCGAATCACGGTTTCTGATGGCGGCGGCGCAGCGGAAGTCTATCTGGGAAAAACGCCGTCCCCCCGATATTATGTCGTCAGAGGGTATATGTAGGCGAGAGGGGAGGCCGAGAGGATGGCTGGGGCCTCCTCACGCCAGGGTGGCGCGACCAGGGCTGGGCCGCGCCACCAGTGTGTGAGGGGCCCTCAGGCTCCTCTCCCTCCTGTCTTCTGGCTCCGTGGGTCTTCTGGTGAAATAGGATTTTTCATGATTTTCCCGATTTTTTACTGAAAGTTGATTTCTGCACAAAAACGAGACACCAGAGCAATTCTGCTGAAAACAGCGTCAGTCCGTGTTAGTTGTATTCAAAACACACAAATTAGAGGAGAAACAATAGCAAAAGTGTTCGGGAAAGTAGATACGTTTTGGACGTATCAACTCCCCCAAGCTTAGCTATTTGCTTGTCCTCAAGCAATTCAGTTAACAACTGAGAGCGATAAAAGAAACTTTCACGAACACATTTGCTCATATGATGTATATATACTAACTATGTGATCAAGTACTCAGGCAATTCATAATAAGAGATATGCAACTAATGTCACCTCATAGTCAAGCAAGCTATGAAAGAGTGGCAATGCACTAATAACAAGTAACATGTACATAAGAAGCTAACAAGATTGTAATATGCATAAATGATATGAAAGAGTGGTATCCCGCTTGCCTTTATTTGTGGAGCAAAACATAAACGCTGAGGCACCTCTGAAGTTCAAGAGAAGACTAGAAGTAGAAATATCAAAGATACAAGCATCAAAGTTATACCACAATTAACCGTGTTCTAGGACAAGCACATTACACTAAGAATAACAGCTATGCTCTCAAGAAGTACTTAAAGTTAGAAGATGGTGACTCAACATAAAAGTAAACGAATGGCCCTTCGCAGAGGGAAGCAGGGATTTAACATGTGCTAGAGCTTTTCATTTGTAAAACAGAGATAAAAAATTATTTTGAGAGGTGGTTGTTCTATGTCAACGACTAGCAATGAGGACTTGCTATCTTCCATAATAAACAAGTGAGAGCGGTTCCGAGTTCTTTGAAATTTTGGCACATTGGTGCTCTTTTATAAAGCTTTGGCACTCCTCCCCACCTTTTTCATTTCTCAAACCATGGCTAACCGATTCCATTGGGTGCCCACCAACTTTCACATTCCATGGAGGAGTGCCCCTTTTTTTCTTTCCTTTTAGAATTAGATTATAATGGTCTGACCAGCTCCCTTGCAAAATTAATGACGAGCAGATGAAGCTGCCTAGTCGAGGGGTACTTAATTTAATATGGAAGATAGCAATTCCGACCACTACGTTCCCATGAGCTAAAAACAGTGGCACAAAATGAGAAGTAGTTGAAAGTTTTGAAAGGTAGCACATGAAAATTTACTTGGAATGGCTTTCAAATACCATGCATAGGAATTTATAGTGGACTCTTTGGAAAACTTGGTTTTTGGTAATTGGATGCACGAGTAGAGCTCATACTCAGTACAAGTGAAGGCTAGCAAAAGAGTGGGAAGCGACAATCGAGAGAGCAATAACTATCATAATCATGCTTGCGACAAAACAAAATTAATATAGGCATAAAAAATGATACAAAAACTCTGAGGCAATTTAGATCATCGAGGCTTAATTGACTTTTTGTTTAGTCATATGCATGCTTGAGCATGTGCCAAGTCGATTCAAATGAAACTTTTCAGAGGTGGATACCACAATAACATACCATATTATGAATAAAACAATGCATGCAAGCGTCTACATGACATGCTACAGACTATTAGTAAATTGAAACTGATCAAAAGAAAGCAAGAACTACAAAGCATCCATTAGATAACATATACCTTACATGAACCGACTAAGCATGTCCACATGGATGAGTATATGTACAAAAATGAAAGCAAATAGAGTTCATACTAGTCTCTTACCACATCTCGGATTGTCATATGTCGTCATTATTGCTCTTCACTTGTGTGGCTTGAATAATATAAAGTGAATACCAAGCTCCAATGGAGTAACGGGAGACTGAACTCTGCAACAAACTTTACAAAACCGAAGAAGAACAACAAATATTTTTGGGGTTTTCGATTTTTGAAACAAAAGCAGAAGGAAATAGCAAACAAAGCAAAATATTTTTGGATTTTTCAAATAGCAAACCGAAAATAGCAAGTAAAGCAAACCAAAGGTAGCAAACTTAAAAGAACCAAATAGAGAGAAACAACGGAAATATTTTTGGTCTTTTTGTGTTTTGGAAAAGTGGAAATAAAAACGAGAACACTAGAGAAAGCGAAACATGGATATACAAAGGACCGACAAAATTTGATATGTAGATGAGTGAATCGTCGGCGTACCTCCCCCCAAGCTTAGGCTTTTGGCCTAAGTGAAGATCAATTTCGATTCTGATAGCTGCCCCAGGCTGGTGGGTCATCATAGATGTAATCGTACCCCGGCTCTCGTGAAGATGAAGCTGATGGCGCCTAATCATAATAAGGTTGCTCATATGGGAAATTCGTAATGTTGGAGGGCTGACCCGACTCCTCGGCGCCCTCCTCATCGTGCACAGGTGGCGGGTGCTCCTCTACGCACGCATCAAGCCCATCTTCCGTAAGCGACCATCCATTCCTACGATCAAGGTTAAACAAAAGAGGTGCATGCAAACGGACTGATCGATCAGTCTTTACTACCCTCCAGGTAGTCTTCTTGAAAAAGGTTAGCTCAAATGTTAAATTAATCAAACTAGCAGGAGGAGAAATAAACTTATGATGAATCATAGAATTAAGATCAAGTTTCTCCTCGGGGAACTGCAGATCTAGAAAATGAGGTACTACACCATGAAAAGCTAACAGGCGTGAAGCTATAAGTCCTCCACAAATTCCCCTTTCTCATGGTTAATATCAAGATGGAAAGCTATTAAGGCACCCAAATGGTAAGTCCTATCATGCCTCAAAGCAGCAGCAATAAAAGCTAGATCATGGAGAGATACTTTACTTGCAGATTTCCTAGCAAGAACACATTTGGTAATGAAGAAGGCAAAATATCGAATAGATGGGAAATGAATATTTCGAGTTTTACCACCCTCTCCGGTGAAGCTTCTTCCTTGACAAATCTCCTCGTATAGTTCTAACAATGGCCTAGGTTGTCCCCTTATCTTCTCAAGCGATCCCCACTGTGGTACTCTAATAGCTGTACAGAAAACATCAAGAGGCAAGTCCACAGATTTGTTATAAATTTTATAATGAACCATGGGGTTAGAAGTGGACCAACTAAATCTGAAATCCTGCACCACAGACATTGTTAGTTTAACATATTGGGGAGGTTCACCCTCAACAAAATGTTCTAATCCTGCATTAGAGAGTAAGGTTTGAAAATCCTACATAATTCCGGCAGCATTCATGAACTCTGAGCATGGATAGTGTGAGGGGAAGACCTTCTCTTCACGGTGAACTTTCATAACTTCATGCACTTCTAGTTCATGTTGAGAGAGTTGATAAGCATTCTCCTCCATTTCTGAAATTTTTAACAAACCTCATAAAATATGATTTTGAGACAAGCAGATGTAGGAAACTATTATAGTGGGTTACTAGAGAGCTAACATGCATCAAAATAACAATTCTAAGCAATAGAACAAGCATGCATACTCATTTATACTGTCACCTACAAAGCTAAAATACTCAAGAAATACTCCACCAAAAGAAATTCTACTTGGACAAGCGGAGGAGTCACATACCGGAGAACAAATGCTCCAAATTTCAGCAGAAATGTTGGGCTGAGCAAGGAGATCGAAAAATCGAGGTGAAGAACAGCAAGAACTCGGGTTTGAGCTGAGTGTGTCGTTGTTTTTGAGAGAGAGAAAGAGCAGGGGAGGAAGAGATAAGTGAGGGGCGAGGTGGGGCCCTCTCACACCTGGGTGGCGCGGCCAGGGCTGGGCCGCGCCACCTATGTGTGAGGTGGCATGGCAGCCCCTCCTGGTGCCTCCCAGGTGTCTCTCTGCCCCATTTTTGACATAAAAATTTATAAAGAATTTTCTGGAATTTTTCGAGAAACTTTATTTTCGAGGATTTTTCAGAAATTGGCATATCGATAAAAATTCAGAAAAACGAAGATGAAGAGATTTCAAGCCAATCAAAACCAAGCATGCAGCAGCTCTGAGATACTCTTAATCATGCAACTAAACTGAAGGAATAAAAATTGATGAAAGTAAATACAAGTGAGGTGGAGTGGATGCGGTGAAAACGAAGTTTCGTTCATATAAAATCACTTTGTTAACAAGGTTGATCAAGTCTTGTTCCCAAACTGACTTTATATGAGGCAAAACTTTGCATTTCACTAAACGCTTATGTTACCTCAACTTTGATAGGTATAGTCCCAACCATAACAATTTGATATTCTTCCTTGGGCTTTCGCTCTGAACAAATAATTTGACCAACTTTGATGGTCTCAACATGCTTGATTGAATTTAGAGCATTCTTCCTATCAATCTTCTTGGGAAAATAAACCGTGTACTCTTTGTCATTGACATTAAAAGTGACTTTTCCTTGATTGCAATTAATAACAGCACCTGCGGTGTTTAGAAAAGGTCTCCCAAGAATAATAGACATATTATCATCTCCAGGCATTTCAATCACAACAAAGTCAGTTAAAATCAAACAGCTATTAGTAACTTGAATAGGAACATTTTCACATATACCAATAGGAATAGTAGTAGACTTATCAGCCATCTGCAAAGATATATCAGTTGATACTAATTTTTCTAGATCAAGTCTCTTATAAAGAGAAAAAGGCATGACACTAACTCCAGCTCCCAAATCACATAAAGCAGTTCTAACATAGTTATTTTTAATGGAGCAAGGAATAGTAGGTATACCTGGATCTCCAAGCTTCTCCAGAACTTTACCATCAAAAGAATAATTAGCAAGTAAGGTGGAAATTTCCTCATTAGGAATTTTCCTTTTGTTAGTGACAATATCTTGCATATACTTTGCATAAGGAGGCATTCTAATAGCATCAGTCAAAGGAATTTGCAAAAATAAAGGTCTCATTCATTCACAAAACCTGTTGTAGTGTTCTTCTTCCTTGGACTTGTGTTTTTTACCAGGAAAAGGCATCGGTTTCTGTACCCAAGGTTCTCTCTCTTTACCATGCTTGTTGGCAATGAAGTCTTCTTTGGTGTACTTTGCATTTTTATCACTCTTTTCCGGTTCCTCTTCAACTTCTTCTTTATCGGAAGCATCTCCTGGTTCAGTTTCAGCATCAGAAATAGAAACACTGTTAGGATCTTTACCTGCATCAGATGATTCTGTAGTTGTTTTATGCTTCTTCTTCTTCTTCTTGGAAGGAATATCATCATTTGAAGTGCATTGAGAATCTTGCTCAACCCTCTTAGGATGTCCTTCAGGATATAATGGATCTTGAGTAGCAGCGCCACTTCTTGTGCGTATTTCACATGCTTGCTCCTCTCTTGCAGCATTAATTAGCAAGTCTTTTTGCACCTTGGTAAGCTGATCAATTTGTGTTTGAACCATTTGAAAATGTTTAACAAGTATCTTCACATCATTAGCGGTTCTCTCCACAATATCCTGCAACTTGTTAATAGCTCTAGAATTTTCTAACAAATGATTATGCACCATTCTATTAAAATTTTCTTGGTTAACAATAAAATTATCAAATTCATCTAAGCATTGATCAGGAGGTTTAGAATAAGGAATATCTCTTTCATCAAAGCGTTGGAGAGAGTGTACCTCAATAGTTGATGAGTGAGGGATTGGCTTACATAGTTCTTCTATAGGAGGTAAATTCTTCACATCTTCGGCCTTAATACCTTTCTCCTTAAGAGATTTCTTAGCTTCCCTCATAACTTCATCATTTAATACAATCATCCCTCTCTTCTTCGGCGTAGGCTCTGTAGATGGCGCAGGGGTTGGTGCTGGTGTTGGCTCAACTAAAGTCCAATCATCATGATTCCGGCTTATTTTAGCCATTAATTCTTCAGCATCAGCCGGAGTTCTTTCCCTGAAAACACAACCAGCACAACTATCCAAATATGACTTAGATTCATCCGTTAGTCCATTATAAAATATATCAAGGAGTTTATTTTTAGGCAATGGTTCTTTAGGCAAAGCTCTAATTAAAGAACAAAACCTTGTCCAAGATTCAGGCAATATCTCTCCTTTTACCTGTTCAAAATCAAAGATTTTCTGCACAGCAGCATGTTGAGCACTAGCAGGAAAATATTTCTGAAAGAAAGCATTAACCAAAGCAATAGGACTAGTAAGAGATCCAGGAGACAAGCTATTAAACCAAGTTTTAGCTGCATCTTTCAACGAGAAAGGAAAAATCTTAGCAACAAAGTAAGTGCGGAGCTTAATATCATCAGAAAACAAATTACTCAAAGTAGAAAGCTCATTCATGTGCCCCATAGCACTCTCATCTTTAGTACCACAAAAAGGAGTTTTCTCAACAATAGATATGTAAGATAAATCCAAAGAGAAATCATAATCCTTGTCTCTAATATTTATGGGAGAAGCAGCAAACCTAGGATTAGGAGACAAATTATATCTAACAGAACGTCTTGCAAGAAGTTCTCTAACATTACCAGCATTACGAGCAGCACATGCTTCAGCAATAAAATCATCATTAAGCTCAATATAAGCATCATCATCATAATCATCACTAGGACATTCCCTAGACTCGGGTGAACTAACAGGTGTAACAGTGGTGTTTCCCAACTTAGCTCTAGCAATAGTAGCATCTAAAAAGGAACCTAGTGAACCACTCTCATCAAGCGCAGTAGAAGCATCATCTAAATTATCAGTGGCATTTTCAATCTCAGCAGAAGTAGTAGCAGTAGCGTGTGGGTGTGGTGGTGTAAGCAACTTACTCATAACAGACGGTGAATCAAGAGCAGCAGAGGTGTTGAGAGTCGTACCTCTTCTTGTAGTGGATGGCAATATAGGAACTTTTCCATCACAAGGTTTACCCATGATGAAAGGATTGCAGCGAACAATATGAATACCAAGTGAACTTACAAATAAAGCTATGCTCCCCGGCAACGGCGCCAGAAAATAGTCTTGATGACCCACAAGTATAGGGGATCGCAACAGTCTTCGAGGGAAGTATTATCCAAATTTATTGATTCGACACAAGGGGAGCCAAAGAATATATGTAAGCCTTAACAGATGAGTTGTCAATTCAGCTGCACCTGGAAACAGTCTTGCTCAAAATGGTTTATCAGTAGCAACAGTTTTATAGTGGTGATAGTAGTGAAACAGTAACAACAGTAGTAAAATAACAGCGGTAAAAGTAACAGTAGTAAACAGTAGGAACAAATACTGTAGGCATAGGGATGGATTACGGGCGTTGCATGGATAAGATAATTCATGAAATCAATGAGACATGGGCATTGCAGATATATAATGATAAAGCATCCTAGTACAAACAATCATAGGCATGTGTTCCGTATATAGTCGTACGTGCTCACAAGGAGAAACTTGCACGACATCTTTTGTCCTACCAGCCTGTTGCAGCAGGGCCTCAAGGGAAACTACTGGTAATTAAGGTACTCCTTTTAATAAAGTACCAGAGCAAAGCATTAGCACTCGGTGAACACATGTGATCCTCACATCATAGCCATCCCCTCCGGTTATCCCAATTTCTATCACTTTGGGGCCTCAGGTTCCGGACAACAATATGTGTATACAACTTGTAGGTAAGACCATAAACAACAAGTATCATCATAGAAATAATAACATGTTCAGATCTGAAATCATGGCACTCGGGCCCAAAGTGACAAGCATTAAGCACAACAAGTTGCAACAATGTCATAGGCACTAAATAAAGATACTAGGCACTATGCCCTAACAGTCTCATATCAAATTACATGAACAATCTCATCCAATCCCTACCATCCCCTCACCTACAGCGGGGGAATTACTCACACATGAATGGGGGAGTCATGGATGGTCGATGGAGTGACGTCGGTGATGTTGGTGATGAAGATCTCCTCCAAATCCCCATCCCGGTAGGGTGCCAGAACGGAGTTTCTGGTTCCGAATCGTGGTTTCTGATGGCGGCGGCGCAGCGGAAGTCTATCTGGGAAAAACACCGTCCCCCCGATATTATGTCATCAGAGGGTATATGTAGGCGAGAGGGGAGGCCGAGAGGATGGCTGGGGCCTCCTCACGCCAGGGTGGCGCGACCAGGGCTGGGCCGCGCCACCAGTGTGTGAGGGCCCCCCAGGCCTCCTCTCCCTCCTGTCTTCTGGCTCCGTGGGTCTTCTGGTGAAATAGGATTTTTCATGATTTTTCCCGAATTTTTACTGAAAGTTGATTTCTGCACAAAAACGAGACACCAGAGCAATTCTGCTAAAAACAGCGTCAGTCCATGTTAGTTGTATTCAAAACACACAAATTAGAGGAGAAACAATAGCAAAAGTGTTCGGGAAAGTAGATACGTTTTGGACGTATCACCGCAGTCTACACAAGCTCCTTCTTGTACCACTTTTTTGCATAAAGCTTTTTCTCTTTTCTAACACCATTTGAACTTTTTAAATCCAACTCTTTTGAGGAAAACCAACATGGTCCAGAGGCAAAAATACACCTTGATAAACAAATATAAGAAGATCTAAATGCAAATCAAGGCAAAAGCGAAAACCAAAAGCAGTAGCAGAAAAAGAAGAACACTCGGTTTTTGATAAGAGTGAAAACTAGAGCGTTCTTGGCAAATGAAAAGCAAGGCAACTTCTCCAAAATAAATTTGTTGGGGTCCAACCATTTATTGCAGCAAACAAAACTAAACTAATAACGAAAACTAAAATAACTGACGCTCCAAGAAAAACACATAGTGCATGAAGTAATAAAAATATAGTGTCTTGAAAGGTGACCTGATTTTTGCCGATGAAGAAGGGGTGCCTCGGGGGCATCCCCAAACTTTGACGCTTGTACTTCTTGGATATTTCTTGGGGTGATGCATGGGCATCCCCAAGCTTGAGCTTTTGTCCATTGTTCAACTCATCTCATCATTCTCCAATCCCTACACTTAAAAACTTCCTTCATACAAAACTAAACACAAATCTATTAGCAACATTAGTGTAGCATAACATATAATCAACCTCTTTTTGCTTCAGGTTTCAAACCAAAACCACCACATATTAAGTATATACTACTGTAGCAACTTTCCCAAAAGTTCCGTGATCAAAAGAACTCAAAAGAGAGCGATAAAGCGGCAAACAAAAATATTGGCAGATATATGTCAAAACAGAACAGCTGACAAAGGTCGAATTTTTGAGGGGTTTTTTGTTGCTCAAATCAAAAAGTGTTCAACTAATGAAAGTTTGTATATAACCTGGGGCATATGCACAAGAAATCGCAGGTCCAAAAGATATACAGAGAATTTTCACGAATTTCTATGGTGCAGCACCGAAAACAGTTTCAGGACAGCAACATCCCCAAATCTTACCTCACTCAAATTAGAGGCTTCTCTTGGCACAACAATGAAATAAAAATGATAAGGAGCGGTTATTACAGTAGTAATGACTTCCAAGACTCAAATAAAAGAAAAAGTACTGAAAATAAAACATTGGTTATCTCCCAAGAGTGCTTTTCTTTAACGCCTTTGAGCTAGACGCAGAAAATTGCGAATCAAGTAGCATCAAGAGATGAAGTGTTAGGATCAGCGCATGCCTTATGTCTTCCTTTCTTACCTTTGTTCTTTACTCTAGGAAAGACGTGGCTATTGCAAGGTGGAGAGATAAATCTTATATTGCCTTTTCCCACATCAATAACGGCGCCTAGGAGCTTCAGTAAATATCTTCCAAGTGTGATTTGTCCTTTTCCTACATATTCAATAACAAGATAATCAGTAGATATCATTCTTCCTAGGACTTTTATAAAAACTTCTTCAGCTATTCCAATGGGAAATATAGTGGCATTGTTAGTAAGAGAAATTTCTTCTCCCCCCTCAGAGAGCTTCCAAAGACTCAAAGATTCATAAGCATCCTTTGGCATAAGACAAAATTCAGACATAATATCACATCGAGCATGAAAAGTTTTACTATCAATAGTGATTTTTACCATAGGATACCAACTCAAAGGTTCAGAATTGTAACGCCCCACCTTTTACCAAGGTGGAACACCTGTGTTAATGTGCTACTCCCTGGATCAATAGATAGCACCACAATACAAAATATAGTAATCATTGCATGATAGTGTCATTTATTACATCGCAAATCCAGATACAATGGTCCTTAAACCTTACAGAAATAGCTTAGCCACTTGGACTTGCTTGAATACCAGAGTTTAACACAAACTAACACAACGGAAAGTAAATTGCAATGAGCCTCCATCTTCAGCAATGTGCCACAGGCAGTCATGTTGGTATGCAGGCTCGAGACTCCTCCATCTACTCCTCATCAGAACAACCTACACGTTTGAATATGTAGCCCCAAAGGGGTCAGTACAACAATGTACTGTCAAATGACACATATTTGGTGGCATTTTGTGGAAAGACTATACTACATGATATTTGGCTAGTGGATCTCAAAGGCTAATTTGCATAGAGCAGTTTTATCCTATATTTTCCAAACCAAAACATTTTAAAGCATTCTGATAAATCTTTAATATCAAGATAACTCCTAGGTCACCACCACATACATGGTTTTCACTGCCAGTATGTAGCCCCGGGTAGTTACTCTACAAAACTTGGTAATTATCTCAATATCAAGATAACTCCTAGGTCACCACCACATACATGGTTTTCACTGCCAGTATGTAGCCCCGGGTAGTCACTCTACTAAACTTGGTTAATCCCTCAGGTCACCACCACATACATGGTTTTTACTGCCAGGCATGTAGCCCTGAGGCTTCTCCACTTTCTACACAAATTTTAATTATTTCAAAAAGATGATGAGATTCTTCCGTACATTCCATGTCTAGAGACTCAAGTTGTCCATAACCGGGGACACGGCTAATCGATTAGTTTTGACACCCTACAGGGGTTGTGCACTTTCACCTTACGATTCATTTTATGCCCATACATAAAATGAAACGAGACCTTTTAGAAGGAGAGGGCAACTAACTGACAAGCTCCGTTCCCAACCTACAATTCAACTACCACCACTTCTTGCACACAAGTTGCACCCTCACATCTAATCAGTCAAGACAGAGCCCATAATGTCATAAGGCTACACTGGAAGTACACTAAGCATGGAAGACATAGCCATCTCTTTGTTCCTGGGTGGCAAACCACAAGTGTACTACTTAGGCCACTAACACATACCATGGTTTTCACTTCCAAGATATGTGACTCCTAAGTAGACACTCAACACACCCAAAGCCACACCAATCCACCCAGGTAGTTCATTGAAGTTGTAGTTTAATTTTCAGAGTAAAACACCAATAAAGCATGGTATCACTTTCCCATGTAATTTGCAATCCTATCAAGTGGGATTTAAAGGATGGCTACACACTACTAGGTTCTAAGCATTTCATAAACTTCTTTGAAAACAACCTATCATGCATACTACTGAAAAACACTAATGCAGTAGTAAAAATAGGTAGAAGACTGGGTGTCACTTGCCTTGGAAACAACCAGCACACTCACAGCAATCACACTTGGAGTTCAGCTCCCCTTCACAATCTAACAGGAAATATTGCACACAAATAAACACACTATACAATCCAAACATAAACAACAAGACAAACAATTGAAAAGGGTTTGTTTTACATTTTGGATTTATTAAGATACTGTGATAAGAGAGATATGGTAAAAGAATTGTGGATTGTGAGATATGGATTTTGAGAGCTTGAGTGGCAAGATCAAATGATTGGAAAGGATTGGTCCTCAAAGGTACAATGTAGTGATATAAATCTTGTGCTTGGCATAAGCAAAGGTAGAGTTTAGAGATGACTCATGTGGATGGATTCACATGAGTATACAATAGTGCAACAAAACATTACTGAATAAAGTGTGACAACACTTATTCATAATAGTATAAGTTACACATAGGCTTGGGTAGGGGTTTGTGATATATTGATTTACTCAATTAACTCATTTGTTAATTGAATAGTTCTATACATGAGATCAGGATCAAGTGGACAGAGGATAGAGTAGGGGTAGATAACATTTGAGATTATGGTTTAAGGTTCCGATTGGGTACATGGAGTATTGGATAGGTGCTATAATGTTGATTAGATCAACATAGCAAGAATAGAATCTATGATTGAGATGTATCACTCTTTACTCAAACAACACAATTTGTAATTTGAATATGTGTGAACTAGACAAGATAGGTCTAAGTAGATATGATCTTGACCGAGATGTTGTTTAGACAATATTGATGACTAGGTATGAATATAGGATTCACTAAAGTTGAAAGGAACATTGCTAAAAGAAATAGTTTTATCCTTATAGTAGAAATTACTCAAATCCTCATATTAGAATTTGAATAATAGTGAAGTGTTTCAATAAATTATGGGAGTGATGCTACTGGATGTCTTGCAGTAAAACAAAGCTACAGCAATTGGATTCATTCTAAAATAAATTTTAGAATTCAAGATATGGTCAAATTAGTGATTGGGATAGATTTGAATGCACAAAGTGTGTGCACGTATCAAATTTGGAATTTCTTGATCCTATGATGTTCTACAAGTTGAGAGAATTCCAAAGACTACAAATTTGTAATTTTTGGACACTTGGTTCTAAAGATATGAATTAATCATGCTAACAGAGAGTTTGATTCCAATTTGAAAATAGTTTCAAATTGAACCCATAAAATATAAGATTTTATGGTACTGCTGGATTCTAGACTTCCTAAGGATTCCAACGAGATATTATTTGCTATTTTTGGACTTATGGAACGAAAGATATGAATTTTGTAAGATTGGGATCAAATCTGATTCAAAACTCTAATTCGAATTTGGTTTTAATTCAGAGGAGGCCACGTGGCGCAGCGCTATAGGCGCATACTGGTTCGGCCGGATCGTTGTTCTGAAGCGTTGGATCTTAGGTGATCTGGGCGGCCTAGATGTACTGATACCGGTTCGTTAAGTGAACTGTGGAGGACCGTGAGATCAAGATCTAACGGGCGTGGTTTAAAAGAAGAGGGCTCACCTGAGGAAGTTAGGGTTTCGGCGAGCTTTCTCCGGCGAGGCGGCTCTGGTTCAACTCCGGCGGGGTTCTGGCTACCTCTGGTCGACGGCGAGGCTATGACGAGGTTTGGGAGGACGAGGCGAACCCAATGGAGGCGACGAAGTCCCCGATTTCTTCCAGGTGAAGGAGAGGATGGCGGTTGGTGGCAGTATGGCGGCGGTGAGCTTCGGGTGGTGATCTCCGGCGTTGGTTCTGCGCGAATTAGGACAAGAGGTGGCTATCACCAGGTGCGCAAGGAAAAGGGGGAAAGGTGAGGGAGGAAAGGAGGGGCTTTGCCTCACCTACACTGCCGATTCCGTGCGGAGACGCCTGCAGATGTGCGGGGCTCCGGCGAGAAATTTCGCCGTCCTCGCTGCGGTTCGAGCGGAGAAGCAAAAGGGGAGAGGGAGAGGACGCCCGGGGATATTTATAGGTGAGGCGGGGGGGACAAAACGGGCCGGTATTAAATCGGGAATTGAAGAGGGGAAATCAATCAGAGGGAAACGGTCTCCGGCGTGATCTCTGGCCAGAGGAAGACGATGACCTCGCGCTGATGGGTGGGTCCCACCAGTCAGTGACAGAGAGAGGGAGGAGAGATACCCGTTCGGGATTGAGTTAGATGGGCCGTGGCTGGCTTCTAGAGTTGGGCCGGAATGGCTCCCCCGAGCCTTTTTCTATTTTTTTTGTTCTTTCTTCTTTTCTATTTCTGTTTTCCTATTTAATTCATAACTTTTGCAAAATTCATCCAAATCAATTCAAACCATTTTCTAAAATTTTCTAAAATTCATCACTATGCTTTAACACAGCAAGAGAACTTGTTTTCACAATAAAAGATGTTTTCAACAAAACATTATGATCTCAACAAGGGGACTTATTTGCACACATAAAATATGGATTAGGGTTTGATAAGTAAATCTCCCTTTTTTGGAATTAGTGAAAAATACTTTATAAACTATCATTTTGAAAATCACACTCATGCAAGGTTTTGAAGGGCAAACTTTAGTAAATATGAAACACCTTTGGGACACATTCCTTTGCAAGCAAGCTTGCATAGGTTTGACTAAAGAAGAATGAAAATAACATTTTGATACTTGTTCTTTCTCAAAGAAGTTCTTCAAGAAATAAATAGAGGATTTTAAATAGTTTTCAAACAAAGCTTTCAAATAAACTCAAAAAGTTTTAAATCCTTGTGAAATTACAATCATCTCAAGCAAAACAAAAGCAAAAAAAAAATTCCCCTCAAAATTGATAAAATCTTGGGATGTTACAGACTACCACCCTTAAAAGAAATCTCGTCCTCGAGATTGGAGAGGCTAGAAAGAAAGTAGGTTTAGGTTATCTGGGTGGCTACCACCCTTAAAAGAAAATTCCTCTTGGTGGTATCTTGATCCTTCCTTAGGCACTTGCATTTTGTTCCTAGCTTGCATTCACTGTGGTGCCAATTTCCCAATTCGCCATTCTCAGAAGTTTCGATGTTCGCCGCTATGTTCAAAAGTGGGCATACCAAGGGTTCCATCCAATTCTGGTGATAAGCAGTTATCATCCATTGCGTCGTCTTCAACAAGGTAGTCCACATCGTCCAAGAATGTGTATCTAGCCTTTTCTTGGTCGGTCCTCACCAAGGCCAAGACAGCATATAGGCCATCACCATACTCCTTGTTGCTTTTTAGCTGATCTTCGTTATAGGATCTCAAAAGGTGACTCAGTGCCAATTGCTGCATGCTTACCCCACGAACATGATGAGACCACACATCCCAAAGGATTAGGATGGCATCTCTCAGCAGTCTTCTCATGCATTTCATAGGGGTAAACAAGGTGGACTCTGTAAGAGGTACTTGCACCTTTAAGGGACAGAAGGTCGCCTTATAACCAGCATTGTTGAACCCATTCAAGTTACCGGAGCAAGTCATGCTACTTGCCACAGGTACCAGATGGTCCTTAAGAATTCCTTTAGCAACCGTCTTCATAGTTGTTGAAAGGCGCTGAACAACTTGATCATATCTCGAAGATGAACTCCTTCTCAGGGAAAAGGGATCTAACGAAGCTCTCATGGGCAGGTAAGTAGTTTTAGGGATTCGGAGAGTTGTCTCATGACATTGCAGGTCGGGATGGGGTAGACTTCGGTGGCGCGAAGCTCTGGAATCAGGAGGAAATCTCATAGGTAGTGGTGGCTGTCTTTGTTGTGTCTTTCTGGAGAGGAGTGACCTCTCTTTTATAGGCTCAGGGAGGTAGCTGAACAGGCCACGTAGGGAGTCAAAATGAAGGGTCGAGGAGGTGATTCGAATAGGCAGCCGCTGAAACTGAATAGTCTTCACCTTCAAATCCCACTGAGCAAAACGTTTCCGATTCACGTAGTCGTTTAATACCAAAACATCCTCACCGTAGTCCTACGTTTTGGCCACACTGGCTCACTATAAGGGATGTAACATATTATCCTCCTAAGGTTATGGTTTAACGGCGTCGTCTCTCATGTAGGTATGTCTCTCTAGATTCGCCATTCCTCATACAAGAGCGAACAATATGAGTAGTCATCATGGGGGCCAATCCATGTCGCACCCAATCATTACCTTGTATTTGGTTTGGTGCATCTCGCATTCTAACTCTTGGTCAACCTCACTAGATTTTAAACAAAAGTTTTGTTGAAATTGGAACCAAGTTCCCAAATTCTATTTTGAAATTTGAAAACAAAATCTATCGTTCCTAGCTAGAGGTTTTCAACAAAGCTCATGGCAAAAAATCCTTAAGTTGTAGATCCTTTGGTTTGTCATTTAAGAGGAAAAAAAATCCTTTCCAATGCTCTGTTTGCTCACAAATGCTCTTGATATAAATAAATGTGATGCTCCATTATCAAATAGAATCCAATGTTGTGAAGGAGTTAAGTGGAAACGTACCCATCACTTCTTCCACATTGACGTGGTTCACATGACCCCTCTTGAATGGATTGGGCTTGGCTGCATCATCTTGTTTCTTCTCTGAGCACATATCCGCAAAATGTCCTGGCTTCTTGCAATTATAGCAGATGATATGCGACAGATCCTTCTTAATACGGTGTTGTCCATTGCCTCCATTTTGGTGCCCATTGCCTCCAGTGTGATTTCCATTGCTTCCATTGTGGTTACCATTGTCTCCATTCTGGTGGCCATTGGAGTGGTTTCCCTGGTTTCCATCATTGTGCCCATGGCCATTTGAGTTGTTACCATTTCCATTTCCTCCAGAGGAGTGGGGTCTCTTGTGGGAATGTCCAGTGTGGGTCTTGCCATTGTTGAGCTTCCTCTTACGGTTTTCCTCCTTCCTTATGTTGTTGTCCAGAGTAACAGCTTGATCTAGCAGAGCCTGGTAGCTTGGAGCATAAGCTACTGACAAAGGTATCTTCAGTTCCCCTTTGAGTCCATGTAGAAACTTATCTTTCCTCTTGGCATCAGTGTCGATGTCTTCTGGTGCGTACCTTGACAGAGAGCAGAAGTTATCCATGTACTCCTTTAGTGTCCTGTCACCCTGCTTCAGAGTGCGGAACTCATCTTTCTTTAGATTCATAATGCTCGTGGAGATATGAGCATTACGAAAGCCTTCCCTGAAGGAATCCCAGTCCAGACCTTCAATTGGATTGGTGACTTGGTAAGTATCCCACCACATTGCTGCTGGTCCCTCTAGCAGGTGGGCAGTGAATCTAATCTTTTTAGCATCTGTGAACTCACAGGTTACCAAGTCCTTATTGACTGAACGCAGCCAGTCGTCGGCCACTATTGGGTCTGTGGCAGATGAAAACTTATTGGGTCTGAGCTTTAGGAAACGAGCTAGTTGGTCCACTTGAGGTGGGGGTGGTGGCGGCGGTGGGTTGTTGTTGTTGTTCATGAGGTTGGTGCTTGCTTGGATGAATTGGGTCATCATCTGCATGAGCTGAGCTTGACCTGTGGCTAACTGTTGGATCACATCATAGAGGTTGTTGTCACTGTTGTTGTTGTTGTTTTCACGGCGAGGCGGCATCTGAGGTGGTTTTAGCATAGGTGAGTATTAGATAGATAGAACTAAAGAAGAAAATTGTCCTACCCAAGCACAAAAGAACATTCCAAGCAGCAAACAAGCATAAATTAAACAGTCATTGAAAATCCTTTTGATAAGTTTTGGAAAAACATGTCAACAATAATATATGGTCATACGCCAATTTGGTATGATCATAGAAGTATTCTATAAATTGCTGGTTCTATAAACTAGAATCTTGGTGGTCTATTCTATTATAGTTTCATTGTTCCATTTCTTATTTCCACTTCCCCAATGCATCGTTGGTGTTGGGCAGCCTTCATATCCACATTTCTTCGAGCTCTTTGTTGGTCTTCAATGTAGTTCTTCATGTTGGATCAAGGTCAACCTATGAAGTAGAAGTCTCATTCTTCTGGCACATTGTGTCCTTCTGTCCTTTCTTGATGGTTTCGAGAGTTGGGTCATCTAAGGGAATCATTTGAAATGAAGTAGGGGAGAAATACAAGGAGTTTCAAGATGCAAAAATTCTTTTTATAATTTAAATAGAAGTAAGATGAGATAGAGAATTTTATCCTAGGGCCTTCCTATTTCTAATCCAAACATAGGGTCTCGATCCTATAGGCAACACTATGCTTTGATACCATTTTGTAACGCCCCACCTTTTACCAAGGTGGAACACCTGTGTTAATGTGCTACTCCCTGGATCAATAGATAGCACCACAATACAAAATATAGTAATCATTGCATGATAGTGTCATTTATTACATCGCAAATCCAGATACAATGGTCCTTAAACCTTACACTAATAGCTTAGCCACTTGGACTTGCTTGAATACCAGAGTTTAACACAAACTAACACAACGGAAAGTAAATTGCAATGAGCCTCCATCTTCAGCAATATGCCACAGGCAGTCATGTTGGTATGCAGGCTCGAGACTCCTCCATCTACTCCTCATCAGAACAACCTACACGTTTGAATATGTAGCCCCAAAGGGGTCAGTACAACAATGTACTGGCAAATGACACATATTTGGTGGCATTTTGTGGAAAGACTATACTACATGATATTTGGCTAGTGGATCTCAAAGGCTAATTTGCATAGAGCAGTTTTATCCTATATTTTCCAAACCAAAACATTTTAAAGCATTCTGATAAATCTTTAATATCAAGATAACTCCTAGGTCACCACCACATACATGGTTTTCACTGCCAGTATGTAGCCCCGGGTAGTTACTCTACAAAACTTGGTAATTATCTCAATATCAAGATAACTCCTAGGTCACCACCACATACATGGTTTTCACTGCCAGTATGTAGCCCCGGGTAGTCACTCTACTAAACTTGGTTAATCCCTCAGGTCACCACCACATACATGGTTTTCACTGCCAGGCATGTAGCCCTGAGGCTTCTCCACTTTCTACACAAATTTTAATTATTTCAAAAAGATGATGAGATTCTTCCGTACATTCCATGTCTAGAGACTCAAGTTGTCCATAACCGGGGACACGGCTAATCGATTAGTTTTGACACCCTGCAGGGGTTGTGCACTTTCACCTTACAATTCATTTTATGCCCATACATAAAATGAAACGAGACCTTTTAGAAGGAGAGGGCAACTAACTGGCAAGCTCCGTTCCCAACCTACAATTCAACTACCACCACTTCTTGCACACAAGTTGCACCCTCACATCTAATCAGTCAAGACAGAGCCCATAATGTCATAAGGCTACACTGGAAGTACACTAAGCATGGAAGATATAGCCATCTCTTTGTTCCTGGGTGGCAAACCACAAGTGTACTACTTAGGCCACTAACACATACCATGGTTTTCACTTCCAAGATATGTGACTCCTAAGTAGACACTCAACACACCCAAAGCCACACCAATCCACCCAGGTAGTTCATTGAAGTTGTAGTTTAATTTTCAGAGTAAAACACCAATAAAGCATGGTATCACTTTCCCATGTAATTTGCAATCCTATCAAGTGGGGTTTAAAGGATGGCTACACACTACTAGGTTCTAAGCATTTCATAAACTTCTTTGAAAACAACCTATCATGCATACTACTGAAAAACACTAATGCAGTAGTAAAAATAGGTAGAAGAATGGGTGTCACTTGCCTTGGAAACAACCAGCACACTCACAGCAATCACACTTGGAGTTCAGCTCCCCTTCACAATCTAACAGGAAATATTGCACACAAATAAACACACTATACAATCCAAACATAAACAACAAGACAAACAATTGAAAAGGGTTTGTTTTACATTTTGGATTTATTAAGATACTGTGATAAGAGAGATATGGTAAAAGAATTGTGGATTGTGAGATATGGATTTTGAGAGCTTGAGTGGCAAGATCAAATGATTGGAAAGGATTGGTCCTCAAAGGTACAATGTAGTGATATAAATCTTGTGCTTGGCATAAGCAAAGGTAGAGTTTAGAGATGACTCATGTGGATGGATTCACATGAGTATACAATAGTGCAACAAAACATTACTGAATAAAGTGTGACAACACTTATTCATAATAGTATAAGTTACACATAGGCTTGGGTAGGGGTTTGTGATATATTGATTTACTCAATTAACTCATTTGTTAATTGAATAGTTCTATACATGAGATCAGGATCAAGTGGACAGAGGATAGAGTAGGGGTAGATAACATTTGAGATTATGGTTTAAGGTTCCGATTGGGTACATGGAGTATTGGATAGGTGCTATAATGTTGATTAGATCAACATAGCAAGAATAGAATCTATGATTGAGATGTATCACTCTTTACTCAAACAACACAATTTGTAATTTGAATATGTGTGAACTAGACAAGATAGGTCTAAGTAGATATGATCTTGACCGAGATGTTGTTTAGACAATATTGATGACTAGGTATGAATATAGGATTCACTAAAGTTGAAAGGAACATTGCTAAAAGAAATAGTTTTATCCTTATAGTAGAAATTACTCAAATCCTCATATTAGAATTTGAATAATAGTGAAGTGTTTCAATAAATTATGGGAGTGATGCTACTGGATGTCTTGCAGTAAAACAAAGCTACAGCAATTGGATTCATTCTAAAATAAATTTTAGAATTCAAGATATGGTCAAATTAGTGATTGGGATAGATTTGAATGCACAAAGTGTGTGCACGTATCAAATTTGGAATTTCTTGATCCTATGATGTTCTACAAGTTGAGAGAATTCCAAAGACTACAAATTTGTAATTTTTGGACACTTGGTTCTAAAGATATGAATTAATCATGCTAACAGAGAGTTTGATTCCAATTTGAAAATAGTTTCAAATTGAACCCATAAAATATAAGATTTTATGGTACTGCTGGATTCTAGACTTCCTAAGGATTCCAACGAGATATTATTTGCTATTTTTGGACTTATGGAACGAAAGATATGAATTTTGTAAGATTGGGATCAAATCTGATTCAAAACTCTAATTCGAATTTGGTTTTAATTCAGAGGAGGCCACGTGGCGCAGCGCTATAGGCACGTACCGGTTCGGCCGGATCGTCGTTCTGAAGCATTGGATCTTAAGTGATCTGGGCAGCCTAGATCTACTGATACCGGTTCGTTAAGTGAACTGTGGAGGACCGTGAGATCAAGATCTAACGGGCGTGGTTTAAAAGAAGAGGGCTCACCTGAGGAAGTTAGGGTTCCGGCGAGCTTTCTCTAGCGAGGCGGCTCTGGTTCAACTTCGGCGGGGTTCTGGCTACCTTTGGTCGACGGCGAGGCTATGACGAGGTTTGGGAGGATGAGGCGAACCTGATGGAGGCGACAAAGTCCCCGATTTCTTCCAGGTGAAGGAGAGGATGGCGGCTGGTGGCAGTATGGCGGCGGTGAGCTTTGGGTGGTGATCTCCGGCGTTGGTTCTGCGCAAATTAGGACAAGAGGTGGCTATCACCAGGTGCGCAAGGAAAAGGGAGAAAGGTCAGGGAGGAAAGGAGGGGCTTTGCCTCACCTACGCTGCTGATTCCGTGCGGAGACGCCTGCAGATGTGCGGGGCTCTGGCGAGAAATTTTGCCGTCCTCGCTGCGGTTCGAGCGGAGAAGCAAAAGGGGAGAGGGAGAGGACGCCCGGGGATATTTATAGGTGAGGCGGGGGGACAAAACGGGCCGGTATTAAATCGGGAATTGAAGAGGGGAAATCAATCAGAGGGAAACGGTCTCCGGCATGATCTCTGGCCAGAGGAAGACGATGACCTCGCGCTGACGGGTGGGTCCCACCAGTCAGTGACAGAGAGAGGGAGGAGAGATACCTGTTCGAGATTGAGTTAGACGGGCCGTGGCTGGCTTCTGGAGTTGGGCCGGAATGGCTCCCCCGAGCCTTTTTCTTTTTTTTTGTTCTTTGTTCTTTTCTATTTTTGTTTTCCTATTTAATTCATAACTTTTGCAAAATTCATCCAAATCAATTCAAACCATTTTCTAAAATTTTCTAAAATTCATCACTATGCTTTAACACAGCAAGAGAACTAGTTTTCACAATAAAAGATGTTTTCAACAAAACATTATGATCTCAACAAGGGGACTTATTTGCACACATAAAATATGGATTAGGGTTTGATAAGTAAATCTCCCTTTTTTGGAATTAGTGAAAAATACTTTATAAACTATCATTTTGAAAATCACACTCATGCAAGGTTTTGAAGGGCAAACTTTAGTAAATATGAAACACCTTTGGGACACATTCCTTTGCAAGCAAGCTTGCATAGGTTTGACTAAAGAAGAATGAAAATAACATTTTGATACTTGTTCTTTCTCAAAGAAGTTCTTCAAGAAATAAATAGAGGATTTTAAATAGTTTTCAAACAAAGCTTTCAAATAAACTCAAAAAGTTTTAAATCCTTGTGAAATTACAATCATCTCAAGCAAAACAAAAGAAAAAAAAATTCCCCTCAAAATTGATAAAATCTTGGGATGTTACAAGAATTTGTTGGCACATAATCAAAATGCTGGCGCAATGTATTGTAGCAAGTATTCAAACTAGCAGTGCGAGTCTCAAGAGTATCAAGTCTATTAAAAATGCACACAAGAGAGGAATCAAAATAGGTTGGCATGCTATAGATTGCAATCAACTTTTTTATAATATTGAAGGCTTGATCTCCATCACAATGAAGGAAATCTCCTTCTGCAGTAGCATCCAAAGCATATCTATAATGAAGAGCAAGTCCAAAGTAAAAGCTACTAAGAAGCAAACTCAAGGTCATTTTAGGTTCAGTTTTTCCATGCCAATCATAAATTCTAGACCAAGCTTCTTTAAAACTTTCCTCATCCTTTTGTTTAAAAGTGAAAATCATATCCTCGGGTGACATAGCAACTGAACTAGACATAATAAACAACTACAAAGGATTCTAATTTTTTTGGGTTTTTGATATAAAACAATGCAAGTAAAAATAAATAAAGTAAAGCAAAACAATAAACAAAGTAAAGGATGTGCGTGCGAAAAACTCTCCTCGCAGAAGTCTTCTACTTCCTCCCCGGCAACGGCGCCAGAAAAGAGCTTGATTGCTGGTTGATAGCGCCAGAAAAGAGTTGGTGCCTAGTTGAATGTCCAGCCCGTTGGGAACCCCAAGAGGAAGGTGTGATGAATACAGCAGCAAGGTTTTCCCTCAGTTAGAAACCAAGGTATGTCGATCAGGAGAGGAGAGACAAACGACTGAAGGTGATGCTGACTGGCCTAATAACACTCCAACAAGGGCGCCGTTTACGACACTTGTTGACTCGTCTTCAACCAATAGCAATGCGGAACCTGCACACAACACAACCAAATACTTTGTTCCCAACTTACGATGAGGTTGTCAATCTCACCGATTTGCTTGAAACCAAGGGTATGAGCGTATCGAGTGGAAAACAATGAAAGTATGCGAGTAAAGTAAACAATGCGAGTAAAGTAAACAGGTGATAGCAATATGATGGAAATAGGACCGGGGTCCACAGTTCACTAGTGGTGTCTCTCTATAAGACAAATAACACATGCTGGGTAAACAAATTACAGTTGGGCAATTGATAGAATAAAGATAAACGTGATATGTCAAGAAGATCACTATGCGATTTACTCTGGGCATTACAACAAAATACATAGACCGCCATCCAACTGCATCTATGACTAATAATCCACTCACGGGGATATCATCCGAACACCCTATGAGTATTAAGTTGCGAACAACAGATAATTGCATTAAGCAAAGTGTGTAATGTAAACAAAGCATATGCCCTTGAGCATATGAATGTTGTTTTCTCCCTAGTAGCAACAACACATCTACAACCTTAGAGGTTTCTGTCATCCCCCAGGTTAAATAGAGGCATGAACCCACTATCAAGCATAAATTCCCCCTCTTGGAGTCACTAGCAACTACTCGGCCAAGATAGCTACTAACAACGGAGAGCATGCAAGATCATAAACAACATAGAGATAACATAAGATATATTTCAGTATAGCAACTCAATCATAACACCAATATTCATCGGATCCCAACAAACCAAACATGTAGAATTACATAACAGTGATCTCAATCATGTAGGGCAGCTCATGAGATCTAAACATGAAGCACATGGTGGAGGAGACAACCATCTAGCTACTGCTATGGACCCATAGTCCAAGGTAGACTACTCACTCATCGCTCCGGAGGCAAGCATGGCGATGAAGAAGACCTCTGGTGGCGATTCCCCTCTCCGGCAGGGTGCCAGGAAGAGCTTCTGGAGCCTCCCGATCTCGGCTCGATGACGGCGGCGGATCGCGATGTGTTTCTAGAAAATTGATTGGGTACTTAGGTTTTTCCCGTCATGGGGTCTTTATAGGCGAAGGGGCATCGTCAGAGGTGGACCGAGGTGTCCTCACACATAGGGGGCGCGGCCAGGGGCTGGGCCGCGCTGCCCTGGTGTGTGGGGCCCTCGTGCCCCCCCTCCAACTCCTCTTCGGATCTCTGGAAGCTTTCGGGAAAAATAAGACTTCAGGAACTTGTTTCGTCCAATTCTGAGAATATTTCCTGTGTAGCTTTTCTGAAACACAAAAATAGCAGAAAACAGGGAACTGTCACTGTGGCAACTTGTTAGTAGGTTAGTTCCGGAAAATGCATAAAAGTGCCACGAAGTGTAATGAAACATTAGGCAAATGGTGTAAAAACAAGCATGGAGCATCAAAAATTATGGATACATTGGAGACGTATCAAGGCATGAACCCACTATCTCTTGGAGTCACTAGCATCTACTCGGCCAAGATATCTACTAGCAACGGAGAGCATGCAAGATCATAAACAACATAGAGATGATAAATTAATAAATCAACTTGACAAAGTATCAATATTCATCAGATCCCAACAAACACAACATGTAGAATTACACAACGATGATCTTGATCATGATAGGTAGCTCACAAGATTTAAACATGAAGCACATGGAGGAGATGACAACCATCTAGCTACTGCTATGGAACCGTAGTCCAAGGTAGACTACTCACACATCACTCCGGAGGCAGGCATGGTGATGAAGAAGGCCTCCGACGTGATTCCTCTCTCTGGCAGGGTGCCGGGGAGAGCTTCTGGACCCTCCCGATCTCATGTCGATGACAGCAGCGGCTTGCAGTATGTTTCATGGAAAATTGATTGGGTGTTTAGGTTTTCCTCGCCGAGGAGAATATATAGGCGGAAAGGCAGCGTCAGGAGGTGGGCCAGGTGGCCCTACCACCTGGTGGCGTGGCCAGGGGCTGGCCTGGGCCACCCTATGGTGTGGCTGGCCCCTGGCCCCCCTTCGTCTCTGCTTTGGACTCTGTCTCATGTCGGGAAAAATAGGAACTTTGGCTTTTGTTTCGTCCAATTCCGAGAATATTTCCTATGTAGCTTTTCTGAAACACAAAATAGCAGAAAACAGGGAACTGGCACTGTGGCATCTCATTAGTAGGTTAGTTCTGGAAAATGCATAAAAACACCACAAAATGTAATAAAACACAAAGCAAATGGTGTATTAACAAGCATGAAGCATCAAAATATATAGATACATTTGAGATGTATCAAGCATCCCCAAGCTTAACTCCTGCTCGTCCTTGAGTAGGTAAGTGATAACAAAACAATAATTTTTTAGGTGACATGCACCAACACAATCTTGATCAACGATGTAAAGCATTGAGTGCTGAGATCAAAGTACTTAAAACATAGGCATAAGAGACATAATCTTGACAATAAAACTTAGCAACCATGTTATAACATGAAAAGTAACACAAACCAAAGATCATGAGTAATGAAGCATTGAAAGTCAAGTGTGTGTTTCAACCATATAGAAAAACATAGCAAAGTGGTTTTCAGCTTGTCCTTCATGGAATAGCAAAACATAAATGCATAGGACACCTTCAAGTTTAAGAGGGCGACTAGATACAAATAATTTAAGAACAAGCAAAACCATAATCATGAATCAATCAATAATAAATTTTGGGACTATGCACATTAAACTTAGAATGACAACTATGCTCTCTTAGACAGTGCATAAAGGTAGAAGGTGGAGACTCAACATAAAAGTAAAAGAAAGGCCTTTCGCAGAGGGAAGCAGTGATTGCAAGTTTTATAAACCTCCAAAAATTATGATACTTACTAGCTTTGAGCTCTCATTGCCCCCATCATAGGCATCTTGAGTGGTTAAGGTTAATGCGAGTACAATTATGAAGCATATGCTTAACAAATCATAAGTTGAAAATCTCATGTCCCGTGAAGTATGAATACCCAAACCTCATGCTACTCGACTTAGGTCCCAAGCAAGTTCTTGTCATTGTAAGCATACATGTATCATCAAGAACTCCAACGGGGTACCTCTTGCCCGATGACATGGAACAAGCCCACATCAAAATGACAAGACAAACAAACAATGAACACCTCGGCATCTCTTTTATTTACCATTGGTATAGCTTTTTATTGTGAGATGCGTTGTCGAATGTCCACTATGGGCATGCTGTAAATTTCCACCATGAATGATGGATGGCTTAGATTAGCAGCCCAGGCATTTCTCTAACACATATACAAACTCCATGAGCTCACAAGTTTCCAACTTATTTCACATCGTAGGTATCCATAAACAAAAGAGCACGATATCAACTAAACGAGAGAAAGTGCAATGTTGAAAGCTTGCCCCATGATGGCATGGCTGGGCTAACTTCCAACTTACAACTTGCAAGCATAATGTCAACATAAGAGAGCCACAATGGTCAAAATTATTAAAAGCAGAGAAGTAAAGTGTGCCGTCAGGTTTGTGAGAGCTTCACTGACTAATTTTCACATAACACAAATTTTTTAATTTGAAGGATAGATAAAAGCAAGTCAAATGAAGGCTAGCAAAATACTGGGAGCTAATAGGTATGTATGGTGGATACATTGGAAAACTTTGGTTTTTGGGAGTTGGATGCACGAGAAGTATTCCCTCTCAGTACAAAATGAAGGCTAGCAAAAGACTGGGAGCGACCAACTAAGAGAGCAATAACTACCATAATCATGCAT
The DNA here is from genome assembly GCA_007115705.1 of Dactylis glomerata. NCBI lineage: Eukaryota > Viridiplantae > Streptophyta > Magnoliopsida > Poales > Poaceae > Dactylis > Dactylis glomerata. The sequence goes on from QXEO01001359.1 coordinate 422,622, forward strand.
AGCAACAAAACATCATCAACCGAAGCATAAAATGGTATCACAAGTCAAAAACCAAATGATCATAGAGGCTTATGGTGACTTGGTAAATTCAAATATGTTGTAAGCATGCGCCAAGTCAACCCAAATAAAGCATCAAAGGAGAAAACCACAATAATATGCTCCCATATAATAAAAACAACGCATGATTCTTTCAAAGGAACATTAAGAAATCTCAGTCATTTGAGACAAGTCATGATACAACAAAAACTACTAAGCATACTATCAAAATAACATCAAGCATGACATGCAAGAGTCTAAGCCACAGTCTAAACAAGCTCCCATTTGTACCACTATAGGCATGAAACTTTTTTCTCTTTTCCAACACCATTCAAACCTTTTTGAAACAACTCTTTAAGATGAAAACCAACATAGACCAGTGATCTAAATAAACCTTGATACAAAGATATAACAAGATCTGAACAAAAAATAAGGTGAAAAACGAATGCTAAATGCAGTACTAGAAAAAGAGAACACTCGTTGAACGATAAGAGTGAAAACTAGAGTGTTCTTGGCAATGAAAAACGGAGTGTGTCTTCTCCAAAAGAAATTTGTTGGGGTCCAACCATTTATTGCAGCAAACAAAATAAAAGAAAACTGAAAGCGAAAGTAAAGACGCTCCAAGAAAAACGCATAGTATACGAAGCAATAAAAATATAGTGTCCTGAAAGGTGACCTGATTTTTGCCGATGAAGAAGGGGTGCCTTGGGGCATCCCTAAGCTTTGAAGCTTGTACCTCTTGGATATTTATTGTGGTGACATGGGCATCCCCAAGCTTGAGCTTTTGTCCATACTTCATCTCATCTCATCACTCTCCTTACCCTACACTTGAAAACTTCCTTCATACAAAACTTCACACAATTCTATTAGCAACATTAGTGTAAGCATGATAGTAAATCTACTCTTTTGGTTTAGTTTCAAACTCAAATATACCATCCATTAAAGCATAAGATACTGTAGCAACTTCCTCAAAAGTTCCGTGATCAAAAGAACTTAAAAAGAAAGCGATCGAGAGGTAAACACAAATAGTGGCAGAAATCTGTCAAAATAGAACAGCTGACAAAGATCGATTTTTAGGAGGACCTTATGTTGCTCAAATCAACAAGTGCAAAACTAATAAAAGTTTGGAAATAACCTGGGGCATGTGCACAAGAAATCACAGATCAAAAAGATATTCTGAGAATTTTCACAAATGTTTACGGTGCAACGCAGAAATCTATTTTAGGACAGCAACTTCCCCAAATCTTACCTTCCCCCAATTAGAGGTTCTTCTTGGCACAAAAACAAAATAAAAATGATAAGGAGATGTCATTACAGTAGTAATAACTTCCAAGACTCAACAAAAAGAAAAAGTACTGAAAAGAAAACATTGGGTTATCTCCCAAGAGTGCTTTTCTTTAACGCCTTTGAGCTAGGCGCAGAAAGTGGAAATCAAGTAATATCAAGCGATGAAGCATCAAGTTCATAATTTGCTCTAAGAATAGAGTCAAAAATTAATTTCTTTCTCTTTCTAGGGAAGTGTTCCATACCTTTCTTGAGTGGGAATTGATATGTAATGGTGCCTTCCTTCATATCAATGATGGCACCAATAGTTCTAAGAAAAGGTCTTCCCAAAATAATAGGACAAGAAGCATTGCATTCAACATCCAAAACAAGGAAATCAACGGGAACAAGGTTATTGTTAACCACAATAAGAACATCATTAATCCTTCCCAAAGGTTTCTTCTTAGCAACATCAGCAAGAGGAACATTAAAATAACAATTTTCAACCGGTGGTAAACCAAGCATATCATAAATCTTTCTAGGCATAATAGAAATACTTGCACCAAGATCACATAAAGCATGGCAATAAAAATCATTCACATTCATATCAATGATGGGCTCCCAACCATCTTCTAACTTCTTGGGAATAGAAACCTTTGGTTTCAACTTTTCTTCCCTAATTTGCATGAGAGCATTTGTAATATGCTTTGTAAAAGCAACATTCATAGAACTAGCATTAGGAATTAAAGCAAGCTTTTGCAAGAACAAAATAACTTCAGAAATATTGCAACCATCAACATCAAAATCATTAAAAGAAGTAGAACTATCATCTCCCATACTCCAAAAAATTTCAGCACTTTTTGTAGAAAAAGTTTTTGCAGTTTTGGGCTTTTTCGCACAAGGAGTAGGAGTTTTCTCTACACCAATCAAAGTAAGAGGATTGCTAGCATTTGAAAGAACATTACTAGAGGTGGTAATAGCACATACCTTCATATTTCTAGCCATCTCGTCTTCTCATTCCTACCTAGCATGCAATTTTGCTAACATCCTAACATTTTCATCAATTCTAACCTGGATGGCATTCAAAGTATTGCTTTCTTTCACATCATGAGGCAAAACTTTTAGTTTCAGAATTTCAACATCAAGAGCAAGGCTATCAACTTTAGAAGCAAGAACATCAATTTTACCCAACCTTTCCTCAATAGACTTGTTAAAAGTAGTTTACTTACCGATGAAGTCCTTGAGCATGACTTCAAGCTCAGAGGGCGCGTCCCTAGTGTTGTTGTTGGAGGAATTACCATAAGAGTTGCCATAACCATTACCATTGGTAGAAGGATACGGCCTATAATTGTTGCTAGCAAAATTGTTCCTATAAGCACTATTGTTGAAATTATTATTTCTAATGAAGTTTACATCAACATGCTCTTCTTGAGAAACCAAAGAGGCCAAAGGAACATTATTAGGATCAACATGAGATCTATCATTAACAAGCATAGCCATAATAGTATCAATCTTATCACTCAAGTAAGAGGTTTCCTCAACAGAATTTACCTTCTTACCTTATGGAGCTCTCTTGGTGTGCCACTCAGAATAATTTACCATCATATTATCAAGAAGCTTTGTTGCGGTGCCCAAGGTGATGGATATAAAAGTACCTCCAACAGCTGAATCCAATAGATTTCTTGAAGAAAATTTAGTCCTGGATAAAAGGTTTGGATAATCATCCAAGTAGTCAGTCCATGAGTGAGACAATTCTTTATCATAGATTTCATTCTTTCCCAAGCTTGAGCAACATGTTCATTATCAAACTGTCTAAACTTCATAATATCACTTCGCAAAGCTATAATCTTAGTAGGAGGATAATATTTTCCAATAAAAGCATCCTTACACTTAACCCAAGAATCAATACTATTTCTAGGCAAAGATGGCAACCAATCCTTAGCTCTTCCTCTTAAAGAGAAAGGAAACAACTTAAGCTTAATAATATCACCATCTATATCCTTGTACTTTTGCATCTCACATAGCTCAACAAAATTGTTGAGATGAGCTGCAGCATCATTAGTACTAACACCAGAAAACAGCTCTTTCATAACAAGATTCAACAAAGCAGGCTTAATCTCATAAAATTTGCCTCAGGAGCAAGTGGCGCAATAGGAGTGCAGATAAAATCATTGTTATTGGTGCTAGTAAAATCAAACAACTTGGTGTTCTCAGGAGTACCCATTCTAGCAAGACTAAAAGCAGACAAGCAAAAATAACAACTATAAAGGAACTTTTTTTTGTATTTTTGATAAAAAGATGCAAGCAAAAATAAAATAAGGCAAAACAATAACAAAGTAAAAGATTGGAAGCAAGAGACTCCCCTTGCAGAAATCCTCTTTCTCTCCGGCAACGACGCTAGAAAAATTGCTTGATGGCGCGTAGATGACCGCCCAGTTGGGAACCCTAAGAGGAAGGTATGATAAGCACAGCATCAAGTCTTCCCTCAGTATGAAACCAAGGTTTATCGAACCAGTAGGAGAAAGAACCAACTTTTGAAGGTTGATGCTTGCTAGCTTCGCGACAGCTCCAGACAATTTATATATGGCGCCTCGTCCAGGGCATAGCTTTGCACCAGCAGCAACGTGGAACCTGCACACAACACAACCAAGTACTTTGCCCCAACTTACTGTGAGGTTGTCAATCTCACCGGTTTGCTGTAAACAAAGGATTAAGCGTATTGAGTGGTAAAAGATAGTAGTTTGCAAGAATGTAAATAAAGCGAGTAAATGGTAAACGGTAATAACAATGTAAAAGAATGGACCGGGGTCCACAGTTGACTAGTGGTGTCTCTCCATAAGATAAATAACATGCTGGATAAACAAATTACAGTTGGGCAATTGATAGAATAATGCAAGCATACAAATGTCATGAGGATCACTATGAGATTCACTTGGGCATTACAACATAATACATAGACCGTAATCCAACTGCATCTATGACTAATAATCCACCCACCGGATGTCATCCGAGCAACCGTTGGGTATTAAGTTGCAAGCAACAGATTATCGCCTTAAGCAAAGTGTGTAATGTAAACAATATAAATGTCCTTGAACACAAGATTGTTGTTTTCTCCCTAGTAGCAACAACACATCTACAACCTTAGAGGTTTCTGTCACTCCCCCAGATTACTAGAGGCATGAACCCACTATCGAGCATAAATACTCCCTCTTGTAGTCACTAGCATCTACTCGGCCAAGATATCTACTAGCAACGGAGAGAATGCAAGATCATAAACAACATAGAGATGATAAATCAATAAATCAACTTTACAAAGTATCAATATTCATCAGATCCCAACAAACACAACATGTAGAATTACACAACGATGATCTGGATCATGATAGGCAGCTCACAAGATCTTAACATGAAGCACATGGAGGAGATGCCAACCATCTAGCTACTGCTACGGACCCGTAGTCCAAGGTAGACTAATCACACATCACTCCGGAGGCAGGCATGGTGATGAAGAAGGCCTCCGGCGGTGATTCCCCTCTCCGGCAGGGTGCCAGGGAGAGCTTCTAGACTCTCCCGATCTCGCGTCGACGACGGCGGTGGCTTGTAGTATGTTTTGTGGAAAATTGATCGGGTGTTTAGGTTTTCCTCGCCAAGGAGAATATATAGGTGGAAAGGTGGTGTCAGGAGGTGGGCTAGGTGGCCCCACCACCTGGTGGCGCGGCCAAGGGCTAGCCTGCGCCACCCTATGGTGTGGCTGGCCCCTGGTCCCCCTCCGTCTCTGCTTTGGACTCCCTCTCATGTCGGAAAAAAGGAACTTCGGCTTTTGTTTCATCCAATTCCGAGAATATTTCCCGTGTAGCTTTTATAAAACACAAAAACAACAGAAAACAGGGAACTGGCACCGTGGCATCTCGTCAGTAGGTTAGTTCTGGAAAATGCATAAAAATGCCACAAAGTGTAACAAAACACAAAGCAAATGGTGTATAAACAAGCATCGAACATCAAAAATTATAGATACGTTTGAGACGTATCCGTCGATTAGCTGCAATGGTGTGACTTTGTTGCTGCGAAACAGGTGGTGAGTGTGGAACAAAACGATTATCAGTACCATCAAACTCAGGTTCATGATCAACATCATTATTTTTAGCAGTGTTGTTCTCTTTCTCCTCAACATGCTCCACCTGCACGCTAGTCCTATGTTGCTCATCATCAGAAACATCAGAATCAGCAGAAGTCTGACTATCAGTAAACATAACAGCCTCATTAAAAACAACATTCCTGCTCATCAAAATCTTTTTAGTTTCAGGATTCCATAACTTATATGCCTTAAATCCTAAACCATAACCAAGAAATATGCACTTAATAGCTCTTGGCTCTAGCTTTCCATTATCAACATGTGCATAAGCAGAACAGCCGAAAACTCTCAACTGTGAATAATCAGTAGGTGTACCAGACCATACCTCAATGGAAGTTTTCTTATCAAGTGGAATAGAAGGTGACCTGTTGATCAAGTAATAGGCGGTGGAGGCTGCTTCACCCCAAAAACGTCTGCTCATACATGCATTGGAAAGCATGCAATGAGCCTTTAAAAAAATGATTCTGTTCATATGCTCCACCACACCATTCTGCTGAGGAGTGTATGGGATGGTGTGGTGCCTAACAATGCCTTCATTGCTGCAGTAATCATTAAATTCATTTGAATAGAATTCCATACCATTGTCAGTATGAAGCAATTTTAACTTCTTTTCAGTTTGCTTTTCTATCATAACTTTCCACTTCCTAAAAGCATCAAAAGCTTCATATTTATGTTTCAGGAAATAAGGCCAAACTTTTCTGGAGTAGTCATCAATAATAGTAAGCATGTAACTAGCACCACCAAGAGATTTCTTACGGGAAGGACCCCATAGATCAGCATGCACATACTCTAATATCCCTTTAGTGGTATGAATGGAAGCATTAAATTTAACTCTCTTGTGCTTACCAAAGATGTAGTGTTCACAAAACTCCAACTTACTCATGTTGCAGCCTACTAGCAGCTCTCTCTTTATCAATTCTGCAATGCCATGTTCACTCATATGGCCAAGACGTGCATGCCAAAGATTAGTTTTACTAGGTTCATCAGAAGTAACAGCAGCAGTAATACCAGGCAAAGTGCTACCTCTAAGAACATATAATTTTCCAGAATTCATATCACCAATCATATGAATGAGAGAACCCTTGGATACCTTCAGAACCTTGTTGCCACCTCTATACTTGTACCCTTCATCATCAAGGGTGCTGAGCGAGATCAAATTTCTCGCCATGGTTGGTATGTGCTTGACGCTGGTTGATACGTCTCAAACGTATCTATAATTTTTGATGCTCCATGCTTGTTTTTACACCATTTGCCTTATGTTTCGTTACACTTCATGGCATTTTTATGCAATTTCCGGAACTAACCTATTGACAAGATGCCACAGTGCCAGTTCCCTGTTTTCTGCTATTTTGTGTTTTAGAAAAGCTACACTGGAAATATTCTTAGAATTGGACGAAACAAGTTCCAGAAGTCTTATTTTTCCCGGACGAAGGACGAGGACCAAACGAGAGCCGAAGGGGGGCCAGGGGCTGCCCTCACACCAGGGTGGCGTGGCCTAGGCCCTGGCCGCACCCCCTACATGTGAGGAGACCCTGGCTGCCCCCTAATGATGACCCTTCGCCTATATAAAGCCTCGGGATGGAAAACCCTAGGGGAGTCGGTGAAATTTCCAGAACAGTTCCGCAGCGCCGCCGCCGTTGAAGCCAAATTTCGGGGGACAGAAGTCTCTGTTCCGGCACCCTGCCGGGATGGGGAAGTGCCCCCGGAGCCATCTCCATCGGTCTCCATCGCCATCTCCGCCGTCTCCATCGACCTCACCGCCATCTCCATCAACCTTGCTGTCCACTATGATGAGGAGGGAGTAGTTCATCCCCGGGGCTGAGGGCTCTACCGGTAGCTATGTGGTTCACCTCTCTCTCCTATGATGTGATCTTTATGTGATCGTGAGCTTTGTATCATGTTGAATAAGTAGATGTTACTCTTCTTCATTATGTGTACTCTAGTGTGTTATTAAAGTAATCTATTCCTCCCGCCATGGTGTAACGGTGACAGTGCGTGCATCGTGGTGGTACTTGGTCTAGGCTACGATTGTGATCTCTTATGGATTATGAGAATAATTATCACTATGATAGTATTGAAGTGATCTATTCCTCCTTTCATGGTGTAATGTTGACAGTGTGTGCACCGTGTTAGTACTCTAAGTTGCAATAATATCTATCTTGAATTGTGATTTGATTTGGATATCTCTATGAGTGGTGTTTGTCAAGTACTTGATGAACTTTAAGGAGTGCTTCGTAGCCCTACGCAATGATTAGTGTTATTCAATAGGAGAGTAATTCAGAGTACCATAGTGAAGAGAAGTTACTTATTTGTTCAATTATGTTATATTTGTTGGGAGTGTGTCCACTAGTGAAAGTATGATCCCTAGGCCTTGTTTCCAAGCATTGCACACTGTTTACTTCCTGTTTTGTTACCTGTTTGCTTGCTGCCATTTTTATTCCAGATTGTATTTACTACTTATAATCATCCATACCACTTGTATTTCACTATCTCTTCGCCGAACTAGTGCACCTATACATCTGACAAGTGTATTGGGTGTGTTGGGGACACAAGAGACTTTCTGTATCATAATTGCAGGCTTGCTTGAGAGGGATAGCTTTGACCTCTTCCTCCCTGAGTTCGATAAACCTTGGGTGATCCACTTAAGGGAAACTTGCTGCTGCTCTACAAACCTCTGCACTTGGAGGCCCAACACTGTCTACAAGAACAGAAGCGTGTGTAGAGATCAAGCTCTTTTCTGGCGCCGTTGCCGGAGAGGTAAGGTAAAAGGTACTCACATTCTTTGGCTACTAAGTCTTTTAGTTGCTAGTGAGTGCTCGAAGTTATTTCCTTTAGATTCTACAATTACATCTTTTTGTTTCTTGTTTTTTATTTTCACTAGTTAGGCTCAATGGAAAATAGAGAGTTCTTTAGTCTTTTTCCTGAGTTTAGATATGAAGTGTTTGAAGAGAAAATTGAAAAACCTTTGGAGCTTAATTTGCATGCTAATAGTGATGTTAGTATGAATGCTTTGAACACCGTTATTGCTAATGCTATAGAAAAATCTAAGCTTGGGGAAGCTGGTTTTGTTAAGCATGATATTTTTAGTTCCCCAGCTTTAGTGGAGAAAGTTTGTTCTGATAATATTTTATCTCCCATATGTGATGTTCCTTCTTATGATGATATGTTTGAAGAATATGCTTTGCGAAATAGTTGTTCTCTAGCTTGTGATGATACTAAACCTCTAGTTTATGATGGTTATGATGATGGGTATAATATTTTCAGTTCACCTACTTTTGAGGAGAAAATTAGTTATGATTACAATATGCCTCCTATTTATGATGATTATGGTGATGAGAATAATTATTCCGTTGAATCTGCTCCTATTACTATTGTTCATGTGGGGAGTATTAATTCTTTTATGCATGTGGCTCATGATAGAGATGCTTTATGTGATAGTTATATTGTTAGTTCTATTCATGATGCTACTGAAAGTTATTATGAGAGAGGGAAACATGGTTTGATGGACCTCAACAATATTGAGTTTTCCCTCTTTATGTTGCAATTTTTGAAGTTGTACTTGTTTTGCCTTCCTATGCTTTTTTGCTTTGCGCTTTCATGACTTGTCTCTTTACAAGACTATTTTTCATAGGAAGTGGTTTAGATTTAAATGTCTTTCACATTTGCTTTTTGATGCTCTCTATTGCTTTAAGTTCCTATATGGCGCCTTTGCCTCAAGCTCTTTTATGGCGCCTACATGAGCATCTTTGCAAATTACTGCGCCTAGCTCAAAGGCGTTAAAGAAAAGCACTCTTGGGAGATAACCCAATGTTTTATTTTCAGTACTTTTTCTTTTATTTGAGTCTTGGAAGTCATTACTACTGTAATGACTGCTCCTTATCCTTTTTATTTCGTTATTGTGCCAAGAGAAGCCTCTAATTTGAGTGAGGTAAGATTTGGGGATGTTGCTGTCCTGAAACAGTTTTCAGTGCTGCACCGTAAAAATTCGTGAACATTCTCAGTATATCTTTTGGACCTGCTATTTCTTGTGCATATGCCCTAGGTTATATCCAAACTTTCATTAGTTGAACACTTTTTGATTTGAGCAACAGAAAACACCTCAAAAATTCAACCTTTGTCAGCTGTTCTGTTTTGACAGATTTCTGCCAATATTTGTGTTTGCCGCTTTATCGCTTTCTTTTTTAGTTCTTTTGATCACAGAACTTTTGGGGAAGTTGCTACAGTAGTTTATACTTTATATGTGGTGGTTTTGAGTTGAAACCTGAAGCAAAAAGGGTTGATTCTATGTTATGCTTACACTAATGTTGCTAATAGATTTGTGTTTAGTTTTGTATGAAGGAAGTTTTCAAGTGTAGGGATTGGAGAATGATGAGATGAGATGAAGAATGGACAAAAGCTCAAGCTTGGGGATGCCCATGCCACCCCAAGAAATACCCAAGAAGTACAAGCGTCAAAGCTTGGGGATGCCCTCGAGGCACCCCCTTCTTCATCGGCAAAAATCATGTCACCTTTCAAGACACTATATTTTTATTGCTTCATGCATTATGCATTTTTCTTGGAGCGTCAGTTGTTTTAGTTTTTAAGTTTTATTTTGCTTTTTTCTGCAATAAGTGGTTAGATCACATCATGTTTCTTTTGGAGGAGATGAACTCGCTTTTTATTTGCCAAGAACACTCTAGTTTTCACTCCTATCGTTTCAACGAGTGTTCTTTTTTTCTGCTACTGGGTTTAGCTTGCATTTTTTGCCTTGATATGTGTTCAGATCTTGTTATATCTTTTCATCAAGGTGTATTTTTGCCTTTGATCTTTATTGGTTTTCATCAAAAGAGGTGTTTATAAATTTTTTGAATGGTGTTGGAAAAGAGAAAAAGTTTCATGCAAAAAAGTGGTACAAGAAGGAGCTTGTGTAGACTGCGGCCTAGGCTTTTGCATGTCGTGCTTGATATCTTTTTGACAGTATGCTTAGTGGTTTTGCTGTAGCATGACTTGTCTCAAATAACTTAGATTGCTTAATGAGCCTTGAAAAAATAATGCGTTGTTTTTATTGTTTAGAAGCATTATTTTGGTTTTCTCCTTGATGCTTTATTTGGGTTGACTTGGCGCATGCTCACACATGTTAGAATCTTACAAAGTCGCCAATAGCCTCTATGATCATTTAGTTTTTGACTTTTGATGCCATCTTATGCTTCTTTTAATGTCGCTTTGTCGCTTTGCATGATTATGGACGTTATTGCTCTCTTAGTTGGTCGCTCCCAGTCTTTTGCTAGCCCTCGCCTTGTACTGAGTATGAGCTCTACTCGTGCATCCAACTCCTAAAAACCAAGTTTGCCATTGTGTCCACTATAAATTCCTATGCATGGTATTTCAAAGCCATTCCAAGAAAATTTTCATATGCTACCTTTTCAAAAAACCTTCAAAATACTTCTCATTTTGTGACACTGTTTTCAGCTCATGGGGACGTAGTGGTCGGATTTGCTATCTTCCATATTGTCTTATTCCAAAAAGAAAAAAATAGAAAAAAAAGAAAAGAAAAAAGGCACTCCTCCATGGTATGTGAATGTTGGTGGGCACCCGATGGAATCGGTTAGCCATGGTTTGTGAAAGGAAAAAGGTGGGGAGGAGTGCCAAGCTTTATAAAAGAGCACAAAAGTGCCAATCTCTCTCTCAAAAACTTGCTTCATTTTTGTATAGAAGATAGTAAGAACCCCATTGCCAGTCGTTGACAAAGACAACCACCTCTCAAAACCAATTTTTATCTCTCTATTTTACAAATAAAAAGCTCTAGCACGTGTTTAATCCCTGCTTCCCTCCGCGAAGGGCCTGTCTTTTACTTTTATGTCGAGTCTCCACCTTCTACCTTTATGCACCGTCTAAGAGAGCATAGTTGTCATTCTGAGTATAATGTGCATTGTCCCAAAGTTTATCATTGATTGATTCATGACTATGGTTTCACTTGTTCCTAAATTATTTGTATCTAGTCACCCTCTTAAACTTGAAGGTGTCCTATGCATTTATGTTTTGCTCTCCATGAAGGACAAGCTGAAAACCATTTGTATGTTTTTCCTTATGATTTGAACACATGTTTGACTTTCATTGTGTCATTATTCATGATCTTTTGTTTGTGTTTCTTTTCATGTTATAACATGGTTGCTAAGTTTCTTCTATCAAGATTATATCTTTCATGCCCATGTTTTAAGTTCTTTGATCTCAGCACTCAATGTTTACCTATATGATCAAGATTGTGATGGTGCATGTCACCTCAAGAATTATTTCTTTTGTTATCACTTACCTACTCGAGGACGAGCAGGAGTTAAGCTTGGGGATGCTGATACGTCTCAAACGTATCTATAATTTTTGATGCTCCATGCTTGTTTTTACACCATTTGCCTTGTGTTTCATTACACTTCGTGGCATTTTATGCGATTTCCGGAACTAACCTATTGACAAGATGCGACAGTGCAAGTTCCCTGTTTTTTGCTGTTTTTGTGTTTCAGAAAAGCTACATAGGAAATATTCTCGGAATTGGACGAAACAAGTTCCAGAAGTCTTATTTTTCCCGGACAAAGGACGAGGACCAAACAAGAGCCGGAGGGGGGCCAGGGGCTGCCCTCACACCAGGGTGGCGTGGCCCAGGCCCTGGCCGTGCCCCCTACGTGTGAGGAGACCCTGGCTGCCCCCTGACGATGCCCCTTCGCCTATATAAAGCCTCGGGACGGAAAACCCTAGGGGAGTCAGCGAAATTTCCAGAACAGTTCCGCAGCGCCGCCGCCGTCGAAGCCAAATTTTGGGGGATAGAAGTCTCTGTTCCGGCACCCTGCCGGGACAGGGAAGTGCCCCCGGAGCCATCTCCATCGGTCTCCATCGCCGTCTGCGCCGTCTCCATCGACCTCACCGCCATCTCCATCAACCTTGCTGTCTCCTATGATGAGGAGGGAGTAGTTCATCCCCGGGGCTGAGGGCTCTACCGGTAGCTATGTGGTTCACCTCTCTCTCCCATGATGTGATCTTTATGTGATCGTGAGCTTTGTATCATGTTGAATAAGTAGATGTTACTCTTCTTCATTATGTGTACTCTAGTGTGTTATTAAAGTAATCTATTCCTCCTGCCATGGTGTAACGGTGACAGTGCGTGCATCATGGTGGTACTTGGTCTAGGCTACGATTGTAATCTCTTATGGATTATGAAAATAATTATCACTATGATAGTATTGAAGTGATCTATTCCTCCTTTCATGGTGTAATGTTGACAATGTGTGCACCGTGTTAGTACTTGGTCTAAGTTGCAATAATATCTATCTTGAATTGTGATTTGATTTGGATATCTCTATGAGTGGTGTTTGTCAAGTACTTGATGAACTTTAAGGAGTGCTTCGTAGCCCTACGCAATGATTAGTGTTATTCAATAGGAGAGTAATTCAGAGTACCATAGTGAAGAGAAGTTATTTATTTGTTCAATTATGTTATATTTGTTGGGAGTGTGTCCACTAGTGAAAGTATGATCCCTAGGCCTTGTTTCCAAGCATTGCACACCGTTTACTTCCTATTTTGTTACCTGTTTGCTTGCTGCCATTTTTATTCCAGATTGTATTTACTACTTATAATCATCCATACCACTTGTATTTCACTATCTCTTCGCCGAACTAGTGCACCTATACATCTGACAAGTGTATTGGGTGTGTTGGGGACACAAGAGACTTTCTGTATCGTAATTGCAGGGTTGCTTGAGAGGGATAACTTTGACCTCTTCCTCCCTGAGTTCGATAAACCTTGGATGATCCACTTAAGGGAAACTTGCTGCTGCTCTACAAACCTCTGCACTTGGAGGCCCAACACTGTCTACAAGAACAGAAGCATGTGTAGACATCACCGGTCAACGTGCGTGTCATCTCATCATGTGTCTTAATCTGAACGGAGCCAATGCCCTCAATCTGACATAGAGTATCATCTCCCACATACACAAAATCTCCAGGCTGCACAAACTCATAGGAACTAAACCAGTCTTTGTTACAGCAAATATGAAATGAAGCAGCAATATCAAGTATCCATTCATTATCTCGTGAAACACATGAAGAAAAATAGCTAAAGCATCACCATCAGAATCACTGGAAACAACAGAGGCCTTACCATCACCATCAGATTTATTCTTAGCTTGGTAGGTACCATTTATTTTCTCCTTGTTCTGCAGCTTCCAACAATTATCAATATTGTGATTATCTTTCTTACAATACCTGTAGAACTTGTCTCCTCGTCTCTTGGACTTTGAGCGACCTCGGTCGGTCTTACTCTTATCTCTATTGTAGTTGTTGTTGGTGGTTCTTTGCTCAGTCCTGCCATGCACCTGCAGTGCTTCTGCCTTTGACAAACTCTCTGTCTGCACCATAGTTTTCATCTTTTCCCTCTGCTGGAGGGCCTCATAAACTTTGGTGAGGGTTAGTGTATCACGACTTATACATATGGTGTCACGGAAATTCGTAAAGGAACTAGGAAATGAGACTAACAGTAGAAGTGCTAGAGCTTCATCCTCATATTTTACCTCCATGGACATTAAGTCAGAAACAATCTCTCTAAAGATCGATAGGTGATTCATCACTGACTGACCTTCCTGCAACTTGTGCTGGAACAACTTCATCTTCACTTGCAACCTACTGGTTAGATCCTTTGACATGCAGATCGATTCCAGTTTCAACCACATGGCCGATGTAGATTTCTCTTGCAACACTTCCTGTAAAATATTATTGGATAGATGAAGTTGAATTAAAGACAAAGCCTTATGGTCTTTCCGCTTTTCTTCCTCTGTCCATGACGCAACCGGTTTCTTTCCAAAACCATCGAGCGCATCATCGAGATCTGAAGTTTGGGCGAGGATCACCCTCATCTTCACTTGCCACAGGGAGAACCTTGTGGTGTAATCCAGCTGCGGTAGATTGAACTTCAAAGACACCATCTTGCAAACCCTAGATTTGAAACCTGGGGCTCTGATACCACTTGTTATAAAAGCGATAGGCAAATAATGAAGATCGAAAAGAAAACACAACAGGGAACACAAGATTTTAATGTGGAAAACCCTCTCCAACAAAGAGAGGTAAAAACCACGGACGCCAACCAGCAAAACTTCACTATATCTGGAGTGTTTACAAACACCATGAGTAACCCTAATGATGTGATTAACCCTAGCTAGCGGCTTACAAGAAACATATATAGGCGGCGGTAACGATCCACTCGGCCCAAGCCTCCGGCGACGGGCCTCGCTCTGCTCTTCAGAAGTTGGCCTTTACTTTGTAGAATTTGGATCAACATATAACAGTGGTGTACAAGTTTGGTATACCTATGGTGTGGTATACTATACCATGACCGTACATATCTGGTATTACATTGTCTAACACCCCCTTAATCGAAACCTTGGAAAGGTTGAGATACGAGTAAACTCTAAAAGATTCTTGACAACTCAAGCTTTAGTGAAACCTAGCGAGCTGATATTTCGTGGAGATGAACTTGATATCAAGCAACTTATCGGCAACACGTTCTCGAATAAAGTGATAGTCAATCTCAATATGTTTGGTCCTAGCATGAAAGACTGGATTGGTAGAAAGATACATAGCTCCAAGATTGTCACACCAAAGACAAGGATGCTCCTGGAGAGAGACACCAAGTTCTCCAAGTAATTTTTCTACCCAAATGAGTTCAGTTGTGTCATTTGCAAGAGCCTTGTAATTAGCTTTAGTGCTTGAACAAGACACGATAGCTTGCTTATGGGCACTCCAAGAGATCAAGTTAGGACCAAAAAAGATAGCAAAACCTCATGTAGAACGTCTATCATCATGAAAACCAGCCAGTTGGCATCAGAAAAAGCACTGAGGAGCATGGAGGAGGGCCTTTGAAATGTGAGACCCACATTAACTGTAACTTTGGCATCTAGCCTGTGGATCTCCCAAGAAGAGTCGATGGGGAAGCGACGTGAAGGGGGGCCATCGCCGATCCACACGGAGCATCTGTGATCCTGATGTGTGCGCACTCGAGTGCCGCTATCAAGGACTGGAGCTAGGTGAAGCGAGCCTCCAGATCCGGCTTCCAATTGCACAGATCGGAGAGTTTCTCTGATTGCGACGCGAGCTGCTATTCCATCCACGCCCGAGTCGCCATGACGACGTCCTTGCTTGAGAGGATGGCCTCCTTGAGGTCAATGTAGTCCTGTTTGAGTTGATCATGGTAGTCCTTGAGAGCAAGATCCATGGTCTTGAAGAGAGACGACGCCGATCCGCGGTTTGGCTACGAGTTTCCAGGATGATTTGGTGGCGGAAAAGGGGATCGCTGGCTGCTCATACCAAATTTTAGGGTACTGGTAGATCTCACTCACACACATCACATAAGTAGTCTAGTTTTGATCACACGAATTCAGGATACAATTTGGGAACGAGTAGCTAAGATCATAGGAACACATGAGCATTCACCGCCGCAGCCGTCAGGTCTTGATCCCTAGGATAACCGTCTATGTCCTTCGCTTGCCTCTATGTAGATCTTGTCTTCTAGAGCCAACTCAACGTGGGACCCAGTCTGTACCCAGATATTTGCGATTGGGCTGCATCAAGCGCTTGGGCCGAAGGGAGCGTGTCCCGAGGCCCAATTTTCTGTCAGGTTCACTAGACGCCGAAGCACTGCTAACACTCTACAATCTGCATATGTTAACAAAAGAAGTATTTTACAGTAGGGGCGGAGAAACCCCAACCCTCTGACCTCTTAGATGTAATGGCTAAAGTTGGCCAATACTTGTTGGGCGATCAAGTAGTATTTTTCCATGGATGGGTAAAATGGGTAGACCGGAAATTTTTGCCCCGCGCGAGGTAGAGAAAAAAATCCTCGTTCTCTAGACGCTCTAGCACCACGTCATCTTGTAGGCCGCTCTATCGCCAGCGGTTCGCGTCCAGGTGGCCAAGTGACGTCGATTTGAACCAATTCAGCGGTTCGCGTCCTCCTCCGCATAGTCTACCAGCAGGCTACCGCCCCCACCGCCGTCCCCGGCCCTGATACCTCTCCCCGCGTAAAGCATCACCGATAGGGCAACCGCTACTCTTGGTGTCATCGCTCAGGTCGCGGTGGCCACGGTACCCAGGCCGCAGAAGCACCGGAAGGTGTGCGCGGCACAGGCCATGGTGGGAGAGGACCGGCGGTGGTGGTGATGATGTCGCCGACCGGGTGCCTACCCGCATATGCGCCGCCGCGGAGCCACCACAAAGCTGACCTCCCGGCAGGGACGGATCCACATGCGTTAGCAACAGCGATTCTATAGACAACGACAAGAACGCCAACAATGGCAAGTGGGCGAGAGAAGGGAGCTCTTCTTTGTGTTGTCGCAATGAAGGCGTTGTGGCAGGATCGATCCATGAGATTAGTCCTAATCGGACGCACCTACCCTTTCAAGAAAATAAATCCCCAAACCGTTACCTACCCAAACTACCCTGGCTCAATACTACTTCCCGCGAGACAAGTACTCCCTCCGTTTCAAAATATAAGATGTTTTAGGTTTGTGAAGCAAATGTATCTAGACATACTTTAGTATGTATATTCAAGTGAACCTACACACTAAAAGATGTCTAGATACATTTGCTTTATAAAGCTAAAACATCTTATATTTTGAAACGGAGGGAGTAAGTTATACCGTAAAAAGCCTCTAACAAAAAGAGGGGATTGGGTGGGGGGACATGGTGGCGCCGCTTCGCCGCTCATCACAGCCACCCGGAAATTCACTTTCATCTCCATGCCACACAAACAAGATTGATTTAACCCCCCCCCATTTCCCCCCTCCCCCCTCCCTGCTGCTTTGAAAGTCATGAGAGAAGGACCGGGGCTCCCCCGCGCTCCTCTCGCCGGAATAGCCGGCAGGGGGCGGCGGCGGAGGGCCGCCGGAGTAGTTTTAGGTCTTTTTCTTTGTAGTTGTCTTGGTTTTATGCTGGTAGTGGGCCTGCTGCCCGTGGGCTGCGTTTCCCCAGATCTGTGCAGCGAGATCTGGAGACTAGGGTTCATCCCCGAGGCCTCTAAGATCCTCTGGAGGGAGCTTGTGGCGGCAAGGATGGCGGCGACAGCCATTAATAAAGCTGCTCTGTATCCTGGTGGCTTCGAGGTGGAGGGGAACGACGCTGGGAAGGCGCCTCTGGCCGGCCGTGGCGGCGAGGAGAGGTGCCTCTTCAGCGGTTGGCCCCCTGCACGGATCTAGATACCTGGCTTGGCTATCCCTCTTCTGACCCGCCGTGGAGGCGTGGAAAAGGGGGGTCGCTGGTCCTGGGTATCTTCTCCTTCGGAGCGCCGCTCTTGGCACTGTCACCATCGGCAAAGAAGCCTCGCGCGTGTGTCCTTCCTCTCGAACGGCCATGGTGGCGGGAGAGAGGAGGATGGCGCCTCTGTGGCCTCTGATGCTCGGCGGTGGCGACGAGGGTCTCTGGAGTCTGCGCCCTCTGCAGCAGCTCTCAAGCAACGGCGACGATGTGCCGCTGCTACTTTCGGCCACATGGATGGCCCTGCTGCACTCAGCCTGCGTGGCCCGAGCTTCTACTTCCTGTTTCACTGGAGGATCTCTCTGGATCTCGGCGCGGCAGTCTCCGCCGCTGCTCCACCAAGTGGTTTCGTCCCCGGTGGGAGCAGGGGTGGCCGCGTTAAGAGGTCAACGACCGTCGGCGGCGATGATGGACCTGATCGCGTTTTTGCAATCTCTAGTAGGGTGCTGTTTGTAAACCGTAGGGACCTGTGTGTGCTTCTCTTTTCCTTTGGGGTCCTTACTGTAACTTGTACACCCACCGCTGTTATGAATAGCAGACTCTAGGTCCTTCGGGGCCTTTATCCGTTCAAAAAAAAAAGATTGATTTAACAAAGTCCGGCCATGGTGACTGGCTCGTGCCAACCGTTCCATTCGTGGGTATCTTTCATTAACCTGTACCCTAACATAGTAACATTCGTGGGGTGCAGAAGCGCCTGGTCACCACTACTGCTGTAGAAAGGGATTTGACTCTTTGGTGCTGCTCACAGTGTGGATTTTGTGGAAAGAGAGGAACACCCGTGTTTTCCAGCGTTGCCGAGACGGCCCCCACCGCCTGCCGTAGAATTGCTGATGAGGTCGAGCTGTGGAAAATCTCCGGCGTCGTAGGGCTGGTTACGATTTGGAGTTGAGTCTCGTAGCGGTAGGGCGTTGTTCTTGTTTTCTGTCCATGTGTCATGTTGGCCCAAGCATTCGCCATGGTCTGTAACCGCATCCTTGGATGCCGGAATCGCTGTAACTGGTTCTCTGTTTCTTCTTCTATTCACTCAGCATGCAAAGCTTTTGTGTGTCCGCAAAAAAAGCATTCTGATTGTGGAACTCTGAATTTCAAAAGAAGGTGGCGGCCAAGCAACGATTGACTATTTCGGAATTTCTGATCCTGGTGCACGTAACGAGGCCATACGTGTAGAGTGGAGAGCTGCCATGGGATCGTCTCCAACCGCAATGCTCCAATCGAGTTTCCGATTCTTAGGGGCGGTTTTCGTGTGCGTTTCATGGACGACCAAAGCTTACCTTTGCGTAAAGTTAGTGAAAGTTTTGCTCGACATTCTTATAGGAATATAATAACTTTTAAGTTAGAGTGTTCTCTTCGATCTCCTACTGCGCTTGGGGAGGGTACTTTTCCAAGGTACTAAAAACAGCGTTAAATTGAGGATGAAAACAAAAAGTACTAAAACGAAATTTGAAGACGCGCCAGGTAGGGGTCGAACCTACGGCCTTCCGCTTAGGAAACGGACGCTCTATCCACTGAGCTACAGGCGCTGTACGACAATATTTTGAAATTATTTGTAATTATCAATACCATTGTTGCACAATGGATAGGTTTAACTGAATTCTTGTCCGTGCAAGGAACTGCAAATGGACAAAAAACATACGGATAATTACAGATTATATTCCATCCGTCTTTGAAGTACAGTCTCAACTGATTCCTAGCTACAGGCTGCATGGTGCCCCAGCGACGCTTTGCAACTGAAGTCGAATTATGTGCCTACCCAACAAATTCAAGCAGGAAACCGTGTTAAGAAACGGATATGTGCCTTCCCAGGCAGCGAATTGATGCCACAACTAAAAAGCCTCACTAATTCTCCCTCACCCTCTCTTATTAGCTTTACTGAGGCCACTTGCCCTCAATTAAAGCACCTTTCTAAATACCCCATCTTATCACCATAATTCTCCAAAATTCCTTCCGGTTCATCCTGCATCGTGTGCGTCGTTGCTTCCAGGGAAATTCTTCGTTTTGGAACCATGATTCCCGGATGGTGCTGTTGTGTTTTGCATTCTCTGATCCACACAACTATCGACAAGCGAGATGCCCGGCGTGCAATTTGTTAGACATATATAGTCTAGTTTTTCTATTTTCCCGTAGTATAAGGAGCTCTTCGCATATTATCCACACCTGTATATGTATTGGCCTTTGGTCCCCTGTGAATGATAGTTGCTCATTCCCCACTTCGTAACATGGTATCAGAGCTCTAGGTTTAGCTCCCGCACGCTGCAACTCCGTGCGATTCCTGGCCGCGGATGTTCATCCCGGTACTGCCCTCCTTCCCACTAATTCTTGGTTGAATTTGATCTTGATCCGAGCTTAAATCGCAGCCTCGATCTGGTCGGTCATGATGTAGAGTCGCCTGCGAGCAGATCCGCTGACGTTGCCCCGCCGCCGGCTCCTCCCTGCCTCGACCCGACATGGTTCCAGTACCGCGCCGTCCTTGTTCAGGCTCGATGGCGTCGTCCCGTGCCTCGGTCGTGCGCTGTCCGGGGCCCAGCTGGGTCGTCATTGCTCCGGCCGCCCGGATCCCGCCGCCGGCTGCCGGAATTGGCCATCAGTGCTTTGATCTGGCCGGCCACCAATTGGATCTCATCGGTGCCGGCCTGCTGTGGTATGATTTGGCCGCTTGTTTGCTGAGCTCGTTGCTGGTGGTGCTGTTTGGGGTGAGCCCAATCTGGTAAAAGAGCCACACATTCATCTCTGTGTGTCTGGTGTCTCAGTAGGGCCTTGTAAATCACCCCAGAACCCCAAAATTGTGGGCAATAGATCACGAAATCGCCCATAAAACGCGAAATGGAGAGTTTTTTTGTCGTGCGTCTCAAAAATCGCATAGACCTCATAAATCGCAATGGAACCCCAAAATTGTGGGCTAAAGCTTACAAAAACGATCATAAACGTGAAAATGAAAAGGTTTTTGTCATGCCTCTCAAACATGTACATTTTGTCATATTTCGTGTAAATCGCCTCGGAATACCAAAACTATGGGCAATAGCTCATGAAAACGACCATAAACACAAAGATCAAGAGTTTTTTCTCATGCCTCTCAAATATGTACATTTTGTCATATTTCGTGTAAACCGCCCCGAAACCCCAAAACTGTGGGCACTAGCTCACGAAAACAACCATAAAACACGAAAACGACAAGTTTTTTGTGATGCCTCTTAAGCATGTACTGATTGTTATGGGCCTTGTAAATCGCCCTAGAACCCCAGAATTGTGTGCAATCGCTCATAAAATCGCCCATAAAACGCGAAAACGGAGAATGTCGTGCCTCTCCAACATCACATAGACCGCGTAAATTGCCCAGAACCCCAAAACTATGGGCAATATCTCACAAAACGGCCATAAAACACGAAAATGATGAGTTTTTGGCGATGCCTCTTAAACATGTACCGATGGTTATGGGCCTTGTAAATTGCCCCAAAACCATAAAATTGTGGGCAATAGCTCACGAAATCACCCGTAAACGCGAAAACAGAGTGTTTTTCTGTCATGCCTCACAAACATCACATAGACCTTCTAAATCGCACCGGAACCCCAAAAATATGGGCAATAGCTCACGAAAACGACCATAAACATGAAAATCAAGAGTTTTTTTGTCATAACTCTAAAACATGTACATTTTATCATATTTCGTGTAAATCGCCCTAGAACCCCAAAACTATGGCCTATAGCTCACAAAAATGGCCATAAAACACAAAAACGACGACTTTTGGTGATGCCTCTTAATCATGTATTGATTGTTATGGGCCTTCTAAATTGCCACAGGACACTAGAATTGTGGGCAATAGCTCACAAAATCGCCCATAAAACGCGAAAATGGAGAATTTTATCGTGCCTCTCAAACATCACATAGACCTCGTAAATCGCCCCAGAACCCCAAACCTGTGGGCAATATCTCACGAAAATGGCCATAAAACACGAAAACGATGAGTTTTTGGTGATACCTCTTAAACATGTCCCGATTGTTGTGGGCCTTGTAAATCGCTCTGGAACCCTAAAATTCTGGGCAATAGTTCACGAAATCACCCATAAAACATGAAAATGGAGTGTTTTCTATCGAGTCTCACAAACATCACATAGACCTCACAAATCGCACCGAAACCCCAAAAATTTGGGCAATAGCTCAAGAAAAGACCATAAACACAAAGATCAAGAGTTTTTTTCATGCCTCTCAAACATGTACATTTTGTCATATTTCGTGTAATTCGCCCCGGACCCGAAAATTATGGGCAATAGCTCACAAAAATGACGAGTTTTTTGTGATGCCTCTTAAGCATGTACTGATTGTTTTGGGCCTTGTAAATTGCCCCAGAACCAAAAAATCGTGGACAATAGCTCACAAAATCGCCCATAAAACACGAAAATGGAGAGTTTTTCTCATGCGTCTCAAAAATCACATAGACCTTGTAAATTGCAATGGAACCCCAAAATTGTGGGCAAAAGCTCACAAAAATGACCATAAACATGAAAATGAAGAGGTTTTTGTCATGCCTCTCAAACATGTACATTTTGTCATATTTCGTGTAAATCACCCTGGAACCCCAAAACTATGGGCAATAGCTCATGAAAACGACCATAAACACAAAGATCAAGTGTTTTTTTGCATGCCTCTCAAACATGTACATTTTGTCATATTTTGTGTAAATCGCCCCGGAATCCCAAAACTGTGGGCAATAGCTCATGAAAACGACCATAAAACACAAAAACGACAAGTTTTTGTGATGCCTCTTAAGCATGTACTTATTGTTATGGGCCTATGAGGCATGGCTCACCACTGGCCAAGATCCAATTTGCAGCGCCGAGCAAACACGATCCACATATTGGCGTAGAGTTGGCCAGTACTTTCATGAGTGTAGGAAATTCAAGCCCTATGAATTTTATAGCGATCACAGTGACCTGATACATCCATTTTGCATCATTATTTTGTATCATAATTTACTGTTATTCATCAATATATGTCACATTTAGAGATGATACTCATGTCGTTTCCTCTGGTTTTACATGTTTGATGATCATTGGAGGATTTGCTGCCAGAGTCAGGATTCTGCTGGAAAAAGGACCGTCAAGACACCATATTTCGGAAGATCACGAAATTCCAAAAAATACCAGGAAATTATATTTTACCAGAAGACTGAAGAAGCCATAAGGAGGAGGCAAGAGGAGCAACAGGGCGGGCTCACCACCAGTAGGCGCGGGCCCACCCCTGGCCGCGCCGGCCTATGGTGAGGCCACCCTGGCCCACTTCTGCCATCTCCCCTTCGCGTATTTCATCATCCCCAAAAACCTATGTGAAGGGGGGCTTAGCGATAGACACCGCCGCCTCTGCGGGGCGAAAAACACCAGAGAGAGAAAAGCTCTCTGGCAGGCAGGAATCTGTCGGGGAAATTCCTTCCCGGAGAGGGGAGATCATCGCCATCGTCATCACCATCGCACCGAACTTCATCGGGATCATCATCATCATCTCCATCACCAGCACCTTCATCTCCACCATCACCACGTCATCCCGCTGTAACATCTTGAGTTGAATCTTGTTAAATTCTTAGGGGAAACTTTCCCGGTGTTGATTACTCTTGTGGTTGATGCTATTGAGTGGAACTGTTGAATTAAGATTTATGTTCAGATTGTTATTTACCATTATTTCACCTCTGATCATGATCCATATGATGTCTTGTGAGTAGTTCATTTAGTTCTTGAGGACATGGGAGAAGTCGAGATGTTAGTAGTGGATTATTGTTGAGTAATATTTAGTGGTTTGATATTTATTTGTTGTGGTGCTATTTCACTAGTGGTGTCATGTGAACGTCGACTACATGATACTTCACCATTTATGGGCCTAGTGAGATGCATGGTGTATTTGGCTACTAATTGTGTGGTTGCTGGAGTGACAGAAACCTAAACCTCCGTTAGGAAACCATTGCACCAGGAGCGTAGGATCTTAGAGTTTAAGTCTGTGGTTAGATTTATCTTAATTACTTTCTTGTATTTGTGGATGCTTGCAAGGGGTATAATCACAAGTGTGTATTTATCCTAGGAAGGGTAGTGCGCTAGCACAGGTTCACCCCCATAACACTTATCAAACCAATAAAGATTATTTAGCGGCATGAAGCGAAAGCTCTTGACAGAAACTCCCGTGTGTCCTCGAGAATGTTTGGTCATCATAAGTTACACAACCAGCTTGTCCTTTGCTCAAGAAAGGATTGGGCCACTTGCTACAATTATTATTACTGTCTTTTATTTACTCATACTTTATTTACTTGCATTACCAAATACCCCTGAAAACCCGTTTGCTAGTATTTACAGTGAATCTTTATCAAAACCACTTGTCAACACCTTCTGCTCCTCGTTGGGTTCGACACTCTTATTTATCGAAAGTACTACGATACACCCCTGATACGTCCAATTTACATCACTATTTTGTATCATAATTTACTGTTATTCATTGATATATTTCATATTTAGATATGATACTTATGTTATTTCCTTTGTTTTCACATGTTTGATGATCATCGGAGGAGTTGCTGCCGGAGTCAGGATTCTGCTGGAAAAAGGACCATCAAGAGACCATATTTTGAAGATCAGGAAAATTCCAGAAAAATACCCAGAAATTATATTTTACCAGAAGACTCACAGAGCCAGAAGGAGGGGTCGAGAGAGGCCAGGGGGGCCCCACACGCTAGGGTGGCGCGGCTAGCCCCTGGCCGCGCCAGCCCTGTGTGAGGGAGCTCTGGCCCACCTCTGGTCTCGCCCCTTCGCGTACATCATCGTCCCCGAAAACCTAAGTCAAGGGGGGGGTTCAGAGTTAGACACAGCCGCCTCTGTGGGGCGGAGAACACCAGAGAGAGAAAGCTCTCCGGCAGGGAGAAATATGCTGGGGAAATTCCTTCCCGGAGAGGGGAGATCGTCGCCATCGTCATCACCATCGCACTGGACTTCATCGGGATCATCATCATCATCATCTCCATCACCAGCACCTTCATCTCCACCATCACCTCGCCATCCCGCTGTAACATCTTGAGTTGGATCTTGCTATATTCATAGGGGAAACTTTCCCGGTGTTGATTACTCTTGTAGTTGATGCTATTGAGTGGAACCGTTGAATTAAGGTTTATGTTCAGATTGTTATTTACCATTATTTCACCTCTGATCATGATCCATATGATGTCTTGTGAGTAGTTCGTTTAGTTCTTGAGGACATGGGAGAAGTCAAGATGTTAGTAGTGAATTATTGTTAAGAAATATTTAATGGTTTGATATTGTTGTGGTGCTATTTCACTAGTGGTGTCATGTGAACGTGGACTACATGATACTTCACCATTTATGGGCCTAGTGAGATGCATTGTGTATTTGGTCACCGATTGTGGGGTTGCTGGAGTGACAGAAACCTAAACCTCCGTTGGGAAACCATTGCACCAGGGAGCGTAGGATCATAGAGTTTAAGGCTGTGGTTAGATTTATCTTAATTACTTTCTTGTATTTGCGGATGCTTGCAAGGGGTATAATCACAAGTGTGTATTTATCCTAGTAAGGGTAGTGCGCTAGCACAGGTTCACCCCCATAACACTTACCAAACCAATAAATACTATTGGCTCTATGAAGCGAAAGCTCTTGACAGAAACCTCCCGTGTGTCCTCGAGAACGTTTGGTTATTATAAGAACACAACCGGCTTGTCCTTTGCTGAATAAAGGATTGGGCCACTTGCTGCAATTGTTACTACTGTCTTTTATTTACTCGCACTTTATTTACTCGTATTACTAAATACTCCTGAAAACCTGTTTGCTAGTATTACAGTGATTCCTTGATCAAAACTGCTCATCAACACCTTCTGCTCCTCGTTCGGTTCGACACTCTTATTTATCGAAAGTACTACGATACACCCCCTATACTTGTGGGTCATCAAGACTATTTTCTGGCGCCGTTGCCGGGGAGTGTAGCGCTATTGAAGAGTGGAATTGGTAAAGGTAACCGTCGCTGTGAGTATTATTTTTATTTTGTCTTTTATTTTTGTTTTACTCTGCTATGGAGAACTCTCCATTTGGTTTCCTATTTGGAAACACATGTACTGCTACTGCTGCACATGCGGAGGAATCACCACCGCCACCGCCTGCTGAGATTGATCCTTTTAAAATACCTATGAAAATTGTTGGGCGTATTATGGATAACTGCTATTCAGGAGATGGAACTGTCCATCCGGGTGATCACTTATTATTTATACATGAATTATGCGAGTTGTTCAGGTGTGCAGGTATTTCACCAAGCCAGGTCAAGAAGAAATTATTCTCTATATCATTGAAAGGCAGAGCTGAAGAGTGGTATCGACTACTCCAAGATGGTCCATCTATGACATGGGAGGATATTGTGCCTCTCTTTTATTCCAAGTTTTATCCTCCAAGTGAAATTCATAAAGACCGTAACAAGATATATAATTTCTGGCCTCATGATGGAGAGAGTATTGCCCAAGCGTGGGGGAGATTGAAGTTACTAATGCTCAAATGCCCCATTCATGAGCTCCCCAATAATATTGTTATTGATAATTTTTATGCGCGGCTTACTCTTCCTGATAAGGATTATTTGGATGCTTCTTGCTTTGGATCATTTACTCATATGAAAGAAGATGCCAAGTGGAAACTTCTTGACCGTATACAAGAGAATGCTGAAGGATGGGAAAACGACAAAGGTAGGAAGTCAGGTATAAACTATGATTATGAATGCATTAAATCTTTTATGGGAACCGATGACTTTCATAGTGTTAGCGCTGCTTATGGTCTTGATTCCCAAATACTTGCTAATTGTCTTAAGGCCTTTGCCTCTTATATTGATGTTCCAAAGAAAGATTGGAACAAATATCATGCGCCTTACAAAGATTCTATTAGTCATATTCCTGCTGCAGCTACTGAAGTTTGTACTGTTGATAGCCTCGTGCCTGAACCTTATTTTGAGAAGACACCTTTCCCTGCTAAGGTAAAGAAGTACTCTACTTTGGTAAGTGTGTCTAATAAAAGTACTAAGAAAGCTGCAGAGCCTGATGAGTAAATTACTATTAAGTCTCCTGTTGCTATATTGAAAGATCTTGTAACTAAAGATGTAGGAGATGAATATATTCTTTTTTGTGAAGATGCTTCTAACATTCTTTCACATCCTAAAAAGCACAGGAAAGCAAGTGTTCCTGTTATCTCTGTCAGGATTGGAGATCATTGCTATTATGGCTTATGTGATATTGGTGCTAGTGCAAGTGCTATTCCTTTGGAGCTTTATAAAGAAATTATGCACGAGATTGGCGCTTGTGAACTTGAAGATATAGATGTGGTTGTTCAGCTTGCTAACCGAGAGACTGTTTGGCCTCTTGGTATTGTTCGAGATGTGGAAGTTCTTTGCGGTAAGACTAAGTACCCTACTGATTTTCTAGTACTCGGTAAGGAGGCTAGTAAAACTTGTCCTATTATTTTTGGTAGACCCTTTTTGAACACTTGTGGCGCCGTGATAAATTGTAAGAAAGAGAAAATTTTTACTAAGTTTAATGGAGAGTCTTATGAGTTTAATTTTTCCAAGTTTGCTAAGACTTCTTATGAAAATGACACGCCTAATGAAAATTTTCGAGTTGAGCAGCTTGCTTCTATTGCTCTTGCCCCTAATAATGCCTTGCAGCAATTCATGGAAGATCACGAAAGTGGTGTTTTTAGCAAGGAAAGAGAAGAGATTGACGATATTCTCCTTCGTCAACCACCACTACTCAAGCATAATCTACCTGTGGAGGATCTTGGTACCACTTTGCCGCCTAGAGAAGATCCTGTGTTGGAATTAAAACCTTTGCCTGATGACCTCAAATATGCTTATATTGATGATAAGAAAATATATCCTGTTATTATTAGTTCTAAACTTTCAGGAAAGGAAGAAGAAAGATTATTGGAGATATTGAGGAAACATCGAGGAGCTATGGGATATACTCTTGATGATTTAAAAGGGATTTCTCCTACTTTATGTCAGCATGCCATTAATATGGAGAAAGATGCGAAGCCAGTTGTGGAGCATCAGCGCCGCCTAATTCCCAAGATGAAGGATGTGGTAAGAAATGAGGTATTAAAACTCCTTGATGCTGGCATTATTTATCCTATTGCTGATAGTAGATGGGTTAGTCCCGTTCATTGTGTTCCTAAGAAGGGAGGTATGACTATTGTACCTAATGAGAATAACGAGCTTATTCCTCAAAGGGTAGTTGTTGGCTATAGAATGTGCATTGATTATAGGAAGGTAAACAAAGTTACTAAGAAAGATCATTACCCTTTACCATTTATAGATCAAATGCTAGAAAGGTTGTCTAAGAAGACTCATTTTTGTTTCCTTGATGGTTATTCTGGTTTTTCTCAAATTGCTGTTAAGAAGGATGATCAAGAGAAAACCACTTTTACTTGTCCTTATGGAACTTATGCTTATAGGCGTATGCCGTTTGGTTTATGCAATGCTCCTGCTACTTTTCAAAGATGTATGTCTGCTATTTTTCATGGTTTTTGTGAAGAAATTGTGGAGGTCTTCATGGACGATTTCTCCGTCTATGGAACTTCTTTTGATAATTGTTTGCACAACCTTGATAAAGTTTTGCAGAGGTGCGAAGAAACTAACCTTGTTCTTAATTGGGAGAAATGCCACTTTATGGTAAATGAAGGGATTGTCCTTGGACATAAAATCTCTGAAAGAGGTATTGAAGTTGACAGAGCAAAAGTGGAGGCAATTGAGAAAATGCCATGTCCAAGAGATGTTAAAGGTATTCGAAGTGTTCTTGGTCATGCTGGTTTCTATAGGAGGTTTATTAAAGATTTCTCTAAGATTTCAAAGCCTCTTACCAATCTTCTTCAAAAAGATGTACCATTTGTCTTTGATGATGATTGTACGGAAGCTTTTGAAACTCTTAAGAAGGCTTTAACTACTGCTCCTATTGTTCAACCACCTGATTGGAATTTACCTTTTGAAATTATGTGTGATGCTAGTGATTTTGCTGTTGGTGCTGTTCTTGGACAGCGCGTAGATAATAAGTTGAATGTTATTCATTATGCTAGTAAGACTCTTGATGCTGCTCAGAAGAATTATGCTACTACTGAGAAAGAGTTTCTTGCTGTTGTTTTTGCATGTGATAAGTTTAGATCTTAGATTGTTGATTCTAAAGTTACTATTCATACTAATCACGCTGCTATTAGATATCTTATGACTAAGAAGGATGCTAAGCCTAGGCTTATTAGATGGGTGTTGCTTTTACAAGAGTTTGATTTGCATATCCTAGATAGGAAAGGTGCTGAAAATCCTGTGGCTGACAACTTGTCTAGATTGGAAAATATTTCTTTTGATCCTATTCCTGTTAATGATAGTTTTCCAAATGAACAGTTGGCTGCAATAAATGTAACTTCACGAGACCTTCCTTGGTATGCTGATTATGCTAACTTTATAGTTTCCAAGTATTTGCCTCCGACCTTTACAGCTCAGCAAAGAAGAAAATTCTTCTATGACTTAAGGCATTATTTTTGGGATGACCCACATTTATATAAAGAAGGAGTTGATGGTATCATGAGAAGATGCATACCGGAATACGAGCAACAAGAGATATTAAGAAAATGCCATAGCAGTGCTTATGGAGGGCATCATGCTGGAGATAGAACCGCACAGAAGGTTCTACAATCAGGTTTTTATTGGCCAACCCTCTTTAAGGATGCCAGAAGGTATGTTTTATCTTGTGATGAATGTCAAAGAGTTGGAAATATTTCTAGACACAATGAAATGCCTATGAATTACACTCTTGTTATTGAACCGTTTGATTGTTGGGGATTTGACTTTATGGGTCCTTTTCCTCCTTCAAAAGGCTATACCCATATACTTGTTGCCGTAGATTATGTTACTAAATGGGTAGAAGCCATACCTACAAAGAGTGCCGATGGTGAGACTTCGTTAAAAATGCTTAAGGATGTTATTTTT
Source organism: Dactylis glomerata (assembly GCA_007115705.1). Classification (NCBI taxonomy): domain Eukaryota; kingdom Viridiplantae; phylum Streptophyta; class Magnoliopsida; order Poales; family Poaceae; genus Dactylis; species Dactylis glomerata. The sequence goes on from QXEO01001359.1 coordinate 452,305, forward strand.
CCTAGGTTCGAAGTGCCTAGATATCTTATGACTGACGGAGGTTCTCATTTTATTCACGGTAGTTTTAGAAAGACTCTTGCTAAGTATGATGTCAATCATAGAATTGCTTCTGCTTATCATCCCCAAACTAGTGGGCAGGTAGAGCTTTCAAATAGAGAGATCAAGTCTATCTTGCAGAAGACTGTTAGTAGATCTAGGAAAAACTGGGCTAGTAAGTTAAATGATGCTTTATGGGCCTATAGAACTGCTTATAAGAACCCCATGGGTATGTCTCCTTATAAGATGGTTTACGGAAAAGCGTGTCACCTGCCTTTAGAATTAGAACACAAAGCTTTTTGGGCAGTGAGAGAGCTTAATAGAGATTTTAAACTAGCCGGTAAGAAGAGGTTGTTAGATTTGAGTTCTCTAGATGAGTGGAGAAACGAAGCATATGAGAATGCCAGACTTTTCAAAGAGAAAGTCAAGCAATGGCATGATAAGAGAATTCTTAAGAGAGAGTTCCATGTTGGTGAGAAAGTTCTATTGTATAGGTCTCGTCTCAGATTTTTTGCAGGTAAATTACTTTCTAAATGGGAAGGACCATATGTTATTGTGGAAGTGTACCGCTCAGGTGCTATTAAGATTGCTTCATTGAAAGACGATTCTACACAAGTGGTGAATGGGCAAAGACTCAAACACTATATTTCTGGAGATTCTTATAATGAAGATGTTGATGTTATTGAAACAGTTTCTCCGGAAGATTACATCCAAGACAAACTGCAGGAACCTGCAGAGTTCGTTTTCGAATAGGTAACAGTTCTAGTCAGAAAAGTTTCGCGAAAAGTTCTTCCTTTAATATTTTTGCTGTTTTTAATAAATATGAAAAATCACGAGACGAAAACGGGGAGGAAAAGAAGTCCGTGTGTATCTCACACATGGGTGGCGCGGGCCCACCCCTGGCCGCGCCACCTACGTGTGAGAACACCTCGGAACTCTTTTCCGTCCCGGTTTCCTCCTGTGACTTCGTTTCGATGTATAATTTTCGCCTATTTAACCCCCCGGAGTCCCCGAGGTCTGTATATCGTTTTCTCATCGTGTTTTGTTTCGAGCTGTTTCTATCAGGAATTGCCCTCGGCTTTGAAGTTATAATGTCTTCGTCTGGTTCATCTAAAGAGAACCCTCCCGCGGATCCCATCAACCCGTATATGAGGGAACTGAAGATGCATCTTAAGGAGTTGTCACTCAAGGATGGGGAGTTGCAGATTAAAGATGTTCAAGGACCCAAGGGAGAAGGGAGTCTCGAAGCAAGGATGGAAGTACTGGAACAGGAAGTTTTCAAATACAAGAAGATGGCGGAACGCGAGGTGGAAATTATCTATAGGATTAATCAAGAGCTTGTCGCCAAGTACAAGAAAGAGACTACAGAACTTTGGAAGGATGTCCTCTCACTCCAAGAGACCACTAGCCTATTACAAGCACAACTCTACGACGTGCATAACCAAAATTGTGAGTATGAAGCTAGATTTCAACAAATGAGTGCTGCTGCAAGTTTCAGGATTTTGGAGACCAAGACATCCTTCTTTGATGGAGGACCTCTGCCTTGGAAGTATGGCAACGATGAAGTCCCACCGCCACCACCAAAGGAGTAATTCGTCATCGTCATAGGCCTCCCCTTGGCTTGTTCCAAGCTTGGGGGAGTGCCGCGGTATCACATCATTACCCTTTGTTCATTTACTTTTCAAGTAGAGTCTTAAAATGAATAGAGAAGTTATCATATAGAACAGTTTGCAGTTGGAAGTATCCTCCTTAGTTAGTTATCTTTGTATCCCTTGGTGCGAGTTGCGGTAATGAAATATTAATGAGAAGTTTTATCGTTTACTTTTCGCACACTTTATGTTAGTTTGCAATTTCTCTTATGTGACTAGTCTTGTTGATTGGTATTGGTATCACATTGGGAGCTTGAGTAGATTTAGTTGGTTTTGGCAAACCTAGCTTGGTCAGTAGCAACTTTACCTTGAGGTTTGAGTAGAAAAGAATAAAGAAGTGCTTGTAGTTACATCACTTCAGTTTTCCTTATGTTTGGCTTATAAGCATTGTTATTCTTAAAGTTAAAATCGTTGTACCTTCAAGGGAGTTTGCATGATTGTTCTTATTATATGTATGTTCGTTTGTTTCATGCAACTCTTATGCTTGCTACCCAACCTTGCTAGCCAAAAACCTGTACTGAGAGGAAATACTTCTCGTGCATCCAATTCCCAAAAGCCAAGTCACTTCCAAAGAGTCCACTATAAATTCCTATGCATGGTATTTTAAGCCATTCCAAGTAAATTTTCATGTGCTACCTTTCAAAAACTTTCAAACACTTCTCATTTTGTGCCACTGTTTTTAGCTCATGAGGACGTAGTGGATGGGTTTGTTATCTTCCATACTAAATTAAGTACCCCTCGACTAGGCAGCTTCATCTGCTCGTCATTAATTTTGCAAGGGAGCTGGTCAGACCATTATAATCTCAAAGGAAAGAAAAAAAGGGGCGCTCCTCCAATGGATTGTGAAAGTTGGTCGGCACCCGATGGAATCGGTTAGCCATGGTTTGAGAAAGGAAAAAGGTGGGGAGGAGTGCAAAGCTATAAAAGAGCACCAAAGTACCAACTAATTAAACATCTCGGAACCGCTCTCACTTGTTTAGTATGGAAGATATCAAGAACTCCGTTGCTAGTCGTTGACAAAAGCAACCACCTCTCAAAACAATTTTACCTCTGTTTTACAAATGAAAAGCTCTAGCACATGTTTAATCCCTGCTTCTCTCTGCGAAGGGCCTATCTTTTACTTTTATGTTGAGTCAACCTATTTCCCTCTATCTCAAGCAAGCATTTGAGTTGTTATGTTTCACTCATCCATATGTTGATCCGTTTAATCATGTTTATTATCTTCCTTGTTTTGTGTAACGGTTTTGTCTGAGGGAATACATCTTTGAAAGCTTTCTATGAATGCAAAAGTTTACTTTGTTGAGCATATAGTCTTTGCTATATTAGCTCTGTTTTAAAAGGCTCCGTCTTAAAGAAAGAATAGCTTGTTCATCGTTCTTTGACCAAGAGCTAAGGTTTGCCATTGCCAATTATAATTTACCTTGTGCACCTTTACATGTGATTCCCTTTTACCTATTGCAAGTTTACATCTTATAAAGGGAAGTTGCTGTCTATTATAATTTGTGCCTTAGTGAATGTGATGCTTCTTGTCCGTATTTTGATTATCGACACTTCACTCCATAAACCTGTGGTCATGTTTACCGAGTTTAGTTTTCGCTTGGGGACAAGCGAGGTCTAAGCTTGGGGGGGTTGATACGTCCAATTTGCATCACTATTTTGTATCATAATTTACTGTTATTCATTGATATATTTCATATTTAGATATGATACTTATGTTATTTCCTTTGTTTTCACATGTTTGATGATCATCGGAGGAGTTGCTGCCGGAGTCAGGATTCTGCTGGAAAAAGGACCATCAAGAGACCATATTTTGAAGATCAGGAAAATTCCAGAAAAATACCCAGAAATTATATTTTACCAGAAGACTCACAGAGCCAGAAGGAGGGGTCGAGAGAGGCCAGGGGGGCCCCACACGCTAGGGTGGCACGGCCAGCCCCCTGGCCGCGCCAGCCCTGTGTGAGGGAGCTCTGGCCCACCTCTGGTCTCGCCCCTTCGCGTACATCATCGTCCCCGAAAACCTAAGTCAAGGGGGGGGTTCAGAGTTAGACACAGCCGCCTCTGCGGGGCGGAGAACACCAGAGAGAAAGCTCTCCGGCAGGGAGAAATCTGCCGGGGAAATTCCTTCCCGGAGAGGGGAGATCGTCGCCATCGTCATCACCATCGCACTGGACTTCATCGGGATCATCATCATCATCATCTCCATCACCAGCACCTTCATCTCCACCATCACCTCGCCGTCCCGCTGTAACATCTTGAGTTGGATCTTGTTATATTCATAGGGGAAACTTTCCCGGTGTTGATTACTCTTGTAGTTGATGCTATTGAGTGGAACCGTTGAATTAAGGTTTATGTTCAGATTGTTATTTACCATTATTTCACCTCTGATCATGATCCATATGATGTCTTGTGAGTAGTTCGTTTAGTTCTTGAGGACATGGGAGAAGTCAAGATGTTAGTAGTGAATTATTGTTAAGAAATATTTAATGGTTTGATATTGTTGTGGTGCTATTTCACTAGTGGTGTCATGTGAACGTCAACTACATGATACTTCACCATTTATGGGCCTAGTGAGATGCATTGTGTATTTGGTCACCGATTGTGGGGTTGCTGGAGTGAGAGAAACCTAAACCTCCGTTGGGAAACCATTGCACCAGGGAGCGTAGGATCATAGAGTTTAAGGCTGTGGTTAGATTTATCTTAATTACTTTCTTGTATTTGCGGATGCTTGCAAGGGGTATAATCACAAGTGTGTATTTATCCTAGTAAGGGTAGTGCACTAGCATAGGTTCACCCCCATAACACTTACCAAACCAATAAATACTATTGGCTCTATGAAGCGAAAGCTCTTGACAGAAACCTCCCGTGTGTCCTCGAGAACGTTTGGTTATTATAAGAACACAACCGGCTTGTCCTTTGCTGAATAAAGGATTGGACCACTTGCTGCAATTGTTACTACTGTCTTTTATTTACTCGCACTTTATTTACTCGTATTACTAAATACTCCTGAAAACCTGTTTGCTAGTATTTATAGTGATTCCTTGATCAAAACTGCTCATCAACACCTTCCGCTCCTCGTTGGGTTCGACACTCTTATTTATCGAAAGTACTACGATACACCCCCTATACTTGTGGGTCATCAACCCCCTATACTTGTGGGTCATCAAGACTATTTTCTGGCGCCGTTGCCGGGGAGTGAAGCGCTATTGAAGAGTGGAATTGGTAAAGGTAACCGTCGCTGTGAGTATTGTTTTTATTTCTGTCTTTTATTTTTATTTTATTTTGCTATGGATTGTTCTCCATTTGGGTTCCTATTCGGGAAAACTACTACCACTGTTGCGGATGTGGATGAACCACAACCACCTCCTGCTCAATTAGATCCTTTTAAAATACCTATGAAAATTGTTGAACGTGTTATAGATAACTGCTATCCAGGAGATAGAACTGTCCATCTGGGTGATCACTTACTCTTTATACATGAATTATGCGAGCTGTTCAAGTGTGCAGGTATTTCACTGAGCTAGGTCAAGAGGGAGCTATTCTCTTTATCACTGAAAGGCAGAGCTGAGGAGTCGTATCAGCTGCTAAAAGATGTTCCATCTATTGCTTGGGAGGAAATTGTACCCCTCTTTTATTCCAAGTTTTATCCTCCAAGTGAAATTCATAAAGATCGTAATCGAATATATAACTTTTAGCCTCATGATGGAGAAAGTATTGCCCAAGCGTGGGGGAGATTGAAGTTACTAATGCTCAAATGTCCCATTCATGAGCTCCTCAGTAATATTGTTATTGATAACTTTTATGTGAGGCTTACTCTTCATGAAAAGGAATTTTTGGATGCTTCCTATTTTGGATCATTTACTCATATGAAAGAAGATGCTAAGTGGAATCTTCTTGATCGTATTCAAGAAAATACTGAAGGATGGGAAAACAACAAAGGTAGGAAGTCAGGTATAAATTATGATTATGAATGCATTAAAGCTTTTATGGGAACCGATGACTTTCATAATGTTAGCACTGCTTATGGTCTTGATTCTCAAATACTTGCTAACTGTTTTAAGGCCTTTGCCTCTTATCTTGATGTTCCAAAGAAAGATTGGAACAAATATCATGCGCCTTATAAAGATTCTATTAGTCATATTCCTGCTATAGCTACTGAAGTTTGTACTGTTGATAGCATTTTGCCTGAACCTTATTTCGAGAAGGCGCCTTTCCCTGCTAAGGTAAAAGAGCATTCTACTTTGGTAAGTGTGCTTAATAAAAGTACTAAGAAAGCTGCGGAACCTGATGAGCAAATTATTATTAAGTCTCCTGTAGCTATAGTGAAGGACCTTGTTACTAAAGATGTGGGAGATGAACATATTGTCTTTTGTGAAGATGCTACTAACATTGTTTCACATCCTAATAGGCGTAGGAAAACAAGTGTTCCTGTTATTTCTGTCAGGATTGGAGATCATTGCTATTATGGTTTATGTGATATTGGTGCAAGTTCAAGTGCTATTCCTTTAGAGCTTTACAGAGAAATCATGCATGAGATTGGCCCTTGTGAATTAGAAGCGATTGATGTGGTTATTCCGCTTGCTAACAGAGAGACTATCTGGCCTCTTGGTATTGTTCGAGATGTGGAAGTTCTATGCAGTAAGACTAAATATCCTTCTGATTTTCTTGTACTGGGTAAGGATGCTAGTAAAACTTGTCCTATTATTTTTGGTAGACCCTTTTTGAATACCTGTGGCGCTGTGATAGACTGTAAGAAGGAGAATTTTTTTAGTAAGTTCGACGGAGAATCTTATGAGTTTAATTTTTCTAAGTTTGCTAAAACTCCTTTTGAAAGTGAATTGCCTGATGAAAGTTTTCGAGTTGAACAGCTTGCCTCTATTGCTCTTGCTCCTAACAATGCTTTGCAACAATTTATGGAGGACCATGAAAGTGATATTTTCAGGAAGGAAAGAGAAGAGATTGATGATATTTTTCTTCGTCAACAACCGTTGATTAAGCATAATTTACCTGTGGAGGATCTTGGTACCACTTTGCCACCTAAAGAAGATCATGTTTTTTAATTAAAACCTTTACCTGATGATCTTAAGTACGCTTATATAGATGATAAGAAAATATATCCTGTTATTATCAGTTCTAAGCTTTCAGGAAAGGAAGAAGAAAGGTTATTGGAGATATTGAGGAAACATCGAGGAGCTATGGGATATACTCTTGATGATTTAAAAGGGATTTCTCCCACTTTATGTCAGCATGCTATTAACATGGAGGAAGACACAAAGCCAGTTGTTGAATATCAACGTCGCTTAATTCCCAAGATGAAGGAAGTGGTAAGAAATGAGGTATTGAAGCTCCTCAATGCTGGTATTATTTATCCTATTGCTGATAGTAGATGGGTTAGTCTTGTTCATTGTGTTCCTAAGAAAGGAGGTATCATTGTTGTTCCTAATGAGAATAACGATCTTATTCCTCAAAGGGTAGTAGTTGGTTATAGGATGTGCATTGATTTTAGAAAGGTAAACAAAGTTACTAAGAAAGATCATTATCCTTTACCGTTTATAGATCAGATGTTAGAGAGGTTGTCTAAGAAGACTCATTTTTGTTTTCTTGATGGTTATTCTGGTTTCTCTCAGATTGCTGTTAGAAAGGAAGATCAAGAGAAAACCACTTTTACTTATCCTTATGGAACTTATGCTTATAGACGTATGCCGTTTGGTTTGTGCAATGCTCCTGCTACTTTTCAAAGATGCATGTCTGCTATTTTTCATGGTTTTTGTGAAGAAATTGTGGAGGTTTTCATGGATGATTTCTCTGTCTATGGAACTTCTTTCGATAATTGTTTGCTCAATCTTGATAAAGTTTTGCAGAGGTGTGAAGAAACTAACCTTGTTCTTAATTGGGAGAAATGCCACTTTATGGTGAATGAGGGAATTGTTCTTGGACATAAAATTTCTAAAAAAGGTATTGAAGTTGACAGAGCGAAAGTTGAAGCAATTGAGAAAATGCCCTGTCCCAGAGATGTTAAAGGTATTCGTAGTATTCTTGGTCATGCTGGTTTCTATAGGAGGTTTATTAAAGATTTCTCTAAGATTTCAAAGCCTCTTACTAATCTTCTTCAGAAAGATGTACCATTTGTCTTTGATGATGATTGTAAGGAATCTTTTGAAACTCTTAAGAAGGCTTTAACTACTGCTCCTATTGTTCAACCACCTGATTGGAATTTACCCTTTGCAATTATGTGCGATGCTAGTGATTTTGCTATTGGTGCTGTTCTTGGACAGCGCGTAGATAAGAAGTTAAATGTTATTCATTATGCTAGTAAGACTCTTGATGCTGCTCAGAAGAATTATGCTACTACTGAGAAGGAGTTTCTTGCTATTGTTTTTGCTTGTGATAAGTTTAGACCTTACATTGTTGATTCTAAAGTTACTATTCATACTGATCACGCTGCTATTAGATATCTTATGTCGAAGAAGGATGCTAAGCCTAGGCTTATTAGATGGGTGTTGCTTTTACAAGAGTTTGATCTGCATATTGTAGATAGGAAATGTGCTGAAAATCCTGTTGCTGACAATTTGTCTAGATTGGAAAACATTTCTTTTGATCCTATTCCTGTTAATGATAGTTTTCCAAATGAACAGTTGGCTTCAATAAATGTAACTTCACGAGACCTTCCTTGGTATGCTGATTATGCTAACTTTATTGTTTCCAAGTATTTGCCTCCAACCTTTACAGCTCAGAAAAGAAGAAAATTATTTTATGATTTGAGGCATTATTTTTGGGATGACCCACACTTATATAAAGAAGGAGTTGATGGTATTATGCGAAGATGTGTTCTGGAATATGAGCAACAAGAAATATTAAGAAAGTGCCATGTTAGTGCTTATGGAGGACATCATGCTGGAGATAGAACTGCACAAAAGGTTCTACAATCAGGTTTTTATTGGCCAACCCTCTTTAAAGATGCTAGAAGGTATGTTTTATCTTATGATGAATGTCAAAGAGTAGGTAATATTTCTAGATGCAATGAAATGCCTATGAGTTACACTCTTGTTATTGAACCATTTGATTGTTGGGGATTTGACTTTATGGGTCCTTTTCCTCCTTCAAAAGGGTATACTCACATACTTGTTGCTGTAGATTATGTTACCAAGTGGGTAGAAGCCATACGTACAAAGAGTGCCGATGGAGAGACCTTGCTAAAAATGCTTAAGGACGTTATTTTTCCTAGGTTTGGTGTACCTAGATATCTTATGACTGACGGAGGTTCTCATTTTATTCATGGCGGTTTTAGAAAAACTCTTGCTAGATATGACGTTAATCATAGAATTGCTTCTGCTTATCATCCCCAAACTAGTGGGCAGGTAGAGCTTTCAAATAGAGAGATCAAGTCTATCTTGCAGAAGACTGTCAATAGATCTAGGAAAAACTGGGCTAGCAAGTTAAACGATGCTTTTTGGGCTTATAGAACTGCTTATAAGAACCCCATGGGCATGTCTCCTTACAAAATGGTTTACGGAAAAGTGTGTCACTTGCCCTTAGAGTTAGAACACAAAGCCTTTTGGGCAGTCAAAGAGCTTAATAGAGATTTTAAACTCGCCGGTAAGAAAAGGTTGCTCGATTTGAGTTCCCTAGATGAGTGGAGAAATGAAGCTTACGAGAATGCCAGACTTTTCAAAGAGAAAGTCAAACAATGGCATGATAAGAGAATTCTTAAGGGAGAGTTTCACGTTGGTGAGAAAGTTTTATTGTATAGGTCTCTGATGTCTACGCACTTCTATTCTTGTAGACACTTGTTGGGCCTCCAAGTGCAGAGGTTTGTAGAACAGCAGCAAGTTTCCCTTAAGTGGACCACCCAAGGTTTATCGAACTCAGGGAGGTTAGAGGTCAAAGCTATCCCTCTCAAGCAACCCTGCAATTATGATACAGAAAGTCTCTTGTGTCCCCAACACACCCAGTACACTTGTCAGATGTATAGGTGCACTAGTTCGGCGAAGAGATAGTAAAATACAAGCGGTATAGATGATTATAAGTAGCAAACGTGATGTGAAATAAATATCGCTGCGAGCAAACAAGTAACAAAATAGCAAGTAAACGATGTGCAATGCTTGGAAACAAGGCCTAGGGATCATACTTTCACTAGTGGACACACTCCCAACAATATAACATGACTGAACAAATAACTTCTCTTTGCTAAGGCACTCTGAATTACTCTCCTATTGAATAACACTAATCATTGTGTAGTGGCTACAGAAGCACCCCTTAAAGTTCATCAAGTACTTGACAAACACCACTCATAGAGATATCCAAATCAGATCACAATTCAAGATAGAAATCATTGCAACTTAAACCAAGTACTAACACGGTGCACACACTGTCAACATTACACCATGAAAGGAGGAATAGATCACTCAAACTATCATAGCAATAATTATTCTCATAATCCACAAGAGATCACAATCATAGCCTAAACCAAGTACCACCATGATGCACGCACTGTCACCGTTACACCATAGCAGGAGGAATAGATTACTTTAATAACATTGCTAGAGTACACAAAATATCTGAATAATAACATGTACTTGTTCAACATGATACAAAGCTCACGATCACATAAAGATCACATCATGGGAGAGAGAGGTGAACCACATAGCTACCGGTAGAGCCCTCAGCCCCGGGGATGAACTACTCCCTCCTCATCATAGGAGACAGCAAGGTTGATGGAGATGGCGGTGAGGTCGATGGAGACGGCGGAGACGGCGATGGAGACCGATGGAGATGGCTCCGGGGGCACTTCCCCGTCCCGGCAGGGTGCCGGAACAGAGACTTCTGTCCCCCGAAATTCGTCGACGGTGGCGGCGGAGCTGCGGAACTGCTTCTGGAAAATTCCCGACTCCCCTAGGGTTTTCCGTCCCGAGGCTTCTTATAGGCGAAGGGGCGATGTCAGGAGTGGGACCAGGTGCCCTCACACATGGCTGGCGCGGCCAGGGGCCTGGCCGCGCCACCATGGTGTGTGGGGCCCCTGTGGCCCACCTCCTACTCCTCTTCGGATCTCTAGAAGCTTCCGGGTAAAATAAGACTCCAGGATGTTGTTTCGTCCAATTCCGAGAATATTTCCTGTGTATCACTTCTGAAACACAAAAACAACAGAAAACAGGAAACTGGCACTGTGGCGCTTGTTAATAGGTTAGTTCTGGAAAATGCATAAAAGTGCCACTAAGTGTAACGAAACAATAGGCAAATGGTGTAAAAACAAGCATGGAGCATCAAAAATTATAGATACGTTTGAGACGTATCAAGCATCCCCAAGCTTAACTCCTGCTCGTCCTCGAGTAGGTAAGTGATAACAAAAGAATAATTTTTGAGGTGACATGCACCATCACAATCTTGATCATATATGTAAGCATTGTGAGCTGGGATCATAAGAACTTAAAACATGGCATGAAAAATATAATCTTGACAATAAGAACTTAGCAACCATGTTGTAAACATGCAAATGAACACAAACAAAAGATCATGAAAATGAAACAATGAAAGTCAAACGTGTGTTCAAATCATAAGGAAAAACATACAAATGGTTTTCAGCTTGTCCTTCAAAGAGAGCAAAACATAAATGCATAGGACACCTTCAAGTTTAAGAGGGCGACTAGATACAAATAATTTAAGAACAAGTGAAACCAACAATATGAATCAATCAATGAACCTTGGGACAATGCATATCACACTAAGAATGACAACTATGCTCTCTTAATGGTGCATAAAGAAAGAAGGTGGTGACTCAACATGAAAGTAAACGAAAGGCCCTTCGCAGAGGGAAGCAGTGATTAAGCATGTGCTAGAGCTTTTCATTTGTAAAACAGAGAGATAAAAATTGGTTTTGAGAGGTGGTTGTCTTTGTCAACGACTGGCAATGGGGTTCTTACTATCTTCCATACAAAAATGAAGCAAGTTTTTGAGAGAGAGATTGGCACTTTTGTGCTCTTTTTATAAAACTTGGCACTCCTCCCCACCTTTTTTCCTTTCACAAACCATGGCTAACCGATTCCATCGGGTGCCCACCAACATTCACATTCCATGGAGGAGTGCCTTTTTTCTTTTCTTTTTTTCTCTTTTTTTTTTCTTTTTGGAATAAGCAATATGGAAGATAGCAAATCCGACCACTACGTCCCCATGAGCTGAAAACAGTGTCACAAAATGAGAAGTGTTTTGAAGGTTTTTGAAAGGTAGCACATGAAAATTTACTTGGAATGGCTTACAAATACCATGCATAGGAATTTATAGTGGACACTTTGGCAAACTTGGTTTTTAGGAGTTGGATGCACGAGTAGAGCTCATACTCAGTACAAAATGAGGGCTAGCAAAAGACTGGGAGCGACCAACTAAGAGAGCAATAATGGCCATAATCATGCATAGCGACAAAGCGACATTAAAAGAAGCATAAGATGGCATCAAAAGTCAAAAACTAAATGATCATAGAGGCAATGGCGACTTTGTTTGAGTCTAACATGTGTGAGCATGCGCCAAGTCAACCCAAATAAAGCATCAAGGAGAAAACCAAATAAATGCTTCCATATAATAAAAACAACGCATGATTTTTTCAAAAGCTCATTAAGCAATCTCAGTTATTTGAGACAAGTCATGCTACAGCAAAACCACTAAGCATACTATCAAAAAGACATCAAGCATGACATGAAAAAGCCTAAGCCGCAGTCTACACAAGCTCCTTCTTGTACCACTATTTTGCACAAAGCTTCTTCTCTTTTCCAACACCATTTGAAATTTTTTAAGACACCTCTTTTGATGAAAACCAATAAAGATCAGAGGCAAAAATACACCTTGATGAAAAGATATGACAAGGTCTGAATGCAATTCAAGGCAAAAATGAAAACCAAAAGCAGTAGCAGAAAAAGAAGAACACTCGGTGAACGATAAGAGTGAAAAACTGAGTGTTCTTGGCAAATGAAAACGAGTTCATCTCCTCCAAAAGAAACATGATGTGATCTAACCATTTATTGCAGCAAACAAAACAAAACTAATAAAGAAAACTAAAACAACTGACGCTCCAAGAAAAACACATAGTGCATGAAGCAATAAAAATATAGTGTTTTGAAAGGTGACGTGATTTTTGCCGATGAAGAAGGGGTGCCTCGGGGGCATCCCCAAGCTTTGACGCTTGTACTTCTTGGATATTTATTGGGGTGCTGGGCATCCCCAAGCTTGAGCTTTTGTCCATTCTTCATCTCATCTCATCATTCTCCAATCCCTACACTTGAAAACTTCCTTCATACAAAACTAAACACAATTCAATTAGCAACATTAGTGTAGCATAACATATATTCAACCTATTTTAGCTTCAGGTTTCAACCTAAAACCACCACATATTAAGCATATACTACTGTAGCAACTTCCCCAAAAGTTCCATGATAAAAAGAACTCAAAAGAAAGCGATAAAGCGGCAAACACAAGTATTGGCAGAAATCTGTCAAAACTGAAAAGCTGACAAAGGTCGAATTTTTTAGGGGTTTTATGTTCCTCAAATCAAAAAGTGTTCAACTAATGAAAGTTTGGATATAACCTGGGGCATATGCACAAGAAATCGCAGGTCCAAAAGATATACAGAGAATTTTCACGATTTTTTACGGTGCAGCACCGAAAACAGTTTCAGGACAGCAACATCCCCAAATCTTTACCTCACTCGAATTAGAGGCTTCTCTTGGCACAACAATAAAATAAAAAGGATAAGGAGCGGTCATTACAGTAGTAATGACTTCCAAGACTCAAATAAAAGAAAAAGTACTAAGAATAAAACAATGGGTTATCTCCCAAGAGTGCTTTTCTTTAACGCCTTTGAGCTAGGCGCAGTAATTTGCAAAGATGCTCATGTGGGCGCCATATAAGAGCTTGAGGCAAAGGTGCCATATAGGAACTTAAAGCAAAAGAGAGAATCAAAAAGCAAATGTGAAAGACATTTATATCTGAACCACTTCCTATGCATAGGAATCTTGTAAGAAAATAAATCAACGAGGCACATAGTAGCAAGCATGGATAGATAAAACAAGTGCCACTTCAAGATTTGCAACATAAAGAGGGGAAACTTAATATTGTTGAGATCCATCAAACCATGTTTCCCTCTCTCATAATAACTTTCAGTAGTGTCATGAATAGAACTAACAATATAACTATCACATAAAGCATCCCTATCATGAGCCACATGCATAAAAGAATTAATACTCACCACAGGAACAATAGTAGTAGGAGCAGATTCAACAGAATAATTATTCTCATCACCATAATCATCATAAATAGGAGGCATATTGTAATCATAACTAATTTTATCCTCAATAGTAGGTGAACTGAAAATATTATACTCATCACCATAAACTAGAGGCTTAGTATCATCACAAGCTAGAGAACAGCAATTTTTCAAAGCATATTCTTCAAACATATCATCATAAGAAGGAACATCACATAGGGGAGATAAAATATCATCAGAGCAAACTTTCTCCACTAAAGCTGGGGAACTAAAAATATCATGCTTAACAAAACCAGCTTCCCCAAGCTTAGACTTTTCTATAGCATTATCAACAACGGTGTTCAAAGCATTCATACTAACAACACTATTAGCATGCAAATTAAGCTCCAAAGGTTTTTCAATTTTCTCTTCAAACACTTCATATCTAAACTCAGGAAAAAGACTAAAGAACTCATTGTTTTCCATTAAGCCTAACTAGTGAAAATAAAAACAAGAAACAAAAAGATGTAATTGCAGAATCTAAAGGAAATAACTCCGAGCACTCACACAGGAGGATGCGAGTACCTTTTACCTTACCTCCCCGGCAACGGCGCCAGAAAAGAGCTTGATGTCTACGCACTTCTATTCTTGTAGACACTTGTTGGGCCTCCAAGTGCAGAGGTTTGTAGAACAGTAGCAAGTTTCCCTTAAGTGGATCACCCAAGGTTTATCGAACTCAGGGAGGTTAGAGGTCAAAGCTATCCCTCTCAAGCAACCCTGCAATTACGATACAGAAAGTCTCTTGTGTCCCCAACACACCCAGTACACTTGTCAGATGTATAGGTGCACTAGTTCGGCGAAGAGATAGTAAAATACAAGCGGTATAGATGATTATAAGTAGCAAACGTGATGTGAAATAAATATCGCTGCGAGCAAACAAGTAACAAAATAGCAAGTAAACGATGTGCAATGCTTGGAAACAAGGCCTAGGGATCATACTTTCACTAGTGGACACACACCCAACAATATAACATGACTGAACAAATAACTTCTCTTTGCTAAGGCACTCTGAATTACTCTCCTATTGAATAACACTAATCATTGTGTAGTGGCTACAGAAGCACCCCTTAAAGTTCATCAAGTACTTGACAAACACCACTCATAGAGATATCCAAATCAGATCACAATTCAAGATAGAAATCATTGCAACTTAAACCAAGTACTAACACGGTGCACACACTGTCAACATTACACCATGAAAGGAGGAATAGATCACTCAAACTATCATAGCAATAATTATTCTCATAATCCACAAGAGATCACAAT
The DNA here is from genome assembly GCA_007115705.1 of Dactylis glomerata. Lineage (NCBI taxonomy): Eukaryota > Viridiplantae > Streptophyta > Magnoliopsida > Poales > Poaceae > Dactylis > Dactylis glomerata. Next base: position 467,539 of record QXEO01001359.1, read on the forward strand.
CATAGCCTAAACCAAGTACCACCATGATGCACGCACTGTCACCGTTACACCATAGCAGGAGGAATAGATTACTTTAATAACAATGCTAGAGTACACAAAATATCTGAATAATAACATGTACTTGTTCAACATGATACAAAGCTCACGATCACATAAAGATCACATCATGGGAGAGAGAGGTGAACCACATAGCTACCGGTAGAGCCCTCAGCCCCGGGGATGAACTACTCCCTCCTCATCATAGGAGACAGCAAGGTTGATGGAGATGGCGGTGAGGTCGATGGAGACGGCGGAGACGGCGATGGAGACCGATGGAGATGGCTCCGGGGGCACTTCCCCGTCCCGGCAGGGTGCCGGAACAGAGACTTCTGTCCCCCGAAATTCGTCAACGGTGGCGGCGGAGCTGCGGAACTGCTTCTGGAAAATTGCTGACTCCCCTAGGGTTTTCCGTCCCGAGGCTTCTTATATGCGAAGGGGCGATGTCAGGAGTGGGACCAGGTGCCCTCACACATGGCTGGCGCGGCCAGGGGCCTGGCCGCGCCACCATGGTGTGTGGGGCCCCTGTGGCCCACCTCCTACTCCTCTTCGGATCTCTGGAAGCTTCCGGGTAAAATAAGACTCCAGGATGTTGTTTCGTCCAATTCCGAGAATATTTCCTGTGTATCACTTCTGAAACACAAAAACAACAGAAAACAGGAAACTGGCACTGTGGCGCTTGTTAATAGGTTAGTTCTGGAAAATGCATAAAAGTGCCACTAAGTGTAACGAAACAATAGGCAAATGGTGTAAAAACAAGCATGGAGCATCAAAAATTATAGATACGTTTGAGACATATCAGTCTCGTCTCAGGAAAATTACTCTTGAAATGGGAAGGACCTTAGGTTATTGTGGAAGTGTACCGCTCAGGTGCAATAAAGATTGTCTCATTAAAAGATGACACTACATAAGTGGTGAATGGTCAAAGACTCAAGCATTATAATGCTGGAGATTCTTATAATGAAGATGTTGATGTTATTCGAACGGTTTCTCCGGAAGAATTCATCCAGGACAATATGCAGGAACCTACAGAGTTCGTTTTTGAATAGGTAACAGTTCTAGTCAGAAAAGGTTCGCGTAAAACTTTTCCATTAATATTTTTGTTGTTTTTATTAAATATGAAAAATCACGAGACGAAAACGGGGAGGAGACGGAGTCCGGTGGCTCCTCACCACCAGGGGGTGTGGGCCCACTCCAGGCCACGCTGCCCTGTGGTGAGAGCACCTCGGAGCTCGTTTCCGTCCCGGTTTCCTCCTGTGATTTCGTTTCGATGTTTAATTTTCGCCTATATAACCCCCCGGAATACCCGAGGTCTGTATATCGTGTTTCGTAGTGTTTTCGTTTCGAGCTGTTTCTGTCAGGGGATTGTTCTCAGCTTTGGAGTTACAATGTCTTCGTCCGGTCCATCTGAGGAGAACTCTCTTGCAGATATCATTAATCCGTACATGAGGGAGCTGAAGATGCATCCGAAGGAGTTGTTACTCAAGGATAGGGAGTTGCAGATTAAAGATGTCCAAGGCCCTAAGGGAGAAGGGAGTCTCGAAGCCAGGATGGAAGCACTGGAACAAGAAGTTTTTAAATATAAGAAGATGGCGGAATGAGAGGTGGACATCATCCATAGGATTAATCAAGAGCTTGTCACCAAGTACAAGAAAGAGACTACAGAGCTCTAGAGTGACATTTTTTCGCTCCATGAGACCACTAACCAATTACAAGAACAACTCTACGACTTGCAGAACCAAAACTGTGAGTATGAAGCTAGGTTTAAACAAATGAGTGCTGCTGCAAGTTTCAGGATATTGGAGACCAAGACATCCTTCCTTGACGGGGGACCTCTGCCTTGGAAGTATGATGATGATAAGGACTCACCACCACCGCCGAAGGAGTAATTCGTCATTGGTATAGGCATCCCCTTGGTTTGTTCCAAGCTTGGGGGAGTGCCGTGGTATCACATCATCATCTTTTGCTCATTTACTTTTCAAGTAGAGTCATATCATGAATAGAGAAGTTATCTTATAGAATAGTTTGCAGTGTGGAAGTATCCTCCTTAGTTGATTATCTATGTATCCCTTGGTGTAAGTTGCGGTAATGAAATATTAATGAGAAGTTTTATCGTTTACTTTCTGCACACTTTATTTTAGTTTGCAATCTCTCTTATACGATTAGTCTTGTTGATTAGTATTGGTATCACTTTGGGAGCTTGAGTAAATTTAGTTGGTTTTGGAAAATTTAGCTTGGTCAGTAGCAACATTACTTTGAGTTTTGAGTAGAAAAAGAAAAAAAGAAGTGCTAGTAGATACATCATTTTAGCTTTCATTCACGTTTAGCTCATAAGCAATGGTATTCTCAAGTTAAAATCGTTGTACTTTCAAGGAAGTTTGCATGATTGTTCCTATTATATGTATGTTTGTTTGTTTCATGCAACTCTTATGCTTGCTACCCAGCCTTGCTAGCCAAAAACCTGTACTGAGAGGGAATACTTCTCGTGCATCCAATGCCCAAAAAAAACCAAGTTACTTCCAAAGAGTCCACTATAAATTCCTATGCATGGTATTTCAAGCCATTCCAAGTAAATTTTCATGTGCTACCTTTCAAAAACCTTCAAATACTTCTCATTTTGTGCCACTGTTTTAGCTCATGAGGACATAGTGGTTGGGTTTGTTATCTTCCATACTAAATTGAGTATCCCTCGACTAGGCAGCTTCATCTGCTCGTCATTAATTTTGCAAGGGAGCTGGTTAGACCATTGTAATCTAAACAAGAAAAGAAAAAGAGCACTCCTCCATGGTATGTGAAAGTTGGTGGGCACCCGATGGAATCGGTTAGCCATGGTCTGAGAAAGGAAAAGGTGGGGAGGAGTGCCAAGCTATAAAAGAGCACAATTGTGCCAACTAATCAAACATCTCGGAACCGCTCTCACTTGTTTAGTATGGAAGATATCAAGAACTCCGCTGCTAGTCGTTGACAAAAGCAACTACCTCTCAAAACAACTTTTACCTCTGTTTTACAAATGAAAAGCTCTAGCACATGTTTAATCCCTGCTTCCCTCTGCGAAGGGCCTGTCTTTTACTTTTATGTTGAGTCAACCTATTCCCCTCTATCTCAAGCAAGCATTTGAGTTGTTATGTTTCACTCATCCATATGTTGATCCATTCAATCATGTTTACTATCTTCCTTTGTTTAGCATAATGCTTTTACCTGAAGGAATATATCTTTGAAAGCTTTCCATGGTTACAAAGAGTTTGTTTTGTTGAGCATATAGTTTTTGCTATATTAGCTCTGTTTTAAAAGGCTCCGTTCAAAAGTAAGTATAGTTTGTTCATTGTTCTCTGACCAAGAACTAAGGTTTGCCATCACCAATTATAGTTTACCTTGTGCATCCTTATTTGTGATTCCCTTTACTTATTGCAAGTCTATATCATATAAAGGGAAGTTGCTGTCTATCATAATTTGTGCCTTGGTAAATGTGATGCTTCTTGTCCGTATTTTGATTATTGACACTTCACTCCATAAACCTGTGGTCATGTTTACCGAGTTCAGTTTTCGCTTGGGGACAAGCGAGGTCTAAGCTTGGGGGGGGGTTGATACATCCATTTTGCATCACTATTTTGTATCATAATTTACTGTTATTCATCGATATATTTCACATTTAGAGATGATACTCATGTTTTTTCCTCTATTTTTACATGTTTGATGATCATTGGAGGATTTGCTGCCGGAGTCAGGATTCTGCTGGAAAAAGAACCGTCAAGACACCATATTTCGGAAGATCAGGAAATTCTAGAAAAATACCAGGAAATTATATTTTACCAGAAGACTGGAGAAGCTAGAAGGAGGAGGCGAGAGGAGCAACAGGGCGGGCTCACCACCAGGGGGCACGGGCCCACCCCTGGCCGCGCCAGCCTGTGGTGAGGCCATCCTGGCCCACTTCTGCCATCTCCCCTTCGCGTATTTCATCGTCCCCAAAAACCGAAGTGAAGGGGGGGGGGGCTCAGAGATAGACACCGCCGCCTCTGCGGGGCGGAAAACACCAAAGGAAAAGCTCTCCGGCAGGCAGGAATCTGCCGGGGAAATTCCTTCCCGGAGAGGGGAGATCGTCACCATCGTCATCACCATCACACCGGACTTCATCGGGATCATCATCATCATCTCCATCACCAGCACCTTCATCTCCACCATCACCACGCCATCCCGCTGTAACATCTTGAGTTGAATCTTGTTAAATTCATAGGGGAAACTTTCCCAGTGTTGATTACTCTTGTGGTTGATGCTATTGAGTGGAACCATTGAATTAAGATTTATATTCAGATTGTTATTTACCATTATTTCACCTCTGATCATGATCCATATGATGTCTTGTGAGTAGTTCATTTAGTTCTTGAGGACATGGGAGAAGTCGAGATGTTAGTAGTGGATTATTGTTGAGTAATATTTAGTGGTTTGATATTTATTTGTTGTGGTGCTATTTCACTAGTGGTGTCATGTGAACGTCGACTACATGATACTTCACAATTTATGGGCCTAATGAGATGCATTATGTATTTGGCTACTAATTGTGGGGTTGCTGGAGTGACAGAAACCTAAACCTCCGTTAGGAAACCATTGCACCAGGAGTGTAGGATCTTAGAGTTTAAGGATGTGGTTAGATTTATCTTAATTACTTTCTTGTATTTGCGGATGCTTGCAAGGGGTATAATCACAAGTGTGTATTTATCCTAGGAAGGGTAGTGCGCTAGCACAGGTTCACCCCCATAACACTTATCAAACCAATAAAGATTATTTAGCATCATGAAGCGAAAGCTCTTGACAGAAACTCCCGTGTGTCCTCGAGAACGTGTGGTCATCATAAGTTACACAACCGGCTTGTCCTTTGCTCAAGAAAGGATTGGGCCCCTTGCTGCAATTATTATTACTGCCTTTTATTTACTCGTACTTTATTTACTTGCATTACCAAATACCCCTGAAAACCCGTTTGCTAGTATTTACAGTGAATCCTTGATCAAAACCGCTTGTCAACACCTTCTGCTCCTCGTTGGGTTCGACACTCTTATTTATCAAAAGTAATACGATACACCCCCTATACTTGTGGGTCATCATGACCTCTCTATTGGAAAGAGGTGGGTTCATCCAATCGGAGTGCAATAAGTTTTGCGGTGCCTACGACAACATACTTGCTCGCAAGATTAGTGACATCTTCCTATGCGACATGGTAAAACCTCTCCAATTGTCCATATATATGTCAATGTTGATCTTGCGTCTCCTATAGTATTTGTCTGTATGTGTAGTCCATACAAGCATTGGAGCACTTCAAGAAGTGCCATGGCAACAAACCTTTCACGTTGACTCACTGTTGGAAGGAGCTCAAGGCTGCTCCCAAATGGGAATCTAGCTATGAGGCATACAAGGGTGGCCTAGATGGCTCGATTAAGGTTGCCAATGACTCAACGGTTATTGACATTGAAGAGGATGACCCAAACAAGGGTGGCCCAAGCAATGGTGACGTGGCGTTCGGCCAAGGGGGCACAAGGCTACCAGGGCCGATCTCTTACGCGATGCTTTGTCTCTTGCATTGCAAGAAACATTGAAGGAGATGATCATCGAGAAGGACGAGGCCAATACCAAGAGGGATGAAAGGCAACACAGTGAGAAGGATAAAATAATGGCAAGCTTCATTGACCTCTAAAAAAGCTACTCAAATTGAAGAGACTAACGCCAACGCCAAAGTGATGGCGAGAAGAACTGAATCATGATGACCGAGAGGATCATACATGATCACTTTGCATCTGTGATCTTTTGGGCTCCATTTTGTGTATATTGTATGAAACTTGTCTCCTTTTGGACTGTGAGTCCCTACTATGTCAGCTTTGAGGAGCTGCTCATATTAGCAGGGTAAACAGCTTTAGCGGTGAACACCATTTGGATGTGGACATTTTAGGCCGCGCAGAACAACTTAATGTAATGATCTCATTGGAACAAAGCAGCATACTAGATGTCCCCAGATAGAATGACAACCTGAGTTGAGCCATGCAGATCGATATAACACAGGCTTCAAAAAATTTAACAATCCAACCAAGAGTTAAATAGTCGCTACACAAATATTTTAACAAACGACCAAGAGTTAAATGGTCACCACACAAATATTTTAACAAACCACCAAGAGTTAAATAGTCGGTACACAAATCTTTTTAACAAACTACCATAAGCTAGTGTCCAACATCTATGTTACATAGATGGTACATAAATCTTTAAGGCTCTACCACTGGGCAATTCACTAGGAGGTCACGCTTCTCCTTGACAAGTAGGGACCAAGCAACAACGACCTTCACCTTACTGGTGCCAACAGAACATTCACGCTCAATTGTTTGGCATTGTTGGGCAGTGAAGTCAAATTGCCAATTTTTAGGAGCAGGATCAACAGATTTCAAGTAGGATCGTATGACAATGTTCAGTCTTCCATCTAATTACACTGAGACAACATTCCTTGATAGATGAAGGTAACCATCTGATCCTACGTGCACTTCTTCACTACCCCGACGATAATCAAGCAACACAACTTCGTCTTCATCAGCAGCTAAGCAGCAAGCAACTTGGCATCCATATTTGAAAGGCCATTCCCCTTCAGAATGTGTTGCCTGTCAAAACCCACCGGCGAGCAGCGACGAGCAACACGAAGAGCCGGGAGGCTCCCAGAACTGCTGGTGGGCCCTGGTCCCTCGGGCAACGGCCCGCAAAACTCCGGCACACGTCCTGGCTGATGCAAGGGCGTGCCACCTAACCTATACCTGATCAGGAAGGTGATGGATTGCTTCGATTAGTTTCCTGCATGGCAGACACGTAAACATTAAATACGAGCCTCGATCGGCTCTCAGGTTTCCCTGTGAATCGGCTCATGTAGCCGATTGTCCCATGGATCTGCATTGGATCTACGATAACATGGGGTTTTGCTTTATCAATACAAGTCAAATCGATCTACGACAGTTTAACGCTTTCACCACATAATTGGAACATCCCACACGTAATTGAGCCTGGTAGATACGAAAGATAACAGAAAACTAACCCTAGAGGAGGCCAAAAAACCAACGTAGAGTCAATTCCCGGAACAACTCCTCTCGAATTGGCAAACCATATCCTTACGTACTACTGGATCGTTCAACCCGTTTGTGAGGCCTAACCATGCGGATATCAAACTAATCCTTGGAGAACAAGGAACAACTATGACAGATTGAATCGACTGAATAAAGATCAAGCAAGATGCTGCCCTTACACCCAAAATAGATGCAAAGGCAGCGAGATCTCTAGGGGCAGCATGATTAAGCAAACATAACCAAAAGCACCGATGCTAGCCCAAACAGATCTATGATAACAGTATTACTCGCCATCAACAAGGCTTCAGTACGAGCAACACCAAATAACACATAAGCAGATGCTGCCTAGATCGCGAGATGCGATCTAGGCAGCACGACGCTTACCTGAAAGAAACCCTCGAAACAAGGGGTGGCGATGCGCCGAGATTGTGTTTGTTGTGAACGTGATCGTCCTCCTTTCTCAATAACCCTAGGTACACATTTATAGTCCGGAGACTTTCTATCTTTGGAATAAACCTAACAACTCTATTTCTTGTTTAAACCGAAACGTAATCTATCATAACATACAGATACACGGGCAATTAGCCCAAATCCACGCGCAAGGCCGATCCAGCCTTCAAGCCCATCTTGATTACGGCCCATCTCCTCATTTGGCCAAAATATGGCGATAACACATGCCCCCCTGGTTTTGGCAATAATAATTCCAAAACCACTCTATTTTTTCTTCATCGGGTCACGCGTTGCAGAGCAGAACCGTCATATCGCCTCCTCATCATGATGCCTCGCCTTCTCAACTTCTCCGCAGTACACGATTTGACAACTCTGGCACCACATTCTCGAAAACCGCTATGGCATTGAACCATCTTCCACTATTCCCCTTATTTAAATCTATCCGAACCATTTGCATCCTCATTCTTCTCCAATAGCCAAAAAACCCTCTTCCTCCGCCATGGCCTCCTCTTCTTCCTCCAACACATCCGTCCTTTCCTTCCAATCCTCCGACTCCGTCAACCGGGAACCGACGCCGGAGCACCCGCCAATGGCGGCGTACGAAGCTCTCGCCCCACAATGGTGGGACGAGAGAGACTGGGACTTCGCCGCCCAGTCAGAGGACGACGAGTCCCTGACCGACGGCGAGGAGGACCTCCAACTCCTCATCGACGGGGAACTGGAGGCGGAGAGCGCCGACGACGCCGTGTCCTGGGGCGAGGACATCGGCTCTTCCGATGATGAGGAAGAAGCAGAGGAGGACACCTCCTCCGACGAATACCCGCCGGTGAAGCGCTTCCGCGCCGGGTCCAGCGAGGACACCGACGACGACGACGAGGACGAGGAGGCCCCCGCTGACAACTTCAGCAGCAGCGGTGAGGACTACGCCGGCAGCAGCGCCGATGACAGCGAAGACGGCGGCGGCAATGGCAACGGCGACGACGACGCCGCCGCCTTCTAGATTAGGAACTAGTAGTAGTAGTACTAGTAGTAGATCTCCATTTTGTAAGCAATCGGCTTCATTGTAAACAACCGTCTTTGGAATCAACAAAGCTTGCTTTTCCCAATTTGATTTTGCCGATAGTCAAATAGGTCAACGTTCCAAAAACCGATAGTAACGAATCGGCTTTCACCATACCACGCTTGATATGATCAACCAAGTCAAAGCCCAAAGAGCCGATGGCAACACATCGGCTTTTCCCACAAACGTTGGCAAGGTCAAACTCGGTCGCTTATTTAGACATATCTGAGCGGTCACTTTCCAATTTCAACGGTAACCTGCAACCATCTTCAAAAAGGCTAACTCAGATCTCCAATTGCCTCATTGAACAAATCGGGCTTACGGCGACACGAACCCTAGATTCCCCACCGCATAGATCCATCTCCGCCGGCAAATTAGATGGCGGAATCGTCCAGCGCCAACACAGCGGTCTCCGGTCTGAAGGTAATCCTTCACTGTTCCTCGCAATCCGAGCTCGGTGCTAGAATTAATAGCAAATACCTGAATTAATGCTTTATCCCATCATTAAAATTTTAGGTTTCAGACATTCCGCTACCGCATCCTTCTCTCCCAAATTCTCTCTGCCTTGGCCCCCGTACAGAATCTAGTCCTGCCCATCTGATCTCTTGCGAGGCAAACAGAATCCCCTTCGTAAGCCAAAACTTAGATTTGGATTCTTGGGCCGACTGCTTGCGAGCCTGGCCTAATCCTCCCGAATATTGGGTTTCTTGGTACAGTAGGGTAGCCAAAACTTACCAATCCCAATGGGAAACCACGGGAATAGCCGATGCCTTGACTTTGTCATTGTCTCCCCTTGAGAAACATGAAAATCTTCTAAAAACCATCGGCTATTTCTGGTCTGATGCTCTGAACTGCTTCATGTTCGGCCATGGCCCCATGACACCAACTCTGTTAGACGTGGTGATGATTACTGGCCTAGACGTCACATCACCCAGCCCCTCTGCTTTTATGCTGCCAACAGTCCCCTTCAAGCTTTCTTCCAAAACAGATTGCACGAGCTGGGGTGCTTATCTTCGAAGCCACATGAAAACTAAGGGCCCTGTCACAGAGAAAGAACACACGGCCTTCCTCAATTTCTGGCTGGAACATTTCATATTCTGTGGCCCTTCCCTTGCCCCAACCAAGAATTATCTCTCCTTGGCCTATGAACTTGCCAGAGGCACTCAACTTGGCATCGGCAAACTGTTCCTTGGAGAAGTCTATCGATATCTCCAGTTGATGTCTGTCAAACTATCCTCCCACATAGCAGTCAAAACAGGAGGTCCTTGGTGGTTTATTCAACTATGGGCTCAGCTGTACTTTCAAAACCATATCCCAAACTTCCCCCTTTTGGCAAGTCGCACCTTTCCAGATGCCAAAGGGAAGCAGATCCGATGCACCAGCTACGGCCAAGCTCTGTATAGCCTGCCAGGTAGTAAACTGATCCCTCATGAAGCATCCAAGTGGTTCAGCATTTTCTTCCAAGGCCTGGACAATCCTATCTTCTTTCCTTACACGGAGGAATCGGAAAATTTTGAAAATCCAATCTCCTTCAGGCTGGACAACTTTGCCGATGACACTAGCACTCGGCAACTATTCTCCACCGTGATCCGTCCCTGCTTCCTCCCAGTTGGCATGAGCACATCCAACAGAATAATCAAGCCTGGATACGAGTTCTACCAGCCGGTCGTAGCAGCTCGGCAATTTGGCCTTGGGCAAGTACCTCCTCATTTCTTTCTCCACCACCTCACAGAGAGCAGAGCTGACCTGCCCGACCCTCTCACCAGTCAGAGGTGTTATTCTTTCTTCGATGCTCTGACCATCCCAATTCCTAACAACCTCACTTTCGCTTCATCAACCGATGGTTTTGAGAACTGGTGGTCGATGTGGAAGACTCATGCCTTCAGGAGAGCTCTGGGACCATTGCTGGAACAGCTCGATGCTGAATATGACATCCCCGTAGAACAGGTACTGCTACTTGTAAATTTTCTTGATGCAGCTCAGGACGATTCTTTTAATATCCTGCTCTGTCTCCTTGCAGCAACAAGATGGTCCAGAACCTACTAACGAGGATGGCTCCCCCTTCGAATTCCTCCCACCAGCTCCTGTGGTCCTTTTCTGTAAAAACTCGCCACCTTTGAAACAGGTCGTGATGCAGAACCAGCCGATATCACCAAAATCGGCTTCCAAGAGCCAAGCAACTTTCGGGTCAGCTGCCTCCCGAGTTCCAACTAAAACAAGAACGACGGTGAGGAAGGTAGTGGCCAAAAAAACTTTGAGGCGCCGGAGCCCTTCTCCAGAGAGCTCGCACGTACGCTGATTCATGCCTTAGTTGATCTCATTTATCTTTGTAAACATGCTTGTGCTTACCAACTCTCCCTTTCTTACAGGTCTCCATCGAAGACACCTCCAGCGAGGAAACACAATCCAATCGAGGAGATTCAAGCTCAGCAGACTCTGAGAGAACCACCACACCGAGCCAGCCAGATGTGCCACCATCGGCTTCCAGGAAAAGGCCTGTTCCTGAACCTGTTGCCCCCCGAGCAGCAGTCGAGGCGGGGCAAGCTGTGAGCCCCAAGAGGGCTCGCAAGGGACTGCAAACTTCTTCTTCGAGCCAGGAGGCTTCGAAAGTAATTATCCTCCATACTCTTACCACTCCTTTTTTATGCCGATTCATTGCTATTCACATCGGCTAAGCACCTTTCATGCAGACGAATGACACTTCTAGTGGGAAAGTCGGGGAAAATCCGATGCCTTCCACAAGCCTAGAGCTAGTAATCCCTGAAGGTGAAGATGAAACGGTTGCCAATCTAGCCAAGCCCTCAGCAACAACATACGATCCGATTGTCTCGCCGTCGGCTATCCCCCTGATCTCAGGAGAGGTATGTTCGCTTCTTTCGACTCATCCTTCCCTGTTTGACGCATACTGACGCCACTTCTGCCTGCCAGGGTTGTGATATCTCAGGCTTGCTGACGTTCGACCCTGAATCCATCGAACCAGCTCCCTCTGCCGCCAACGATGAACCATGAGCAAGCGCTGTTCTACCTCAATTCCAGCGTCTCAAAGCCTTGCTGTCCTCCCCAATCGAGAAGTTGGTCGAGGGTTCTGAAGAGGTGAAGAGTGTTCTTGACGAAATCAAGGACCAACTCCCGGTAGCATTGCAGGTGAAGCTTTGGCCAGTTGTGACTCTGTCTTTCTACGGGTCAAGGGTGAAGTTGGCTCGTGAGAGGATCAATCTACGCCACGCCCAACTCCCACTGAAGGCCGATATTGCAGCCAAATGTCAGCGGCTCAATGAGAAAAAGGCGTCTCTGGATGCCAAAACTGACACCTCTGTCAGCACCGCCGAGCTTGCATCCTTAAAAAAGGAATTGGAAGATCTCGAAGAGAAGGTCCGGGCGACTAAAAAGCTCATTCATGACAAGGAAGCATTCATCGCCCGCTCCCAAGACGAAGCAGAAGGCCTCAAAGCTCAACTGAAGACTGATCTGGCAGAAATACGTGCCCTGAGCAAGCAGCTAGTGACGGGCAAGGACGATGATGACGAAGCCGAGATCGCCGAGGTGGATCGTGTCCGTGCTGACGCCCTCCGTGCCTTCGAGGCATTCCTTCAGTAGCTTATTCATGTAACCTGACACCTGCTCGTAACAGTCTGAACCTCGAGAGTCGATGGCTGTGCATTGTTTTTTTTTTTTTTATTTGGCCGATTTTATGTATCGGCCCCCATATTTCACTGTTCATCATCCCACATGCTTGGGAAATATTAATCTGGATATATTTTTTTTTACTGGCCGATTTCATGTATCGGCCCCCATATTTCACTGTCCATCATCCCACATGCTTGGGAAATATTTCTTGAGATGCTGACCGTTAACAGCCACTGGGAATTTCACACCGTCCAGCTCCTCAAGCATGTACGCGTTGCCCCTTAAAACTTGGTCGACCCTGTATGGCCCGTGCCAACTTGGAGACCATTTACCGTATGCTGCATCCTTAGTTCCCAATGGCAATACAGCTTCCCATACCAGATCACCAACGTGGAACTCCTTTGGTCTCACCTTCTTATTATATGCACGAGCTACCTTGGCTTTGTTCTCTTTAATTCTCTCGAGCGACCACAGCCTAAGTTCAGTTAAATCCTCAACACTGTCACTCATCAGGGCTGCATATTCTTCGGTTGTTAGATCGTCCTGAAAAGTGACACGTCTCGATCCAGCCGTAATCTCCCATGGCAATACGGCTTCTTGTCCATAGACTAGATGGTATGGCGAGGTTTTTATCGCTCCATGACATGACATGCGATAAGCCCACAAAGCTTCTGACAAAACCTCGTGCCAACGCCTAGGGTGCTCGTCGATTTTTCTCTTGATCAGCTTGATAAGGCTCTGATTGGACGCTTCAGCTTGTCCATTTGCTTGAGCATAGTATGGAGATGATCGGATCAGCTTAATTCCCGTGTCCTCGCAGAACTCTCTAAACTCGTGAGAAATGAAGACCGAACCTCCATCGGTCGTGATAGTTTGGGGAATCCCGAATCTATGAAGGACATGTTCTTTCACGAAATTGATAACATCCTTCGAGTTTACTGACTTCATAGGGACGGCTTCCACCCATTTAGTGAAATAATCCGTAATGGCCAAAATCCACATGTGGCCTTTGCTTGATGGAGGATTGATCTTGCCAATGATATCCATGCCCCAACCTCGGAATGGCCAAGGCTTGATGATGGGGTTCATCGCTGATGCAGGTACCATCTGAATCTTCCCGAATTTCTAACATGCTTGACACCCTTTATAGTACTTAAAACAGTCCTCAAGCATGGTGGGCCAATAAAACCCTGATCGCCTGATCAACCATTTCATCTTGTGAGCCGATTGGTGAGTTCCACAGGCGCCTTCGTGTACCTCGTGTAGAAGCCGATTTGCCTCGGTTGGCCCCAGACATTTGAGCAGTAACCCTTCCAAAGTCCTGTAGAACATGTCATCCCCAATAAGCACATACTTCATGGCCTTGTACCTTATCCGTTTAGGTGCCCCCCGAGCCGAATCTTTCAAGTAATTGAAGATATCGGCTCTCCAGTCGTCCGCCTCCAGGAACTGTACCTGAACATCAGTTCCATCTGCTATGTCCTTGTAGCCTGAAGCCATCTGTGCAAGATCATTCGCCTCGGTATTCTGCGACCGCGGGATCCAGTTAAAGTTTAGATACCTGAGTTGTGCCATCAGCTCACGGCATTGCAACAATAATTGGAAGAGTGACTCGCTCTCACACTTGTATTCGTCCGTGAGTTGGGAAATCACCAATTTGGAGTCTCCAAAAAGTTCCACTACTTCTGCTCCGGCTTCAATGAGCAACTCCATTCCCTTGCGTATTGCCTCATACTCAGCGACATTGTTGGTGCAAGGGGTGGATAGCCTGATGGAGAAGGAATATGTTGCCCCCCGGGGCGACACGAGTAGAATGCCGATGCCGCAACCATCATCACAAGCCGATCCATCGAAAAACATAGCCCATGCACATACAGACAGTGCTGCTATATCAGTGTTGATTCGTTCAGCAATAAGATCGGCCAACGCCTGTCCCTTAACCGCTTTGGCGGGTTGATACCGGATATCAAATTCCGATAATGCAAACATCCATTTGCCGAGTCGGCCTTTCAACACAGGAGCCGACAGCATATGTTTTATGACATCTGATTTGCATATGATGATAATCTCTGCTGACAGCAAGATGTGTCGCAGCTTGGTGCAGGTGAAAAATAGGCAGAGGCATAACTTCTCGATCTCAGGATACCTTGTCTCTGCATCCAGCATCCTTCTGCTGATGTAAAACACAACTCGCTCCAGACCATCATAAACTTGCACCACCACCGAGGCGATGGACGTGTCAGCCACCGACAAGTAAATGTAGAACGGCCTATCCTGCTGCGGTGGAACCAACACTGACGGCTTCGTTAGATATTCTTTGATCTCGTCGAAGGCTCGTTGTTGTTCTGTCCCCCAGCGGAACTCCTCATCAGATTTAATTTTCACCAGTCCCATGAACGGCTCTATTCTTCCTGACAGATTGGAGATGAACCTTCTGACGAAGTTGATTTTGCCGATGAGACACTGCAGTTCTTTCTTCGTGGTAGGTGGCTTCATTGTTTGCACTGCCTCCTGACTTTTCAGGCCAATCTCAATTCCGCGTTCATGGACCAAGAAACCCAAGAACTGACCGGCCGTCACACCGAAGGCACACTTCTTTGGATTCATCCGTAGCCCGAATTTTCTGGTTCGGTCCAGGACGCGTCGCAGATCGTCCAAGTGTCCTTGTACTGAAGCAGACTTGACTACCACGTCATCGATATAAATCTCCACCAGCTTGCCGATCAGATCATGGAAAATGTAATTCATGGCTCTTTGGTATGTGGCGCCGGCATTCTTCAGTCCAAATGTCATGACTACATATTCAAACAACCCCACCGAACCTGGGACTCTGAATGCAGTCTTGTGTATATCTTCTGGAGCCATAAAAATTTGATTGTAACCAGCATTGCCATCCATAAAGCTCAAGACCTTATGACCAGCAGCTGCGTTGATCAATGTCTCTGCTACCGGCATCGGATACTCATCCTTTGGAGTGGCTCTATTGAGATCCCGAAAATCTATGGCAACACGCCATCGGCCATCCTTTTTCTCTACAGGTACGATACTAGAAATCCACTCAGCATACCTGCATGGCCTGATGAACC
This sequence comes from Dactylis glomerata, assembly GCA_007115705.1. Lineage (NCBI taxonomy): Eukaryota > Viridiplantae > Streptophyta > Magnoliopsida > Poales > Poaceae > Dactylis > Dactylis glomerata. The sequence goes on from QXEO01001359.1 coordinate 482,883, forward strand.
CAGCTTTTAACATTTTCTCGATCTCTTTCTTGACTTCCTCTAAAATTTCGGCCTTCATCTGTCGTGCTCGCTGCTGGAATGGCCGAAACCCTTTTTTAAGCGGGAGCCGATGCTCAACGATGCTCCTGTCTAACCCGGGCATCTCCGTATAGTCCCAGGCAAAGCAATCTGGATATTCTTTTAACAAAGCTATTATCGGACCCCGCAGATTCGGATCTAACTTTTTGCTGATAAATGTCGGTCGTGGCTTATCCCCAGGACCGATGTCAATCTCCTCTAGCTCATCAGCGGATGTAAACCCATACCCCAGCTTTCCGTCACCTGCCAAATCGATGCTGAACACAGGCCAAAAGTTTGGTGAGGATAATTTGGGCCGATTGCCGGAATCGGCCCCCTTTTTGATTGCATTACTCAAGGAAGGTTTACAACTTATTTGTGCTCTACAATGGTAGGGAATCTCCCTACTACGACTACATGACATGCTTGTCGTAAGATCACTGCTTTTTATTTTTTGTGGCCGATCGCAGGGATCGGCCTTACCACGCACAATCGTGGGCTTTGCTACTCTGTCAGGCCAGTGGATAAGACCAGCCTCACCCCGTTTTTTGTAGCTTCAATGCGCTCACAGCCGTCTAGACTGACTCCAAAGATCGGCTCTTGGTCTTCTGCGTCCCAAATGTTCATGCCAGCTATTGAGATCTCGATCGAATCATCTGCATGAATGACCTCCACTTCATCTCCATCCCACTGTATCAGGCATTGGTGCATCGTGGATGGAATGCAGCAGTTAGCGTGAATCCAATCCCTTCCCAGCAAGACAGCGTAGGTGCTTTTGCTGTCAACAATGAAGAACGACGTAGGGATGGTTTTTCTACCCACGGTCAGATCCACGTTCAGAACGCCTTGCGTTTCTGAAGCTTGGCCGTTGAAGTCGCTTAGCGTGACGTTGGTTTTGATCAGATCTGCAGTGGAGCGTCCCAAACGCCGCAGCATGGAGTATGGCATTATATTGACTGCCGCTCCGGTGTCAACCAACATCTTGCGGACAGGCTGCCCATTGATATAACCTCTCAGGTACAGGGCTTTCAGATGTTTGTAGCCCTTCTCTCGTGGCTTTTCAAAGATAACCGGCCGTGGGCCGCAGTCAAACTGTGCCACTGGTAGTTCTTCGGTTCTTGGAGCGCAAAACTCTGACGGAAGTATGAACACCATGTTTGTGCCAGCCGATGTCTTCGCATCGGCTTTTACTGGTTTGGGGCGCCACTCTTTCTTTTTTGGACGGGCCTCCGTCTCCAAGGTTTGCTGAATTTTCACGGCCAGATCAGGCCGGGCTTTCCTTAAAGTGTGGAGGTACTGCGCTTCGGCTTCCTCCAAGCTACGTAGCCGCTGAACTCTACGCTTTCGGGTGTGTCTGAGTCCATCGGGACACCACCTTGGCCGGTGATATCTATCTTCTTCTTCATCCTCTGACTCCTCGAGATCTTTTGCTCGAGATGACTCCTCTTGTCTGTTCTGAGGCCGGAGAGGCCCTAGACGCTTGAACACTGAAACTGGACCTATGTCATCCTTCTGCTGTCCACATTCCGGGCAGTTGTCGACTGTAGGCAATCGGCTCATTCCCGCATCCCAACAGTACTTGAAGAAAGGACAATCCCAATGTTTATCCACGCCTTCCTTTTCCTTTGACCTTCCCCTAGCGCGGTGCTCATATCCTTCATCATCTCTATCATGCCGACGGTATCTCCCGTCGTATGCGTCGGTCCGACGATCTCTTTCATCATCTCTGTCGTACTGCCGACGTCGGTCATACTGACGCTCATACTTGTTAAGGAGATGCGTGGAGTGTGGCTTCTGATATCGCACGCTTCTCACTTGTTCCTCGGTTATATACCGCCTATCGTCATAACGGGGCCGGTCGCGTGGACCGGCCTCTTCCTTTTCTTTGCCCCGGGAGTGGCCGCTTTCATCCTTATACTTACCCTGGTGGTACACAGGCCCTGCCATGTTAATATCGAACGAGAAATCTAGCTGATGCCTCGTGGAGTGGCTGTGCTCTACCATGTTGATGCCAGGAAACGGGTTTGTGTCCACTTTCATGGCGAACTGCCCAAGGATCAGACGGCCCTGTTCTATCGCCGTTTGGATCTGCCGACGTAGCTCTTTGCAATCATTGGTGGTGTGGGTGAACGAGTGATGCCACTTGCAGTATGATCTCCCGTTCATCTCTTGCGCCGTAGGGATTTTATGGCCTTCGGGTAACTTCAGCTGCTTTTCCTTCAGCAGTAAATCGAATATCTGCTCAGCTTTGCTTACATCGAAGTCGAACCCTTTTGCAGGCCCTTGCTGTTTCACCCATTTGCAGGACACAGGATCTGCTCCCCGAGCCCATTCAGCCACGGCTATCTCCTGGTCTTCTACAAGATCCTCTTCTTCTGTATCGACCAGGCCTACCGGACGTTTGAACTTGTCTTGGTACAACTCAGGGTGGCGCTGCTCATACATTGTCAGTTTCTGGACCATGTGCGCCAGTGAATTGTATTCTACTTGGAAAGCCAGATCCTTGATCGGTGCTGAGAGACCCAACACGGCCAGCTCGACTGCTTCTTTCTCAGTTAAACGAGCCGAATAACATCGGTTCTTGACAGTCCTGAAACGCTGAATATACTCGGCTACCGTTTCTCCCCGCTTCTGCCGCACCTGCGCCAGATCGGCAATGCCAGCCTCGGTAGCTTCTGAATGATACTGAATATGGAACTGTTCTTCCAGCTGCTTCCAGGTCCGGATCGAATCTGGTGGCAACGAGGTGTACCACCCAAAAGCTGGTCCTGTCAGAGATTGCGCAAAGAACCTTACGCGTAACTGATCCGATGCTGAAATCATGCCTAACTGTGCCAAATATCGGCTCACGTGCTCGATCGAGCTAGACCCTTCTGAACCATTAAATTTTGAGAACTCAGGGAGCCGATACTTGGGTGGAAGCGGAATCAGATCATACTCGTTGGGGTACGGCTTGGAATAGCCGATTGTTCTCCTCTTCGGCACGAAGCCGAACTGGTCTCTCAAGATGGTACTGATTTGCTCCACCGTTTGAGCGTTCGGCCAAGGGGGCACAAGGCTACCAGGGCCGATCTCTTACGCGATGCTTTGTCTCTTGCATTGCAAGAGACATTGAAGGAGATGATCATCGAGAAGGACGAGGCCAATACCAAGAGGGATGAAAGGCAACACAGTGAGAAGGATAAAATAATGGCAAGCTTCATTGACCTCTAAAAAAGCTACTCAAATTGAAGAGACTAACGCCAATGCCAAAGTGATGGCGAGAAGAACTGAATCATGATGACCGAGAGGATCATACATGATCACTTTGCATCTGTGATCTTTTGGGCTCCATTTTGTGTATATTGTATGAAACTTGTCTCCTTTTGGACTGTGAGTCCCTACTATGTCAGCTTTGAGGAGCTGCTCATATTAGCAGGGTAAACAGCTTTAGCGGTGAACACCATTTGGATGTGGACATTTTAGGCCGCGCAGAACAACTTAATGTAATGATCTCATTGGAACAAAGCAGCATACTAGATGTCCCCAGATAGAATGACAACCTGAGTTGAGCCATGCAGATCGATATAACACAGGCTTCAAAAAATTTAACAATCCAACCAAGAGTTAAATAGTCGCTACACAAATATTTTAACAAACGACCAAGAGTTAAATGGTCACCACACAAATATTTTAACAAACCACCAAGAGTTAAATAGTCGGTACACAAATCTTTTTAACAAACTACCATAAGCTAGTGTCCAACATCTATGTTACATAGATGGTACATAAATCTTTAAGGCTCTACCACTGGGCAATTCACTAGGAGGTCACGCTTCTCCTTGACAAGTAGGGACCAAGCAACAACGACCTTCACCTTACTGGTGCCAACAGAACATTCACGCTCAATTGTTTGGCATTGTTGGGCAGTGAAGTCAAATTGCCAATTTTTAGGAGCAGGATCAACAGATTTCAAGTAGGATCGTATGACAATGTTCAGTCTTCCATCTAATTACACTGAGACAACATTCCTTGATAGATGAAGGTAACCATCTGATCCTACGTGCACTTCTTCACTACCCCGACGATAATCAAGCAACACAACTTCGTCTTCATCAGCAGCTAAGCAGCAAGCAACTTGGCATCCATATTTGAAAGGCCATTCCCCTTCAGAATGTGTTGCCTGTCAAAACCCACCGGCGAGCAGCGACGAGCAACACGAAGAGCCGGGAGGCTCCCAGAACTGCTGGTGGGCCCTGGTCCCTCGGGCAACGGCCCGCAAAACTCCGGCACACGTCCTGGCTGATGCAAGGGCGTGCCACCTGACCTATACCTGATCAGGAAGGTGATGGATTGCTTCGATTAGTTTCCTGCATGGCAGACACGTAAACATTAAATACGAGCCTCGATCGGCTCTCAGGTTTCCCTGTGAATCGGCTCATGTAGCCGATTGTCCCATGGATCTGCATTGGATCTACGATAACATGGGGTTTTGCTTTATCAATACAAGTCAAATCGATCTACGACAGTTTAACGCTTTCACCACATAATTGGAACATCCCACACGTAATTGAGCCTGGTAGATACGAAAGATAACAGAAAACTAACCCTAGAGGAGGCCAAAAAACCAACGTAGAGTCAATTCCCGGAACAACTCCTCTCGAATTGGCAAACCATATCCTTACGTACTACTGGATCGTTCAACCCGTTTGTGAGGCCTAACCATGCGGATATCAAACTAATCCTTGGAGAACAAGGAACAACTATGACAGATTGAATCGACTGAATAAAGATCAAGCAAGATGCTGCCCTTACACCCAAAATAGATGCAAAGGCAGCGAGATCTCTAGGGGCAGCATGATTAAGCAAACATAACCAAAAGCACCGATGCTAGCCCAAACAGATCTATGATAACAGTATTACTCGCCATCAACAAGGCTTCAGTACGAGCAACACCAAATAACACATAAGCAGATGCTGCCTAGATCGCGAGATGCGATCTAGGCAGCACGACGCTTACCTGAAAGAAACCCTCGAAACAAGGGGTGGTGATGCGCCGAGATTGTGTTTGTTGTGAACGGGATCGTCCTCCTTTCGCAATAACCTTAGGTACACATTTATAGTCCGGAGACTTTCTATCTTTGGAATAAACCTAACAACTCTATCTCTTGTTTAAACCGAAACGTAATCTATCATAACATACAGATACACGGGCAATTAGCCCAAATCCACGCGCAAGGCCGATCCAGCCTTCAAGCCCATCTTGATTACGGCCCATCTCCTCATTTGGCCAAAATATGGCGATAACAGAAACGCAAACACCCACGATAGTGTCCTAGACCGCTCTAGAAATCTTATCTAGTTTTAATACCGCATTACACAAGCTGCCCTCCAACTTGAGAGAGGTACCTATACCGTCGTACCGCCTACTAATGGTTATCAATTCTTTAACCTCCCCCCCGATACGTCTCAAATGTATCTATAATTTTTGATGCTCCATGCTTATTTTTACACCATTTGCTTAGTGTTTCGTTACACTTCGTGGCACTTTTATGCATTTTCCAGAACAAACGTATTAACAAGATGCCACAGTGCCAGTTCCCTGTTTTCTGCTATTTTTGTGTTTCAGAAAAGTTACACAGGAAATATTCTCGGAATTGGACGAAACAAAAGCCGAACGTCCGGAAATTTACCGAAGCTTCCGGAGAATTGAAGAGGAGACGGAGGGGGGCCACGGGCCGGCCACACCATAGGGCGGCGCGGCCTGCCCCTGGCCCGCGCCCCCTGGTAGTGAGGCCGCCCTGGTCCACCTCTGACGCTGCCCCTTCGCCTATAAAGACCCCCCGACGGGAAAAACCTAAACACCCGATCACTTTTCCAGAAACACATCGCGATCCGCCGCCGTCGTCGACCCGAGATCGGGAGGGTCCAGAAGCTCTTCCCAGCACCCTGCCGGAGAGGGGAATCGCCACCAGAGGTCTTCTTTATCGCCATGCTTGCCTCCAGCGCGATGAGTGAGTAGTCTACCTTGGACTATGGGTCCATAGCAGTAGCTAGATGGTTGTCTTCTCCACCATGTGCTTCATGTTTAGATCTCGTGAGCTGCCTTACATGATCGAGATCACCGTTATGTAATTCTACATGTTGTGTTTGTTGGGATCTGATGAATATTGGTGTTATGATTGAGTTGATGTGCTGAATATTATCTTATGTTATCTCTATGTTGTTTATGATCTTGCATGCTCTCCGTTATTAGTAGCTATCTTGGCCGAGTAGTTGCTAGTGACTCCAAGAGGGGGTATTTATGCTCGATAGTGGGTTCATGCCTCTATTTAATCTGGGGGAGTGACAGAAACCTCTAAGGTTGTAGATATGTTGTTGCTACTAGGGGGAAAACAACATTCATATGCTCGAGGGCATATGCTTTGTTTACATTACACACTTTGCTTAATGCAATTATCTGTTGTTCGCAACTTAATACTTGTGGAGTTCTCGGATTGATTCGCCACAAGTGGATTATTAGTCGTAGATGCAGTTGGATGGCGGTCTATGTATCTTGTTGTAATGCCCAGAGTAAATCTCATAGTGATCCTCTTGACATATGCACGTTGTCTTTATTCTATCAATTGCCCAACTGTAATTTGTTTACCCAGCATGTGTTATTTTATCTTATGGAGAGACACCACTAGTAAACTATGGACCCCGGTCCTATTTCCATTATATTGCTATCACCTGTTTACTTTACTCGCATTATTTACTTTACTCGCATATTACTATTGCTTTCCACTCGATATGCTCATTCCTTTGTTTCAAGCAAACCGGTGAGATTGACAACCTCATTGTAAGTTGGGAGCAAAGTATTTGGTTGTGTTGTGTGCAGGTTCCGCGTTGCTACTAGTTGAAGACGAGTCAACAAGAATCGTTAACAGCGCCCTTGTTGGAGTGTCAGTAGGCTAGCAAGCATCACCTTCCGGAGTTTGACTTTTTCCTCGACTGACAAACCTTGGTTTCTTTCTGAGGGAAAATCTTGCTGCTATGCTCATCATACCTTCCTCTTGGGGTTCCCAACTGGACGGTGAAAAATCATCAACAACACGCCGTATCAAGACATTTTTTTGGCGCTGTTGCCGGGGAAAAAGAAGACTTCTGCAAGGGAGTTTCGCACGCACATCCTTTACTTTGTTTTAAGTTTTGCTTTACTTTATTTTTACTTGCATCGTTTTATCAAAAAACAAAAAAATTAGTTTCCTTTATAGTTGTTACTTTATTACTTTTAGTTCATTATGTTGTTCCCTAAGTTTGTTTTGGAGGACCTTTCAGTAGGTAGTGGTTTTATTATTGGGAAAAGTAACATTGAGGAGTTCTTTAATCATATTAGTATGCATAAAGATGTTGAGGAAAAGTCTTTGGCTGAGCTTGCTCCTAGTTATGAAGTTGCTTCTGCTTATTTAATTCACATATTGGAAGCTAGGTTTGCTAGCCTTAATCCTTTTATGCAACACATGTTCCTTAAGCTTCATGATATTGAGGATCCTGAAAAGAAAGCTTTTATCTTGGAAACTTTGCGCATAGAATTTAGAGATGTTGCCATTGAAGCTAGGAAAGTTCTCAAGCACTTTAATAAACTTGGCTCACCTATAAGGGTTGTTAGTACAAACATTGAGGGAACCAAAATACCTATACCTAGCAAGCTCTTGGGATTGTATGAAGCTTTTGAAAATAATTTTAATTGGATCTGTCCCAAAAATCTTTTTAGTGATTTGAGTGAACCAAAGCGTGATCACAAAGGGTCTTCAAAAACTTATGTGGATGAAATACAATGCCTTATTGAAAAGACTTCTGCAGTTGATCTTAATGAATCTTTTGATATTACTTGATTCGCACTTTCTGCACCTAGCTCAAAAGCGTTAAAGAAAAGCACTTTTGGGAGATAACCCAATGTTTTTACTTTCAGTTCTTTTTCTTTTATTTGAGTCTTGGAAGTTATTACTACTGTAATGACCACTCCTTATCATTTTTATTTCGTTTTTGTGCCATGAGAAGCCTCTAATTTGAGTGAGGTAAGATTTGGGGATGTTGCTGTCCTGAAACAGTTTTTGGTGCTGCACCGTAAAAATTCGTGAAAATTCTCTGTATATCTTTTGGACCTGCGATTTCGTGTGCATATGACCCAGATTATATACAAACTTTCATTAGTTTAACACTTTTTGATTTGAGCAACAGAAAACCCTCTAAAAATTCGACCTTTGTCAGCTGTTCTGTTTTGACAGATTTCTGCCAATATTTGTGTTTGCCGCTTTATCGCTTTCTTTTTGAGTTCTTTTGATCACGGAACTTTTGGGGAAGTTGCTACAGTAGTATATGCTTTATATGTGGTGGTTTTGAGTTGAAACCTGAAGCAAAAAGGGGTTGATTCAATGTTATGCTTACACTAATGTTGCTAATAGATTTGTGTTTAGTTTTGTATGAAGGAAGTTTTCAAGTGTAGGGATCGGAGAATGATGAGATGAGTTGAAGAATAGACAAAATCTCAAGCTTGGGGATGCCCATGCACCCCAAGAAATATCCAAGAGGTACAAGCGTCAAAGCTTGGGGATGCCCCGAGGCACCCCTTCTTCATCGGCAAATATCAGGTCACCTTTCAACACACTATATTTTTATTGCTTCATGCATTATGCGTTTTTCTTGGAGCGTCAGTTACTTTTGCTTTCAGTTTTTTTTGTTTTGTTTGCTGCAATAAATGGTTGGACCCCAAGAAATTTCTTTTGGAGAAGTTGCCTTGCTTTTTATTTGCCAAGAACACTCCGTTTTTCACTCTTATCATTTCAATGAGTGTTCTCTTTTTCTAGAACTGCATTTAGCTTTTGATTTTCGCCTTGATTTGTGTTCAGATCTTGTTGTATCTTTGCATCAAGGACTATTTTTGCCTCTGGTCCATGTTGGTTTTCATCAAAAGAGTTGTTTATAAAAAGTTCGAATGGTGTTGGAAAAGAGAAAAAGCTTTATGCAAAAAGGTGGTACAAGAAGGAGCTTGTGTAGACTGCGGCCTAAGCTTTTGCATGTCGTGCTTGATGTCTTTTTGATAGTATGCTTAGTGGTTTTTCTGTGGCATGACTTGTCTCAAATGACTGAGATTGCTTAATGAGCCTTTGAAAAAATCATGCGTTGTTTTAATTATTTGGAAGCATTATTTTGGTTTTCTCCTTGATGCTTTATTTGGGTTGACTTGGCGGATGCTCACATATGTTTGACTCATACAAAGTCGCCATTGCCTCTATGATCATTTAGTTTTTGACTTTTGATGCCATCTTATGCTTCTTTTAATGTCGCTTTGCATGATTATGGCCATTATTGCTCTCTTAGTTGGTCGCTCCCAGTCTTTTGCTAGCCCTCATTTTGTACTGAGTATGAGCTCTACTCGTGCATCCAACTCCTAAAAACCAAGTTTTCCAAAGTATCCACCATACATACCTATTAGCAATTTGCTATTCCCACGTACATTTGACTTGCTTTTATCTATCCTTCAAATTAAACTCTTTTTGGAGTTATGCGAAAATTGGTCAGTAAAGCTCTCGCGAACCTGATGGCACACTTTACTTTTTCTCGTTTTTAAAATTTTGACATTGTGGCTCTCTTATGTTGAGTTTTTATGCTTGCAAGTTGTAAGTTGAAAATTAGCCCAGCCATGTCGTCATGGGGCAAGCTTTCAACATTGCACTTTCTTTCATCTGAGTTGATATCGTGATCTTTTGTTTATAGATACTCATGATGTGAAATAAGTTGCGAATCTTGCGGGATCATGGAGTTTTTATATGTGTTAGGGAAACGCCTGGGCCACTAATCTAATCCATGCATCATTCATGGTGGAAATTTACAGCATGCCCATAGTGGACATTCGACGACGCATCTCACAATAAAAAGCTATACCAATGGTAAATAAAAGAGATGTCGAGGTGTTCATTGTCTGTTTGTCTTGTCATTTTGATGTGGGCTTGTTCCATGTCATCGGGCAGGAGGTACCCCGTTGGCGATTCTCGATGATACACATATATTTACAATGACAAGAGCTTGTTTGGGACTCTAAGTCGAGTATCATGAGGTTTGGGTATTCGTACTTCACGGGACACGAGGTTTTCAACTTATGATTTATCAAGCATATGCTTCATAATTGTATTCGCATAAAACTCTAACCATTCAAGATGCCTATGATGGGGGCAATGAGAGCTCAAAGCTAGTAAGTACCATAATTTTTGAAGGTTTATAAAACTTGCAATCACTGCTTCCCTCCGCGAAGGGCCTTTCTTTTACTTTTATGTTGAGTCTCCACCTTCTATCTTTATGCACCGTCTAAGAGAGCATAGTTGTCATTCTGAGTATAATGTGCATTGTCCCAAAGTTTTCATTGATTGATTCATGATGTTGGTTTCACTTGTTCTTAAATTACTTGTATCTAGTCGCCCTCTTAAAATTGAAGGTGTCCTATACATTTATGTTTTGCTCTCTTATGAAGGACAAGCTGAAAACTATTTGTATGTTTTTCCATATGATTTGAACACACGTTTCACTTTCATTGTTTTATTTTCATGATCTTTCGTTTGTGTTCTTTTTCATGTTATAACATGGTTACTAAGTTTCTTCTATCAAGATTATATCTTTCATGCCCATGTTTTAAGTTCTTTTGATCCCAGCGCACAACGCTTACATATATGGTCAAGATTGTGTAGGTGCATGTCACCTCAAAAATTATTTCTTTTGTTATCACTTACCTACTCGAGGACGAGCAGGAGTTAAGCTTGGGGATGCTAATACGTCTCAAACATATCTATAATTTTTGATGCTCCATGCTTGTTTTTACACCATTCGCTTAGTGTTTCGTTACACTTCGTGGCACTTTTATGCATTTTCCGGAACTAACCTATTAACAAGATGCCACAGTGCCAGTTCCCTGTTTTCTGCCGTTTTTGTGTTTTAGAAAAGTTACATAGGAAATATTCTCGGAATTGGACGAAACAAAAGCTGAACGTCCGGAAATTTACCGAAGCTTCCAGAGAACCGAAGAGGAGACGGAGGGGGGCCACGGGCCGGCCACACCATAGGGCGGCGTGGCCTACCCCTGGCCCGCGCCCCCTGGTGGTGAGGCCGCCCTGGTCCACCTCTGACGCTGCCCCTTCGCCTATAAAGACCCCCCGACGGGAAAAACCTAAACACCTGATCACTTTTCCAGAAACACATCGCGATCCGCCGCCATCGTCGACCCGAGATCGGGAGGCTCCAGGAGCTCTTCCTGGCACCCTACCGGAGAGGGGAATCGCCACCGGAGGTCTTCTTCATCGCCATGCTTGCCTCCGGCGCGATGAGTGAGTAGTCTACCTTGGAGTATGGGTCCATAGCAGTAGCTAGATGGTTGTCTTCTCCACCATGTGCTTCATGTTTAGATCTCGTGAGCTGCCTTACATGATCGAGATCACCGTTATGTAATTCTACATGTTGTGTTGTTGGGATCCGATGAATATTGGTGTTATGATTGAGTTGATGTGCTGAATATTATGTTATGTTATCTTTATGTTGTTTATGATCTTGCATGCTCTCCGTTGTTAGTAGCTATCTTGGCCGAGTAGTTGCTAGTGACTCCAAGAGGGGGTATTTATGCTCGATAGTGGGTTCATGCCTCTATTTAATCTGGGGGAGTGACAGAAACCTCTAAGGTTGTAGATGTGCTGTTGCTACTAGGGGGAAAACAACATTCATATGCTCGAGGGCATATGCTTTGTTTACATTACACACTTTGCTTAATGCAGTTATTTGTTGTTCGCAACTTAATACTTGTGGAGTTCTCGGATTGATTCGCCACAAGTGGATTATTAGTCATAGATGCAGTTGGATGGCGGTCTATGTATCTTGTTGTAATGCCCAGAGTAAATCTCATAGTGATCCTCTCGACATATGCACATTGTCTTTATTCTATCAATTGCCCAACTATAATTTGTTTACCCATCATGTGTTATTTTATCTTATGGAGAGATACCACTAGTGAACTATGGACCCCGGTCCTATTTCCATTATATTGCTATCACCTATTTACTTTACTCGCACTGTTTACTTTACTCGCATATTACTATTGCTTTTCACTCGATACGCTCATTCCTTTGTTTCAAGCAAACCGGTGAGATTGACAACCTCATCGTAAGTTGGGAGCAAAGTATTTGGTTATGTTGTGTGCAGGTTCCGTGTTGCTACTAGTTGAAGACGAGTCAAAAAGAATCGTTAACGGCGCCCTTGTTGGAGTGTCAGTAGGCTAGCAAGCATCACCTTCTGGAGTTTGACGTTTTCCTAGACTGACAAACCTTGGTTTCTTTCTGAGGAAAAAACTTGCTGCTGTGCTCATCATACCTTCCTCTTGGGGTTCCCAACTGGACGGTGAAAAATCATCAACACCGCGCCGCATCACCCCCCCACTTCTGTTTTGAGTTCTACTTCAAAGTCAACATAGTCCAGAGCTACAATTGCACGAGACGGACCAGTCAAACATAAACAACCCTGTAAGCATCATATCGTTATTAATACTTAATTGCTTTGGTTTACAAAAAATGCTTACTTATTTGCAACAGACAACAAAAGCATGAAGAAGTAACACTGGGAACAAAGAGATAACTGAATACAGTACACACCTTTTTTTTCGAGTACTTGGCAGTCATGGCTTGACCGAAAAAAGACAATGTTGCGGTTGTGATCCACACTGTCTCGAGCAGCAACCATTCCGTAGAGTTTGAGTGGCCATTTCAATCCTCTTTTTAGTTTACGTATTTCGATGGAGTAGATTTCCAAGGTGCTCCCTCGGTTACACCACAAGAAGATGGGATGGTATCGCTTGTGTAGTGCGTAAAGTGCATAGGGCTCAATGTGGCTGCAGCAAAAAGTAAAGGCCAGTGCGTACTATCAGAAATATAATATGAATAACCAAATTAAGCAAAAAGATATATCCCTTCACTTATACAGGGAGAACGGAAGCTAGTGGTATGCTACAGTTTGTACACAAGCAAAAAGTTAAACAAAGGGACTGGAAAAAAATGATCTTCATTCGAATTTTTCAACCAATAGCATGTATGTATGCACCCCATTATTTTGTATGTATGTCACGACAAACAGCCCTGCAAAAAATTATAATGGTTTGCTTTTAACGCAATTTTTAATCTGTTATCTACAAGCTTTAATGGAGCCCACGAGTATATTCCACATGACTTAAGTTCAGTTAGCAACAAGACGTATATATTGCACTAATATTTCGAGCTATTCCACACTGTAAATCACGAACATTGGAACGGTAAAAAGTGTTCAAATATAAGAGTGGATGATAAAAGTGCATACAAGTAGAAAGCAAGGAAATTTTGAACTTCAGAAATGATCATGAAACAAATACAAGAAGCAAAAAAGGAGAAACTACACTACCCTATAAAGCAGAAGTACAAGTAGAAAAACAGTAATAAATTATAGAAATATTCATTGTAAAAAAAACTAAACGGCAAGTCATGATTGTCAACATATATACTGAAAATGAACTCTACCATGTACCATGAAGATAAAGATACAAGCTCTGACAACATGTTACCTGTGATGTGTTGAAAATAATACCACGGAAAACACATTCACTCAACACTGTAAATCATGTACAACTAGACAGAAAAAATAGCTTAAGAAGCACAGTAATCCAGGTACAAACAGTCAAACACTAATGAATACCAAGCTACAAACAAGTCCTAAAAGCTACTCCCTCCGTTCCCATATTAGTTGCCTCAATTTTGTCTAGATTTGCATGTACCTAGACTCTTTTTAGTTTTACATACATGTGAATCTAGCCAAAATTGAGGCAACTAATATGAAACAGAGGGAGTATAAGCCTATAACTTTTGCTTCTCTAAACTAATAGAAAAGTTCAGAGATAAAAGGATCAGTTTGCACTTAGAATTCGACCAAAATTACAACTGCCTACACAATGTAAATTCATGAACATTTGAACAGTAAGAAAGTTCAGGTAACAAACACTGTAAGATCTTGAAGTGAACACATGAACTGAAAGTGGACTTGTTGAAGCAAAAAATACAATGACAGCCTTATCATCTGAACGGTAAGGAAGTTGTAAAAACTGAAACTCATATGCACTTAACTCGAGACAGAAAAGCAAGTTCTAAAAAATGTTGGCCATATGAAATTTGAATGGAACTCTTATGCATTTTTTACTCTGCAACCTTGACTTCAAGAAAACGAAAGTTCAATTCGTGAACATGAGGATTAATCTTTTATAGGAGTCAACGGGAAACAGAAGACATGTTTCCTGTCAAGTTAAGAACAAAAGAATACATCACTGCAGATAATATCATGTTGTAGCATAGGTCATACTGTGAGCCCCAACATACATACGTGCATACATTAGGCCTCATAGGGAAAAGTATTATTACTCAACATGTTAATACATAGAAATTGGTGCTTAAAGAAAACTCTATATATTGGACCTATAAGAAAAAATCAACACTAATGGTTCGAACTCATGAAAAAAAGCCTAGCAAACACAACCCACATCATGTAGAAAGCTGCAAAACGAGTGTTGAATGACATAACTGCTGTTTCTCTGAACTGACATAAAAGGATCAACATCAGACTTTGCACTTAGCACTACTAGACAAAACTTTATTCGTGGCGTACAAAATTTGCCTAGCCGTGGCGTACTGCTATACGCCACTAGTACCACGCCACTAGTACAGAGCTACCTGTGACGTACAGCGTGTACGCCACAGGTAAGTAGCGTACCCATGGCGTACAACGCTGTACGCCACGGGTAAGTAGCATACCCGTGGCGTACAACACTATGGTACGCCACCGACAACCAGATTTACTAGGGGCGTACAGCTATATCATACGCCACCAAAAACCATGTTTAGTAGAGGCGTACACAACTGTTGTACGCCACGGCTAGAATAAATGTGGTTTTTTTAAAAAATAGACTACATTTTATTTGATTTTTTATACACCAAATATAAGCATATGATCCGTACATGAATCCACTTAAGACGTCTTAATACAATGCCGGCCACACAATCTTGTGTCGAGGTCGGCGCTGTTGTCGTCGCTACAGCCCTCTGTCGAGGCATCGTTGTTGCCACCGCAGCCCCGTGCCGAGGTAGTAGTCGCCGCAGCCCCATGCGAGGTCGGCATCATTGTCGATGCAGCCCCATGCTAAGGTCATAGTCGTCGTCGCTGCAGCAGCGTGCCAGGATCGCCGTTGGGATCGTCATAGCCTCGTGTCAAGGTCGCCGTCGTCGTAGCCCCATGCCGAGGTCATCGTCGCCGTCGCCGCAACCCTGTGTCGAGGTCACCATCGTCACCTCGAGAGTTGGAAGAGGATAACAAGACGAGGGCGCCAGCCAGGAACAAGGTTGCTGTCACCCTCACCTAGCCTTTTCATTCTTTCTTTGGATCACATATCTTCATAAATAAAATTGTCCCGCACATCATATTTGAACTTAACATTTATGTGTTTTACAAAACTAAAACATGAGGGCAAAATTATAGCAAAAAAACATCTCTTGAATCAACAATGACTAGCAATGGCAATGACAATGGAGTATTGTACTCCTAAGCAAATAGTCATAGCATAACATTGAAAGAAATAAGCGAACAAAATATCTCATGAATCAACAATGAATAGAAGATGCAATTTTTGTTAGTCACAATCGTCTGCACAATCTCCATCTAAACTTCATAATCGACATGAAAGAAATAAGCAGAGGCAAACAAAGGTGGCAGTTGGATGAAAAACATATGAATTCATAATGCCTAAGTTCAACTAAACTTTATACTCCCATTTGAATTGAGTACCATCTTTTTAAAATGATAGGCAAATATTATGCGGCTATTCTGTGATCGCGCACCACTTTCGTCCCTTCAAAAAGGGAAAAAAAAACTTCTAAGTACTTCCCTGAATATTACCTATGTAAGATCTTTCGTTCCATTTCTGGTTATGTCCACTTCATTTTGGACCAAAATTATAATAACAAAGAAGGCTCCCTTAATCATCTAGATTAATGAGCCCCCAAATAACAGAGCACAAGAACCAGCTCGACTGGAACAAAAACATCCCATGGCAATAAAACTAACAATTCAAATTTAGGTTCTATGCTGGTGATGTGCTGAATTTCTAGACAAACAGATGGAGATATCAAACAAATGAAGACGCATGTTTTTCTTACTTTTATCACGGAAGTCGCCGCACCTTGTACTCTTGCTGCCCCATGCCTTATTCCAACCGCCCCGATCATTAGCGAATAATTGCTTGTCGACCTCCATCCCATTCCTGAGATACTCCATTGTGTCTGGGCGAGGATGGTCAGGGAAACACCTTCTCCAAGGCCAACTCCTCCTTTGACTTGTCTTTTGACTTGGACTTCAACCTTTTCGTCTTCAACTTCTGCAACTCCTCCCATCGCTTCCGCTCTGCCATGTACTCCTTCTTCACCTCCTCCGCCTTTTTCTTCTCCTTCTCCACCTCCTTCTTGTAGTCCTCCTCCTCCTTGGTAACTACTAAGGCCAACTCGTTCTCGTAATCCCAGGGCCTCATCACGAAATTGTACTCAGTGTCATGGGCCTTGTAAATCACCCTAGAACCCCAAAACTGTGGGCAATAGCTCATGAAAATGGCCATAAAAGCAAAAAACGACGAGTTTTCGGTCATGCCTCTCAAACATGTACAGAGTGTCATGGGCCTTGTAAATCACCCTGAAACCCCAAAACTGTGGGCAATAGCTCACGAAAACGGCCATAAAGGCAAAAACAACGAGTTTTTTGTCATTCCTCTCTAAAATATACAGACTGTCATATTCCTTGTAAATCTCCACGGAACCTCAAAACAAAGGGCAATAGCTCATGAAAATAGCCCTAAAACGCAAAAACGACGAGTTTTTGGTCATGCCTCTCAAACATGTATTGAGTGTTATGGACCTTGTAAATCGCCTGAAAACCCCAAAACTGTGGGCAATAGCTCACGAAAATAGCCATAAACGCAAGAACGACAAGTTTTTTCGTCATTCCTCTCTAAAATCTACAGACTATCATATTCCTTGTAAATCTCCATGGAACCCCAAAACAATGGGCAATAGCTCACAAAAACGGCCCTAAAACGCAAAAATGACGAGTTTTTTTGTCATGCCTCTCAAACATGTACTGAGTGTCATGGACCCTGTAAATCAGTCCAGAATCCCAAAATTGTGGGTAATAGCTCATGAAAACGGCCATAAACATAAAAATGACGAGTTTTTGGTCATACCTCTCAAACATGTACTGAGTGTCATGGGCCTTGTAAATCACCCAGTACCCCAAAACTGTGGGCAATAGCTCACAAAAACGGCCATAAACGCAAAAACAATGAGTTTTTTTGTCATTCCTTTCTAAAATGCACAGTGTCATATTCCTTGTAAATCTCCACGGAACCTCAAAACAATGGACAATAGCTCATGAAAACGGTCCTAAAACGCAAAAACGACGAGTTTTTGGTCATGCCTCTCAAACACGTACTGAGTGTCATGGGCCTTGTAAATCGCCCCAAAACCCCAAAACTATGGGCAATAGCTCACGAAAATGGCCATAAACGCAAAATTGACAAGTTTTTTTGTTATTCCTCTATAAAATCTGCAGACTGTCATATTCCTTGTAAATCTCCATGGAACCCCAAAACAATGGGCAATAACCCACGAAAATGGCCCTAAAACGTAAAAATGACGAGTTTTATTGTCATGCCTCTCAAACATGTACTAAGTGTCATGGACCTTGTAAATCAGTCCGAAACCCCAAAACTGTGGGCAATAGCTCATGGAAACGACCCTAAAATACAAAATCGATGAGTTCTTTGTCATCCCTCTCAAAAATATACTGAGTGTCATGGGCCTTCTAAATCACCCTAGAACCCAAAACTGTGGGTAATAGCTCATGAAAACGGCCATAAATACAAAAATGACGAGTTTTGTCACTCCTCTAAAAAATGTACTGAGTGTCATGGGCCTTGTAAATGACCTCGGAACCCCAAAACTACGGGCAATAGCTCACGAAAACGGCCATAAACAAAAAAACGACGAGTTTTCGGTCATGCCTCTCAAACATGTACGGAGTATCATGGGCCTTGTAAATCACCCTGGCACCCCAAAACTGTGGGCAATAGCTCACGAAAATGGCCATAAACACAAAAACGATGAGTTTTTGCCATTCCTCTCCAAAATGTACAAACTGTCATATTCCTTGAAAATCTCCACGGAACCCGAAAACAATGGGCAATAGCTCACAAAAACGGCCCTAAAACGTAAAAACAATGAGTTTTTTTGTCATGCCTCTCAAACATATATTGAGTGTCATGGACCTTGTAAATCAGTCTGGAGCCCCAAAACTGTGGGCAATAGCTCATGGAAACGGCCCTAAAACACAAAAACGATGAGATTGTTGTCATCCTCTCAAAAATGTATTGAGTGTCATGGGCCTTGTAAATCACCCTGGAACCCCAAAACTGTGGGCAATAGCTCATGAAAACGGCCATAAAAGCAAAAACGACGAGTTTTCGGTCATGCCTCTCAAACATGTACAGAGTGTCATGGGCCTTGTAAATCACCCCGAAACCCCAAAACTGCGGGCAATAGCTCACGAAAACGGCCATAAAGGCAAAAACAACGAGTTTTTTGTCATTCCTCTCTAAAATGTACAGACTGTCATATTCCTTGTAAATCTCCACAGAAACTCAAAACAATGGACAATAGCTCATGAAAACGGTCCTAAAACGCAAAAACGATGAGTTTTTGGTCATGCCTCTCAAACACGTACTGAGTGTCACGGGCCTTGTAAATCGCCCCAAAACCCCAAAACTGTGGGCAATAGCTCACGAAAATGGCCATAAACGCAAAATTGACAAGTTTTTTCGTTATTCCTCTATAAAATCTGCAGACTGTCATATTCCTTGTAAATCTCCACGAAACCCCAAAACAATGGGCAATAACCCCCGAAAATGGCCCTAAAACGTAAAAAACGACGTGTTTTTTGTCATGCCTCTCAAACATGTACTAAGTGTCATGGACCTTGTAAATCAGTCCGAAACCCTAAAACTGTGGGCAATAGCTCATGGAAATGGCCCTAAAACACAAAATCGATGAGTTCTTTGTCATCCCTCTCAAACATGTACTGAGTGTCATGCGCCTTGTAAATCACCCGGTACCCCAAAACTGTGGGCAATAGCTCACGAAAACGGCTATAAACGCAAAAACAACGAGTTTTTTTGTCATTCCTCTCTAAAATGTACATACTGTCATATTCCTTGTAAATCTCCACGGAACCTCAAAACAATGGGCAATAGCTCATGAAAACGGTCCTAAAACGCAAAAACGATGAGTTTTTGGTCATGCCTCTCAAACATGTACTGAGTGTCATGGGCCTTGTAAATCGCCCCAAAACCCCAAAACTGTGGGCAATAGCTCACGAAAATGGCCATAAACGCAAAATTGACAAAAAAAATTTGTTATTCCTCTATAAAATCTGCAGACTGTCATATTCCTTGTAAATCTCCACGAAACCCCAAAACAATGGGCAATAACCCACGAAAATGGCCCTCAAACGTAAAAATGACGAGTTTTATTGTCATGCCTCTCAAACATGTACTAAGTGTCATGGACCTTGTAAATCAGTCTCAAACCCCAAAACTGTGGGCAATAGCTCATGGAAACGGCCCTAAAACACAAAATCGATGAGTTCTTTGTCATCCCTCTCAAAAATGTACTGAGTGTCATGGGCCTTCTAAATCACCCTGGAACCCAAAACTGTGGGTAATAGCTCACGAAAACGGCCATAAACAAAAAAAGACGAGTTTTCGGTCATGCCTCTCAAACATGTATGGAGTGTCATGGGCCTTGTAAATCACCCTGGCACCCCAAAATTGTGGGCAATAGCTCACGAAAATGGCCATCAATGCAAAAACGATGAGTTTTTGTCAATCCTCTCCAAAATGTACAAACTGTCATATTCCTTGAAAATCTCCACGGAACCCCAAAACAATGGGCAATAGCTCACAAAAACGGCCCTAAAACACAAAAAACAATGAATTTTTTGTCATGCCTCTCAAACATGTATTGAGTGTCATGGACCTTGTAAATCAGTCCGGAGCCCCAAAACTGTGGGCAATAGCTCATGAAAACGGCCATAAAAGGAAAAAAACGACGTGTTTTCGGTCAAGCCTCTCAAACATGTACAGAGTGTCATGAGCCTTGTATATCACACCGGAACCCCAAAACTGCGGGCAATAGCTCACGAAAATGGCCATAAACACAAAAATAAGGAGTTTTTTGTCATTCCTCTCTAAAATGTACAGACTGGCATATTCCTTGTAAAGCTCCATGGAACCGCAAAACAATGGGCAATAGCTCATGAAAACGGCCCTAAAACGCAAAAACGACGAGTTTTTGGTCATGCCTCTCAAACATGTACTGAGTGTCATGGGCCTTTTAAATCGCCCCAAAACCCCAAAACTGTGGGCAATAGCTCACAAAAATGGCCATAAACGCAAAAACGACAAGTTTTTTTGTCACTCCTCTCTAATATCTACAGACTGTCATATTCCCTGTAAATCTCCACAGAACCCCAAAACAATGGGCAATAGCTCACGAAAACGGCCCTAAAATGCAAAAATGATGAGTTTTTTGTCATGCCTCTCAAACATGTACTGAGTATCATGGACCCTGTAAATCAGTCCAGAACCCCAAAACTGTGGATAATAGCTCATGAAAACGGCCATAAACGCAAAAAATGACGAGTTTTTAGTCATGCCTCTCAAATATGTACTGAGTGTCATGGGCCATGTAAATCACCCCGACCCAAAACTGTGTGCAATAGCTCACAAAAATGGCCATAAATGCAAAAAAACGACTGTTTTTGTCATTCCTCTCTAAAATGTACAAACTGTCATATTCCTTGTAAATTTCCACTGAACCCCAAAACAATGGGCAATAGCTCCTGAAAACGGCCCTAAAACGCAAAAATGATGAGTTTTTGGTCATGCCTCTCAAACACGTACTGAGTGTCATGGGCCTTGTAAATCGCCCCAAAAGCCCGAAACTGTGGGCAATAGCTCACAAAAATGGCCATAAACACAAAATTGACAAGTTTTTTCGTCATTCGTCTATAAAATCTACAGACTATCATATTCCTTGCAAATCTCCATGGAGCCCCAAAACAATGGGCAATAACCCACGAAAATGGCCCTAAAACGTAAAAATGACGAGTTTTATTGTCATGCCTCTCAAACATGTACTAAGTGTTATGGAACTTGTAAATCAATCCGAAACGACAAAACTGTGGGCAATGGCTCATGGAAACGACCATAAAACGCAGAATCGATGAGTTCTTTGTCATCCCTCTCAAAAATGTACTGAGTGTCATGGGCCTTCTAAATCACCCTGGAACCCAAAACTGTGGGCAGCAGCTCATGAAAATGGTCATAAACGCAAAAATGACAAGTTTTTGTCACTCCCCTAAAAAATGTACTGAGTGTCATGGGCCTTGTAAATGACCTCGGAACCCCAAAACTGCGGGCAATAGCTCACGAAAACGGCCATAAACGCAAAAACGACGAGTTTTTGGTCATGCCTCTCAAACATGTATTGAGTGTCCTGGGCCTTGTAAATCACACCAGCACCCCAAAACTGTGGGCAATAGTTCACGAAAATGGCCATAAATGCAAAAACGAAGAGTTTTTTTTTGTCATTCCTCTCCAAAATGTACAAACTGTCATATTCCTTGAAAATCTACACAGAACCCCAAAACAATGGCCATAGCTCACGAAAACGGTCCTAAAACGCAAAAATGATGACTTTTTTGTCATGCCTCTCAAACATTTATTGAGTGTCATGGACCTTGTAAATCAGTCCGGAAGCCCAAAACTATGGGCAATAGCTCATGGAAACGGCCCTAAAACACAAAAACGATGAGTTTGTTGTCATCCCTCTCAAAAATGTACTGAGTGTCATAGGCCTTGAAAATCACCCTAGAACCCCAAAACTGTGGGCAATAGCTCGTGAAAATGGCCAAAAAAGCAAAAACGACGAGTTTTTGCTCATGCCTCTCAAACATGTACAGAGTGTCATGGGCCTTCTAAATCACCTCGGAACCATAAAACTGCGGGCAATAGCTCACGAAAACTTGCATAAACGCAAAAACAACGAGTTTTTTGTCATTCCTCTCTAAAATGTACAGACTGTCATATTCCTTGTAAATCTCCACGGAACCCCAAAACAATGGGCAATAGCTCACAAAAACGGCCCTAAAACGCAAAAATGATGAGTTTTTGGCCATGCCTCTCAAACAGGTACTGAGTGTCCGGGACCTTGTAAATCAGTCCCGAACCCCAAAACTGTGGGCAATAGCTCATGAAAACGGCCCTAAAAAGCAAAACCGACGAGTTTATTGTCATCCCTTTCAAAAATGTACTGAGTGTCATGGGCCTTATAAATTACCCCGGAACCCCAAAACTGTGGGCAATAGCTCATGAAAACGTCCATAAATGCAAAAACGACGAGTTTTCTTTCATGCCTCTCAAACATGTACTGAGTGTCATGGGCCTTGTAAATCACCCCGACACCCCAAAACTATGGGCAATAACCTCACAAAAACGGCCATAAACGCAAAAACGACAAGATTTTTGTCATTCCTCTCTAAAATATACAGACTGTCATATTCCTTGAAAATCTCCACGGAACCCAAAACAATGGGCAATAGTTCATGAAAACGGGCCTAAAACGCAAAAACGATGAGTTTTTTGTCATGCCTCTCAAACATGCATTGATTGTCACGGACCTTGTAAATCAGTCCGGAATCCCAAAACTATGGGCAATAGCTCACGAAAACAGTCATAAAAGCAAAAAAAAACGACGAGTTTTTGGTCAAGCCTCTCAAACATGTACAGAGTGTCATGAGCCTTGTATATCACACCGGAACCCCAAAACTGCGGGCAATAGCTCACGAAAATGGCCATAAACACAAAAACAAGGAGTTTTTTGTCATTCCTCTCTAAAATGTACACACTGGCATATTCCTTTTAAATCTCCACGGAACAACAAAACAATGGGCAATAGCTCATGAAAACCGCCCTAAAACGCAAAAACGATGAGTTTTTGGTCATGCCTCTCAAACATGTACTGAGTATCATGGACCCTGTAAATCAGTCCGAAACCCCAAAACTGTGGATAATAGCTCATGAAAACGGCCATAAACGCAAAAAATGACGAGTTTTTTGTCATGCCTCTCAAATATGTACTGAGTGTCATGGGCCATGTAAATCACCCCGGCCCAAAATTGTGTGCAATAGCTCACAAAAATTGCCATAAACGCAAAAACAACGAGTGTTTTTGTCATTCCTCTCTAAAATGTACAAACTGTCATATTCCTTGTAAATTTCCACTGAACCCCAAAACAATGGGCAATAGCTGCTGAAAACGGCCCTAAAACGCAAAAATGATGAGTTTTTGGTCATGCCTCTCAAACACATATTGAGTGTCATGGGCCTTATAAATCGCCCCAAAAGCCCGAAACTGTGGGCAATAGCTCACGAAAATGGCCATAAACACAAAATTGATAAGTTTTTTTGTCATTCGTCTATAAAATCCGCAGACTGTCATATTCCTTGCAAATCTCCACGGAGCCCCAAAACAATGGGCAATAACCCACGAAAATGGCCCTAAAACGTAAAAATGACGAGTTTTATTGTCATGCCTCTCAAACATGTAGTAAGTGTTATGAAACTTGTAAATCAATCCGAAACGACAAAAATGTGGGCAATGGCTCATGGAAACGGCCATAAAAAGCAAAATCGATGAGTTCTTTGTCATCCCTCTCAAAAATGTACTGAGTGTCATGGGCCTTCTAAATCACCCTGGAACCCAAAACTGTGGGCAGTAGCTCATGAAAACGGTCATAAACGCAAAAATGACGAGTTTTTGGTCATGCCTCTCAAACATATATTGAGTGTTATGGACCTTGTAAATCGCCCGAAAACCTCAAAACTGTGGGCAATAGCACACGAAAATGGCCATAAACACAAGAACGACAAGTTTTTTTTGTCATTCCTCTCTAAAATCTACAGACTATCATATTCCTTGTAAATCTCCATGGAACCCCAAAACAATGGGCAATAGCTCACGAAAACGGCCCTAAAACGCAAAATCGACGAGTTTTTTTGTCATGCCTCTCAAACATGTACTGAGTGTCATGGACCCTGTAAATCAGTTCGGAACCCCAAAATTGTGGGTAATAGCTCATGAAAACGGCCATAAATGTAAAAATGACGAGTTTTTGGTCATGCCTCTCAAACATGTACTGAGTGTCATGGGCCTTGTAAATCACCCGGTACCCCAAAACTGTGGGCAATAGCTCACGAAAACGGCCATAAACGCAAAAACAATGAGTTTTTTTGTCATTCCTCTCTAAAATGTACAGAGTGTCATATTCCTTGTAAATCTCCATGGAACCTAAAAACAATGGACAATAGCTCATGAAAATGGTCCTAAAACGCAAAAACGACGAGTTTTTGGTCATGCCTCTCAAACACGTACTGAGTGTCATGGGCCTTGTAAATCGCCCCAAAACCCCAAAACTATGGGCAATAGCTCACGAAAATGGCCATACACGCAAAATTGACTAGGGTTTTCGTTATTCCTCTATAAAATCTGC
Organism: Dactylis glomerata; assembly: GCA_007115705.1. NCBI lineage: Eukaryota > Viridiplantae > Streptophyta > Magnoliopsida > Poales > Poaceae > Dactylis > Dactylis glomerata. Next base: position 507,657 of record QXEO01001359.1, read on the forward strand.
AGACTGTCATATTCCTTGTAAATCTCCACGGAACCCCAAAACAATGGGCAATAACCCACGAAAATGGCCCTAAAACGTAAAAATGACGAGTTTTATTGTCATGCCTCTCAAACATGTACTAAGTGTCATGGACCTTGTAAATCAGTCCGAAACCCCAAAACTGTGGGCAATAGCTCATGGAAACGGCCCTAAAACGCAAAAACGACGAGTTTTTGGCCATCCCTCTCAAACAGGTACTGAGTGTCATGGACCTTGTAAATCAGTCCCGAACCCCAAAACTGTGGGCAATAGCTCATGAAAACGGCTCTAAAATGCAAAAACGATGAGTTTATTGTCGTCCCTTTGAAAAATGTACTGAGTGTCATGGGCCTTGTAAATTACCCCGGAACCCCAAAACTATGGGCAATAGCTCATGAAAACGGCCATAAACGCAAAAACGATGAGTTTTCGTTCATGCCTCTCAAACATGTACTGAGTGTCATGGGCCTTGTAAATCACCCTGGCACCCCAAAACTGTGGGCAATAGCTCACAAAAACGGCCATAAACGCAAAAACGACGAGTTTTTTGTCATTCCTCTTCAAAATGTACAAACTGTCATATTCCTTGAAAATCTCCACGGAACCCCAAAACAATGGGCAATAGCTCACAAAAATGGCCCTAAAACGCAAAAACAATGAGTTTTTTGTCATGCCTCTCAAACATGTATTGAGTGTCATGGACGTTGTAAATCAGTCCGGAGCCCCAAAACTGTGGGCAATAGCTCATGGAAACAGCCCTAAAACACAAAAACGATGAGATTGTTGTCATCCTCTCAAAAATGTTCTGAGTGTCATGGGCCTTGTAAATCACCCTGGAACCCCAAAACTGTGGGCAATAGCTCATGAAAACGGCCATAAAAGCAAAAACGACGAGTTTTCGGTCATGCCTCTCAAACATGTACAAAGTGTCATGGGCCTTGCAAGTCACCCCGAAACCCCAAAACTGCGGGCAATAGCTCACTAAAACGGTCATAAAGGCAAAAACAACGAGTTTTTTGTCATTCCTCTCTAAAATGTACAGACTGTCATATTCCTTGCAAATCTCCACGGAAACTCAAAACAATGGACAATAGCTCATGAAAACGGTCCTAAAACGCAAAAACGACGAGTTTTTGGTCATGCCTCTCAAACACGTACTGAGTGTCATGGGCCTTGTAAATCGCCCCAAAACTCCAAAATTGTGGGCAATAGCTTACGAAAATGGCCATAAACGCAAAATTGACAAGTTTTTTCGTTATTCCTCTATAAAATCTGCAGACTGTCATATTCCTTGTAAATCTCCACGAAACCCCAAAACAATGGGCAATAAACCACGAAAATGGCCCTAAAACATAAAAAACGACAAGTTTTTTGTCATGCCTCTCAAACATGTACTGAGTGTCATGGACCCTGTAAATCAGTCCGGAACCCCAAAACTGTGGGTAATAGCTCATGAAAACGGCCATAAACGTAAAAATGACGAGTTTTTGGTCATGCCTCTCAAACATGTACTGAGTGTCATGCGCCTTGTAAATCACCCGGTACCCCAAAACTGTGGGCAATAGCTCACGAAAACGGCCATAAACACAAAAACAACGAGTTTTTTTGTCAATCCTCTCTAAAATGTACATACTGTCATATTCCTTGTAAATCTCCACGGAACCTCAAAACAATGGGCAATAGCTCATGAAAACGGTCCTAAAACGCAAAAACGATGAGTTTTTGGTCATGCCTCTCAAACACGTACTGAGTGTCATGGGCCTTATAAATCGCCCCAAAACCCCAAAATTGTGGGCAATAGCTCACGAAAATGGCCATAAACGCAAAATTGACAAGTTTTTTCGTTATTCCTCTATAAAATCTGCAGACTGTCATATTCCTTGTAAATATCCACAAATCCCCAAAACAATGGGCAATAACCCACGAAAATGGCCCTCAAACGTAAAAATGACGAGTTTTATTGTCATGCCTCTCAAACATGTACCAAGTGTCATGGACCTTGTAAATCAGTCTGAAACCCCAAAACTGTGGGCAATAGCTCACAAAAACGGCCCTAAAACACAAAATCGATGAGTTCTTTGTCATCCCTCTCAAAAATGTACTGAGTGTCATGGGCCTTCTAAATCACCCTGGAACCCAAAACTGTGGGCAGTAGCTCATGAAAACGGTCATAAACGCAAAAATGACGAGTTTTGTCACTCCTCTAAAAAATGTACTGAGTGTCATGGGCCTTGTAAATGACCTCGGAACCCCAAAACTGCGGGCAATAGCTCACGAAAACGGCCATAAAAAAAACGACGAGTTTTCGGTCATGCCTCTCAAACATGTACGGAGTGTCATGGGCCTTGTAAATCACCCTGGCACCCCAAAACTATGGGCAATAGCTCACAAAAATGGCCATCAATGCAAAAACGATGAGTTTTTGTCATTCCTCTCCAAAATGTACAAACTGTCATATTCCTTGAAAATCTCCACGGAACCCCAAAATAATGGGCAATAGCTCACAAAAACGGCCCTAAAACACAAAAACAATGAATTTTTTGTCATGCCTCTCAAACATGTATTGAGTGTCATGGACCTTGTAAATCAGTCCGGAGCCCCAAAACTGTGGGCAATAGCTCATGAAAACGGCCATAAAAGCAAAAAAACGACGTGTTTTCGGTCAAGCCTCTCAAACATGTACTGAGTGTCATGGACCCTGTAAATCAGTTCGGAACCCCAAAATTGTGGGTAATAGCTCATGAAAACGGCCATAAATGTAAAAATGACGAGTTTTTGGTCATGCCTCTCAAACATGTACTGAGTGTCATGGGCCTTGTAAATCACCCGGTACCCCAAAACTGTGGGCAATAGCTCACGAAAACGGCCATAAACGCAAAAACAATGAGTTTTTTTGTCATTCCTCTCTAAAATGTACAGAGTGTCATATTCCTTGTAAATCTCCATGGAACCTAAAAACAATGGACAATAGCTCATGAAAATGGTCCTAAAACGCAAAAACGACGAGTTTTTGGTCATGCCTCTCAAACACGTACTGAGTGTCATGGGCCTTGTAAATCGCCCCAAAACCCCAAAACTATGGGCAATAGCTCACGAAAATGGCCATACACGCAAAATTGACTAGGGTTTTTGTTATTCCTCTATAAAATCTGCAGACTGTCATATTCCTTGTAAATCTCCACGGAACCCCAAAACAATGGGCAATAACCCACGAAAATGGCCCTAAAACGTAAAAATGACGAGTTTTATTGTCATGCCTCTCAAACATGTACTAAGTGTCATGGACCTTGTAAATCAGTCCGAAACCCCAAAACTGTGGGCAATAGCTCATGGAAACGGCCCTAAAACGCAAAAACGACGAGTTTTTGGCCATCCCTCTCAAACAGGTACTGAGTGTCATGGACCTTGTAAATCAGTCCCGAACCCCAAAACTGTGGGCAATAGCTCATGAAAACGGCCCTAAAATGCAAAAACGATGAGTTTATTGTCGTCCCTTTGAAAAATGTACTGAGTGTCATGGGCCTTGTAAATTACCCCGGAACCCCAAAACTATGGGCAATAGCTCATGAAAACGGCCATAAACGCAAAAACGATGAGTTTTCGTTCATGCCTCTCAAACATGTACTGAGTGTCATGGGCCTTGTAAATCACCCTGGCACCCCAAAACTGTGGGCAATAGCTCACAAAAACGGCCATAAACGCAAAAACGACGAGTTTTTTGTCATTCCTCTTCAAAATGTACAAACTGTCATATTCCTTGAAAATCTCCACGGAACCCCAAAACAATGGGCAATAGCTCACAAAAATGGCCCTAAAACGCAAAAACAATGAGTTTTTTGTCATGCCTCTCAAACATGTATTGAGTGTCATGGACGTTGTAAATCAGTCCGGAGCCCCAAAACTGTGGGCAATAGCTCATGGAAACAGCCCTAAAACACAAAAACGATGAGATTGTTGTCATCCTCTCAAAAATGTTCTGAGTGTCATGGGCCTTGTAAATCACCCTGGAACCCCAAAACTGTGGGCAATAGCTCATGAAAACGGCCATAAAAGCAAAAACGACGAGTTTTCGGTCATGCCTCTCAAACATGTACAAAGTGTCATGGGCCTTGCAAGTCACCCCGAAACCCCAAAACTGCGGGCAATAGCTCACTAAAACGGCCATAAAGGCAAAAACAACGAGTTTTTTGTCATTCCTCTCTAAAATGTACAGACTGTCATATTCCTTGCAAATCTCCACGGAAACTCAAAACAATGGACAATAGCTCATGAAAACGGTCCTAAAACGCAAAAACGACGAGTTTTTGGTCATGCCTCTCAAACACGTACTGAGTGTCATGGGCCTTGTAAATCGCCCCAAAACCCCAAAATTGTGGGCAATAGCTTACGAAAATGGCCATAAACGCAAAATTGACAAGTTTTTTCGTTATTCCTCTATAAAATCTGCAGACTGTCATATTCCTTGTAAATCTCCACGAAACCCCAAAACAATGGGCAATAAACCACGAAAATGGCCCTAAAACATAAAAAACGACAAGTTTTTTGTCATGCCTCTCAAACATGTACTGAGTGTCATGGACCCTGTAAATCAGTCCGGAACCCCAAAACTGTGGGTAATAGCTCATGAAAACGGCCATAAACGTAAAAATGACGAGTTTTTGGTCATGCCTCTCAAACATGTACTGAGTGTCATGCGCCTTGTAAATCACCCGGTACCCCAAAACTGTGGGCAATAGCTCACGAAAACGGCCATAAACACAAAAACAACGAGTTTTTTTGTCAATCCTCTCTAAAATGTACATACTGTCATATTCCTTGTAAATCTCCACGGAACCTCAAAACAATGGGCAATAGCTCATGAAAACGGTCCTAAAACGCAAAAACGATGAGTTTTTGGTCATGCCTCTCAAACACGTACTGAGTGTCATGGGCCTTATAAATCGCCCCAAAACCCCAAAATTGTGGGCAATAGCTCACGAAAATGGCCATAAACGCAAAATTGACAAGTTTTTTCGTTATTCCTCTATAAAATCTGCAGACTGTCATATTCCTTGTAAATATCCACAAATCCCCAAAACAATGGGCAATAACCCACGAAAATGGCCCTCAAACGTAAAAATGACGAGTTTTATTGTCATGCCTCTCAAACATGTACCAAGTGTCATGGACCTTGTAAATCAGTCTGAAACCCCAAAACTGTGGGCAATAGCTCACAAAAACGGCCCTAAAACACAAAATCGATGAGTTCTTTGTCATCCCTCTCAAAAATGTACTGAGTGTCATGGGCCTTCTAAATCACCCTGGAACCCAAAATTGTGGGCAGTAGCTCATGAAAACGGTCATAAACGCAAAAATGACGAGTTTTGTCACTCCTCTAAAAAATGTACTGAGTGTCATGGGCCTTGTAAATGACCTCGGAACCCCAAAACTGCGGGCAATAGCTCACGAAAACGGCCATAAAAAAAACGACGAGTTTTCGGTCATGCCTCTCAAACATGTACGGAGTGTCATGGGCCTTGTAAATCACCCTGGCACCCCAAAACTGTGGGCAATAGCTCACAAAAATGGCCATCAATGCAAAAACGATGAGTTTTTGTCATTCCTCTCCAAAATGTACAAACTGTCATATTCCTTGAAAATCTCCACGGAACCCCAAAATAATGGGCAATAGCTCACAAAAACGGCCCTAAAACACAAAAACAATGAATTTTTTGTCATGCCTCTCAAACATGTATTGAGTGTCATGGACCTTGTAAATCAGTCCGGAGCCCCAAAACTGTGGGCAATAGCTCATGAAAACGGCCATAAAAGCAAAAAAACGACGTGTTTTCGGTCAAGCCTCTCAAACATGTGGGCAATAGCTCACAAAAATGGCCATAAACGCAAAAACGACAAGTTTTTTTGTCACTCCTCTCTAAAATCTACAGACTGTCATATTCCCTGTAAATCTCCACAGAACCCCAAAACAATGGGCAATAGCTCACGAAATCGGCCCTAAAATGCAAAAACGACGAGTTTTTTGTCATGCCTCTCAAACATGTACTGAGTGTCATGGACCCTATAAATCAGTCCAGAACCCCAAAACTGTGGATAATAGCTCATGAAAACGGCCATAACCGCAAAAAATGACGAGTTTTTAGTCATGCCTCTCAAATATGTACTGAGTGTCATGGGCCATGTAAATCACCCCGGCCCAAAACTATGTGCAATAGCTCACAAAAATGGCCATAAACGCAAAAACAACGACTGTTTTTGTCATTCCTCTCTAAAATGTACAAACTGTCATATTCCTTGTAAATTTCCACTGAACCCCAAAACAATGGGCAATAGCTCCTGAAAACGGCCCTAAAACGCAAAAATGACGAGTTTTTGGTCATGCCTCTCAAACACGTACTGAGTGTCATGAGCCTTGTAAATCGCCCCAAAAGCCCGAAACTGTGGGCAACAGCTCACGAAAATGGCCATAAACACAAAATTGACAAGTTTTTTCGTCATTCGTCTATAAAATCTGCAGACTGTCATATTCCTTGCAAATCTCCATGGAGCCCCAAAACAATGGGCAATAACCCACGAAAATCGCCCTAAAACGTAAAAATGACGAGTTTTATTGTCATGCCTCTCAAACATGTACTAAGTGTTATGGAACTTGTAAATCAATCCGAAACGACAAAACTGTGGGCAATGGCTCATGGAAACGGCCATAAAATGCAAAATCGATGAGTTCTTTGTCATCCCTCTCAAAAATGTACTGAGTGTCATGGGCCTTCTAAATCACCCTGGAACCCAAAACTGTGGGCAGTAGCTCATGAAAACGGTCATAAACGCAAACATGACAAGTTTTTGTCACTCCCCTAAAAAATGTACTGAGTGTCATGGGCCATGTAAATGACCTCGGAACCCCCAAAACTGCGGGCAATAGCTCACGAAAACGGCCATAAACGCAAAAACGACGAGTTTTTGGTCATGCCTCTCAAACATGTATTGAGTGTCCTGGGCCTTGTAAATCATACCAGCACCCCAAAACTGTGGGCAATAGTTCACGAAAACCGCCATAAACACAAAAACGACGAGTTTTTTTTTGTCATTCCTCTCCAAAATGTACAAACTGTCATATTCCTTGAAAATCTACACAGAACCCCAAAACAATGGCCATAGCTCACAAAAATGGTCCTAAAACGCAAAAACGATGACTTTTTTGTCATGCCTCTCAAACATTTATTGAGTGTTATGGACCTTATAAATCAGTCCGGAACCCCAAAACTATGGGCAATAGCTCATGGAAACGGCCCTAAAACACAAAAACGATGAGTTTGTTGTCATCCCTCTCAAAAATGTACTGAGTGTCATGGGCCTTGTAAATCACCCTAGAACCCCAAAACTGTGGGCAATAGCTCATGAAAATGGCCATAAAAGCAAAAACGACGAGTTTTTGGTCATGCCTCTCAAACATGTACAGAGTGCCATGGGCCTTCTAAATCACCTCGGAACCATAAAACTGCGGGCAATAGCTCATGAAAACTTGCATAAACGCAAAAACAATGAGTTTTTTGTCATTCCTCTCTAACATGTACAGACTGTCATATTCCTTGTAAATCTCCACGGAACCCCAAAATAATGGGCAATAGCTCACGAAAACGGCCCTAAAAAGCAAAAACGACGAGTTTTTGGCCATGTCTCTCAAACAGATACTGAGTGTCATGGACCTTGTAAATCAGTCCTGAACCCCAAAACTGTGGGCAATAGCTCATGAAAACGGCCCTAAAAAGCAAAAACAACGAGTTTATTGTCATCCCTTTCAAAAATGTACTGAGTGTCAAGGGCCTTGTAAATTACCCCGGAACCCCAAAACTATGGGCAATAGCTCATGAAAACGTTCATAAACGCAAAAACGACGAGTTTTCTTTCATGCCTCTCAAACATGTACTGAGTGTCATGGGCCTTGTAAATCACCCCGACACCCCAAAACTATGGGCAATAAGCTCACAAAAACGGCCATAAACACAAAAACGACAAGTTTTTTGTCATTCCTCTCTAAAATATACAGACTGTCATATTCCTTGAAAATCTCCACGGAACCCAAAACAATGGGCAATAGTTCACGAAAACGGGCCTAAAACGCAAAAACGATGAGTTTTTTGTCATGCCTCTCAAACATGCATTGATTGTCACGGACCTTGTAAATCAGTCTGGAATCCCAAAACTATGGGCAATAGCTCACGAAAACGGCAATAAAAGCAAAAAAACGACGAGTTTTCGGTCAAGCCTCTCAAACATGTACAGAGTGTCATGAGCCTTGTATATCACACCGGAACCCCAAAACTGCGGGCAATAGCTCACGAAAATGGCCATAAACACAAAAAAGAGGAGTTTTTTGTCATTCCTCTCTAAAATGTACAGACTGGCATATTCCTTGTAAATCTCCACGGAACCCCAAAACAATGGGCAATAGCTCATGAAAACGTTCATAAACGCAAAAACGACGAGTTTTTGGTCATGCCTCTCAAACATGTACTGAGTATCATGGGCCTTTTAAATCGCCCCAAAACCCCAAAACTGTGGGCAATAGCTCACAAAAATGGCTATAAACGCAAAAACGACAAGTTTTTTTGTCACTCCTCTCTAAAATCTACAGACTGTCATATTCCCTGTAAATCTCCACAGAACCCCAAAACAATGGGCAACAGCTCATGAAAACTGCCCTAAAATGCAAAAACGACGAGTTTTTTGTCATGCCTCTCAAACATGTACTGAGTGTCATGGACCCTGTAAATCAGTCTGGAACCCCAAAATTGTGGATAATAGCTCATGAAAACAGCCATAAACGCAAAAAATAACGAGTTTTTAGTCATGCCTCTCAAATATGTACTGAGTGTCATGGGCCATGTAAATCACCCCGGCCCAAAATTGTGTGCAATAGCTCACAAAAATTGCCATAAACGCAAAAACAACGAGTGTTTTTGTCATTCCTCTCTAAAATGTACAAACTGTCATATTCCTTGTAAATTTCCACTGAACCCCAAAACAATGGGCAATAGCTCCTGAAAACGGCCCTAAAACGCACAAATGATGAGTTTTTGGTCATGTCTCTCAAACACATACTGAGTGTCATGGGCCTTGTAAATCGCCCCAAAAGCTCGAAACTGTGGGCAATAGTTCACGAAAATGGCCATAAACACAAAATTGACAAGTTTTTTCGTCATTCGTCTATAAAATCTGCAGACTGTCATATTCCATGCAAATCTCCACGGAGCCCCAAAACAATGGGCAAAACCCACGAAAATGGCCCTAAACGTAAAAATGACGAGTTTTATTGTCATGCCTCTCAAACATGTACTAAGTGTTATGGGCCTTCTAAATCACCCTGGAACCCAAAACTGTGGGCAGTAGCTAATGAAAACGGCCATAAACGCAAAAATGTCGAGTTATTGTCACTCCCCTAAAAAATGTACTGAGTGTCGTGGGCCTTGTAAATGACCTCAGAACCCCAAAACTGCGGGCAATAGCTCACGAAAATGGCCATAAATGCAAAAACGACGAGTTTTTGGTCATGTGTTACACCCATCGAATTTATAACAAATTCGAAGTGCCCGTTATGTAATCCATCACAATCCCAGAATCATTGTTGTGATTTACATAATGTAGTTGATATCACAGTCATAGCCATTAATAGTAAATCAAGGGGATTACATAGGTGGTCGCACCGACCAAACCTTACATTACATCAACATGCAGCGGAATAACACTTTGGGTCCATATTGTCAAGCTTCAACCGCACAGGCAAAGCGGACAGTAAGAAACGAGCCTAATTCGCAAAGTCGTCTAAATGTCCTTCCTTCATGATCTTTCTCCTTCAAGTCTGGCCAAGTTAATAGCCAGGGACACAGCCATGAGTACATTGGATGCACTCGCAAACCATCTTATAAACAAAGTGATGGGATAGATATGCATGGTTGATATGGTGGACTAAGCACTAAGTTTATTTGCAAAAAGCTAGTTTGTTTCCCAAGAATTTTCATTAGTAGAGAATAAGATTTAATTCTCTAAGTTAAATCTAAAGAGGAACTTCAAGTGTTGGTCAACATCAAATATCAAGTCAAGTCATTCACCAAGTTCACCGTAAGTTGTTATCAATCTTGACAAAAGTCAAGTACAGCTTGCCAACTGTCCATGACCGCGGACGCGGCTATTCGAATAGTTTTGAAAACCTCTGCAGAGGGGTACACTTTACCCACAAGATTCAATCCATCTTCCGGGAACAATCCATGGATCGTCATACACAAGTATGCGGGGTTCAGATGATCAAACAAAATCTTTCACTTGCCTACTTTAGTATAGGATCCTCCCTACGAGTCCAGATACGGAATGGAACTCATAGTTTTTCCGGCTACAGGATGCTGTATTTTGGACTCCCATAGTCTGTGGTATCCTCCATCACAGCTATGGCAAGTCCCGGCTTCGGAAGCGTCCCTGTGGGATTCACGCTCCTATAAGTTCAAATGAGGTCTCCCATACTAAAGGAAACAAACTACGGACTAAGCCCCTTCCCATATAGGGGTAATGTGGTTGTACGGTATGGTTGGCTCACATAGTACATCACTCATTATCCTTTCAAAAATGTATTCCATAGTCCTTACTCAAGTTTGTTTTCTTTCAGAAATCACACAGAGATGAACAATCTCCATTCAAGCTTTCAAGTTCAATTCACCTCTTTCGAATATGGTTCCCCTATAGATGACTTCAATTTTATTAGCGACTAAGCAACTACTATGAGTGACACTACCACTAAGGGAGTGTTGGATAAACTCAGTTTGATACTCTTGCTAAGCAAGATATCAATACACAACTATTACTCTATACTAGCAATTCAATCATGCAATTTATTTGAAAGCAAGTAAATATGCAATTGGAAATCTAGGTATTAGGGTATGATTCAAAAGATGGCTTGCCTTGGTTGGCAAAGTGTCTGGGGTAGTCTTCTTCTTATTCTTCTTCTTGATAATATCCGTTCTCGGTCGGTTCTCCGGTAGCACTAACGTCTATTAACGATAAACAATAATACACACAATCACCAATCATGTTCAAAACAACACTCCAATCATACACACATGATTTCAACAAGGTGGTAATATCTACTCAAACTTGGGTTGGTTTTCATTCATTTCAATTTGTTTTGAATAGGTGTGCAAAATTGGTTTCTACTACTACCATGTAGTAAAATACCTCCTACAAGTCCACATGGGCTAAGATCAATACCTACAGATAGGAATTTGGAAATGTGGTTTAACAATAAAGGTTCCATAAAAATTTTGATTATAGGTTTGAGTTTAATAAGACCTATAAGACAAATGCTTATTTAACCATATAGGTAAATAGCATTCAAATTAAAATTTCAAAAAATTTAAGTATGATTTTATAAACTGAGGGGTATTCATGAGATATGTGTTTTGGGCATTGGTTTCATATCATTTCCATTTATAGGTTTTATCTTATCATTTTCCTAAGTTAGCACTGCTTATTTAACCAATAGTAAAAGTAGTTAATTAAAAAGGTCCAAAGTTGAATTATAATTTCATAAACAGATAGATATTACTTTTTGGGAATTGTGAGAGTTGGATTCATATCATTTTGAATTTTCTTTGATTGGATATAACTTTTCTAAGATTGAAGTGCTCATGTTTTATTTTTATTTTTACTGTAGTCAATAAGTAACTCTAGTAGGGTTCAAACCAACTCCACAGCATAGAACACTTTCTAAGCTTTCTAGGAACTATTTATTTGCTAGGTTTGAATCTATAAATCTCTAGGAAATTCAAATCTAAGATGGTATCTGAACTATGCTTTTTCTAAATTCGAAAATCAAATAACCCTTTTTTTTCTCACACGGGCCGCACTCACAGGTTTTCCTGGGCCGGCCAACTAGGCTCCCTCGGGACGAATCGGCACGGGGGATCATCTTCGTGCTCGTTACAGAGAAGGACTCACCGGCTCGGCAGGGAACAGCACGGCGGCGGGGCTCGCCGGAGAAGGGTCGAGGAGGTCCAGCGAGGATGCAGGACAGCGGAGGGGTCTCTTCTCAGCCATCACCTGCAAGATATGCATCGGGGGAAGCTTCGGTTCGTCGGGGCCAGGGGCGGCCGGGGCGGAGGTCTGCGGCGAGAGTTTCGCCGGCTAGCTCGACGGAGGAAGAGAGGGGTGACGTGACCTTGTCTAGGAGGTTTCGGAGGATCTGCTCGGTCACCTAGAGCAAAAATGGAGGCAAACGGTGCTTGGATATGGCGGCGCGGCTCCTGGTCTGGAGGTCGCCGGCGTCGAGCTCGGGCTCGGACTAGAGGGAGAGAGGGTGAGCGAGTGTGTCTGGGAGGGAGAGTGGAGTGGGGTGAGTTCCCTGGCGAGATCCCAGGTGCCTTTTATAGGCCGAAGTGGTCGGGCGCGGTGGTGTCCATGTCGTGGCCTCGGCATGGTCGTGACGGGGTCTTCGGCGAGCTCCAGTTGAAGGGATGGTCGAGGCAGAGTGGGCATCATCTGCGGGTGTCGTGGTGATGTCGGTGGCGCGCTGGCTTGGCCTGATGATGGCAGAAACAGCGGGGAGCAGTGGAGACTGGCGGGTTCCTGAGCGGACAGCTCCTCCTCCACTTCACCATGACTCGGCTCGCAGAGGTCAGGGAGTGGGTGAGGTATGGTGAGGGGAGGTCTGGCACGGCGTGGGGAACGGATGGGCTCGCAGAGGGACGCAGGGATCCACTGTTGTCCATCGTGACACTGTTTTCCTGTCACCTGCCTGCCAAGTGTTTGACTAAATGCCCACATGAATTCAAACTTCACAATTTTGAAGATCTCCAACTGGGTTGGACCGTGCACTAGGTAGAGATCCTAGATATAGGTTTGTTCGGTTCAGAGGTGTTGGTTTTGTTGAAAAATAATAGGATGTTGGAATGGTCTCTGTAAAGGATTCAAAGTTTGGCCGAAGTTTGAAAGAGGTTAAGGTTTGAGTTTTGGTCCAAACTTTTTCAGTCATGCAAGAGGGTGATTTTCTCTTGCTAACCAAACTGAACCAACCTTCAGTTAAGTTGAGGATTTCTTAATATAGGAGTCTAAAGTAGGGTAGTCAATAACATTTTCTAGATCCTTTTTCTTATGTTTCCTATTTAGGGTTTTGTGTTGTTGCTCGTTTATTTCCGTTTTCTTACTCGTTGTTTGTGCTTACTTGACTTTAGGGTTCGCTAAGAAGTTTTAGCATGCATTCATGCAAGATTTAAATAGATAGAATACAAATTTGTATCAAATAAACTATTTTATAAACAAAGGTTTATTTTGGTATCAAAGATTGGCTAGGAAATCATGTGGATTTTTGCAAAGGTTTTGGAACTAAGTTTTCAAAATATTGATGTTTCAAATAAGTTCCTAAGGTAGTAGATTTTGAAAAAGGTGACTCAACTCATTTTTGGAATACTAGTTGGAGGCATGAAAAATGGTTTTCAAAATGGGGTATTTTTATTCCAACGTTTTTAAGACAAGCCGCTGGATTTATTGAACTAGGGTTTTACTTTCTTTCCAACTATTTTCCTTTAAAAGAAAGGGATTGAAACTTTTTGCTCAAAGTATTTGATTTAAAACCTTTCTCTTATTATTCTTATTTCAAGCATGGGAGCAAAAATGCTCACATTCCTAATTCCGGAAAGACAAGAAATAAATCTTGAATTTAAAATAAAAGTTTTTGTTGGGTCCAAAATTTGGTATTTTAATAAATTTTATTTGTTTCTAAATTTCCAAAAATTTGGGTTGTTACAATCTTCCCCCCTTAAAAAGAATCTCGTCCCAAGATTCATAAGTTAAGATTGAGATGGATTGAGAAATGAGATTACTAGATAAAAGATAGAGTGTGTATTAATTTATATCAAGATGGAAAGATTGGGAACACCCGAAATGTGATAAGGCCATACGGGCCAAAAACACATCGTCATCAATCACATAGCAATTTCAACAAACAATCACACTTTGAAAAACAAAAATCTTCTAGGCTTAAACCATAGGATTTCATTAATAAGGGTCTTGCAGATTACAGGTCTCATTCTTTTTAGAAGGAGATAAACAAGACTACTAGTACCAAACTAAGGTGACTAAGGCTTCTTGATTGGTGCTCCAAAATATTGATCCAACTTGTTCCTACCATCTTTGTAGCTAAGTGCAACTTCCGGGTAGCTAGTGGTTGATTCCTGGTTTTCCTTTCTTTGTGTCTTCATGTTGGTAGACATACTCGTGGTTACTTTGGAAGGGTGTTTCCGTCGTGTTAAGGATGATGAGGCTGGTGCGTCCTTTGACACGATCTTCAGTTATTCCATGGCTTCGCGGGCATGCGATAGATGGTGGTGCTTCATTCAGCTTCTTTGGGCACCCGTTAGAGTAGTGCCCCTTGATTCCGCACTCATAGCAGGTAATGTTGGTCTTGCCACCAGTAACTATTTTTCCAGATCGTAGAGTCTTCTCATAGTCTCCGTTGCAGCGTGTTGGACATGCACTTTCTTGATGGTACATATCTCTTGCTTGATTTCGCCTCTTACGAGATCGAGACTTTTTGCTAGTCTTGACAACTTGAGCTCCTAGCTGAAGAGAATTTGATATGACTCGAAATGTAGATTTCCTAGGGTGGGTCCTGGTGTAGTTGTGTAGACTTGCGAGCATGTGAGGTGCATCAGGGGTGGAGCTCTGCAGTAGATGAGAGGGAACAATTTTTAAAAGGTTTCTAACATGGGATTGGTATGGTTAGAGTTTGGTTTGGGCGAGAAGGACAAAAAAAACATTTTTGAGCAAACAAGTTTTCAAAGGGGTTGCTACATGTTGCCGGATGGCATATGAGTAACACATCACAAATCAAATCAATCATTCATACACACAAGGCACTAAGCACACTTAATAATCGTGAGGTAAGGGCAGCTTAATGAAATTAACTAAGCGTTTCCTATAAATCCTGTGGGTCAAAAGGTTGCTGGGTCTTCATCATTTCTAATCACTCTCTCTTTGCTCTTGAAGTCTTTGTCGCACAGGGTTGACTCTTGTCGGAAGATTTTTTTGGGTAATGTGAAGATTCATCTCTCTTTTTGATGGTAGCATTCGTAATTGACGTCGAAGGTTAAAGTCTTGGAAAAGATCGAGTCCACAATCTTCTAATCCATTGTTTCTAGGGCTTTATGGTGGTATCTCGTCCAAAGTATAAATTTGGAATAGATAAGGAATAGAGTAAAACAAATATTTGAAAAGACTTTGTAATTAAAGAGGTAAATAAATTCTTTGTCAAAATCTCTTGAGAGTATAAGTTGAGAGTGTAAGGTATTTGAAGTGAATAAGATGGGAGTATAAGTTGGGCTTTGGGTACCAAAGCAAATAAATTTCTTTTGTAGAAATAAGTTTTTGTCAACATATCACTTTCTTAGCTAACGACCATGCTAACTAAGGTCTCCTAAGGTCATGATAGTCCTAATATCAAATTTGTGATATCAAAGGTATCATTTTCTAACGACCATGCTAGCTAGGGTTTCCTAGAGTCAGCCTAGGTTCTGATACCAACTTGTTACACCCATCGAATTTATAACAAAATCGAGGTGCCCGTTATGTAATCCATCACAATCCTAGAATCATTGTTGTGATTTACATAATGTAGTTGATATCACAGTCATAGCCATTAATAGTAAATAAAGGGGATTACATAGGTGGTCGCACCGACCAAACCTTACATTACATCAACATGCAGCGGAATAACACTTTGGGTCCATATTGTCAAGCTTCAACTGCACAGGCAAAGCGGACAGTAGGAAACGAGCCTAATTCGCAAAGTCGTCTGAATGTCCTTCCTTCATGATCTTTCTCCTTCAAGTCTGGCCAAGTTAATAGCCAGGGACACAGCCATGAGTACATTGGATGCACTCGCAAACCATCTTATAAACAAAGTGATGAGATAGATATGCATGGTTGATATGGTGGACTAAGCACTAAGTTTATTTGCAAAAAGCTAGTTTGTTTCCCAAGAATTTTCATTAGTAGAGAAGAAGATTTAATTCTCTAAGTTAAATCTAAAGAGGAACTTCAAGTGTTGGTCAACATCAAATATCAAGTCAAGTCATTCACCAAGTTCACCGTAAGTTGTTATCAATCTTGACAAAAGTCAAGTACAGCTTGCCAACTGTCCATGACCGCGGACGCGGCTATTCGAATAGTTTTGAAAACCTCTGCAGAGGGGTACACTTTACCCACAAGATTCCATCCATCTGCCGGGAACAATCCACGGATCGTCATACACAAGTATGCGGGGTTCAGATGATCAAACAAAATCTTTCACTTGCCTACTTTAGTATAGGATCCTCCCTACGAGTCCAGATACGGAATGGAACTCATAGTTTTTCCGGCTACAGGATGCTGTATTTTGGACTCCCATAGTCTGTGGTATCCTCCATCACAGCTATGGCAAGTCCCGGCTTCAGAAGCGTCCCTGTGGGATTCACGCTCCTATAAGTTCAAATGAGGTCTCCCATACTAAAGGAAACAAACTACGGACTAAGCCCCTTCCCATATAGGGGTAATGTGGTTGTACGGTATGGTTGGCTCACATAGTACATCACTCATTATCCTTTCAAAAATGTATTCCATAGTCCTTACTCAAGTTTGTTTTCTTTCAGAAATCACACAGAGATGAACAATCTCCATTCAAGATTTCAAGTTCAATTCACCTCTTTCGAATATGGTTCCCCTATAGATGACTTCAATTTTATTAGCGACTAAGCAACTACTATGAGTGACACTACCACTAAGGGAGTGTTGGATAAACTCAGTTTGATACTCTTGCTAAGCAAGATATCAATACACAACTATTACTCTATACTAGCAATTCAATCATGCAATTTATTTGAAAGCAAGTAAATATGCAATTGGAAATCTAGGTATTAGGGTATGATTCAAAAGATGGCTTGCCTTGGTTGGCAAAGTGTCTGGGGTAGTCTTCTTCTTATTCTTCTTCTTGATAATATCCGTTCTCGGTCGGTTCTCCGGTAGCACTAACGTCTATTAACGATAAACAATAATACACACAATCACCAATCATGTTCAAAACAACACTCCAATCATACACACATGATTTCAACAAGGTGGTAATATCTACTCAAACTTGGGTTGGTTTTCATTCATTTCAATTTGTTTTGAATAGGTGTGCAAAATTGGTTTCTACTACTACCATGTAGTAAAATACCTCCTACAAGTCCACATGGGCTAAGATCAATACCTACAGATAGGAATTTGGAAATGTGGTTTAACAATAAAGGTTCCATAAAAATTTTGATTATAGGTTTGAGTTTAATAAGACCTATAAGACAAATGCTTATTTAACCATATAGGTAAATAGCATTCAAATTAAAATTTCAAAAAATTTAAGTATGATTTTATAAACTGAGGGGTATTCATGAGATATGTGTTTTGGGCATTGGTTTCATATCATTTCCATTTATAGGTTTTATCTTATCATTTTCCTAAGTTAGCACTGCTTATTTAACCAATAGTAAAAGTATCATGGGCCTTTTAAATCGCCCCAAAACATGTACTGAGTATCATGGGCCTTTTAAATCGCCCCAAAACCCCAAAACTGTGGGCAATAGCTCAAAAAATGGCTATAAACGCAAAAACAACAAGTTTTTTTGTCACTCCTCTCTAAAATCTACAGACTGTCATATTCCCTGTAAATCTCCACAGAACCCCAAAACAATGGGCAATAGCTCATGAAAACTGCCCTAAAATGCAAAAACGACGAGTTTTTTGTCATGCCTCTCAAACATGTACTGAGTGTCATGGACCCTGTAAATCAGTCTGGAACCCCAAAATTGTGGATAATAGCTCATGAAAACAGCCATAAACGCAAAAAATGACGAGTTTTTAGTCATGCCTCTCAAATATGTACTGAGTGTCATGGGCCATGTAAATCACCCCGGCCCAAAATTGTGTGCAATAGCTCACAAAAATTGCCATAAACGCAAAAACAACGAGTGTTTTTGTCATTCCTCTCTAAAATGTACAAACTGTCATATTCCTTGTAAATTTCCACTGAACCCCAAAACAATGGGCAATAGCTGCTGAAAGCGGCCCTAAAACGCAAAAATGATGAGTTTTTGGTCATGCCTCTCAAACACATATTGAGTGTCATGGGCCTTGTAAATCGCCCCAAAAGCCCGAAACTGTGGGCAATAGGTCACGAAAATGGCCATAAACACAAAATTGATAAGTTTTTTTGTCATTCGTCTATAAAATCCACAGACTGTCATATTCCTTGCAAATCTCCACGGAGCCCCAAAACAATGGGCAATAACCCACGAAAATGGCCCTAAAACGTAAAAATGACGAGTTTTATTGTCATGCCTCTCAAACATGTACGAAGTGTTATGAAACTTGTAAATCAATCCGAAACGACAAAAATGTGGGCAATGGCTCATGGAAACGGCCATAAAAAGCAAAATCGATGAGTTCTTTGTCATCCCTCTCAAAAATGTACTGAGTGTCATGGGCCTTCTAAATCACCCTGGAACCCAAAACTGTGGGCAGTAGCTCATGAAAACGGTCATAAACGCAAAAATGATGAGTTTTTCGTCATGCCTCTCAAACATATATTGAGTGTTATGGACCTTGTAAATCGCCCGAAAACCTCAAAACTGTGGGCAATAGCACACGAAAATGGCCATAAACACAAGAACGACAAGTTTTTTTTGTCATTCCTCTCTAAAATCTACAGACTATCATATTCCTTGTAAATCTCCATGGAACCCCAAAACAATGGGCAATAGCTCACGAAAACGGCCCTAAAACGCAAAAACAACGAGTTTTTTTGTCATGCCTCTCAAACATGTACTGAGTGTCATGGACCCTGTAAATCAGTTCGGAACCCCAAAATTGTGGGTAATAGCTCATGAAAACGGCCATAAACGTAAAAATGACGAGTTTTTGGTCATGCCTCTCAAACATGTACTGAGTGTCATGGGCCTTGTAAATCACCCGGTACCCCAAAACTGTGGGCAATAGCTCACGAAAACGGCCATAAACGCAAAAACAATGAGTTTTTTTGTCATTCCTCTCTAAAATGTACAGAGTGTCATATTCCTTGTAAATCTCCATGGAACCTAAAAACAATGGACAATAGCTCATGAAAACGGTCCTAAAACGCAAAAACGACAAGTTTTTGGTCATGCCTCTCAAACACGTACTAAGTGTCATGGGCCTTGTAAATCGCCCCAAAACCCCAAAACTATGGGCAATAGCTCACGAAAATGGCCATACACGCAAAATTGACTAGGGTTTTCGTTATTCCTCTATAAAATCTGCAGACTGTCATATTCCTTGTAAATCTCCACAGAACCCCAAAACAATGGGCAATAACCCACGAAAATGGCCCTAAAACATAAAAATGACGAGTTTTATTGTCATGCCTCTCAAACATGTACTAAGTGTCATGGACCTTGTAAATCAGTCCGAAACCCCAAAACTGTGGGCAATAGCTCATGGAAACGGCCCTAAAACGCAAAAACGACGAGTTTTTGGCCATCCCTCTCAAACAGGTACTGAGTGTCATGGACCTTGTAAATCAGTCCCGAACCCCAAAACTGTGGGCAATAGCTCATGAAAACGGCCCTAAAATGCAAAAACGATGAGTTTATTGTCATCCCTTTGAAAAATGTACTGAGTGTCATGGGCCTTGTAAATTACCCCGGAACCCCAAAACTATGGGCAATAGCTCATGAAAACGGCCATAAACGCAAAAACGATGAGTTTTCGTTCATGCCTCTCAAACATGTACTGAGTGTCATGGGCCTTGTAAATCACCCTGGCACCCCAAAACTGTGGGCAATAGCTCACAAAAACGGTCATAAACGCAAAAACGACGAGTTTTTTGTCATTCCTCTTCAAAATGTACAAACTGTCATATTCCTTGAAAATCTCCACGGAACCCCAAAACAATGGGCAATAGCTCACAAAAATGGCCCTAAAACGCAAAAACAATGAGTTTTATTGTCATGCCTCTCAAACATGTTCTGAGTGTCATGGGCCTTGTAAATCACCCTGGAACCCCAAAACTGTGGGCAATAGCTCATGAAAACGGCCATAAAAGCAAAAACGACGAGTTTTCGGTCATGCCTCTCAAACATGTACAAAGTGTCATGGGCCTTGCAAGTCACCCCGAAACCCCAAAACTGCGGGCAATAGCTCACTAAAACGGCCATAAAGGCAAAAACAACGAGTTTTTTGTCATTCCTCTCTAAAATGTACAGACTGTTATATTCCTTGTAAAACTCCACGGAAACTCAAAACAATGGACAATAGCTCATGAAAACGGTCCTAAAACGCAAAAACGACGAGTTTTTGGTCATGCCTCTCAAACACGTACTGAGTGTCATGGGCCTTGTAAATCGCCCCAAAACCCCAAAATTGTGGGCAATAGCTCACGAAAATGGCCATAAACGCAAAATTGACAAGTTTTTTCGTTATTCCTCT
Source organism: Dactylis glomerata (assembly GCA_007115705.1). Classification (NCBI taxonomy): domain Eukaryota; kingdom Viridiplantae; phylum Streptophyta; class Magnoliopsida; order Poales; family Poaceae; genus Dactylis; species Dactylis glomerata. The sequence continues at coordinate 528,189 of QXEO01001359.1, forward strand.
ATAAAATCTGCAGACTGTCATATTCCTTGTAAATCTCCACGAAACCCCAAAACAATGGGCAATAACCCACGAAAATGGCCCTAAAACATAAAAAACGACGAGTTTTTTGTCATGCCTCTCAAACATGTACTGAGTGTCATGGACCCTGTAAATCAGTCCGGAACCCCAAAACTGTGGGTAATAGCTCATGAAAACGGCCATAAACGTAAAAATGACGAGTTTTTGGTCATGCCTCTCAAACATGTACTGAGTGTCATGCGCCTTGTAAATCACCCGGTACCCCAAAACTATGGGCAATAGCTCACGAAAACGGCCATAAACACAAAAACAACGAGTTTTTTTTGTCAATCCTCTCTAAAATGTACATACTGTCATATTCCTTGTAAATCTCCACGGAACCTCAAAACAATGGGCAATAGCTCATGAAAACGGTCCTAAAACGCAAAAATGATGAGTTTTTGGTCATGCCTCTCAAACACGTACTGAGTGTCATGGGCCTTATAAATCGCCCCAAAAACCCAAAATTGTGGGCAATAGCTCACGAAAATGGCCATAAACGCAAAATTGACAAGTTTTTTCGTTATTCCTCTATAAAATCTGCAGACTGTCATATTCCTTGTAAATATCCACAAATCCCCAAAACAATGGGCAATAACCCATGAAAATGGCCCTCAAACGTAAAAATGACGAGTTTTATTGTCATGCCTGTCAAACATGTACCAAGTGTCATGGACCTTGTAAATCAGTCTGAAACCCCAAAACTGTGGGCAATAGCTCACAAAAACGGCCCTAAAACACAAAATCGATGAGTTCTTTGTCATCCCTCTCAAAAATGTACTGAGTGTCATGGGCCTTCTAAATCACCCTGGAACCCAAAACAGTGGGTAATAGCTCATGAAAACAGCCATAAATGCACAAATGACGAGTTTTGTCACTCCTCTCAAAAATGTACTGAGTGTCATGGGCCTTGTAAATGACCTCGGAACCCCAAAACTGCGGGCAATAGCTCACAAAAACGGCCATAAACAAAAAAAGACGAGTTTTCGGTCATGCCTCTCAAACATGTACGGAGTGTCATGGGCCTTGTAAATCACCCTGGCACCCCAAAACTGTGGGCAATAGCTCACAAAAATGGCCATCAATGCAAAAACGATGAGTTTTTGTCATTCCTCTCCAAAATGTACAAACTGTCATATTCCTTGAAAATCTCCACGGAACCCCAAAATAATGGGCAATAGCTCACAAAAACGGCCCTAAAACACAAAAACAATGAATTTTTTGTCATGCCTCTCAAACATGTATTGAGTGTCATGGACCTTGTAAATCAGTCCGGAGCCCCAAAACTGTGGGCAATAGCTCATGAAAACGGCCATAAAAGCAAAAAAACGACGTGTTTTCGGTCAAGCCTCTCAAACATGTATAGAGTGTCATGAGCCTTGTATATCACACCGGAACCCCAAAACTGCGGGCAATAGCTCACGAAAATGGCCATAAACACAAAACAAGGAGTTTTTTGTCATTCCTCTCTAAAATGTATAGACTGGCATATTCCTTGTAAATCTCCACGGAACCGCAAAACAATGGGCAATAGCTCATGAAAACGGCCCTAAAACGCAAAAACGATGAGTTTTTGGTCATGCCTCTCAAACATGTACTGAGTGTCATGGGCCTTTTAAATCGCCCCAAAACCCCAAAACTGTGGGCAATAGCTCACAAAAATGGCCATAAACGCAAAAACGACAAGTTTTTTTGTCACTCCTCTCTAAAATCTACAGACTGTCATATTCCCTGTAAATCTCCATAGAACCCCAAAACAATGGGCAATAGCTCACGAAATCGGCCCTAAAATGCAAAAACGACGAGTTTTTTGTCATGCCTCTCAAACATGTACTGAGTGTCATGGACCCTGTAAATCAGTCCAGAACCCCAAAACTGTGGATAATAGCTCATGAAAACGGCCATAACCGCAAAAAATGACGAGTTTTTAGTCATGCCTCTCAAATATGTACTGAGTGTCATGCCATGTAAATCACCCCGGCCCAAAACTATGTGCAATAGCTCACAAAAATAGCCATAAACGCAAAAACAACGACTGTTTTTGTCATTCCTCTCTAAAATGTACAAACTGTCATATTCCTTGTAAATTTCCACTGAACCCCAAAACAATGAGCAATAGCTCCTGAAAACGGCCCTAAAACGCAAAAATGACGAGTTTTTGGTCATGCCTCTCAAACACGTACTGAGTGTCATGAGCCTTGTAAATCGCCCCAAAAGCCCGAAACTGTGGGCAACAGCTCACGAAAATGGCCATAAACACAAAATTGACAAGTTTTTTCGTCATTCGTCTATAAAATCTGCAGACTGTCATATTCCTTGCAAATCTCCATGGAGCCCCAAAACAATGGGCAATAACCCACGAAAATCGCCCTAAAACGTAAAAATGACGAGTTTTATTGTCATGCCTCTCAAACATGTACTAAGTGTTATGGAACTTGTAAATCAATCCGAAACGACAAAACTGTGGGCAATGGCTCATGGAAACGGCCATAAAATGCAAAATCGACGAGTTCTTTGTCATCCCTCTCAAAAATGTACTGAGTGTCATGGGCCTTCTAAATCACCCTGGAACCCAAAACTGTGGGCAGTAGCTCATGAAAACGTTCATAAACGCAAACATGACAAGTTTTTGTCACTCCCCTAAAAAATGTACTGAGTGTCATGGGCCATGTAAATGACCTCGGAACCCCAAAACTGCGGGCAATAGCTCACGAAAACGGCCATAAACGCAAAAACGACGAGTTTTTGGTCATGCCTCTCAAACATGTATTGAGTGTCCTGGGCCTTGTAAATCATACCAGCACCCCAAAACTGTGGGCAATAGTTCACGAAAACCGCCATAAACACAAAAACGACGAGTTTTTTTTGTCACTCCTCTCCAAAATGTACAAACTGTCATATTCCTTGAAAATCTACACAGAACCCCAAAACAATGGCCATAGCTCACAAAAATGGTCCTAAAACGCAAAAACGATGACTTTTTTGTCATGCCTCTCAAACATTTATTGAGTGTCATGGACCTTATAAATCAGTCCGGTACCCCAAAACTATGGGCAATAGCTCATGGAAACGGCCCTAAAACACAAAAACGATGAGTTTGTTGTCATCCCTCTCAAAAATGTACTGAGTGTCATGGGCCTTGTAAATCACCCTAGAACCCCAAAACTGTGGGCAATAGCTCATGAAAATGGCCATAAAAGCAAAAACGACGAGTTTTTGGTCATGCCTCTCAAACATGTACAGAGTGTCATGGGCCTTCTAAATCACCTCGGAACCATAAAACTGCGGGCAATAGCTCACGAAAACTTGCATAAACGCAAAAACAATGAGTTTTTTGTCATTCCTCTCTAAAATGTACAGACTGTCATATTCCTTGTAAATCTCCACGGAACCCCAAAATAATGGGCAATAGCTCACGAAAACGGCCCTAAAAAGCAAAAACGACGAGTTTTTGGCCATGCCTCTCAAACAGGTACTGAGTGTCATGGACCTTGTAAATCAGTCCTGAACCCCAAAACTGTGGGCAATAGCTCATGAAAACGGCCCTAAAAAGCAAAAACGACGAGTTTATTGTCATACCTTTCAAAAATGTACTGAGTGTCAAGGGCCTTGTAAATTACCCCGGAACCCCAAAACTATGGGCAATAGCTCATGAAAACGTTCATAAACGCAAAAACGACGAGTTTTCTTTCATGCCTCTCAAACATGTACTGAGTGTCATGGGCCTTGTAAATCACCCCGACACCCCAAAACTATGGGCAATAAGCTCACGAAAACGGGCATAAACACAAAAACGACAAGTTTTTTGTCATTCCTCTCTAAAATATACAGACTGTCATATTCCTTGAAAATCTCCACGGAACCCAAAACAATGGGCAATAGTTCACGAAAACGGGCCTAAAACGCAAAAACGATGAGTTTTTTTGTCATGCCTCTCAAACATGCATTGATTGTCACGGACCTTGTAAATCAGTCTGGAATCCCAAAACTATGGGCAATAGCTCACGAAAACGGCAATAAAAGCAAAAAAACGACGAGTTTTCGGTGAAGCCTCTCAAACATGTACAGAGTGTCATGAGCCTTGTATATCACACCGAAACCCCAAAACTGCGGGCAATAGCTCACGAAAATGGCCATAAACACAAAAACAAGGAGTTTTTTGTCATTCCTCTCTAAAATGTACAGACTGGCATATTCCTTGTAAATCTCCATGGAACCCCAAAACAATGGGCAATAGCTCATGAAAACGTTCATAAACGCAAAAACTACGAGTTTTTGGTCATGCCTCTCAAACATGTACTGAGTATCATGGGCCTTTTAAATCGCCCCAAAACCCCAAAACTGTGGGCAATAGCTCACAAAAATGGCTATAAACGCAAAAACGACAAGTTTTTTTGTCACTCCTCTCTAAAATCTACAGACTGTCATATTCCCTGTAAATCTCCACAGAACCCCAAAACAATGGGCAATAGCTCATGAAAACTGCCCTAAAATGCAAAAACGACGAGTTTTTTGTCATGCCTCTCAAACATGTACTGAGTGTCATGGACCCTGTAAATCAGTCTGGAACCCCAAAATTGCGGATAATAGCTCATGAAAACAGCCATAAACGCAAAAAATGACGAGTTTTTAGTCATGCCTCTCAAATATGTACTGAGTGTCATGGGCCATGTAAATCACCCCGGCCCAAAATTGTGTGCAATAGCTCACAAAAATTGCCATAAACGCAAAAACAACGAGTGTTTTTGTCATTCCTCTCTAAAATGTACAAACTGTCATATTCCTTGTAAATTTCCACTGAACCCCAAAACAATGGGCAATAGCTCCTAAAAACGGCCCTAAAACGCAAAAATGATGAGTTTTTGGTCATGCCTCTCAAACACATACTGAGTGTCATGGGCCTTGTAAATCGCCCCAAAAGCTCGAAACTATGGGCAATAGTTCACGAAAATGGCCATAAACACAAAATTGACAAGTTTTTTCGTCATTCGTCTATAAAATCTGCAGACTGTCATATTCCATGCAAATCTCCATGGAGCCCCAAAACAATGGGCAATAACCCACGAAAATGGCCCTAAACGTAAAAATGACGAGTTTTATTGTCATGCCTCTCAAACATGTACTAAGTGTTATGGGCCTTCTAAATCACCCTGGAACCCAAAACTGTGGGCAGTAGCTAATGAAAACGGTCATAAACGCAAAAATGTCGAGTTTTTGTCACTCCCCTAAAAAATGTACTGAGTGTCATGGGCCTTGTAAATGACCTTAGAACCCCAAAACTGCGGGCAATAGCTCATGAAAACGGCCATAAATGCAAAAACGACGAGTTTTTGGTCATGTGTTACACCCATCGAATTTATAACAAATTCGAAGTGCCCGTTATGTAATCCATCATAATCCCAGAATCATTGTTGTGATTTACATAATGTAGTTGATATCACAGTCATAGCCATTAATAGTAAATCAAGGGGATTACATAGGTGGTCGCACCGACCAAACCTTACATTACATCAACATGCAGCGGAATAACACTTTGGGTCCATATTGTCAAGCTTCAACCGCACAGGCAAAGCGGACAGTAGGAAACGAGCCTAATTCGCAAAGTCGTCTAAATGTCCTTCCTTCATGATCTTTCTCCTTCAAGTCTGGCCAAGTTAATAGCCAGGGACACAGCCATGAGTACATTGGATGCACTCGCAAACCATCTTATAAACAAAGTGATGAGATAGATATGCATGGTTGATATGGTGGACTAAGCACTAAGTTTATTTGCAAAAAGCTAGTTTGTTTCCCAAGAATTTTCATTAGTAGAGAATAAGATTTAATTCTCTAAGTTAAATCTAAAGAGGAACTTCAAGTGTTGGTCAACATCAAATATCAAGTCAAGTCATTCACCAAGTTCACCGTAAGTTGTTATCAATCTTGACAAAAGTCAAGTACAGCTTGCCAACTGTCCATGACCGCGGACGCGGCTATTCGAATAGTTTTGAAAACCTCTGCAGAGGGGTACACTTTACCCACAAGATTCAATCCATCTGCCGGGAACAATCCATGGATTGTCATACACAAGTATGCGGGGTTCAGATGATCAAACAAAATCTTTCACTTGCCTACTTTAGTATAGGATCCTCCCTACGAGTCCAGATACGGAATGGAACTCATAGTTTTTCCGGCTACAGGATGCTGTATTTTGGACTCCCATAGTCTGTGGTATCCTCCATCACAGCTATGGCAAGTCCCGGCTTCGGAAGCGTCCCTGTGGGATTCACGCTCCTATAAGTTCAAATGAGGTCTCCCATACTAAAGGAAACAAACTACGGACTAAGCCCCTTCCCATATAGGGGTAATGTGGTTGTACGGTATGGTTGGCTCACATAGTACATCACTCATTATCCTTTCAAAAATGTATTCCATAGTCCTTACTCAAGTTTGTTTTCTTTCAGAAATCACACAGAGATGAACAATCTCCATTCAAGCTTTCAAGTTCAATTCACCTCTTTCGAATATGGTTCCCCTATAGATGACTTCAATTTTATTAGCGACTAAGCAACTACTATGAGTGACACTACCACTAAGGGAGTGTTGGATAAACTCAGTTTGATACTCTTGCTAAGCAAGATATCAATACACAACTATTACTCTATACTAGCAATTCAATCATGCAATTTATTTGAAAGCAAGTAAATATGCAATTGGAAATCTAGGTATTAGGGTATGATTCAAAAGATGGCTTGCCTTGGTTGGCAAAGTGTCTGGGGTAGTCTTCTTCTTATTCTTCTTCTTGATAATATCCGTTCTCGGTCGGTTCTCCGGTAGCACTAACGTCTATTAACGATAAACAATAATACACACAATCACCAATCATGTTCAAAACAACACTCCAATCATACACACATGATTTCAACAAGGTGGTAATATCTACTCAAACTTGGGTTGGTTTTCATTCATTTCAATTTGTTTTGAATAGGTGTGCAAAATTGGTTTCTACTACTACCATGTAGTAAAATACCTCCTACAAGTCCACATGGGCTAAGATCAATACCTACAGATAGGAATTTGGAAATGTGGTTTAACAATAAAGGTTCCATAAAAATTTTGATTATAGGTTTGAGTTTAATAAGACCTATAAGACAAATGCTTATTTAACCATATAGGTAAATAGCATTCAAATTAAAATTTCAAAAAATTTAAGTATGATTTTATAAACTGAGGGGTATTCATGAGATATGTGTTTTGGGCATTGGTTTCATATCATTTCCATTTATAGGTTTTATCTTATCATTTTCCTAAGTTAGCACTGCTTATTTAACCAATAGTAAAAGTAGTTAATTAAAAAGGTCCAAAGTTGAATTATAATTTCATAAACAGATAGATATTACTTTTTGGGAATTGTGAGAGTTGGATTCATATCATTTTGAATTTTCTTTGATTGGATATAACTTTTCTAAGATTGAAGTGCTCATGTTTTATTTTTATTTTTACTGTAGTCAATAAGTAACTCTAGTAGGGTTCAAACCAACTCCACAGCATAGAACACTTTCTAAGCTTTCTAGGAACTATTTATTTGCTAGGTTTGAATCTATAAATCTCTAGGAAATTCAAATCTAAGATGGTATCTGAACTATGCTTTTTTCTAAATTCGAAAATCAAATAACCCTTTTTTTCTCACATGGGCCGCACTCACAGGTTTTCCTGGGCTGGCCAACTAGGCTCCCTCGGGACGAATCGACACGGGGGATCATCTTCGTGCTCGTTACAGAGAAGGACTCACCGGCTCGGCAGGGAACAGCACGGCGGCGGGGCTCGCCGGAGAAGGGTCGAGGAGGTCCGGCGAGGATGCAGGACGGCGGAGGGGTCTCTTCTCAGCCATCTCCTGCAAGATATGCATCGGGGGAAGCTTCGGTTCGTCGGGGCCAGGGGCGGCCGGGGCGGAGGTCTGCGGCGAGAGTTTCGCCGGCTAGCTCGACGGAGGAAGAGAGGGGTGACGTGACCTTGTCTAGGAGGTTTCGGAGGATCTGCTCGGTCGCCTAGAGCAAAAATGGAGGCAAACGGTGCTTGGAAACGGCGGCGCGGCTCCCGGTCTGGAGGTCGCCGGCGTCGAGCTCGGGCCCGGACTAGAGGGAGAGAGGGTGAGCGAGTGTGTCTGGGAGGGAGAGTGGAGTGGGGTGAGTTCCCTGGCGAGATCCCAGGTGCCTTTTATAGGCCGAAGTGGTCGGGTGCGGTGGTGTCCATGTCGTGGCCTCGACATGGTCGTGACGGGGTCTTCGGCGAGCTCCAGTTGAAGGGATGGTCGAGGCAGAGTGGGCATCATCTGCGGGTGTCGTGGTGACGTCGGTGGTGCGCTGGCTTGGCCTGATGATGGCAGAAACAGCGGGGAGCAGTGGAGACTGGCGGGTTCCTGAGCGGACAGCTCCTCCTCCACTTCACCATGACTCGGCTCGCAGAGGTCAGGGAGTGGGTGAGGTATGGTGAGGGGAGGTCTGGCACGGCGTGGGGAACGGATGGGCTCGCAGAGGGACGCAGGGATCCACTGTTGTCCATCGTGACACTGTTTTCCTGTCACCTGCCTGCCAAGTGTTTGACTAAATGCCCACATGAATTCAAACTTCACAATTTTGAAGATCTCCAACTGGGTTGGACCGTGCACTAGGTAGAGATCCTAGATATAGGTTTGTTCGGTTCAGAGGTGTTGGTTTTGTTGAAAAATAATAGGATGTTGGAATGGTCTCTGTAAAGGATTCAAAGTTTGGCCGAAGTTTGAAAGAGGTTAAGGTTTGAGTTTTGGTCCAAACTTTTTCAGTCATGCAAGAGGGTGATTTTCTCTTGCTAACCAAACTGAACCAACCTTCAGTTAAGTTGAGGATTTCTTAATATAGGAGTCTAAAGTAGGGTAGTCAATAACATTTTCTAGATCCTTTTTCTTATGTTTCCTATTTAGGGTTTTGTGTTGTTGCTCGTTTATTTCCGTTTTCTTACTCGTTGTTTGTGCTTACTTGACTTTAGGGTTCGCTAAGAAGTTTTAGCATGCATTCATGCAAGATTTAAATAGATAGAATACAAATTTGTATCAAATAAACTATTTTATAAACAAAGGTTTATTTTGGTATCAAAGATTGGCTAGGAAATCATGTGGATTTTTGCAAAGGTTTTGGAACTAAGTTTTCAAAATATTGATGTTTCAAATAAGTTCCTAAGGTAGTAGATTTTGAAAAAGGTGACTCAACTCATTTTTGGAATACTAGTTGGAGGCATGAAAAATGGTTTTCAAAATGGGGTATTTTTATTCCAACGTTTTTAAGACAAGCCGCTGGATTTATTGAACTAGGGTTTTACTTTCTTTCCAACTATTTTCCTTTAAAAGAAAGGGATTGAAACTTTTTGCTCAAAGTATTTGATTTAAAACCTTTCTCTTATTATTCTTATTTCAAGCATGGGAGCAAAAATGCTCACATTCCTAATTCTGGAAAGACAAGAAATAAATCTTGAATTTAAAATAAAAGTTTTTGTTGGGTCCAAAATTTGGTATTTTAATAAATTTTATTTGTTTCTAAATTTCCAAAAATTTGGGTTGTTACAATCTTCCCCCCTTAAAAAGAATCTCGTCCCAAGATTCATAAGTTAAGATTGAGATGGATTGAGAAATGAGATTACTAGATAAAAGATAGAGTGTGTATTAATTTATATCAAGATGGAAAGATTGGGAACACCCGAAATGTGATAAGGCCATACGGGCCAAAAACACATCGTCATCAATCACATAGCAATTTCAACAAACAATCACACTTTGAAAAACAAAAATCTTCTAGGCTTAAACCATAGGATTTCATTAATAAGGGTCTTGCAGATTACAGGTCTCATTCTTTTTAGGAGATAAACAAGACTACTAGTACCAAACTAAGGTGACTAAGGCTTCTTGATTGGTGCTCCAAAATATTGATCCAACTTGTTCCTACCATCTTTGTAGCTAAGTGCAACTTCCGGGTAGCTAGTGGTTGATTCCTGGTTTTCCTTTCTTTGTGTCTTCATGTTGGTAGACATACTCGTGGTTACTTTGGAAGGGTGTTTCCGTCGTGTTAAGGATGATGAGGCTGGTGTGTCCTTTGACACGATCTTCAGTTATTCCATGGCTTCGCGGGCATGCGATAGATGGTGGTGCTTCATTCAGCTTCTTTGGGCACTCGTTGGAGTAGTGCCCCTTGATTCCGCACTCATAGCAGGTAATGTTGGTCTTGCCACCAGTAACTATTTTTCCAGATCGTAGAGTCTTCTCATAGTCTCCGTTGCAGCGTGTTGGACATGCACTTTCTTGATGGTACATATCTCTTGCTTGATTTCACCTCTTACGAGATCGAGACTTTTTGCTAGTCTTGACAACTTGAGCTCCTAGCTGAAGAGAATTTGATATGTCTCGAAATGTAGATTTCCTAGGGTGGGTCCTGGTGTAGTTGTGTAGACTTGCGAGCATGTGAGGTGCATCAGGGGTGGAGCTCTGCAGTAGATGAGAGGGAACAATTTTAAAAAGGTTTCTAACATGGGATTGGTATGGTTAGAGTTTGGTTTGGGCGAGAAGGACAAAAAAAACATTTTTGAGCAAACAAGTTTTCAAAGGGGTTGCTACATGTTGCCGGATGGCATATGAGTAACACATCACAAATCAAATCAATCATTCATACACACAAGGCACTAAGCACACTTAATAATCGTGAGGTAAGGGCAGCTTAATGAAATTAACTAAGCGTTTCCTATAAATCCTGTGGGTCAAAAGGTTGTTGGGTCTTCATCATTTCTAATCACTCTCTCTTTGCTCTTGAAGTCTTTGTCGCACAGGGTTGACTCTTGTCGGAAGATTTTTTTGGGTAATGTGAAGATTCATCTCTCTTTTTGATGGTAGCATTCGTAATTGACGTCGAAGGTTAAAGTCTTGGAAAAGATCGAGTCCACAATCTTCTAATCCATTGTTTCTGGGGCTTTATGGTGGTATCTCGTCCAAAGTATAAATTTGGAATAGATAAGGAATAGAGTAAAACAAATATTTGAAAAGACTTTGTAATTAAAGAGGTAAATAAATTATTTGTCAAAATCTCTTGAGAGTATAAGTTGAGAGTGTAAGGTATTTGAAGTCAATAAGATGGGAGTATAAGTTGGGCTTTGGGTACCAAAGCAAATAAATTTCTTTTGTAGAAATAAGTTTTTGTCAACATATCACTTTCTTAGCTAACGACCATGCTAACTAAGGTCTCCTAAGGTCATGATAGTCCTAATATAAAACTTGTGATATCAAAGGTATCATTTTCTAACGACCATGCTAGCTAGGGTTTCCTAGAGTCAGCCTAGGTTCTGATACCTACTTGTTACACCCATCGAATTTATAACAAAATCGAGGTGCCCGTTATGTAATCCATCACAATCCCAGAATCATTGTTGTGATTTACATAATGTAGTTGATATCACAGTCATAGCCATTAATAGTAAATAAAGGGGATTACATAGGTGGTCGCACCGACCAAACCTTACATTACATCAACATGCAGCGGAATAACACTTTGGGTCCATATTGTCAAGCTTCAACCGCACAGGCAAAGCGGACAGTAGGAAACGAGCCTAATTCGCAAAGTCGTCTGAATGTCCTTCCTTCATGATCTTTCTCCTTCAAGTCTGGCCAAGTTAATAGCCAGGGACACAGCCATGAGTACATTGGATGCACTCGCAAACCATCTTATAAACAAAGTGATGAGATAGATATGCATGGTTGATATGGTGGACTAAGCACTAAGTTTATTTGCAAAAAGCTAGTTTGTTTCCCAAGAATTTTCATTAGTAGAGAAGAAGATTTAATTCTCTAAGTTAAATCTAAAGAGGAACTTCAAGTGTTGGTCAACATCAAATATCAAGTCAAGTCATTCACCAAGTTCACCATAAGTTGTTATCAATCTTGACAAAAGTCAAGTACAGCTTGCCAACTGTCCATGACCGCGGACGCGGCTATTCGAATAGTTTTGAAAACCTCTGCAGAGGGGTACACTTTACCCACAAGATTCAATCCATCTGCCGGGAACAATCCACGGATCGTCATACACAAGTATGCGGGGTTCAGATGATCAAACAAAATCTTTCACTTGCCTACTTTAGTATAGGATCCTCCCTATGAGTCCAGATACGGAATGGAACTCATAGTTTTTCCGGCTACAGGATGCTGTATTTTGGACTCCCATAGTCTGTGGTATCCTCCATCACAGCTATGGCAAGTCCTGGCTTCGGAAGCGTCCCTGTGGGATTCACGCTCCTATAAGTTCAAATGAGGTCTCCCATACTAAAGGAAACAAACTACGGACTAAGCCCCTTCCCATATAGGGGTAATGTGGTTGTACGGTATGGTTGGCTCACATAGTACATCACTCATTATCCTTTCAAAAATGTATTCCATAGTCCTTACTCAAGTTTGTTTTCTTTCAGAAATCACACAGAGATGAACAATCTCCATTCAAGCTTTCAAGTTCAATTCACCTCTTTCGAATATGGTTCCCCTATAGATGACTTCAATTTTATTAGCGACTAAGCAACTACTATGAGTGACACTACCACTAAGGGAGTGTTGGATAAACTCAGTTTGATACTCTTGCTAAGCAAGATATCAATACACAACTATTACTCTATACTAGCAATTCAATCATGCAATTTATTTGAAAGCAAGTAAATATGCAATTGGAAATCTAGGTATTAGGGTATGATTCAAAAGATGGCTTGCCTTGGTTGGCAAAGTGTCTGGGGTAGTCTTCTTCTTATTCTTCTTCTTGATAATATCCGTTCTCGGTCGGTTCTCTGGTAGCACTAACGTCTATTAACGATAAACAATAATACACACAATCACCAATCATGTTCAAAACAACACTCCAATCATACACACATGATTTCAACAAGGTGGTAATATCTACTCAAACTTGGGTTGGTTTTCATTCATTTCAATTTGTTTTGAATAGGTGTGCAAAATTGGTTTCTACTACTACCATGTAGTAAAATACCTCCTACAAGTCCACATGGGCTAAGATCAATACCTACAGATAGGAATTTGGAAATGTGGTTTAACAATAAAGGTTCCATAAAAATTTTGATTATAGGTTTGAGTTTAATAAGACCTATAAGACAAATGCTTATTTAACCATATAGGTAAATAGCATTCAAATTAAAATTTCAAAAAATTTAAGTATGATTTTATAAACTGAGGGGTATTCATGAGATATGTGTTTTGGGCATTGGTTTCATATCATTTCCATTTATAGGTTTTATCTTATCATTTTCCTAAGTTAGCACTGCTTATTTAACCAATAGTAAAAGTAGTTAATTAAAAAGGTCCAAAGTTGAATTATAATTTCATAAACAGATAGATATTACTTTTTGGGAATTGTGAGAGTTGGATTCATATCATTTTGAATTTTCTTTGATTGGATATAACTTTTCTAAGATTGAAGTGCTCATGTTTTATTTTTATTTTTACTGCAGTCAATAAGTAACTCTAGTAGGGTTCAAACCAACTCCACACAATAGAACACTTTCTAAGCTTTCTAGGAACTATTTATTTGCTAGGTTTGAATCTATAAATCTCTAGGAAATTCAAATCTAAGATGGTATCTGAACTATGCTTTTTTCTAAATTCGAAAATAAAATAACCCTTTTTTTCTCACACGGGCCGCACTCACAGGTTTTCCTGGGCCGGCCAACTAGGCTCCCTCGGGACGAATCGGCACGGGGGATCATCTTCGTGCTTGTTACAGAGAAGGACTCACCGGCTCGGCAGGGAATAGCACGGCGGCGGGGCTCGCCGGAGAAGGGTCGAGGAGGTCCGGCGAGGATGCAGGACGGCGGAGGGGTCTCTTCTCAGCCATCTCCTGCAAGATATGCATCGGGCGAAGCTTCGGTTCGTCGGGGCCAGGGGCGGCCGGGGCGGAGGTCTGTGGCGAGAGTTTCGCCGGCTAGCTCGACGGAGGAAGAGAGGGGTGACGTGACCTTGTCTAGGCGGTTTCGGAGGATCTGCTCGGTCGCCTAGAGCAAAAATGGAGGTAAACGGTGCTTGGAAACGGCGGTGCGGCTCCCGGTCTGGAGGTCACCGGCATCGAGCTCGGGCTCGGACTAGAGGGAGAGAGGGTGAGCGAGTGTGTCTGGGAGGGAGAGTGGAGTGGGGTGAGTTCCCTGGCGAGATCCCAGGTGCCTTTTATAGGCCGAAGTGGTCGGGCGCGGTGGTGTCCATGTCGTGGCCTCAGCATGGTCGTGACGGGGTCTTCGGCGAGCTCCAGTTGAAGGGATGGTCGAGGCGGAGTGGGCATCGTCTGCGGGTGTCGTGGTGACGTCGGTGGCGCGCTGGCTTGGCCTGATGACGGCAGAAACAGCGGGGAGCAGTGGAGACTGGCGAGTTCCTGACCGGACAGCTCCTCCTCCACTTCGCCATGACTCGGCTCGCAGAGGTCAGGGAGTGGGTGAGGTACGGTGAGGGGAGGTCTGGCACGGCGTGGGGAACGGATGGGCTCGCAGAGGGACGCAGGGATCCACTGTTGTCCATCGTGACACTGTTTTCCTGTCAGCTGCCTGCCAAGTGTTTGACTAAATGCCCACATGAATTCAAACTTCACAATTTTGAAGATCTCCAACTGGGTTGGACCGTGCACTAGGTAGAGATCCTAGATATAGGTTTGTTCGGTTCAGAGGTGTTGGTTTTGTTGAAAAATAATAGGATGTTGGAATGGTCTCTGTAAAGGATTCAAAGTTTGGCCGAAGTTTGAAAGAGGTTAAGGTTTGAGTTTTGGTCCAAACTTTTTCAGTCATGCAAGAGGGTGATTTGCTCTTGCTAACCAAACTGAACCAACCTTTAGTTAAGTTGAGGATTTCTTAATATAGGAGTCTAAAGTAGGGTAGTCAATAACATTTTCTAGATCCTTTTTCTTATGTTTCCTATTTAGGGTTTTGTGTTGTTGCTCGTTTATTTCCGTTTTCTTACTCGTTGTTTGTGCTTACTTGACTTTAGGGTTTGCTAAGAAGTTTTAGCATGCATTCATGCAAGATTTAAATAGATAGAATACAAATTTGTATCAAATAAACTATTTTATAAACAAAGGTTTATTTTGGTATCAAAGATTGGCTAGGAAATCATGTGGATTTTTGCAAAGGTTTTGGAACTAAGTTTTCAAAATATTGATGTTTCAAATAAGTTCCTAAGGTAGTAGATTTTGAAAAAGGTGACTCAACTCATTTTTGGAATACTAGTTGGAGGCATGAAAAATGGTTTTCAAAATGGGGTATTTTTATTCCAACGTTTTTAAGACAAGCCGCTGGATTTATTGAACTAGGGTTTTACTTTCTTTCCAACTATTTTCCTTTAAAAGAAAGGGATTGAAACTTTTTGCTCAAAGTATTTGATTTAAAACCTTTCTCTTATTATTCTTATTTCAAGCATGGGAGCAAAAATGCTCACATTCCTAATTCCGGAAAGACAAGAAATAAATCTTGAATTTAAAATAAAAGTTTTTGTTGGGTCCAAAATTTGGTATTTTAATAAATTTTATTTGTTTATAAATTTCCAAAAATTTGGGTTGTTACATCATGCCTCTCAAACATGTATTGAGTGTCCTGGGGCTTGTAAATCACACCAGCACCCCAAAACTGTGGGCAATAGTTCACGAAAATGGCCATAAACGCAAAAACGATGAGTTTTTTTGTCATTCCTCTCCAAAATGTACAAACTGTCATATTCCTTGAAAATCTACACAGAACCCCAAAACAATGGCCACAGCTCACGAAAACGGTCCTAAAACGCAAAAACGATGACTTTTTTGTCATGCATCTCAAACATTTATTGAGTGTCATGGACCTTGTAAATCATTCCGGAACCCCAAAACTATGGGCAATAGCTCATGGAAACGGCCCTAAAACACAAAAACGATGAGTTTGTTGTCATCCCTCTCAAAAATGTACTGAGTGTCATGGGCCTTGTAAATCACCCTAGGACCCCAAAACTGTGGGCAATAGCTCATGAAAATGGCCATAAAAGCAAAAACTATGAGTTTGCGGTCATGCCTCTCAAACATGTACAGAGTGTCATGGGCCTTCTAAATCACCTCGGAACCCTAATACTGCGGGCAATAGCTCACGAAAACTTGCATAAACGCAAAAACAACGAGTTTTTTGTCATTCCTCTATAAAATGTACAGACTGTCATATTCCTTGTAAATCTCCACGGAACCCCAAAACAATGGGCAATAGCTCACGAAAACGGCCCTAAAACGCAAAAATGACGAGTTTTTGGCCATGCCTCTCAAACAGGTACTGAGTGTCATGGACCTTGTAAATCAGTCCCGAACCCCAAAACTGTGGGCAATAGCTCATGAAAACGGCCCTAAAAAGCAAAAATGACGAGTTTATTGTCATCCCTTTAAAAAATGTACTGAGTGTTATGGGCCTTGTAAATTACCCCGGAATCCCAAAACTGTGGGCAATAGCTCATGAAAACGTCCATAAACGCAAAAATGATGAGTTTTCTTTCATGCCTCTCAAACATATACTGAGTGTCATGGGCCTTGTAAATCACCCCGACACCCCAAAACTATGGGCAATAAGCTCACGTAAACGGCCATAAACGCAAAAACGACAAGTTTTTTGTCATTCCTCTCTAAAATATACAGACTGTCATATTCCTTGAAAATCTCCATGGAATCGAAAACAATGGGCAATAGTTCACAAAAACGGGCCTAAAACGCAAAAACGATGAGTTTTTTTGTCATGCCTCTCAAACATGCATTGATTGTCACGAACCTTGTAAATCAGTCCGGAATCCCAAAACTATGGGCAATAGCTCACGAAAATGGCCATAAAAGCAAAAAAAACGACGAGTTTTCGGTCAAGCCTCTCAAACATGTACAGAGTGTCATGAGCCTTGTATATCACACCGGAACCCCAAAACTGCGGGCAATAGCTCACGAAAATGGCCATAAACACAAAAATAAGGAGTTTTTTGTCATTCCTCTCTAAAATGTACAGACTGGCATATTCCTTGTAAATCTCCACGGATCCCCAAAACAATGGGCAATAGCTCATTAAAATGGCCCTAGAACGCAAAAACGACGAGTTTTTGGTCATGCCTCTCAAACATGTATTGAGTGTTTTGGACCTTGTAAATCGCCCGAAAACCCCAAAACTATGGGCAATAGCTCACAAAATGGCCATAAACGCAAGAACGACAAGTTTTTTTGTCATTCCTCTCTAAAATCTACAGACTATCATATTCCTTGTAAATCTCCATGGAACCCCAAAACAATGGGCAGTAGCTCACGAAAACGGCCCTAAAACGCAAGAACGATGAGTTTTTTGTCATGCCTCTCAAACATGTACTGAGTGTCATGGACCCTGTAAATCAGTCCGGAACCCCAAAATTATGGGTAATAGCTCATGAAAATGGCCATAAATGTAAAAATGACGAGTTTTTGGTCATGCCTCTCAAACATGTACTGAGTGTCATGGGCCTTGTAAATCACCCGGTACCCCAAAACTGTGGGCAATAGCTCACGAAAACGGCCATAAACGCAAAAACAATGACTTTTTTGTCATTCCTCTCTAAAATGTACAGAGTGTCATATTCCTTGTAAATCTCCACGGAACCCCAAAACAATGGACAATAGCTCATGAAAACGGTCCTAAAACGCAAAAACGACGAGTTTTTGGTCATGCCTCTCAAACACGTACTGAGTGTCATGGGCCTTGTAAATCGCCCCAAAAGCCCAAAACTGTGGGCAATAGCTCACGAAAATGGCCATAAACACAACATTGACAAGTTTTTTCGTCATTCGTCTATAAAATCTGCAGACTGTCATATTCCTTGCAAATCTCCACGGAGCCCCAAAACAATTGGCAATAACCCACGAAAATGGCCCTAAAACATAAAAATGACGAGTTTTATTGTCATGCCTCTCAAACATGTACTAAGTGTCATGGACCTTGCAAATCAGTCCGAAACCCCAAAACTGTGGGCAATAGCTCATTGAAACGGCCCTAAAACACAAAATCGATGAGTTCTTTGTCATCCCTCTCAAAAATGTATTGAGTGTCATGGGCCTTCTAAATCACCCTGGAACCCAAAAATGTGGGCAGTAGCTCATGAAAACGGTCATAAACGCAAAAATGATGAGTTTTTGCCACTCCCCTAAAAAATGTACTGAGTGTCATGGGCCTTGTAAATGACCTCGGAACCCCAAAACTGGGGGCAATAGCTCACGAAAACGGCCATAAACGCAAAAACGACGAGTTTTTGGTCATGCCTCTCAAAAATGTACTGAGTGTCATGGGCCTTGCAAATCACCCTAGAACCACAAAACTGTGGGCAATAGCTCATGAAAATGGCCATAAAAGCAAAAACGACGAGTTTTCGGTCATGCCTCTCAAACATGTACAGAGTGTCATGGGCCTTCTAAATCACCTCGGAACCCTAAAACTGCGGGCAATAGCTCACGAAAACTTGCATAAACGCAAAAACAACGAGTTTTTTGTCATTCCTCTCTAAAATGTAAAAACTGTCATATTCCTTGTAATTCTCCACAGAACCCCAAAACAATGGGCAATAGCTCACGAAAACGGCCCTAAAACGCAAAAATGACAAGTTTTTGGCCATGCCTCTCAAATAGGTACTGAGTGTCATGGACCTTGTAAATCAGTCCCGAACCCCAAAACAGTGGGCAATAGCTCATGAAAACGGCCGTAAAACGCAAAAACAACGAGTTTATTGTCATCCCTTTCAAAAATGTACTGAGTGTCATGGGCCTTGTAAATTACCCCGGAACCCCAAAACTGTGGGCAATAGCTCATGAAAACGTCCATAAACGCAAAAACGATGAGTTTTCTTTCATGCCTCTCAAACATGTACTGAGTGTCATGGGCCTTGTAAATCACCCCGACACCCCAAAACTATGGGCAATAAGCTCACAAAAACGGCCATAAACGCAAAAACGACAAGTTTTTTGTCATTCCTCTCTAAAATATACAGACTGTCATATTCCTTGAAAATCTCCATGGAACCCAAAACAATGGGCAATAGTTCACGAAAACGGGCCTAAAATGAAAAAACGATGAGTTTTTTGTCATGCCTCTCAAACATGCATTGATTGTCACGGACCTTGTAAATCAGTCTGGAATCCCAAAACTATGGGCAATAGCTCACGAAAACGGCCATAAAAGCAAAAAAAACGATGACTTTTCGGTCAAGCCTCTCAAACATGTACAGAGTGTCATGAGCCTTGTATATCACACCGGAACCTCAAAACTGCGGGCAATAGCTCACGAAAATGGCCATAAACATAAAAACAAGGAGTTTTTTGTCATTCCTCTCTAAAATGTACAGACTGGCATATTCCTTGGAAATCTCCACGGAACCCCAAAACAATGGGCAATAGCTCACAAAAATGGCCCTAAACGCAAAAACAATGAGTTTTTTGTCATGCCTCTCAAACATGTATTGAGTGTCATGGACCTTGTAAATCAGTCCAAAACCCCAAAACTGCGGGCAATAGCTCACGAAAACGGCCATAAAGGCAAAAACAACGAGTTTTTTGTCATTCCTCTCTAAAATGTACAGACTGTCATATTCCTTGTAAATCTCCACGGAAACTCAAAACAATGGACAATAGCTCATGAAAACGGTCCTAAAACGCAAAAACGACGAGTTTTTGGTCATGCCTCTCAAACACGTACTGAGTGTCATGGGCCTTGTAAATCGCCCCAAAACCCCAAAATTGTGGGCAATAGCTCATGAAAATGGCCATAAACGCAAAATTGACAAGTTTTTTCGTTATTCCTCTATAAAATCTGCAGACTGTCATATTCCTTGTAAATCTCCACAAAACCCCAAAACAATGGGCAATAACCCACGAAAATGGCCCTAAAACGTAAAAAACGATGAGTTTTTTGTCATGCCTCTCAAATATGTACTGAGTGTCATGGACCCTATAAATCAGTCCGGAACCCCAAAACTGTGGGTAATAGCTCATGAAAACGGCCATAAACGTAAAAATGACGAGTTTTTGGTCATGCCTCTCAAACATGTACTGAGTGTCACGCGCCTTGTAAATCACCCGGTACCCCAAAACTGTGGGCAATAGCTCACGAAAACGGCCATCAACGCAAAAACAACGAGTTTTTTTGTCATTCCTCTCTAAAATGTACATACTGTCATATTCCTTGTAAATCTCCACGGAACCTCAAAACAATGGGCAATAGCTCATGAAAACAGTCCTAAAACGCAAAAACGATGAGTTTTTGGTCATGCCTCTCAAACACGTATTGAGTGTCATGGGCCTTGTAAATCGCCCCAAAACCCCAAAACTGTGGGCAATAGCTCACGAAAATGGCCATAAACGCAAAATTGACAAGTTTTTTCGTTATTCCTCTATAAAATCTGCAGACTGTCATATTCCTTGTAAATCTCCACGAAACCCCAAAACAATGGGCAATAACCCACGAAAATGGCCCTCAAACGTAAAAATGACTAGTTTTATTGTCATGCCTCTCAAACATGTACTAAGTGTCATGGATCTTGTAAATCAGTCTGAAACCCCAAAACTGTGGGCAATAGCTCATGGAAACGGCACTAAAACACAAAATCGATGAGTTCTTTGTCATCCCTCTCAAAAATGTACTGAGTGTCATGGGCCTTCTAAATCACCCTGGAACCCCAAAACTGTGGGTAATAGCTCATGAAAATAGCCATAAACGCACAAATGACGAGTTTTGTCACTCCTCTCAAAAATGTACTGAGTGTCATGGGCATTGTAAATGACCTCGGAACCCCAAAACTGCGGGCAATAGCTCACGAAAACGGCCATAAACAAAAAAAGACGAGTTTTCGGTCATGCCTCTCAAACATGTACGGAGTGTCATGGGCCTTGTAAATCACCCTGGCACCCCAAAACTGTGGGCAATAGCTCACGAAAATGGCCATCAATGCAAAAACGATGAGTTTTTGTCATTCCTCTCCAAAATGTACAAACTGTCATATTCCTTGAAAATCTCCACGGAACCTCAAAACAATGGGCAATAGCTCACAAAAACGGCCCTAAAACACAAAAACAATGAATTTTTTGTCATGCCTCTCAAACATGTATTGAGTGTCATGGACCTTGTAAATCAGTCTGGAGCCCTAAAACTGTGGGCAATAGCTCATGAAAACGGCCATAAAAGCAAAAAAAACGACATGTTTTCGGTCAAGCCTCTCAAACATGTACATAGTGTCATGAGCCTTGTATATCACACCGGAACCCCAAAACTGCGGGCAATAGCTCACGAAAATGGCCATAAACACAAAAACAAGGAGTTTTTTGTCATTCCTCTCTAAAATGTACAGACTGGCATATTCCTTGTAAATCTCCACGGAACCGCAAAACAATGGGCAATAGCTCATGAAAACAGCCCTAAAACGCAAAAACGACGAGTTTTTGGTCATGCCTCTCAAACATGTACTGAGTGTCATGGGCCTTTTAAATCTCCCCAAAACCCCAAAACTGTGGGCAATAGCTCACAAAAATGGCCATAAATGCAAAAACGACAAGTTTTTTTGTCACTCCTCTCTAAAATCTATAGACAGTCATATTCCCTGTAAATCTCCACATAACCCCAAAACAATGGGCAATAGCTCATGAAAACGGCCCTAAAAAGCAAAAACGACGAGTTTTATGTCATGCCTCTCAAACATGTACTGAGTGTCATGGACCCTGTAAATCAGTCCAGAACCCCAGAACTGTGGATAATAGCTCATAAAAACGGCCATAAACGCAAAAAATGACGAGTTTTTAGTCATGCCTCTCAAATATGTACTGAGTGTCATGGGCCATGTAAATCACCCCGACCCAAAACTATGTGCAATAGCTCACAAAAATTGCCATAAACGCAAAAACAACGACTGTTTTTGTCATTCCTCTCTAAACTGTACAAACTGTCATATTCCTTGTAAATTTCCACTGAACCCCAAAACAATGGGCAATAGCTCCTAAAAACGGCCCTAAAACGCAAAAATGACGAGTTTTTGGTCATGCCTCTGAAACACGTACTGAGTGTCATGGGCCTTGTAAATCGCCCCAAAAGCCCAAAACTGTGGGCAATAGCTCACGAAAATGGCCATAAACACAACATTGACAAGTTTTTTCGTCATTCGTCTATAAAATCTGCAGACTGTCATATTCCTTGCAAATCTCCATGGAGTCCCAAAACAATGGGCAATAACCCACGAAAATGGCCCTAAAACGTAAAAATGATGAGTTTTATTGCCATGCCTCTCAAACATGTACTAAGTGTTATGGAACTTGTAAATCAATCCGAAACGACAAAACTGTGGGCAATGGCTCTTGGAAACGGCCATAAAACGCAAAATCGATGAGTTCTTTGTCATCCCTCTCAAAAATGTACTGAGTGTCATGGGCCTTCTAAATCACCCTGGAACCCAAAACTGTGGGCAGTAGCTCATGAAACCGGTCATAAACACAAAAATGACGAGTTTTTGTCACTCCCCTAAAAAATGTACTGAGTGTCATGGGCCTTGTAAATGACCTCGGAACCCCAAAACTGCGGGCAATAGCTCATGAAAACGGCCATAAACGCAAAAACGACGAGTTTTTTTTGTCATTCCTCTCCAAAATGTACAAACTATCATATTCCTTGAAAATCTACACAGAACCCCAAAACAATGGCCATAGCTCACGAAAACGGTCCTAAAACACAAAAACGATGACTTTTTTGTCATGCCTCTCAAACATTTATTGAGTGTCTTGGACCTTGTAAATCAGTCCGGAACCCCAAAACTATGGGCAATAGCTGATGGAAATGGCCCTAAAACACAAAAACGATGAGTTTGTTATCATCCCTCTCAAAAATGTACTGAGTGTCATGGGCCTTGTAAATCACCCTAGAACCCCAAAACTGTGGGCAATAGCTCATGAAAATGGCCATAAAAGCAAAAACGACAAGTTTTCGGTCATGCCTCTCAAACATGTACAGAGTGTCATGGGCCTTCTAAATCACCTCGGAACCCTAAAACTGCGGGCAATAGCTCACGAAAACTTGCATAAACGCAAAAACAATGAGTTTTTTGTCATTCCTCTCTAAAATGTACAGACTATCATATTCCTTGTAAATCTCCACGGAACCCCAAAACAATGGGCAATAGCTCACAAAAACGGCCCTAAAACGCAAAAACGACGAGTTTTTGGCCATGCCTCTCAAACAGGTACTGAGTGTCATGGACCTTGTAAATCAGTCCTGAACCCGAAAACTGTGGGCAATAGCTCATGAAAACGCCCCTAAAAAGCAAAAACAACGAGTTTATTGTCATCCCTTTCAAAAATGTACTAAGTGTCATGGGCATTGTAAATTACCCCGGAACCCCAAAACCGTGGGCAATAGCTCATGAAAACGTCCATAAACGCAAAAACGACGAGTTTTCTTTCATGCTTATCAAACATGTACTGACTGTCATGGGCCTTGTAAATCACCCCGACACCCCAAAACTATGGGCAATAAGCTCACGAAAATGGCCATAAACGCAAAAACGACAAGTTTTTGGTCATTCCTCTCTAAAATATACAGACTGTCATATTCCTTGAAAATCTCCACGGAACCCAAAACAATGGGCAATAGTTCACGAAAACGGGCCTAAAACGCAAAAACGAAGAGTTTTTTGTCATGCCTCTCAAACATGCATTGATTGTCACGGACCTTGTAAATCAGTCCGGAATCCCAAAACTATGGGCAATAGCTCACGAAAACGGCCATAAAAGCAAAAAAAACGACGAGTTTTCGGTCAAGCCTCTCAAACATGTACAGAGTGTCATGGGCCTTGTATATCACACCGGAACCCCAAAACTACGGGCAATAGCTCACGAAAATGGCCATAAACACAAAAACAAGGAGTTTTTTGTCATTCCTCTCTAAAATGTACAGACTAGCATATTCCTTGTAAATCTCCACGGAACCCCAAAACAATGGGCAATAGCTCATGAAAACGGCCCTAAAATGCAAAAGCGACGAGTTTTTTGTCATGCCTCTCAAACATGTACTGAGTGTCATGGACCCTATAAATCAGTCCGGAACCCCAAAACTGTGGATAATAGCTCATGAAAACGGCCATAAACGCAAAAAATGACAAGTTTTTAGTGATGCCTCTGAAATTTGTACTGAGTGTCATGGGCCATGTAAATCACCCTGGCCCAAAACTGTGTGCAATAGCTCACAAAAATGGCCATAAACGCAAAAACAACGAGTGTTTTTGTCATTCCTCTCTAAAATGTACAAACTGTCATATTCCTTGTAAATTTCCACTGAACCCCAAAACAATGGGCAATAGCTCCTGAAAATGGCCCTAAAACGCAAAAATGATGAGTTTTTGGTCATGCCTCTCAAACACGTACTGAGTGTCATGGGCCTTGTAAATCGCCCCAAAAGCCCGAAACTGTGGGCAATAGCTCACGAAAATGGCCATAAACACAAAATTGACAAGTTTTTGAAGGAAATATGCCCTAGACGCAATAATAATATTGTTATTATCATATTTCTTGTTCATGATAATGTTTATATTCCATGCTAGAATTGTATTAAGTGGAAACATTAATACTTGTGTGGTTTATGAACAACACCGTGTCCCTAGTACGCCTCTACTAGACTAGCTCATTGATTAATGATGGTTAAGGTTTCCTAACCATAGACATGAGTTGTCGATTAATAATGAGGTCACGTCATTAGGAGAATGATGTGATGGATAGACCCAAATTAAGCACAACAATTAGATCATGTTATTGTGTTCATAATTGCGTAGCTTTTCCTATGTGAGTATCCTATTCCTTAGACCATGAGATAATGTCACTCCCTGGTACCAGAAGAGAGCTTTGAGGTTATCAAACGGCATCCTATGAGAGGGTGATCATAAAGGTGTCTCTCAGGTAATCGAAAAGTACTTGTTGGGTTGCATGTATCGAGATGGGATTTGTCCCTCCCATGTCGGAGAGATATACTCCGGGCCCACTCGGTAATCAATATCATACACCGTTTGCAAACACGTGATTAATGAGTTTAATCACAGGGTGATATTAGATTGCGAAACGAGTAAAGAGTACTTGCTGTGAACGAGATTGAACTAGGTATGGCGATACCGATGATCGAATCTTGGGCAAGTAAAATATCGTGAGACAAAGGAATTTGTATACGGGATTATTTGAATCCTGACATCGTGGTTCACCGATAATGATCTTCGTTGAATATGTGGGAGTCAATATGGATTTCCAGATCCCGCTATTGATTATTGATAGAGATCATGTCCACACATTCTCGAACCCGTAGGGTCACACACTTAACGCTCATCGACGCTAGGGTAGTTTTGGGATTTATTGAAACTGTTTCGAAGAGTTACGGAATTGTTCCGGGAAGAAGATTAATGATTTATTAATTAGTTGAATTAATAAATGTTAATACATATATTTATTTACCGGAAATAAATAAGGCTAAAAAGTAGTCCATAAAAGTTTTGTTAATGGGCTAGTTTAGTAGTCCGTCTAGACAAACTATTAAAAGAAAGAGCAAAGAAAAAAAAAGCAGCCGCACGCATGCATGCGAAGGGCCATGCTGGGCCATGCGTGCATGCACACTCGCGACAAGGCCGGCCACATGGCCGCACGCGTCCGATCGATCGATGGATCAAGGCAGCCAGCTCGCTCGCTGATCGTGGCCCATGCGATGGGTCAGGTCGTGGGCGGTTTTGGCTTTGGGCCGGTCCATGCTATGCGAGCTTACGTGCACGGCACGGGTTGCGTGCAGATCGATATGATCCATCGACACGACGCCTATAAAAGGAGCTAGAGGCCGGTGCACAGAATTAGTTTTTGACCTAATTTTGTTCAGCCGTCGCTGCTGCTCTTTGGAGTCTCTTTTGTTCTAGTTTGACTAGTTTCTTTGCCAATCTTCTTCCACCTCGTGCGCGTAGGCGAAGCCCTGCCCGCAGATACTCTCCACCATAAGCACCACGCCGTCGTGCTGCTGATCCCATCTACCACTCCACCGCATCTCGCTGGACCGAGGAGGAGGAGGAGTCGTTGCGCTGTACGTGTGCAACGCTCGGAGGCGCCGCCCGTTGTGGCGTTTGGATCGGATCGGATCGTGAGGAGGAGACACTAGTACGACTACGCCAACCACGTTCATCTGAACGTTTCCGCTGTGCGATCTACAAGGGTATGTAGATCTAATCTCTCCCGCTCGTTGTTTTGCATCTTGTAGATCAGATCTTGGTTGTTCTTGTTCGTACTCGTAGGAAAAATTTTGTTTTCTATGCTACGAAACCCTTCAGTGGTATCAGAGCGAGATCTATGCGTAGATGTTTTACACGAGTAAAACGCAACATACTTGTTGCGGGCGTTGATGTTTTCTGTTGCAAACCTCTATTTTGTGTACTTCTTATGGCGCGGTATAGTGAGATCGAAGCGGTCCAGACCAACCTTACGCGACCTCGTTCGCGAGACCGGCTCCGCACTTGACGTGTGGCTTGTTCCACACATGCGGCTGGTGGATGCCAGTTTCTCTTACTATAGTTGTCATGGGATTTACAATGGATGTTGGCAACCATAATATCACCGTTGTGACTTTGCGTAGGTAAGAACCGTTCTTAAGCGTAGCTCCCATAAGCCACGTAAAGCATGCTATCAACAAATTAGAGGCGTCTAACTTATTTTTGCAGGGAGTGTTTGTGATATGGTATTGCCACAAGATGTGATGTGTATGTTGATATATGTGATGTATGCAATGATCATGTTTTGTAATATTTCACGACTTGCATGTCGATGAATTCACAACCGGCAGGAGCCATATGGTTTGTCTTTATAATTTTGTATGACATGTGTGTCAACCTGTTATACGCCATGTAATAGCTTTACTTTATCGCTAAGTAGTTAGCAATAGTCATAGTTGCTATTCGTGGTGGAGACAATCATGGTGGAGTGATGGAGATCATGCCGGCGCGCACAAGATGGAGATCATTGCGTGGAGATTGGCTATACCATATCACATATTGTATATGCATGTGATGTTTATCCTTTATGCATCTTATTTTGCTTTGATCGCGACGGTAGCATTATAAGATGATCCCTCATACTTAATTTCAAGATAAAATGTGTTCTCCCCTTGTATGCACCGTTGCGAAAGATCGTCGTTTTGAAGCATCACGTGATGATCGGGTGCTATAAACTCTACGTTCACATACAACGGGTGTAAGCCAGATTTACACATGCGAAAATACTTGGGTTAAACTTGATGAGCCTAGCATGTACAGACATGGCCTCGGAACACACGGACCGAAAGGTCAAGCATGAGTCATATGGATGATATGATCAACATATTGATGTTCACCATTAAAGCTACATCATTCACGTGATGATTGGTCTTGGTGTAGTGATTTTGGATCATGCTTCACTAAATAACTTTGAGGGATGTTGAATTTAGTGGGAGTTCATTAGTAATTTGATTAACTTGAACTAATTATCATGAACTAAATCTTAGTGTATTTGCATAAGTCGTTGTAGTCTTTGGCAACCGTTTTCCACCGACACTTAGTTTAATTGAGTTAAAATGAAACTATAAAATTCTGGATAGTCACTCTACGGACAAGTACCGTTTAGTAAGAATGTCAAGACTAAAGATTAAGTCCTATTGCAAACATTAGCAAACCTCGCTTGCTCCATATGATTTAATAAGTTGTATTAATCTAAGAGCAACGATTCAAGTTTAGTATCTAAAGATCATACATCTGCCTCCATGAGAAATTGATCTTCAAAATTGTTTGAGAATCAAAGTGATCATCGAGCTGAAAGAATTGTTTCAGAAACAAACAAGAAGTGAAAGATATTTGATATCTAAAACTTTGATTGTTTGCAAAATGATGAAGTATAATTTAGTAAAAGAACATATGCTCATATTGTATGAATATATGCGAAGATTGAAGATGCTAGGCATCCCGATCACCCAATGGATTGGGGAACTAATATATACTTGCATTCATCCTAATGAGCTATAGTAGTTTGATCATGAAAGTTGTCATGATAAGATGGATGAAAAAGGTATCGGATAAATTGTTTTGCTATACCAAAAGATTGCTAAAGAATGGAATCCGGAAGAATACCAATCATATGATGATGGTGATCCACCTCAATGTGCAAAGTCCAAGGCCATTAGTATTTGACTAACATCCTTTGGACCATGTGTCAAATGATTGATGCCACTATTGATGTTGATAGATTCTTCTAAGTGTAGAGGAAACGCTAAATAGGATCTGCAAAATATTTGGTAGAAAAGAAAAAGACTGGAAATGTCCAGCTCAGGTATATAATTGATATACATGTTATAGATGTATTCTTTGCTCGTTAACAATGTAATTCTTGAGTATTCGATACTGATTTGTTGGTATGAAATGTCATACAAAGCAACACAATGCAAGAAGTACAATGGCATAAATAACCAGCAAAAGAATGTGGTGACAATGCACATCGAGAAACAAATAAAAGTGTTATTGTGTTTCCGTCGGCATCAAACCTAGCCTTGGAGATTTATTATGAACTAAATAATTGCTATCTTGTTCTGGTATTATGAGAACAATTGTTGTTCATGTTATTACCGTCTTCCATAATTGATGGATAGATTATTATAAATCTTTTTGGTAAAATAGACATCTATAACACTGATGCTAAAGGTCACAAGACAAAATGAATTTCACTTATAGATGACACCGCCGTTTAAGTCATATTGGAAGAAAAAAAACATGAAAGAAATTCCATGTTGATGGATTTTTCGAGTCATCTAATTTTGAATTGATTGATGCTTGTGAGACTTTTCCTAAAGATGATTAAACTCTGTTCATGGGCCATGGACAAAATAAGCGACTAACTAAATGGAGATCATACATATCGATGTATGTAGTCCATGGTATAAAGTCGATCGCGGTGTATTTTCTATTTCATCAATGATTTGAATAGATGTATGGTATATCTACTTGATGAGATAGAAGTATGAAATGATTGAAACTGTTCAATTTATGAAGTGGAAATTATTGTAACAAGAAAATTCAAGTATTTATGATTAGATCATAAAGGAGAATATTTGAGTTACAAGTTTAGCAAACATCTAAAGAGTTGAGTGAATTGTTTCACAAACTTGCATCTCGTGAAACGCCATAGGAGTATGGAGTTTTCGATGGGTGTAATCAAACCTTGTTTGACATGGTTAGATCAATGATGAAATAAAACTACCAATATAATTTGTGAATTATGCTTTAGAGACTACCGCTTTTCACTGAATAGAGTGCCATCATAATCCGCTGAAATGACACCGTATAAGTTATAGTTGTCTTTTCTTAAATTTTGGTATGCACGGCATATGTAAAATGTTTACAACCAAAATCGAATTAGTTAGTCTTTGTAGGTTATCCCAAAGAATGTCGATGGGTGTTCCTTCTGCCATAAACCCAAATAAAAGTGATTGTCACTGAAAGAAGTGAATTTCTTATGAAGGAGTTTTTCGCGAAAGGTTTAAGTGGGAGGAAAATAGAACTTGATGGGGTTATTGAACTTTCGCAAGATGAGCAAAGTAGCACAGCACCGGAAAATGTTCTAGAAGCGGCAACTACATTTATGGCTCCCGTACCTACAATATGTTGTAGTGTTGGACATCGAAGTTCCTATTTAACCAAGTTGGTCGTAATCAAATAGAAAGATTTGAGGACGAGATATTATTGGATAATAGTAACCGACAATATACAAAGAAGCAATGATAGGCCCTGACTTCATCATATGGATTATTCTAGCAACAATTACATATTGAGATATGATAGTTGAATAAATGAAACAACGTTCCTCTACCAGAATGCACACCAAGGACGTGTACCTGACACGACCCAATGGGTTTTGTTGATTCAACGGTTGCTAGATATGTATGCAAACTTCAATGGTAGAAGTAAGCATAACGAAGTTGGAATCTTCAATGATGAAAATGTTAAAGAGTTTAATTTCATCAAGATATTTGAAGATGCTTGTATTTACAAGAAAGTAAGTGGGAGCGCTGAGACATATTTCTAATGCTTTATGTAGATGATATATTGGTCATTGGAAATTATGTGTTTTTCTTGATATTGTTAAGTTTTCATTAAAATTAGTTTTTGATGAAAGAATTAGGCAAAACCAGAATATTGAGCTTCAATGTCTATACAGATAGATTGAGACGCTAATATAGTTTTGCCAGAGTACATAGATGAAATATTGAATTTGTTCAATATGGAAACAATAAGAACGGTTCTTGTTGCATGGAAGAGGTTGGAGCAAGAATCAAGTGTTTTGACACTCAATGAGTGAAACCACAAGAATGACTTTATCAATCTTGTACACCATGATATGTATATCCAGATATGTCCGATGCTCTAAAAGGATATGAGCAATCATATGATGATTGTTGGACAATAGTAAGAATATTCTTATGTACTTTCGAAGAACTAAGAATATGTTTTGTATGTAGAAGTGACAAATGGTTCGTTGCAATGTGTTACATTGGCTTTGTCACATATACAGTTGAACTTTTATCTCAATTTTAGGCTATTTGTTAGAAGTTAGAAGGTGGCACAATAAGATGGAAGAAAGTTCTATAATAACTTGAATGAGTTTCAAAGTTAGATATTGTGACGGATACTGCAACAAAGGCTAAGTATATAATTGCTCTAGAAGCAGCAAGCGAACTAGGTGTAGTTCCAAGTGTGCTAGTATCATGTAGTTCTATTGTATGACAATAGTGACAACATACTCTCGGCCAAGAAACAAAAGGTCTCACCAGAAGACCAAGTTTATACGATGCCATCTCATAGAAGATGAGTAATGCGTGCTGACGGAGAAGATATGCAAATACAAACGTACTGAGATTGTATGACCCGTAGATAAGGTTTACCACGTGCAACGCGCATGAATAACACCAGAATGCCATAGGTGTTAAAGGCGCAAGTATGACTAGATTATTGACTCTAGTGCAAGTGGGAGACTGAAGGAAATATGCCCTAGAGGCAATAATAATATTGTTATTATCATATTTCTTGTTCATGATAATGTTTATATTCCATGCTAGAATTGTATTAAGCGGAAACATTAATACTTGTGTGGTTTATGAACAACACCGTGTCCCTAGTACGCCTCTACTAGACTAGCTCATTGATTAATGATGGTTAAGGTTTCCTAACCATAGACATGAGTTGTCGATTAATAATGAGGTCACGTCATTAGGAGAATGATGTGATGGACAGACCCAAATTAAGCACAGCAATTAGATCATGTTATTGTGTTCATAATTGCGTAGCTTTTCCTATGTCAGTATCCTATTCCTTAGACCATGAGATAATGTCACTCCCTGGTACCGGAAGAGAGCTTTGAGGTTATCAAACGGCATCCTATGAGAGGGTGATCATAAAGGTGTCTCTCAGGTAATCGAAAAGTACTTGTTGGGTTGCATGTATCGAGATGGGATTTCTCCCTCCCATGTCGGAGAGATATACTCCGGGCCCACTCGGTAATCAATATCTTACACCGTTTGCAAACACGTGATTAATGAGTTTAATCACAGGGTGATATTGGATTGCGAAACGAGTAAAGAGTACTTGCTGTGAACGAGATTGAACTAGGTATGGCGATACCGACGATCGAATCTTGGGCAAGTAAAATATCGTGAGACAAAGGAATTTGTATACGGGATAATTTGAATCCTGACATCGTGGTTCACCGATAATGATCTTCGTTGAATATGTGGGAGTCAATATGGATTTCCAGATCCCGCTATTGATTATTGATAGAGATCATGTCCACACATTCTCGAACCCGTAGGGTCACACACTTAACGCTCATCGACGCTAGGGTAGTTTTGGGATTTATAGAAATTGTTTAGAAGAGTTACGGAATTGTTCCGAGAAGAAGATTAATGATTTATTAATTAGTTGAATTAATAAATGTTAATACATATATTTATTTACCGGAAATAAATAAGGCTAAAAAGTAGTCCATAAAAGTTTTGTTAATGGGCTAGTTTAGTAGTCCGTCTAGACAAACTATTAAAAGAAAGAGCAAAGAAAAAAAAAGCAGCCGCACGCATGCATGCGAAGGGCCATGCTGGGCCATGCGTGCATGCACGCTCGCGACAAGGCCGGCCACATGGCCGCACGCGTCCGATCGATCGATGGATCAAGGTAGCCAGCTCGCTCGCTGATCGTGGCCCATGCGATGGGTCAGGTCGTGGGCGGTTTTGGCTTTGGGCCGGTCCATGCTATGCGAGCTTACGTGCACGGCACGGGTTGCGTGCAGATCGATATGATCCATCGACACGACGCCTATAAAAGGAGCTAGAGGCCGGTGCACAGAATTAGTTTTTGACCTAATTTTGTTCAGCCGTCGCTGCTGCTCTTTGGAGTCTCTTTTGTTCTAGTTTGACTAGTTTCTTTGCCAATCTTTTTCCACCTCGTGCGCGTAGGCGAAGCCCTGCTCGCAGATACTCTCCACCATAAGCACCACGCCGTCGTGCTGCTGATCCCATCTACCACTCCACCGCATCTCGCTGGACCGAGGAGGAGGAGTCGTCGTTGCGCTGTACCTGTGCAACGCTCGGAGGCGCCGCCCGTTGTGGCATTTGGATCGGATCGGATCGCGAGGAGGAGACACTAGTACGACTACGCCAACCACGTTCATCTGAACGTTTCCGCTGTGCGATCTACAAGGGTATGTAGATCTAATCTCTCCCGCTCGTTGTTTTGCATCTCGTAGATCAGATCTTGGCTGTTCTTGTTCGTACTCGTAGGAAAAATTTTGTTTTCTATGCTACGAAACCCTTCAATTTTTTCGTCATTCGTCTATAAAATCTGCAGACTGTCATATTCCTTCGAAATCTCCACGGAGCCCCAAAACAATGGGCAATAACCCACGAAAATGGCCCTAAAATGTAAAAATGACGAGTTTTATTGTCATGCCTCTCAAACATGTACTAAGTGTTATGGAACTTGTAAATCAATCCAAAATGACAAAACTGTGGGCAATGGCTCATGGCAACGGCCATAAAACGCAAAATCGATGAGTTCTTTGTCATCCCTCTCAAAAATGTACTGAGTGTCATCGGCCTTCTAAATCACCCTGGAACCCAAAACTGTGGGCAGTAGCTCATGAAAACGGTCATAAACACAAAAATGACGAGTTTTTGTCACTCCCCTAAAAAATGTATTGAGTGTCATGGGCCTTGTAAATGACCTCGGAACCCCAAAACTGCGGGCAATAGCTGACGAAAACGGCCATAAACGCAAAAACGATGAGTTTTTGGTCATGCCTCTCAAACATGTATTGAGTGTCCTGGGCCTTGTAAATCACACCAGCACCCCAAAACTGTGGGCAATAGTTCACGAAAACGGCCATAAACGCAAAAACGACGAGTTTTTATTGTCATTCCTCTCCAAAATGTACAAACTGTCATATTCCTTGAAAATCTACACAGAACCCCAAAACAATGGCCATAGCTCACGAAAACGGTCCTAAAACGCAAAAACATTGACTTTTTTTGTCATGCCTCTCAAACATTTATTGAGTGTCATGGACCTTGTAAATCAGTCCGGAACCCCAAAACTATGGGCAATAGCTTATGGAAACGGCCCTAAAAAACAAAAACGATGAGTTTGTTGTCATCCCTCTCAAAAATGTACTAAGTGTCATGGGCCTTGTAAATCACCCTAGAACCCCAAAACTGTGGGCAATAGCTCATGAAAATGGCCATAAAAGCAAAA
This sequence comes from Dactylis glomerata, assembly GCA_007115705.1. Classification (NCBI taxonomy): domain Eukaryota; kingdom Viridiplantae; phylum Streptophyta; class Magnoliopsida; order Poales; family Poaceae; genus Dactylis; species Dactylis glomerata. The sequence continues at coordinate 562,081 of QXEO01001359.1, forward strand.
ACGACGAGTTTTCGGTCATGCCTCTCAAACATGTACAGAGTGTCATGGGCCTTCTAAATCACCTCGGATCCCTAAAACTGCGGGCAATAGCTCACGAAAACTTGCATAAACGCAAAAACAACGAGTTTTTTGTCATTCCTCTCTAAAATGTACGGACTGTCATATTCCTTGTAAATCTCCACGGAACCCCAAAACAATGGGCAATTGCTCACGAAAACGGCCCTAAAACGCAAAAATCATGAGCTTTTGGCCATGCCTCTCAAACAGGTACTGAGTGTCATGGACCTTGTAAATCAGTCCCAAACCCCAAAACTGTGGGCAATAGCTCATGAAAACGGCCCTAAAACGCAAAAACGACGAGTTTATTGTCATCCCTTTCAAAAATGTACTGAGTGTCATGGGCCTTGTAAATTACCTCGAAACCCCAAAACTGTGGGTAATAGCTCATGAAAACGTCCATAAACGCAAAAACGACGAGTTTTCTTTCATGCCTCTCAAACATGTACTGAGTGTCATGGGCCTTGTAAATCACCCCGACACCCCAAAACTATGGGCAATAAGCTCACGAAAATGGCCATAAACGCAAAAACGACCAGTTTTTTGTCATTCCTCTCTAAAATATACAGACTGTAATATTCCTTGAAAATCTCCACGGAACCCAAAACAATGGGCAATAGTTCACGAAAACGGGCCTAAAACGCAAAAACGATGAGTTTTTTGTCATGCCTCTCAAACATGCATTCATTGTCACGGACCTTGTAAATCAGTCCGGAATCCCAAAACTATGGGCAATAGCTCATGGAAATGGCCCTAAAATTGTCATGGGCCTTGTAAATCACCCTGGAACCCCAAAACTCTGGGCAATAGCTCATGAAAACAGCCAGTAAAGCAAAAACGACGAGTTTTCGGTCATTCCTCTCAAACATGTACAGAGTGTCATGGACCTTGTAAATCACCCCAGAACCCCAAAACTGCGGGCAATAGCTCATGAAGACGGCCATAAAGGCAAAAACAATGAGTTCTTTTTGTCATTCCTCTCTAAAATGTACAGACTATCATATTCCTTGTAAATCTCCACGGAACCCCAAAACAATGGGTAATAGCTCACGAAAACGGCCCTAAAATGCAAAAACGACGAGTTTTTAGTCATGCCTCTCAAACATGTATTGAGTGTCATGGACCTTGTAAATCGCCCCAAAACCCAAAGACTGTGGGCAATAGATCACGAAAATGGCCCATAAACACAAAAATGACAAGTTTTTCGTCATTCCTCTCTAAAATCTACAGACTATCTTATTCCTTGTAAATCTCCACAGAACCCCAAAACAATGGGCAATAGCTCATGAAGATGGCCCTAAAATGCAAAAACGACGAGTTTATTGTCATGCCTCTCAAACATGTACTGAGTGTCATGGACCCTGTAAATCAGTCTGGAACCCCAAAACTGTGGTTAATAGCTCATGAAAATAGCCATAAACGTAAAAATGACGAGTTTTTGGTCATGCCTCTCAAACATGTACTGAGTGTCATGGGCCTTGTAAATCACCCCGGCACCCCAAACCTGTGGGCAATAGCTCACGAAAACGGCCATAAACGCAAAACAACGAGTTTTTTTTGTCATTCCTCTCTAAAATGTAAAGACTATCATATTCCTTGTAAATCTCCACGGAACCCCATAACAATGAACAATAGCTCATGAAAACGGCTCTAAAACGCAAAAATGACGAGTTTTTGGTCATGCCTCTCAAACACGTACTGAGTGTCATGGGCCTTGTAAATCGCCCCAAAACCCCAAAACTTTGGGCAATAGCTCACGAAAATGGCCCTAAACGCAAAATTGACAAGTTTTTTCGTCATTCCTTTATGAAATCTGCAGACTGTCATATTCCTTGTAAATCTTCACGGAACCCCAAAACAATGGGCAATAACCCACGAAAATGGTCCTAAAACGTAAAAATGACGAGTTTTATTGTCATGCCTCTCAAACATGTACAAAGTGTCATGAACCTTGTAAATCAGTCCGAAACGCGAAAACTGTGGGCAATAGCTCATTGAAACGGCCCTAAAACGCAAAATCGATGAGTTCTTTGTCATCCCTCTCAAAAATGTACTGAGTGTCATGGGCCTTCTAAATCACCCTGGAACCCAAAACTGTGGGCAATAGCTCATGAAAACGGCCATAAATGCAAAAATGACGAGTTTTTGTCACTCCTCTCAAAAATGTACTCAGTGTCATGGGCCTTGTAAAGACCTCAAAACTGTGGGCAATAGCTCATGAAAACGGCCATAAAAGCAAAAACAACGAGTTTTCGGTCATGCCTCTCAAACATATACAGAGTGTCATGGGCCTTGTAAATCACCCCAAAACCCCAAAACTGCGGGCAATAGCTCACGAAAACGGCCATAAACGCAAAAACAACGAGTTTTTTTTGTCATTCCTCTCTAAAATGTACAGACCGTCATATTCCTTGTATATCTCCACGGAACCCCAAAACAATGGGCAATAGCTCACGAAAAGAGCCCTAAAACGCAAAAACGACGAGTTTTTGGCCATCCTCTCAAACAGGTACTGAGTGTCATGGACCTTGTAAATCAGTCCCGAACCCCAAAACTGTGGGCAATAGCTCATGAAAACGGCCCTAAAATGCAAAAACGCCGAGTTTATTGTGATCCCTTTGAAAAATGTACTGAGTGTCATGGGCCTTGTAAATTACCCCGGAACCCCAAAACTGTGGGCAATAGCTCATGAAAACGGCCATAAACGAAAAAAACGACGAGTTTTCGTTCATGCCTCTCAAACATGTACTGAGTGTCATGGGCCTTGTAAATCACCCTGGCACCCCAAAACTGTGGGCAATAGCTCACAAAAACGGCCATAAACGAAAAAACGACGAGTTTTTTTTGTCATTTCTCTCCAAAATGTACAGACTGTCATATTCCTTTAAAATCTCCACGAAACCCCAAAACAATGGGCAATAGCGCACGAAAACGGCCCTAAAACGCAAAAACGATGAGTTTTTTTGTCGTGCCTCTCAAACATGTATTGAGTCATGGAACTTGTAAATCAGTCCGGAACCCCAAAACTATGGGCAATGGCTCATGGAAACGGCCCTGAACACAAAAATGATGAGTTTGTTGTCATCCCTCTAAAAAATGTACTGAGTGTCATGGGCCTTGTAGATCACCCTGGAACCCCAAAACTGTGGGCAATAGCTCATGAAAACAGCCATAAAAGCAAAAAGGATGAGTTTTCGGTCATGCCTCTCAAACATGTACAGAGTGTCATGGGCCTAGTAAATCACCGCGGAACCCCAAAACTGCGGGCAATAGCTCACAAAAACGGCCATAAATGCAAAAACAACGAGTTTTTTTGTCATTCCTCTCTAAAATGTACAGACTGCCATATTCCTTCTAAATCTCCACAGAACGCCGAACCAATGGGCAATAGCTCACGAAAACGGCCCTAAAACGCAAAAACAACGAGTTTTTGGTCATGCCTCTCAAACATGTATTGAATGTCATGGACCTTGTAAATCGCCCCATAATCCCAAAACTATGGGCAATAGCTCACGAAAATGGCCCATAAATGCAAAAACGACAAGTTTTCGTCATTCCTCTCTAAAATCTAAATACTGTCATATTCCTTGTAAATCTCCAGGGAACCCCAAAACAATGGGCAATAGCTCACGAAAACGGCCCTAAAAGGCAAAAACGACGAGTTTTTTGTCATGCCTCTCAAACATGTACTGAGTGTCAAGGATCCTATAAATCAGTCTGAAACCCCAAAATTGTGGGTAATAGCTCATGAAAACGGCCATAACGCAAAAATGACAAGTTTTTGGTCATGTCTCTCAAACATGTACTGAGTGTCATGGGCCTTGTAAATCACCCCAGCAGCCCAAAACTGTGGGCAATAGCTCACGAAAACGGCCATAAACGCAAAAAAACGAGTTGTTTTTGTCATTCCTCTCTAAAATGTACAGATTGTCATATTCCTTGTAAATCGATGAGTTCTTTGTCATCCCTCTCAAAAATGTACTGAGTATCATGGGCCTTCTAAATCACCCTGGAACCCAAAACTGTGGGCAATAGCTCATGAAAACAGCCATAAACGCAAAAATGATGAGTTTTTGTTTATCCTCTCAAAAATGTACTCAGTGTCATGGGCCTTGTAAATGACCTCGAAACCCCAAAACTGTGGGCAATAGCTCACGAAAACGGCCATAAACATAATATGGACAAGTTTTTGGTCATGCCTCTCAAACATGTATTGAGTGTCCTAGGCCTTGTAAATCACCCCGGCACCCCAAAACTGTGGGCAATAGCTCACGAAAACGGCCATAAACGCAAAAATGACGAGTTTTTTTGTCATTCCTCTCCAAAATGTACAAACTGTCATATTCCTTGAAAATCTCCACGGAACCCAAAAACAATGGGCAATAGCTCACGAAAACGGTCCTAAAACGCAAAAACGATGAGTTTTTTGTCATGCCTCTCAAACATTTATTGAGTGTCATGGACCTTGTAAATCAGTCTGGAACCCCAAAACTGTGGACAATAGCTCATGGAAACGGCCCTAAAACACAAAAACAATGAGTTTGTTGTCATCCCTCTCAAAAATGTACTGAGTGTCATGGGCCTTGTAAATCACCCAAGAACCCCAAAACTGTGGGCAATAGCTCATGAAAACGGCCATAAAAGCAAAAACGACGAGTTTTCGGTCATGCCTCTCAAACATATACAGAGTCTCATGGGCCTTGTAAATCACCCCGGAACCCCAAAACTGCGGGCAATAGCTCACGAAAACGGCCATAAACGCAAAAACAACGAGTTTTTTTGTCATTCCTCTCTAAAATGTACAGACCGTCATATTCTTTGTATATATCCACGGTACCCCAAAACAATGGGCAATAGCTCACGAAAACAGCCCTAAAACGCAAACGACGAGTTTTTGGCCATGCCTCTCAAATAGGTACTGTGTGTCATGGACCTTGTAAATCAGTCCCGAACCCCAAAACTGTGGGCAATAGCTCATGAAAACGGCCCTAAAATGCAAAAACGATGAGTTTATTGTCATCCCTTTGAAAAATGTACTGAGTGCCATGGGCCTTGTAAATTACCCCGGAACCCCAAAACTGTGGGCAATAGCTCATGAAAATGGCCATAAATGCAAAAAACGACGAGTTTTCGTTCATGCCTCTCAAACATGTACTGAGTGTCATGGGCCTTGTAAATCACCCTAGCACCCCAAAACTGTGGGAATATCTCACAAAAACGGCCATAAACGCAAAAACGACGAGTTTTTTTGCCATTTCTCTCCAAAATGTACAGACTGTCATATTCCTTTAAAATTTCCACAGAACCCCAAAACAATGGGCAATAACGCACGAAAACGGCCCTAAAACGCAAAAACGATGAGTTTTTTGTCGTGCCTCTCAAACATGTATTGAGTCATGGAACTTGTAAATCAGTCCGGAACCCCAAAACTATGGGAAATGGCTCATGGAAACGGCCCTAAAACACAAAAAACGATGAGTTTGTTGTCATCCCTCTCAAAAATGTACTGAGTGTCATGGGCCTTGTAAATCACCCTGGAACCCCAAAACTGTGGGCAATAGCTCATGAAAACAGCCATAAAAGCAAAAAGGACAAGTTTTCGGTCATGCCTCTCAAACATGTACAGAGTGTCATGGGCCTGGTAAATCACCGCGGAACCCCAAAACTGCGGGCAATAGCTCACAAAAATGGCCATAAATGCAAAAACAACGAGTTTTTTTTGTCATTCCTCTCTAAAATGTACAGACTGTCATATTCCTTCTAAATCTCCACGGAACCCCAAAACAATGGGCAATAGCTCACGAAAATGGCCCTAAAACGCAAAAACGATGAGTTTTTGGTCATGCCTCTCAAACATGTATTGAATGTCATGGACCTTGTAAATCGCCCCAAAATCCCAAAACTATGGGCAATAGCTCACGAAAATGGCCCATAAATGTGAAAAACGACAAGTTTTCGTCATTCCTCTCTAAAATCTAAATACTGTCATATTCCTTGTAAATCTCCACGGAACCCCAAAACAATGGGCAATAGCTCACGAAAACGGCCCTAAAATGCAAAAACGACGAGTTTTTTTGTCATGCCTCTCAAACATGTACTGAGTGTCAAGGATCCTATAAATCAGTCCGAAACCCCAAAATTGTGGGTAATAGCTCATGAAAACGGCCATAACGCAAAAATGACAAGTTTTTGGTCATGTCTCTCAAACATGTACTGAGTGTCATGGGCCTTGTAAATCACCCCAGCACCCCAAAACTGTGGGCAATAGCTCACGAAAACGGCCATAAACGCAAAAAAACGAGTTGTTTTTGTCATTCCTCTCTAAAATGTACAGATTGTCATATTCCTTGTAAATCGATGAGTTCTTTGTCATCCCTCTCAAAAATGTACTGAGTATCATGGGCCTTCTAAATCACCCTGGAACCCAAAACTGTGGGCAATAGCTCATGAAAACAGCCATAAACGCAAAAATGATGAGTTTTTGTTTATCCTCTCAAAAATGTACTCAGTGTCATGGGCCTTGTAAATGACCTCAAAACCCCAAAACTTTGGGCAATAGCTCACAAAAACGGCCATAAACGTAATAACGACAAGTTTTTGGTCATGCCTCTCAAACATGTATTGAGTGTCCTGGGCCTTGTAAATCACCCCGGCACCCCAAAACTGTGGGCAATAGCTCATGAAAACGGCCATAAACGCAAAAACGACGAGTTTTTTGTCATTCCTCTCCAAAATGTACAAACTATCATATTCCTTGAAAATCTCCACAGAACCCCAAAACAATGGGCAATAGCTCACGAAAACGGTCCTAAAACGCAAAAACGATGAGTTTTTTATCATGCCTCTCAAGCATTTATTGAGTGTCATGGACCTTGTAAATCAGTCTGGAACCCCAAAACTGCGGACAATAGCTCATGGAAACGGCCCTAAAACACAAAAACTATGAGTTTGTTGTCATCCCTCTCAAAAATGTACTGAGTGTCATGGGCCTTGTAAATCACCCAAGAACCCCAAAACTGTGGGCAATAGCTCATGAAAACGGCCATAAAAGCAAAAACAACGAGTTTTCGGTCATGCCTCTCAAACATATACAGAGTGTCATGGGCCTTGTAAATCACCCCAGAACCCCAAAACTGCGGGCAATAGCTCATGAAAACGGCCATAAAGGCAAAAACAACGAGTTCTTTTTGTCATTCCTCTCTAAAATGTATAGACTATCATATTCCTTGTAAATCTCCACGGAACCCCAAAATAATGGGTAATAGCTCACGAAAACGGCCCTAAAATACAAAAACGACTAGTTTTTTGTCATGCCTCTCAAACATGTATTGAGTGTCATGGACCTTGTAAATCGCCCCAAAACCCAAAAACTGTGGGCAATAGATCACGAAAATGGCCCATAAACACAAAAAAGACAAGTTTTTCGTCATTCCTCTCTAAAATCTACAGACTATCTTATTCCTTGTAAATCTCCACGGAACCCCAAAACAATGGGCAATAGCTCACGAAGATGGCCCTAAAACGCAAAAACGACGAGTTTATTGTCATGCCTCTCAAACATGTACTGAGTGTCATGGACCCTGTAAATCAGTCTGGAACCCCAAAACTGTGGTTAATAGCTCATGAAAACAGCCATAAACGCCAAAATGACCAGTTTTTGGTCATGCCTCTCAAACATGTACTAAGTGTCATGGGCCTTGTAAATCACCCCGCACCCCAAACCCGTGGGCAATAGCTCATGAAAACGGCCATAAACGCAAAACAACGAGTTTTTTTGTCATTCCTCTCTAAAATGTAAAGACTATCATATTCCTTGTAAATCTCCACGGAACCCCATAACAATGAACAATAGCTCATGAAAATGGCCCTAAAACGCAAAAATGACGAGTTTTTGGTCATGCCTCTCAAACACGTACTGAGTGTCATGGGCCTTATAAATCGCCCCAAAACCTCAAAACTTTGGGCAATAGCTCACGAAAATGGCCCTAAACGCAAAATTGACAAGTTTTTTCGTCATTCCTTTATGAAATCTGCAGACTATCATATTCCTTGTAAATCTCCACGGAACCCCAAAACAATGGGCAATAACCCACGAAAATGGTCCTAAAACGTAAAAATGACGAGTTTTATTGTCATGCCTCTCAAACATGTACAAAGTGTCATGAACCTTGTAAATCAGTCCGAAACGCGAAAACTGTGGGCAATAGCTCATGGAAACGGCCCTAAAACGCAAAATCGATGAGTTCTTTGTCATCCCTCTCAAAAATGTACTGAGTGTCATGGGCCTTCTAAATCACCCTGGAACCCAAAACTGTGGGCAATAGCTCATGAAAACGGCCATAAACGCAAAAATGATGAGTTTTGTCACTCCTCTCAAAAATGTACTCAGTGTCATGGGCCTTGTAAAGACCTCAAAACCCCAAAACTGCGGGCAATAGCTCACGAAAACGGCCATAAACGTAATAATGACGAGTTTTTGGTCATGCCTCTCAAACTTGTATTGAGTGTCCTGGGCCTTGTAAATCACCCCGGCACCCCAAAACTGTGGGCAATAGCTCACGAAAACGGCCATAAACGCAAAAACGACGAGTTTTTTGTCATTCCTCTCCAAAATGTACAAACTGTCATATTCCTTGAAAATCTCCACGGAACCCCAAAACAATGGGCAATAGCTCACGAAAACGGTCCTAAAACGCAAAAACGATGAGTTTTTTTATCATGCCTCTCAAAAATGTACTGAGTGTCATGGACCTTGTAAATCAGTCTGGAACCCCAAAACTGTGGACAATAGCTCATGGAAACGGCCCTAAAACACAAAAACTATGAGTTTGTTGTCATCCCTCTCAAAAATGTACTGAGTGTCATGGGCCTTGTAAATCACCCAAGAACCCCAAAACTGTGGGCAATAGCTCATGAAAACGGCCATAAAAGCAAAAACGACGAGTTTTCGGTCATGCCTCTCAAACATATACAGAGTGTCATGGGCCTTGTAAATCACCCCGGAACCCCAAAACTGCGGGCAATAGCTCACGAAAACGGCCATAAACGCAAAAACAACGAGTTTTTTTTGTCATTCCTCTCTAAAATGTACAGACCGTCATATTCTTTGTATATATCCACGGTACCCCAAAACAATGGGCAATAGCTCACGAAAACAGCCCTAAAACGCAAAAACGACGAGTTTTTGGCCATGCCTCTCAAACAGGTACTGAGTGTCATGGACCTTGTAAATCAGTCCCGAACCCCAAAACTGTGGGCAATAGCTCATGAAAACGGCCCTAAAATGCAAAAACGATGAGTTTATTGTCATCCCATTGAAAAATGTACTGAGTGTCATGGGCCTTGTAAATTACCCCGGAACCCCAAAACTATGGGCAATAGCTCATGAAAACGGCCATAAACGCAAAAACGACGAGTTTTTTTGTCATTTCTCTCCAAAATGTACAGACTGTCATATTTCTTTAAAATCTCCACGGAACCCCAAAACAATGGGCAATAGCGCACGAAAACGGCCCTAAAATGCAAAAACGATGAGTTTTTTTGTCGTGCCTCTCAAACATGTATTGAGTGTCATGGGCCTTGTAAATCACCCCGACACCCCAGAACTTTGGGCAATAAGCTCACGAAAACGTCCATAAACGCAAAAACGACAAGTTTTTTGTCATTCCTCTCTAAAATATACAGACTGTCATATTCCTTGAAAATCTCCACGGAACCCAAAACAATGGGCAATAGTTCACGAAAATGGGCCTAAAACGCAAAAATGAAGAGTTTTTTGTCATGCCTCTCAAACATGCATTGATTGTCACGGACCTTGTAAATCAGTCCGGAATCCCAAAACTATGGGCAATAGCTCACGAAAACGGCCATAAAAGCAAAAAAACGACGAGTTTTCGGTCAAGCCTCTCAAACATGTACAGAGTGTCATGGGCCTTGTATATCACACCGGAACCCCAAAACTGCGGGCAATAGCTCACGAAAATGGCCATAAACACAAAAACAAGGAGTTTTTTGTCATTCCTCTCTAAAATGTACAGACTGGCATATTCCTTGTAAATCTCCACGGAACCCCAAAACAATGGGCAATAGCTCACGAAAATGGCCCTAAAATGCAAAAACGACGAGTTTTTGGTCATGTCTCTCAAACATGTACTGAGTGTCATGGGCCTTTTAAATCGCCCCAAAACCCCAAAACTGTGGGCAATAGCTCACAAAAATGGCCATCAACGCAAAAATGACAAGTTTTTTTGTCACTCCTCTCTAAAATCTACAGACTGTCATATTCCCTGTAAATCTCCACAGAACCCCAAAACAATGGGCAATAGCTCACGAAAACGGCCCTAAAATGCAAAAACAACAAGTTTTTCGTCATGCCTCTCAAACATGTACTGAGTGTCATGGACCCTGTAAATCAGTCCGGAACCCCAAAACTGTGGATAATAGCTCATGAAAACGGCCATAAACGCAAAAAAATGACGAGTTTTTAGTTATGCCTCTGAAATTTGTACTGAGTGTCATGGGCCATGTAAATCACCCTGGCCCAAAACTGTGTGCAATAGCTCACAAAAATGGCCATAAACGCAAAAACAACGAGTGTTTTTGTCATTCCTCTCTAAAATGTACAAACTGTCATATTCCTTGTAAATTTCCACTGAACCCCAAAACAATGGGCAATAGCTCCTGAAAATGGCCCTAAAACGCAAAAATGATGAGTTTTTGGTCATGCCTCTCAAACACGTACTGAGTGTCATGGGCCTTGTAAATCGCCCCAAAAGCCCGAAACTGTGGGCAATAGCTCACGAAAATGGCCATAAACACAAAATTGACAAGTTTTTTCGTCATTCGTCTATAAAATCTGCAGACTGTCATATTCCTTGCAAATCTCCACGGAGCCCCAAAACAATGGGCAATAACCCACAAAAATGGCCCTAAAACATAAAAATGACGAGTTTTATTGTCATGCCTCTCAAACATGTACTAAGTGTTATGGAACTTGTAAATCAATCCGAAACGACAAAACTGTGGGCAATGGCTCATGGAAACGGCCATAAAATGCAAAATCGATGAGTTCTTTGTCATCCCTCTCAAAAATGTACTGAGTGTCATGGGCCTTCTAAATCACCCTGGAACCCAAAAGTGTGGGCAGTAGCTCATGAAAACGGTCATAAACACAAAAATGACGAGTTTTTGTCACTCCCCTAAAAAATGTACTGAGTGTCATGGGCCTTGTAAATGACCTCGGAACCCCAAAACTGCGGGCAATAGCTCACGAAAACGGCCATAAACGCAAAAACGATGAGTTTTTTGTCATGCCTCTCAAACATGTATTGAGTGTCCTGGGCCTTGTAAATCACACCAGCACCCCAAAACTGTGGGCAATAGTTCACGAAAACGGCCATAAACGCAAAAACGACGAGTTTTTTTTGTCATTCCTCTCCAAAATGTACAAACTGTCATATTCCTTGAAAATCTACACAGAACCCCAAAACAATGGCCATAGCTCACGAAAACAGTCCTAAAACGCAAAAACGATGACTTTTTTTGTCATGCCTCTCAAACATTTATTGAGTGTCATGGATCTTGTAAATCAGTCCGGAACCCCAAAACTATGGGCAATAGCTCATGGAAACGGCCCTAAAACACAAAAACGATGAGTTTGTTGTCATCCCTCTCAAAAATGTACTGAGTGTCATGGGCCTTGTAAATCACCCTAGAACCCCAAAACTATGGGCAATAGCTCATGAAAATGGCCCTAAAATGCAAAAACGCCGAGTTTATTGTGATCCCTTTGAAAAATGTACTGAGTGTCATGGGCCTTGTAAATTACCCCGGAACCCCAAAACTGTGGGCAATAGCTCATGAAAACGGCCTTCTAAATCACCTCGGAACCCTAAAACTGCGGGCAATAGCTCATGAAAACTTGCATAAACGCAAAAACAACGAGTTTTTTGTCATTCCTCTCTAAAATGTACAGACTGTCATATTCCTTGTAAATCTCCACGGAACCCCAAAACAATGGGCAATTGCTCACGAAAACGGCCCTAAAACGCAAAAACGATGAGTTTTTGGCCATGCCTCTCAAACAGGTACTGAGTGTCATGGACCTTGTAAATCAGTCCCGAACCCCAAAACTGTGGGCAATAGCTCATGAAAACGGCCCTAAAACGCAAAAACGACGAGTTTATTGTCATCCCTTTCAAAAATGTACTGAGTGTCATGGGCCTTGTAAATTACCTCGGAACCCCAAAACTGTGGGCAATAGCTCATGAAAACGTCCATAAACGCAAAAACGACGAGTTTTCTTTCATGCCTCTCAAACATGTACTGAGTGTCATGGGCCTTGTAAATCACCCCGACACCCCAAAACTATGGGCAATAAGCTCACGAAAATGGCCATAAACGCAAAAACGACAAGTTTTTTGTCATTCCTCTCTAAAATATACAGACTGTCATATTCCTTGAAAATCTCCACGGAACCCAAAACAATGGGCAATAGTTCACGAAAACGGGCCTAAAACGCAAAAACGATGAGTTTTTTGTCATGCCTCTCAAACATGCATTCATTGTCACGGACCTTGTAAATCAGTCCGGAATCCCAAAACTATGGGCAATAGCTCATGGAAATGGCCCTAAAACTGTCATGGGCCTTGTAAATCACCCTGGATCCCCAAAACTCTGGGCAATAGCTCATGAAAACAGCCATAAAAGCAAAAACGACGAGTTTTTGGCCATTCCTCTCAAACATGTATAGAGTGTCATGGGCCTTGTAAATCACCCCAGAACCCCAAAACTGCGGGCAATAGCTCATGAAAACGGCCATAAAGGCAAAAACAACGAGTTCTTTTTGTCATTCCTCTCTAAAATGTACAGACTATCATATTCCTCGTAAATCTCCACGGAACCCCAAAACAATGGGTAATAGCTCACGAAAACGGCCCTAAAATGCAAAAACGACGAGTTTTTTGTCATGCCTCTCAAACATGTATTGAGTGTCATGGACCTTGTAAATCGCCCCAAAACCCAAAAACTGTGGGCAATAGATCACGAAAATGGCCCATAACCACAAAAATGACAAGTTTTTCGTCATTCATCTCTAAAATCTACAGACTATCTTATTCCTTGTAAATCTCCACGGAACCCCAAAACAATGGGCAATAGCTCACGAAGATGGCCCTAAAACGCAAAAATGACGAGTTTATTATCATGCCTCTCAAACATGTACTGAGTGTCATGGACCCTGTAAATCAGTCTAGAACCCAAAAACTGTGGTTACTAGCTCATGAAAACAGCCATAAACGCAAAAATGACGAGTTTTTGGTCATGCCTCTCAAACATGTACTGAGTGTCATGGGCCTTGTAAATCACCCCGGCACCCCAAACCCGTGGGCAATAGCTCACGAAAACGGCCATAAACGCAAAACAACGAGTTTTTTTGTCATTCCTCTCTAAAATGTAAAGACTGTCATATTCCTTGTAAATCTCCACGGAACCCCATAACAATGAACAATAGCTCATGAAAACGGCCCTAAAACGCAAAAATGACGAGTTTTTGGTCATGCCTCTCAAACACGTACTGAGTGTCATGGGCCTTGTAAATCGCCCCAAAACCCCAAAACTTTGGGCAATAGCTCACGAAAATGGCCCTAAACGCAAAATTGACAAGTTTTTTCGTCATTCCTTTATGAAATCTGCAGACTGTCATATTCCTTGTAAATCTCCACGGAACCCCAAAACAATGGGCAATAACCCACGAAAATGGTCCTAAAACGTAAAAATGACGAGTTTTATTGTCATGCCTCTCAAACATGTACAAAGTGTCATGAACCATGTAAATCAGTCCGAAACGTGAAAACTGTGGGCAATAGCTCATGGAAACGGCCCTAAAACGCAAAATCGATGAGTTCTTTGTCATCCCTCTCAAAAATGTACTGAGTGTCATGGGCCTTCTAAATCACCCTGGAACCCAAAACTGTGGGCAATAGCTCATGAAAACGGCCATAAACACAAAAATGATGAGTTTTTGTCACTCCTCTCAAAAATGTACTCAATGTCATGGGCCTTGTAAAGACCTCAAAACCCCAAAACTGCGGTCAATAGCTCACGAAAACGGCCATAAACGTAATAACGACGAGTTTTTGGTCATGCCTCTCAAACTTGTATTGAGTGTCCTGGGCCTTGTAAATCACCCCGGCACCCCAAAACTGTGGGCAATAGCTCACGAAAACGGCCATAAACGCAAAAACGACGAGTTTTTTGTCATTCCTCTCCAAAATGTACAAACTGTCATATTCCTTGAAAATCTCCACGGAACCCCAAAACAATGGGCAATAGCTCACGAAAACGGTCCTAAAACGCAAAAACGATGAGTTTTTTATCATGCCTCTCAAAAATGTACTAGGTGTCATGGACCTTGTAAATCAGTCTGGAACCCCAAAACTGTGGACAATAGCTCATGGAAACGGCCCTAAAACACAAAAACTATGAGTTTGTTGTCATCCCTCTCAAAAATGTACTGAGTGTCATGGGCCTTGTAAATCACCCAAGAACCCCAAAACTGTGGGCAATAGCTCATGAAAACGGCCATAAAAGCAAAAACAACGAGTTTTCGGTCATGCCTCTCAAACATATACAGAGTGTCATGGGCCTTGTAAATCACCCTGAAACCCCAAAACTGCGAGCAATAGCTCACGAAAACGGCCATAAACGCAAAAACAACGAGTTTTTTTTGTCATTCCTCTCTAAAATGTACAGACCGTCATATTCCTTGTATATCTCCACGGAACCCCAAAACAATGGGCAATAGCTCACGAAAACAGCCCTAAAACGCAAAAACGACGAGTTTTTGGCCATGCCTCTCAAACAGGTACTGAGTGTCATGGACCTTGTAAATCAGTCCCGAACCCCAAAACTGTGGGCAATAGGTCATGAAAACGGCCCTAAAATGCAAAAACGACGAGTTTATTGTCATCCCTTTGAAAAATGTACTGAGTGTCATGGGCCTTGTAAATTACCCCGGAACCCCAAAACTGTGGGCAATAGCTCATGAAAACGGCCATAAACGCAAGAACGACGAGTATTCGTTCATGCCTCTCAAACATGTACTGAGTGTCATGGGCCTTGTAAATCACCCTGGCACCCCAAAACTGTGGGCAATAGCTCACAAAAATGGCCATAAACGCAAAAACGACGAGTTTTTTTGTCATTTCTCTCCAAAATGTACAGACTGTCATATTCCTTTAAAATCTCCACGGAACCCCAAAACAATGGGCAATAGCACACGAAAACGGCCCTAAAACGCAAAAACGATGAGTTTTTTTGTCGTGCCTCTCAAACATGTATTGAGTCATGGAACTTGTAAATCAGTCCGGAACCCCAAAACTATGGGCAATGGCTCATGGAAACGGCCCTAAAACACAAAAACGATGAGTTTGTTGTCATCCCTCTCAAAAATGTACTGAGTGTCATGGGCCTTGTAAATCACCCTGGAACCCCAAAACTGTGGGCAATAGCTCATGAAAACAGCCATAAAAGCAAAAAGGACGAGTTTTTGGTCATGCCTCTCAAACATGTACAGAGTGTCATGGGCCTGGTAAATCACCGCGGAACCCCAAAACTGCGGGCAATAGCTCACAAAAACGGCCATAAATGCAAAAACAACGAGTTTTTTTGTCATTCCTCTCTAAAATGTACAGACTGCCATATTCCTTCTAAATCTCCACGGAACCCCCAAAACAATGGGCAATAGCTCACGAAAACGGCCCTAAAATGCAAAAACGACGAGTTTTTGGTCATGCCTCTAAAACATGTATTGAATGTCATGGACCTTGTAAATCGCCCCAAAATCCCAAAACTATGGGCAATAGCTCACGAAAATGGCCCATAAATGCAAAAACGACAAGTTTTCGTCATTCCTCTCTAAAATCTAAATACTGTCATATTCCTTGTAAATCTCCACGGAACCCCAAAACAATGGGCAATAGCTCACGAAAACGGCCCTAAAATGCAAAAACGACGAGTTTTTTGTCATGCCTCTCAAACATGTACTGAGTGTCAAGGACCCTATAAATCAGTCCGAAACCCCAAAATTGTGGGTAATAGCTCATGAAAACGGCCATGACGCAAAAATGACAAGTTTTTGGTCATGTCTCTCAAACATGTACTGAGTGTCATGGGCCTTGTAAATCACCCCGGCACCCCAAAACTGTGGGCAATAGCTCACGAAAACGGCCATAAACGCAAAAAAACGAGTTGTTTTTGTCATTCCTCTCTAAAATGTACAGATTGTCATATTCCTTGTAAATCGATGAGTTCTTTGTCATCCCTCTCAAAAATGTACTGAGTATCATGGGCCTTCTAAATCACCCTGGAACCCAAAACTGTGGGCAATAGCTCATGAAAACAGCCATAAACGCAAAAATGATGAGTTTTTGTTACTCCTCTCAAAAATGTACTCAGTGTCATGGGCCTTGTAAATGACCTCGAAACCCCAAAACTGTGGGCAATAGCTCATGAAAACGTCCATAAACGTAATAACGACAAGTTTTTGGTCATGCCTCTCAAACATGTATTGAGTGTCCTGGGCCTTGTAAATCACCCCGCCACCCCAAAACTGTGGGCAATAGCTCACGAAAACGGCCATAAACGCAAAAATGACGAGTTTTTTTGTCATTCCTCTCCAAAATGTACAAACTGTCATATTCCTTGAAAATCTCCACGGAACCCAAAAACAATGGGCAATAGCTCACGAAAACGGTCCTAAAACGCAAAAACGATGAGTTTTTTGTGATGCCTCTCAAACATTTATTGAGTGTCATGGACCTTGTAAATCAGTCTGGAACCCCAAAACTGTGGACAATAGCTCATGGAAACGGCCCTAAAACACAAAAACAATGAGTTTGTTGTCATCCCTCTCAAAAATGTACTGAGTGTCATGGGCCTTGTAAATCACCCAAGAACCCCAAAACTGTGGGCAATAGCTCATGAAAACGGCCATAAAAGCAAAAACGACGAGTTTTCGGTCATGCCTCTCAAACATATACAGAGTGTCATGGGCCTTGTAAATCACCCCGGAACCCCAAAACTGCGGGCAATAGCTCATGAAAACGGCCATAAACGCAAAAACAACGAGTTTTTTTTGTCATTCCTCTCTAAAATGTACAGACTGTCATATTCTTTGTATATATCCACGGTACCCCAAAACAATGGGCAATAGCTCACGAAAACAGCCCTAAAACGCAAAAACGACGAGTTTTTGGCCATGCCTCTCAAACAGGTACTGAGTGTCATGGACCTTGTAAATCAGTCCAGAACCCCAAAACTGTGGGCAATAGCTCATGAAAACGGCCCTAAAATGCAAAAACGACGAGTTTATTGTCATCCCTTTGAAAAATGTACTGAGTGTCATGGGCCTTGTAAATTACCCCGGAACCCCAAAACTGTGGGCAATAGCTCATGAAAACGGCCATAAACGCAAAAACGACAAGTTTTCGTTCATGCCTCTCAAACATGTACAGACTGTCATATTCTTTGTATATATCCACGGTACCCCAAAACAATGGGCAATAGCTCACGAAAACAGCCCTAAAACGCAAAAACGACGAGTTTTTGGCCATGCCTCTCAAACAGGTACTGAGTGTCATGGACCTTGTAAATCAGTCCAGAACCCCAAAACTGTGGGCAATAGCTCATGAAAACGGCCCTAAAATGCAAAAACGACGAGTTTATTGTCATCCCTTTGAAAAATGTACTGAGTGTCATGGGCCTTGTAAATTACCCCGGAACCCCAAAACTGTGGGCAATAGCTCATGAAAACGGCCATAAAGGCAAAAACGACAAGTTTTCGTTCATGCCTCTCAAACATGTACTGAGTGTCATGGGCCTTGTAAATCACCCTGGCACCCCAAAACTGTGGGCAATAGCTCACAAAAATGGCCATAAACGCAAAAACGATGAGTTTTTTTGTCATTTCTCTCCAAAATGTACAGACTGTCATATTCCTTTAAAATCTCCACGGAACCCCAAAACAATGGGCAATAGCGCACGAAAACGGCCCTAAAACGCAAAAACGATGAGTTTTTTTGTCGTGCCTCTCAAACATGTATTGAGTCATGGAACTTGTAAATCAGTCTGGAACCCCAAAACTATGGGCAATGGCTCATGGAAACGGCCCTAAAACACAAAAACGATGAGTTTGTTGTCATCCCTCTCAAAAATGTACTGAGTGTCATGGGCCTTGTAAATCACTCTGGAACCCCAAAACTATGGGCAATAGCTCATGAAAACAGCCATAAAAGCAAAAAGGATGAGTTTTCGGTCATGCCTCTCAAACATGTACAGAGTGTCATGGGCCTGGTAAATCACCGCGGAACCCCAAAACTACGGGCAATAGCTCACAAAAACGGCCATAAATGCAAAAACAACGAGTTTTTTTGTCATTCCTCTCTAAAATGTACAGACTGTCATATTCCTTGTAAATCTCCACGGAACCCCAAAACAATGGGCAATAGCTCACGAAAATAGCCCTAAAACGCCAAAACGACGAGTTTTTGGTCATGCCTCTCAAACATGTATTGAATGTCATGGACCTTGTAAATCGCCCCAAAATCCCAAAACTATGGGCAATAGCTCACGAAAATGGCCCATAAATGCAAAAACGACAAGTTTTCGTCATTCCTCTCTAAAATCTAAATACTGTCATATTCCTTGTAAATCTCCACGGAACCCCAAAACAATGGGCAATAGCTCACGAAAACGGCCCTAAAATGCAAAAACGACGAGTTTTTTGTCATGCCTCTCAAACATGTACTGAGTGTCAAGGATCCTGTAAATCAGTCCAAAACCCAAAAACTGTGGGTAATAGCTCATGAAAACGGCCATGACGCAAAAATGACAAGTTTTTGGTCAAGTCTCTCAAACATGTACTGAGTGTCATGGGCCTTGTAAATCACCCCGGCACCCCAAAACTGTGGGCAATAGCTCACAAAAACGGCCATAAACGCAAAAAAACGAGTTGTTTTTGTAATTCCTCTGTAAAATGTACAGACTGTCATATTCCTTGTAAATCTCCACGGAACCCCAAAACAATGGGCAGTACCTCATGGAAACGGCCCTAAAACATAAAACGGACGAGTTTTTGGTCATGCCTCTCAAACACGTATTGAGTGTCATGGGCCTTGTAAATCGCCCCGAAACCCCAAAACTTTGGGAAATAGCTCCCGAAAATGGCCATAAATGCAAAATTGTCAAGTTTTTTCGTCATTCCTTTATCAGCAGACTGTTATATTCCTTGTAAATCTCCACGGAACCCCAAAACAATGGGCAATAACCCACGAAAATGGTCCTAAAACGTAAAAATGATGAGTTTTGTTGTCATGCCTCTCAAACAAGTACTAAGTGTCATGAACCTTGTAAATCAGTCTGAAACCCCAAAACTATGGGCAATAGCTCATGTAAACGGCCCTAAAACGCAAAATCAATGAGTTTTTTGTCATCCCTCTCAAAAATGTACTGAGTGTCATGGGCCTTCTAAATCACCCTCGAACCCAAAACTGTGGGCAATAGCTCATGAAAACGGCCATAAACGTAAACATGACGAGTTTTTGTCACTCCTTTCAAAAATGTACTGAGTGTCATGGGCCTTGTAAATGACCTCGGAACCCCAAAATTGCGGGCAATAACTCACGAAAACGGCCATCAACGCAAAAACGACGAATTTTCGGTCATGCCTCTCAAACATGTACTGAGTGTGATGGGCCTTGTAAATCACCCCGACACCCCAAAACTGTGGGCAATAGCTCACGAAAACGACCATAAACGCAAAAACGTCGAGTTTTTTGTCATTCCTCTCTCAAATATACAGATTGTCATATTCCTTGTAAATCTCCACGGAACCCCAAAACAATGGGCAATAGCTCACAAGAACGGCCCTAAAACGCAAAAACGATGAGTTTTTGGTCATGCCTCTCAAACATGTACTGAGTGTCATGGACCTTGTAAATCACCCCAAAACCCCAAAACTGTGGGCAATAGCTCACGAAAATGGCCATAAACGCAAAAATGACAAGTTTTTTCGTCATTCCTCTCTAAAATCTATAGACTGTCATATTCCTTGTATATCTCCACGGAACCCCAAAACAATGGGCAATAGCTCACGAAAACGGCCCTAAAACACAAAAACGATGAGTTTTTTTGTCATGCCTCTCAAACATGTACTGAGTGTCATGCACCTTGTAAATTAGTCCGGAACCCCAAAACTGTGGGTAATAGCTCATGAAAACGGCCATAAAAGCAAAAACGATGACTTTTCGATCATGCCTCTCAAACATGTACTGAGTGTCATGGGCCTTGTAAATCTCCCCGGAACCCCAAAATTGTGGGCAATAGCTCACGAAAACGGCCATAAACGCAAAAACAACGAGTTTTGTTGTCATTCCTCTCTAAAATGTACAGACTGCCATATTCCTTGTAAATCTCCGCAGAACCCCAAAACAATGGGCAATAGCTCATGAAAACGGCCCTAAAACGCAAAAACGACGAGTTTTTAGTCATGCCTCTCAAACATGTATTGAGTCATGGAAATAGCTCACAAAAATGGGCAATAGCTCACGAAAATGGCCATAAACGCAAAATTGACAAGTATTTTTGTCATTCCTCTATAAAATCTGTAGACTGTCATATTTCTTGTAAATCTCCACGGAACCCCAAAACAATTGGCAATAACCCACGAAAATGGACCTAGAACGTAAAAATGATGAGTTTTATTGTCATGCCTCTCAAACATGTACTAAGTTTCATGGACCTTGTAAATCAGTCTGAAACCCCAAAACTGTGGGCAATAGATCATGGAAACGGCCCTAAAACAAAAAATCGATGAGTTCTTTGTCATCCCTCTCAAAAATGTACTGAGTGTCATGGGCCTTCTAAATCACCCTAGAACCCAAAACTGTGGGCAATAGCTCATGAAAACGGCCATAAACGCAAAAATTACGAGTTTTTGTCACTCCTCTTAAAAATATACTGAGTGTCATGGGCCTTATAAATGACCTCGAAACCCCAAAACTGTGCGCAATAGCTCACGAAAATGGTCATAAAGGAAAAACGACGAGTTTTCAGTCATGCCTCTCAAACATGTACTGAGTGTCATGGGCCTTGTAAATCACCCCGGCAACCCAAAACTGTGGGCAATAGCTCACAAAAATGGCCATAAGCGCAAAAACGACGAGTTTTTTGTCATTCCTCTCCAAAATGTACAGACTATCATATTCCTTGTAAATCTCCAGGGAACCCCGAAAAAATTCTCACGAAAATGACCCTAAAATGCAAAAATGATGAGTTTTTGGTCATGCCTCTCCAAAAACATGTACTGAGTGTCATCGACCTTGTAAATCACTGCGGAACCCCAAAACTGTGGGCAATAGCTCATGAAAATGGCCATAAACGTAAAAACGACGAGTTTTCGGTCATGACTATAAAACATGTATTGAGTGTCATGGGCCTTGTAAATCACCTCGGAACCCCAAAACTGTGGGCAATAGCTCACAAAAACGGCCATAAACACAAAAACGACGAGTTTTTGGTCATGCCTCTCAAACATGTACTGAGTGTCATGGACCTTGTAAATCACTCCGGAACCCCAAAACTATGGGCAATAGCTCACGAAAATGGCTATAAAATGCAAAAATGACGAGTTTTTTTGTCATCCCTTTCTAAAATGTACAGATTTACATATTCCTTGTAAATCGCCCCGGAACCCCAAAACTGTGGGCAATAGCTCACAAAAACGGCAATAAACGAAAAAACTACAAGATTTTCTTTATTCCTCTCTAAATCTGTAGATTGTCATATTCCTTGTAAATCTCCACAGAACCCCAAAACAATGGGCAATAGCTCACAAAAATGGGCCTAAAACACAAAAACGACGAGTTTTTTTGTCATGCCTCTCAAACATGTACTGAGTGTCATGGACCTTGTAAATTAGTCCGGAACCCCAAAACTGTGGGCAATAGATCATGGAAACGGCCCTAAAACGCAAAAATGATGAGTTTTTTGTCATCCCTCTCAAAAATGTACTGAGTGTCATGGGCCTTGTAAATCACCCTGGAACCCAAAAACTATGGGCAATAGCTCATGAAAACGGTGACAAACGCAAAAATGACAAGTTTTTGGTCATGCCTCTCAAACATGTACAGAGTGTCATGGGCCTTGTAAATCACCCCAGAACCCCAAAACTGTGGGCAATAGCTCACGAAAACGGCCATAAACGCAAAAACAACGAGTTTTTTGTCATTCCTCTCTAAAATGTATGGACTGTCATATTCCTTGTAAATCTGCACAGAACCCCAAAACAATGGGCAATAGCTCACGAAAACGGCCCTAAAACGCAAAAATGATGAGTTTTTGGTCATGCCTCTCAAACAGGTACTGAGTGTTATGGACCTTGTAAATCAGTCCGGAACCCCAAAACTGTGGGCAATAGCTCATGAAAACGGCCCTAAAATGCAAAAATGACGAGTTTATTGTCATCCCTTTCAAAAATGTACTGAGTGTCATGGGCCTTGTAAATTACCCCAGAACCCCAAAACTATGGGCAATAGCTCATGAAACGGCCATAAACGCAAAAATGATGAGTTTTTGGTCATGCCTCTCAAACATGTACAGAGTGTCATGGGCCTTGTAAATCACCCCGAAACCCCAAAACTGTGGGCAATAGCTCATTAAATTTCCCATACAACGTGAAAGCAGAGAGTTTTTTGTTGTGCGTCTCAAACATCACATAGACCTTGTAAATCACACTGGAACCCCAAAATTGTAGGCAAAAGCTCACGAAAACGACCATAAACACGAAAATGGAGAGGTTTTTGTCATGTCTGTCAAACATGTACATTTTGTCATATTTCGTGTAAATCGCCCCAGAACTCCAAAACTGTGGGCAATAGCTCACGAAAAGGGCCATAAACACAAAAACAACACATTTTTGGTGATGCCTCTTAAGCATGTACCGATTGTTATGGGCCTTGTAAATCGCCCCAGGACCCCAAAATTGTGGGCAATAGCTCCGAAATCGCCCATAAAACACAAAAAACGGAAAGTTTTTGTCGTGTCTCTCAAACATCACATAGACCTCGTAAATCGTACTGGAACCCCCAAAACTGTGGGCAATAGCTCACGAAAATGACCATAAACGCGAAAATAAAGAGTTTTTTGTCATGCCTCTCAAACATGTACATTTTGTCATATTTTGTGAAAATCGCCCCGGAACCAAAAACCGTGTGCAATAGCTCACGAAGCGGCTATAAAACACGAAAATGACAAGTTTTTGGTGATGCCTCTTAAGCATGTACCGATTGTTATGGGCCTTGTAAATCGCCCCAGAACCCTAGAATTGTGGGCAATAGCTCACGAAATTGCCCATAAAACATGAAAATAGAGAGTTTTTTGTCGTGCCTCTGAAACATCATAGACTTCATAAATCGCCTCAGAACCCCAAGACTATGGGCAATAGCTCACAAAAACTGCCATAAAACATGAAAACGACGAGTTTTTGGTGATGCCTCTTAAACATGTACCGATTGTTATGGGCCTTGTAAATCGTCCTAGAACCCTAAAATTGTGGTCAATAGCTCACAAAATCACTCATAAAACACGAAAATTATGTGTTTTTTTATCATGCCTCTCAAACATCAGATAGACCTCGTAAATCGCACCGGAACCCCAAAAATGGGGGTTGGCGCTGCAATTTTTAGGAAGCTATCATTTGATTTTCTTGGGAGGAATCGAGGAGATGATGCCCCTTTGTGAGGGGCCACGCAGGGTGTGATGCATAGAGTGACGGTGATAGAATATGCCGGCTAAGATTAAAGCCCGTACAGTTTGCTCCTATGATGCATCACAACCGCAGGGAGAATTCATTTGTTCCCAAGAGAAAATAAAATAAAATTGTAGGGCCAATCTAATCATCACACCTCTCCAATTCAGAGTTTGTTCCGAATTGAACAGGTGGAATATTAATTGTATAGATGTATTTGCATGCTTAACTGGTTGTCTGGTTCGAAGATTTGAGAAAAATTATGATTTTCAATATCAACGTGGATTTTCTACCACGGTGGTTATTTGTGCAAATCGTTCTTGACGTTGACTATAGAGAGCAAGATACTAAATTGCCTAGGTGCTATCTTTCGGACGCCACGCATTCCGTTTGCATGTAAAAAAATAGCTCATTGTCCGGATGGCTGCATGATGCAATGGATGGTTAGGTGCGTTGCTCCTGCCATGCATCCCGACCACCCCGCTTGACGAAACAGGCTTTCGCCCCGCTTTATAAATAAAGCCAAACGGCCAAACCGATACAAAGTGATGAGAGAACCCTCTTACAAAGCAGAACAAAGATAAGAATAAAAACAGGAGAGATCGCACCCTCCACAACACACCCAAGACACCCGACTAAAGAAGAACCAACGCCTCCTAGTGAAACCATCGAACTTCGTTGCACCGGACCCACCAAGCTATCGCTGGAAAGGGCCGCCTGCCCTCTCGCTCCGGGCCGTGGAGCGCCGATCCTGCCAGGAGACATCAAGTACCGGGACCGAAGACAACGAAGTCACGTGTAAAGGATAAGAGGTCGTCGAGACCGCCCGATGCCGAGGCCGAAGAGCACCGTGGTAGGATCCGAGCACGTCAGCCGATGCCAGCATAGCAGGACCAAGCGGATCCGAAGCTCCACAACGACGTCCCCAAGAGGATTACGACGCCACACACCGCCGTCGCCGAGACCGAAACGGTCTAGGGTTTTCACCCGGAGCTATGGTGTGGGAGAGGTAACACAACGACACCCCCAAGAGGGTCACGATACCCACAGGCATCGCCGCCGCTGGTGCCGAAGCACTAGGCTTTCGCCCGAAAAAAACCTCCGCGCCATACCACGGACCCATGGACCGCTCGATGCCATCAAACCTGACCTCCATGACACGTTCTGGATGCCGCCACAGCCGAAGCACCACCAACATCAGGATTCCCCGCTGCCCATTCTTCACCATCCACATGGTCGAAGAAAAAGAGCCACCACCACCGCAACGCTGCTCGCCGGAGAGCCAAACGTGCAGTCCACCTCCCAGGGCCGCCGCCCCGGCATCCCCGATCTCACACCCGAGTGGCAGCAGACACCACTGCGACAAACCAACGGCACAAACAGGGATGCCAGCACCAGGTCCAGACCCGCCTGGTCTGAAACCCACCGAAGCTCAGGATGCAGGCACCATGGCAGGGGACGCCGGCGGTCACCGATCTAGGCACCGCCTCGCCCGGATCTGGTGTCCTAGCCGCAGCCAAGAAGTGGGCCAAGGCCACACCACCGCAAACAGCAGAACCCTAGAAGCCCAGATCGAGCCCGGATGGGCCCAGATCTGGGCCGCTCCGCCCTGGCCGTCGTCGCCACCTGCCGGCTGCTGCTTCCCTTGCTCCGGCCGCACCTGCACCTCCGTCGCCACCGGCCGGCTCGCCGCCGCGCCTCCCCACCGCAAGCCGGGGCCAGACCGGAATCCAGCGCACCGCCGCCGCCAGCACTGCCCCGCGCAGCCTGCACCACGAGCGGGTAGAAGATGGCCGCCGCCGCCGGCACCACCGGGGCTTTGCCCGGCGGCACGCGCCGACGGCGGCAGAGGAGGGACGGAAGGGGAGGGAAGGAGGCTCGGCGACGATGGAGTCGCCCCTGCGTCGCCCGCGGGGAGCGACCAGGGACGAAGCGTTTTTTTCCGTCGGTTCGCTTCTCCCCGACCACCCCGCTTGACCATGGGAGCAGCAAAAATTCAAACCTATGCGCACGAACCTAGCTTACGGTTCAATCAGATGAGTTGTCTGATGCCATGGCGTGGTGCCCGCCGTTGTCGGCGCCGTGGCCAAGAGCAACACGACCAGCAGAGAGCCTGCACCAGCACTCCTACAATGTTCACAAGGGGTCGTCCGACGCCATGGCGTGGCGCCCGCCGTTGCCGGCGCCCGTGGCCAACAGCAACACGTCTTGCAGAACGGCTGCACCAGCGCTTGTACAACATTCATAAGGATTCGTCCGACGCCATGGCGTGGCACCTGCCGTCGCCGGCGCCCGGCATCGGCACCGTACATCAACACAAACAGCCGCGGCAATGATGGTCGCAAGCGCTAGCACTCTCGCCATTGACGGGCACGAGCAGTGATCGATTGATCGCTTTGCTAGCTGATGTTGCATGCAAGAATCAATCAAGGTGTGCGCGTTGCTTGCCAACAGCTTACTATGTACCGTGTTAAACCAGGGATGCCCAGGCTGAAACAGGAGCTCCCAATCATGACGTTACGGGCGGCCGTACATGTGCCGCTATCTTGCGCGAACGTACGTGCACGGCAGCGTGCTCCTGCGTTTTCGTGCGGGAATTCAGGGCGCAGCCAATTAACGCGCCGGTGGGAGCTCGTGTGGGGATTCCGTACTGTGCCCGGCCGGCTTCATCGATCGTGTGTGCCGCTGCAGGAGTACTCTCGGCCATAATCGGCCGGCAAGCGGTGCAAGCTCCGAAGATGCGCACAATGGGGAGCTATAGTGTGCGCGCGGGCCGGCCGGCCAGCGGTGCAAGCTAATTTCCACTGGGCTCACCACCAAGAAAACGAGAAGAACTATGAAGAAGCTTGTGATGATGTTTGATGAATGGGGAACGTGGTGAGCTTATGGTAATGCCGCATGAACAGGAAAACGTGGTGAGCTTGTGGTAATGCTGCATGGACGACTGAACGTGGTTGTGGTGAATGGTTGAATGGATGGTGAAGTGTATGGACGTGCTACATGGCTATTTCCATCAAGTTCATGGGGTGACGATGTTGGATCCCACCGTTATATTTTTGTACTCTCGGAACGCTATCTTGTGCTTTTCAATATTGTCAACGTACATTTACGTTTGTTGCTTCAGCAGACCATATCCTCCCAAAAATATCCAGCATTGGTTCACATAAACGTCATGCACACTCACTCACTCACACATTGTCAAACTTGTGGTTTGATTCCTGGTGGTGGACTCAGGGTAGAACCACCCTCATCTGATACGTAGTCTAGGTCAAAAGTCACGAACTTGTGTAAATATCTTTATTTACAAGGCTTGATTTTTAAAATCTTGGAAACCCTTTTTTTACTTAGCAAAAATCGCATTTCTATGTTTTGAGGAAAAAATGAAAACATCCATGATAAAGATATTGGGGCAGAACTTGCTAGCACATGTCTCAGCCGTTAAACCTAGGTGCCATGTGATAAAATGGAACTATTTATATTCTCGGAGCCTTTTGTGCCGACTTTTCAATAACTTCTATAAGACTTTAAATAAAAAAAAATTGAAATAATTTTTTAATAAAAATCTCGGAGCCTTTGAAATGGTACACCATTCTTCAAAGATAAGCACACACGCAGACAAGGTTCGATTCAAATAAATAGGACATTAGAAACATACATTGAAGTTCATTTCACCACCGAATTCCTCCTGCCGTGAAAACAGGTGTTATAGGCAGGTAGGTATGTTATTCAACAAGCGGAAATTCCAAAACACAACACGTACGACTGCGAGACACAAGGGACTTAATGCTTAGGTGGCGGAGTGAGCGCCGCCTTGAGCTTCTGCACCGTCGGCACATCAGTCTTGAACGACTTGGCAAGCACTGCGTCATCAACGCCGGTGCCGAACACAGTGACAGGAACGGACACGGTGCCAGCGTTGGCGCTGCCGAACGCAGACAGGGCAACGGCGAGGTTGGGCCCGTGGTTGGACTGGTAGTGCACCAGCCCCTTGGGGAAGACGAACATGTCGCCGGCAACCAGGTCCTTGGTGTAGAGCTTGCCGGTGGTGTCAATGAAGCCGACGGAGAGCGCACCCTCGATGACGAGCAGCAGCTCGGAAGCGCGCGGGTGGGTGTGCGTCGGGTTCACGGTGCCCGGCGGGAACCTGAGCTTGGCGTACGACACGCTCTGCCCGTTGAGCGCCGGAAACTCGGCCATGGAGGCCTTCTGCACCGTGAAGGCAGTCACTGGCAGCTCCCAGCCACCGAAGCCAGTGTAGGTGAAGTAGTCGCCAGTGATGTTCATCGGCATGCCCCACATCATCGGCATGACGAAGTCGGTGAGAATGTCCGGGTCGCCAGCCACGACGGCCAGTGGCGTTGACACCAAGGCAACCACCAGCACCAGCACCAAAGAGTAGAGGTTCA
Source organism: Dactylis glomerata (assembly GCA_007115705.1). NCBI lineage: Eukaryota > Viridiplantae > Streptophyta > Magnoliopsida > Poales > Poaceae > Dactylis > Dactylis glomerata. The sequence goes on from QXEO01001359.1 coordinate 590,347, forward strand.
TGGACGCCATGGTTTTTGAAGCTTATGTTGCCTCTGATGATTGGGGTTGTGGAGATGGTGAGTGCAGATGCAGCGCAATTTATAAGTAGGCAGATATCCTTTTTCTTGGACGAAGAATTGGAGAAAACGAGGAGATGTTGCCTTTCTTCTGAGTTATGTCACTTGTGAGAAGCAACACAAGGTGACGCATAGAGAGTAACAATATGCTGGCAGATTAAGACTAGCACACCACATCACAGTTTGCCAGACCTCGGGTGCATCAAAACTGCAAGCAATTCATTGGTTCCTCGGTGAAGTTGACAACAAAAACGGTTATGGTCTCACACTCTGACCTCACAGAATATGTCATTATTCAGTACTGTAGCATATTTCTGTACAAATACCATCTTGCTTCAGATCTGTCATTCCAACTAAGAAGGCAAAATAAAAAGCTCTGCAGTTACATGTTCAATTTCTAAAACAAGGCAGTGTAGATGTAAACAAAAATGCACGCAGCAGCATCATGATTGCACAAAATCTAGCTCAATTAACCAAACTTGTAGGATCAATATGAAATACAATCAAAGCTGCATTTACTTCCGCTGGTTCAAGAAGCAACAACCTCCTTGCAGACTTACTAGACTCACAAACATGATAGTGAAAAGTATCCTTTGTTAGTCAGATTTTCCAGCATCACTAGCCAGAAATATGTATCACACTCGAAAAACAATGTTGCACTAACAACTAGGGCAGCTGAATGTCTGAATGCCCAACATGTATATGCGCACACAGGAGAACATACCAACAGTCAGATAATGCAAGATAGATTTTACTATGCTGACGCAACATTTTAGAATTGTACCAAAATTTCATAACATTCCAAATTACTGGTTACAAAGTGCACCGCCGAAGGAAAACAGCTTCGATGTAATAGCAACATCTAGTCTACCGGACTAGAACATCCACCGGCCACATATGTGATCAAGTGTTTGTCGCCCTGGTGAAGATCTGCTGGCTGGAGTGAATTGACACCATCCTGACTAGTCCTCTCTCCATCAGGTCCTTGATAGCCCTACGAGCCAGAGAGCCATTGATCTGCAGGTACATGAATACAAAATGAGTGAGATGATATGGATACTGGACAAATAGCAATCAAATAGTAACAAAGATTACACACTAACATAGAATGTGTACAAGTGCAAATGTTGTTTGATCCAGATCAACATGACAGCACTAAACAAATTCAAGATGCAGATGCTCAGAGAAATCCTCCCTCTGTCCCAAAATATAAAATGTTATTACAACCATGAGCTTTATAGCCCAATTGTGATGTCAAATTAGTAAACTACAAAAAGAACTAGTGACTGCAGAACAGTCAGAAATGGTGGCCAAATGGTCCAAAACCGACCACATCATAATTCTAAATTTTCATACCAAGCAAGATTTAGGAAACTGAACACTGAAAAACAGCAATGCAGAAGTCAAAACGAGCATCCAAGAGGACAATACAATCAATTTGTAACACGGTTGCATATACGTTCTACGTTAGAGAACATGGGTGGGGTGTTCCTTCATATAAGAAGAGTAGCAACTTGTTGGCTGATGCTCCCAAAAAAATAGAAACATTCGCCTAGACCATGCATCATACACAGATTCAGAGCACAATGGCAATTCGTAGAGAGAGATCGGTAAGAGTGGTGTTACCCTGAGGCGCTCGGAGAGGACGGATGGCGTGATCTGCTTGTACTTGGGCACCTCGGTGATGAGCTTGTCGTAGGTGGCCTGGTCGAACAGCACCGCGTTGTTCACCTTCTCCTTTTGCTTCCCCTTGCTCCACTTCTGCAACCACACAGCAAACTCCATGAGAAACCTGCATAAGAACAGAATCAAACGAGGAGCGGGGCATGGTGGGATTCGAACCTTCTTCTTCTGCTTGCCGCCGCCGGACTTGGCGGGCTTGGACGACGGCGGCGGGGCCTTCTCCTTCTTCGGGGCCTGCGAGGACAAGCGAGCGAGGTCAGGTCTCAGTACGAATGCGGGCTGCTCCTGGTAGATTGACGAGGCGTCCGGGAGGGCGCACGTACCATGGCGGTGGGCGGCGCAGCGGCTAGGAGGAGAAGGCGGCGGCGGCGGCGGCGGCGGCGGCGAGCGGGAGGCACTGGGAGAGGACAGAGGATGGGGATGCGACGAGGAGAGCACCTATATGTGTTGGACGCTAGGGTTTTCCGATGGGCCGGGCTGGGCTGTTGGGCCGCGCACGAAAAATGGTTCCAGGGAATTTATATCCATCTGAGGCCCCTGAATTTTTAGCCCTCCAATCGGAAAAAAGTTTCGGTGATATCACAAACTTTGTATACTGAGTTATAATAAATCATTCACTACATTTTTCAATAAGAGAGACATGTATGTCTTGATAGATCCATTTAGAACCAAAAATGAGTACTTGCAATGGTGAACGTGTAAAAGAGGAAGATTCAAGTGTTGGAAGGGATTCCTCAAGGTGATGGTGGTGCGGTGGTATGGTGTTTTCGGTGTCGAGGGAGGCGACAAGGTTTGTGGAAGTTCAAATGATTGGATCAGGGCAGTAAGGGGCCGCAAGGTAAATCCATGTGAAGATATAACCGTACGAGCATGTCAACTAGACGTTGGTGATGGCAAACGCAAAAACTACATATAAACAAAATAAGGGGAATCTCATGAAAGGACAATATCTATGAGGAAAACAAGGGGAGGATTGTGGCTTGAGACCACATGGGCAAGGTAGTTATAGGAAATAAAAAAAAACTTTCTTAATAATAGTCCCCAATTTTTTTACGAAAATTGCAAGGGTTATGCAGATCTTCGGTGCATGTGATGTATGCTTGCCTATCTCTACTAATAATATTGCTATAGGTATGATCCGTGGCTCGCAAATACGCTTTCAATCCACCTAAATACGTTTTCTTCCACATTTTCCGAAACGTTTTCTTGTTGCCCGAAACTTTCTTTTAATCATCGATCGACACCATGGTCTCATCTCCTCTGAGCCCCAGCCTCCTTCCCCTGACAGGCTACCGGCGCAACACTCTCTTCCGACCACTAGCCCTCTCAATACCGGCTACCTATCCCCTATTTTGAAATCACCGAGAGGTGCCCTCCTTCCCCTGCATCGATTTCAATGGTGGTGCCTCCCCACTCCTGCGTCGATCTCTACCGGTGGCCCCTCTCCTCCCAGCCTCGCAAGTCCCCTCCATCCTCTAGCGCGGTCGGCCGCCATGGCATGCCACAACCACAGTCGGCTTCCTAATCGAGGAGAGAGCCTGGCCATCGCTGCTATACTTCATAGGAAAGAGATGTTGGTTTGGTAGTTTCGCTGATAGATTTGGGGGCGAATTTCAGTCCTCCACCCAGCTCGCCGGACGATGACTGCAGAGCCGGCAGAGGCGGACGCGGAGTTGCGCAGGCACGGGCGAGCGCGGAGGCCCATCGAGCTGGACAAGTACCATCACCCGTCACTTGGTACTCATGTGCAAGGGCAGTCACAAGCTCGCGGGAGTAGCGCCCCATGTGAGTCCAATCGCGGCTCTGGCATGTGGAGTTTCATGTCTCGCCATCGCCAAAGCAAATCACTCCCAAGCTTCCCTCATGTACTGTTCCAATTTTTCTAGGCGATGCAGCTAACTATGGATACATTACACATTATGGATAAGAGCATGCGGGGTTGTGCCATGTGAGCTTAAACTCGGTGACGTCGTGCTGCCATGCCTGGACGGTGAGTGCATCTGGTAATTTGAGAAACCAATTCGACATGGATGCATCGTTGTTGTGGTGGTCAAGCTAAAAGGCGTTGCTTCTGCTACTGTGTTGTCCAGTATTCTCCTATGAATATACATCTGCATATCTGATGGTGTTTTATTTTCTTGTGGCAAAATATTCGTATTGATGTTCTGATTTGATGCATAGTAAACTTGAGCAAATCCAAAAAAAATTAAGTGTTCCAATTGAAAAAATTTACACTCTGCTTCTTTGTCAGAAGCGTACAACAACTTAAGAACTAAACTTACTTTTAAAAAAAGACTTTGAGCAGTATATGGATACACGTAACAGATAACGCAACAAAAATAGGCAATACACAAGCATAAAACTTTGCATTGGAAAATACACATCCAAAAGAAAGTTTATAGAAAAAATATAAATATCAAAATATGAGATGAGTGGGAGGCAATCTAGGGATCCAAGAAGTCAAAATGAGCGAGATCATGCACAACCAAAACGGGAAGTGAGACAACCATATATTAGTCAAAGTTATAGAGGTGAAGTGCGGCGAACACGGAATACATAACAATAAAACATCTTCGAGTACACTAGCATATACTCCCTCCGTTTCAAAATATAAGATGTTTTAGGTTTGTGAAGCAAATGTATCTAGACATGCTTTAGTGTGTATATTCAAGTGAACCTACACACTAAAAGATGTCTAAATACATTTGCTTCACAAAGCTAAAACATCTTATATTTTAAAACGGAGGGAGTAGAAGATTAGATTTTAGTAATAAATCAGATGTGATGCAGACTTACTGAAAGGACACGGATGTCGCCTAGAGGGGGGGGTAAATAGGCGATTTAAAACTTTTACGAGTGGCTTGACAAATGCGGAATAAAACTAACGTTTTAATTTGCCAAGCATACAAAACCTAAATAAACTAGGTTCACCTATGTGCACCAACAACTTATGCTAAACAAGAAGAGCAACTATGTGATAGCAAGATATATATAACTTCAAGCACGAAGGCTATCACAAAGTAAATTGCATAAGTAAAGGAGCTCGGGTATAGAAATAACCGAGGCACGCGGAGACAACGATGTATCCCGAAGTTCACACCCTTGTGGGTGCTAATCTCCGTTGGAGCGGTGTGGAGGCACAAGGCTCCCCAAACGCCACGGAGGCTCACCGTAATCTCCTCGAGCCCTCCCACCAAGATGGAAGACCCGATCCACTATGGGACCCTTGAGGGCGGTCACCGATCCCGCACAAAGCTTGGGGCTACTCCACAACTTAATTGGAGGCTCCCAAATCCACAAAGCCACTAAGATTGGGGCACACTCCACAACTCAATTGGAGGCTCCCAAGAATCGCCACGGAGGCACCACAAAGCTTGGGAAGATCTCCACAACTTAATTGGAGGTCCCCAAGAAATCTACTGAGCCGTCTAGGGTTCCAAGAACCCAAGAGGAAATAAGCTTCTTGCTTTCACCACCGAATCTCTGAGGAGAACTCAAACCGATGCACCAAATACAATGGCAAGAACACACGAAGTGCTCAAATCCTTCTCTCTCAAATCCTACCAAAGCAACAAATGCTATGGAGGATATGAGAGGAATAACAAAGAGGAAATCCACAAAGAACTCCAAGATCTAGATCCAATAGGTTCCCCTCACTTAGAGGAGAAAGAGATTGGTGGAAATGTAGATCTAGATCTCCTCTCTCTTTTCCCTTAGAAAGATGCAAGAAACATGGAGGGAAGTGAGGAGGGAGGGCAAGCTTTGAAGGTCAACAATGGAGGAGAGAGAAGCCCAAAAACGTGGTTGGTTCAAGGAAGAAGAAGGGTATTTATAGGAGGGGAAAATCTGGCCGTTGGAAGCAAATCCCGCCAAAGTTCGGCAGAAAGTCCGGCCCCGCCGGACTTTTCGCCGGACGGTCCGGCGGACAGTCCGGCGGCCGCCAAAAAGCCCTTTAGTAGTGCGGTTCGGCGGGGCCGCCAGAAATTTCCGGTCGGCCGCCGGACGGTCCGGCGGCCCCGCTGGACTTTCCGGTGGAGACAGAACAACAACACAAAAACGGCCATAACTTTTGCATCCGGACTCCGTTTTCGATGAACTTGGGCTCGTTGGAATCACCACAACGAGCTCTACACCTTCATCCATAGAAACATCATAGTCCAATAAAGGAGGATGAAACCAAATGATAAAAGGTTTGACTTAGCTATAAAGAAGAACCGGTAAAACCTCCAAACACCAAAAACGCAATAAGAGTTCTATACGAAATCCGTTTTTGATGAGCTAGCGCTTGTCATGGAAATAACCACAAGCTCTAGAACCTCACATGGATAAAATCCAAAAAAGAACCAAGAAAGATAATGCCAAGTATGCAAAGGTTTGAGCTCTCTCCGAACGATACGAATAAGTTACTCACTCGAGAGCCCCTCTTGATAGTACGGCTATCGATCCTAAACCCGGTCTCCCACACTATGAGACCGGTAAGAAAGAAACCCTATCAAGAACATACCTTTGCCTTGCGCATTCCACTTGAGCTAGATGGTGATGATCTTGATCTTCTCAAGTTGGACAACCTTTCTTGATTGCGCTTGCTCGGTGAAGTCTTGCGGATTGCTCCCCCATACTTCACTATGGGAGAGACACTAGAGAAATATCTTCACATGTCCATTACCACCAAATGGACACTGAGCTTCAAGCAAATGATATCTTCTAGAAGCCTATCTTGAACTTGCGCTTCGACTTGATCAACATTGCACTTCATCTTCTTCTTTCATACTGATGATGTCTTGAGAATGCACATGAGAGTTCACTCCATATTATTCCTCAAGACACACTCTATAGGCTCAACTCCCTTATGACCAATCTTTGGATCACTCCTTGAATAACACCTTGGTCATCACATAATCTTCTTTATATGCATCTTCTTACAACCTTGAAACCAACATATGGCTCAAGAGTTGTCTACGGACAAGTCCTACAAATATAACTCGATGCAAACATTAGTCCACAGGGATTGTCATTAATTACCAAAACCACACATGGGGGCACATGCTCTTTCAATCTCCCCCATTTTGGTAATTGATGACAATCTCTTTGAGAGGGTTTATATAATGAATTTAAAGAACTAAGATGGTTACACTAACATCAAATACTACAAAAGTATGTGATGTTAGTAGAACCATCATATATAGAGCAAACTCTCCCACAATCTATGCACGTGTGAATGAACTTGAATTTCATTGCATATATTGCCAACCAATGTTGTTGGTGGAGTTTCCACTATATATACTCAACCATGCAAAGCATGCAAGGTAAATGCTTAAGAACAAAACAAAAGCATGAAACCCAATTCCCTTCAAACCCTCGAAACTTCTCCCCCATTGGCATCCATTGCCAAAATGGGCGGAAAGGCTTAGAAGGCCAATATAGTGAGAGTTCCTCCTCAAGGTGTGCTTGGCACAAAAAAATGAAAACACATGCACAAATTAAAGGACAAAAATTTGGAGGAAATCAAACTATATTGAGGATCAAAGATTGCAAACAAAATAGGATGACATGATGGTAAAACTTCCAACAAATGAAGGTAGCAATCAAAAGATCCAAAAGCGAATCAAATAAAGGTATTATGATAAGACCAAAACAATGCTCTAAATAATATAAAGAAGCTCCCCAAGGTTTGTGCACAACATATTCCATTTGAATTAAAGTATAAGGTGCACAAACATGGAATCATCACTACCTCGATATTATTCAAAACAAAATGATACCAAGTGACATCAAAATACTATGATAACCACAAAATGGTGCTTTAAAATGAAATGAGGAAGCTCCCCAAGGTACATGCACAAGATAGAATATTTGCATTTGAATACAATTTGCACAACATGGAATCCTCACTCCCTCAATACCATTTAAAAGGAACCATTAGCAAGAGACCATAGAAGAGACAATATGCTTAACACTTGTATCAAATAAATGGTTGAGCAACAAGTAAGGAACCGACATATTAAACGGCTCAACCAAAGGAGTGTGTGATAGGAATGACCAAGCATATTATAAGACTAGTACAAAGATGTACATAGAGCATCCACATAGTCCTTAATGAATGATATTGCTTAGCATTCCATCCCAACACACAAGGTTTGAAAACATATCAAATAAGAAGATATCATCTCTCATGTGTATAAGTTTCTAAGTAGACAATATCACAAAGATAATTATCACAAAGAAACATGTACACATAAAATAGATACACAAAATAGAACATGATATCCAAACAAGTTCATGCAATATACCAATAAGATTTTTACCTTTTAAAGTATGGCCAAAGGCTCAATTTATCTTATTGCATATTGAAGAACTTCAACCACAAACAAGTCAAAGACATCACAAATATCAACAAGGGAAAGAAGATAGTTGGGATGTTTTGAGAAAAGCAACAAGTATCACAAATAAGTATACCAAAAGAAAGAACTAAATTTGCACTTTCATCAATATTGCACATGTGAGGAACTTGAGGAAATGATATGCAATAAAATTGCTAGATAGACATATTTGGGAAGGGTTCCCCAAAAAATGCACTCATCTCAAATTACTCACATTTACAATAAAGAGGTTTTATTAAGATCATTGCAAATAAAGATTTTCATGCCATGAAATGACCCACACAAGGTTAGATGCTAGAAAAGTATGCATGAATAAGATACTTGTTACCGAGATATCATTGGAAGGATGTAGTAGATAGGAGTTCTTCAATAATCCTAGCTTACCACAAATTATCAACTAGTCACCGCTTCATCCTTATTATTGAGACAAGCACCAATATATCTCCCATGTACCTAAAACATATTCAAGTACAATATGGTCCCCAAACTCATTGGGTCTGAAGTAGTTAGAGACACTACAATATATAGGACAAGCTCCACAAAAATATGTGCATATAGATATGAACTTGAATTTCATGCACATCTTAGCCGAATTAGGATTTATTGGAGTTTACCCTATATATTGGATCAAAGAAAGCAAAGCATGCCATATAATATGTAGTAAGTAAATATGCATGCTAAAAACTTTCAAGAGCCAAAGGGAGATACAATTTGGACGAAACACCAAGAAGATCAAAGAGTCACACGAAGGTGTGAAAAACCCAAAAGTTGTCCAAATTATATCAAAGAATCAATTCAACACAAGATTGACTCCAAAGTCCACCAAGTGAACAAAGCAAATACCAATGAGCTAAAAGAACACTAAAACACACATGCCCAATGACTTATCTCATTTTAAGAATAGGGAGCAAAATCAAGAAGAGAGATAGCCATTCTCCCAAAGAGAGCAAGGTTCCAACAAACAAACCAAACTCTCCACTCTTTTATGATGGCACACTAAGTACCAAAAACAAAAAGATTTGTCTTCCAACAATAACCAATACCAATTGAAATAAGTCGCACGAGTATGTTATAGAAAATATAGGAGAGCTCCCCCAAGATTAGTGCATTATTTATGATTTTGCATTTGAATACAAAATGCACACAAATGAGATCATCATCTCTACCTACATTAAAAATAACACAAAACAAGTTTACCAACATCAAATGGACTCACAAGAGTCAAGGAAGACAATGGGAAATAAAACAAACAAATTTCTTGGCGATAGATAAGGTAAATAAAAGCAATAGCCAATGTAAAGATGATCAATATATATACCACATGATAAAGTACCAATTGTCCAAGGACAAGAGGTATTTTGAGTTATTAATTTCCCGGTGGTATTTTACACATAAATCCAAGATCATCTTCACAATAAGAAGCATATGAAAAGGATAAGAATTAAACACCATGCTAAAGAAGATATTCTTGATAGACTCAAATAGTTAAACAATCACGCAAGGCAATGATTAGGATAACTTGAAGCAAATGGTTTTCCAACTTGATGTAGAATTCCACATTTTAGGAAAACCCTACCAAGAAAATATCTCACAAACAAGATCCAAAACAAGAGCAACAAAACAATTTGGCAAATTGAAACTTGTTTGAGCAAACATGTCACATAGAATAAAGATAATTTACAATATCAACACTATGTGACACAACCTCAAATATACACATTTTATTGGTTTGTAGTATGCACAAAGCATATTACTCCCCCATAATGTGATAAAGCATTTATTTTCACAAGAGGCAAATAAAATTCAATATGAGAAGATTAATGGACATTATAGAATTTGAATTTCTTATGAACATGACATACCACATAGAGACTAGATAAATTCAAATATCAACACTAAGTGGTATTCCTCATGTGCACACATATTTAGGATTGTGAAGTGCCAAAGCATATCACTCCCCCAAAATGGGATAGTCCATTAGTCTCTCAAAAGAGTCAAATAATATAAAAGAAGATGCAATAGGCTCAAACACAAATACACATACATGGTGTGCAAACCCACAAGTACATACTTGATTAATCAAAATAAAACAAGTAGGTAGCACAACATATACCAACACATGTAATGGAACACAACCAACACATGCAAAAGGGGCAAGTAACTTTCAATGTAGATAAGTTGAGTACATGTTACCGCAAAGAGGAACATTAGATATATGATATAAACAAGATAATCCAATTGACTTGACTTGAGACAATATATTGATGAAGATCCCTTAATTCTTCATGATATAGCCAAATCTCCAATGCCCTCCAACAAACACCTATTGATCAAGTTTTGGCTTGTTGGTCCCCAACCACGTTGGGTCCTAAGAGGTTAGTCACAATAGGCTTGGCCACCCAAATGGTTCTTTTCTTGACACCACTTAGAGTGCCAACATATTTGGCAAACACATTGCCAACCTTATCCTTGCAAAGTGAATAAGCATCATCAATTATGATAGGGTTGGATGAGTTACCCATAGTGCATGAAGAAGAAAGGTGGCCCTTCTCACGGCAAGTGTAGCATGTTCTTTTCTTCTCCTTCTTCTCACTTGATTTCTCCACAATGGGAGCATTAGCTTGATTCTTCTTGGGAAGTGGCCTTTCTTCAACCCGAGGTTGAGCGTGACCTTGACCTTGAGGCCACTTCCCTTGTTGCTTCTCAACTAGTGCCTTCTTGTTCAAAGGGCAAGATCTAACATGGTGCCCTTCAATTTTGCACTTGAAGCAAACAATCTTGGCCGAATCTTTCACTTGTCCTTGGCCCTTCTTTTTCTTGTTAACCGTGGACTTCTTGTTGTTGTTAGAGATAAACCCAAGTCCACTCTTGTCATTGGGGGATTTTTGCACACTCAACATATTGTCGAGTTTGGATTTCCCTTCATGACTCTTTACCAAGTCTTTCTTCAAGCAAGAGACTTGGGCCTTGAGCTCTTCGATTTCCTCTACATGGTTAGTAACAACACAAGTACTAGAGGAAGTAGAAGCTTCATTGTTAGAGCAACAAGGAAAGGAAAGTAATTCATCACAAGATGTAGCAATGTTATGAGTGGATGAATTACAAGGACTAGCACAAGGCAATATGGCATTTTGAGAAGTAGTGCAAATGTCCACATGAGTCTCACTAGATGTTACCTTTGACATAATAGCCTCATGAGCTAATTTTAGCCTATCATGGGAAGCTAGAAGATCCTCATGGGAGCTAGAGAGCTTTCCATGTTTTTCTTCCAATTTCCCATAATTGCTAGTTAGCAAATCAAGTTGAGCCCTTAGCTCAACATTCTCCTTCAAGATGGATGCTTCACAAGAAGTAGAGTTAGTAGCACAAGCATCATCACTAATGGAAAGCAGAGAAGGCAATTTAGTAAGCTCATTTGAGTTTGAAGCTTTAAGTTGCTCATGCGACTCGGTGAGAATAATGGGCTTACTCGAAACGACCCTAGAGTCATTTTCAAGAATCTCAAAATTCTCAAGGAGTTTAGCATGAGTAACTTCAAGCTCATTATATTTTATTTCTAAAACATTTGCCACCTCAAATGCTCCTTCATGGGATTTCTTTACTTTAGACAATTCTAGAGTAAAGGTCTCCTCAAGAGATTTTTTGGTGGTTTGTGCTTCTTCAAGAGCTTCTGTTAGATCCGCGATCTCATCCGCATAATCACGGGCATGACCTTGCATTTTAAAGATGGTATTCTCATGCTCCTCAATTATTTTATTGCTCTCGGTGGCAATAGCCAAAATCTTATAGAAGTAAGAGCAAGCAATTTTATTCTTATGAATAGCATGAAAAATCATTTCACTCTTCTCAATTAAAGAAGCAAGATCATCATCCTCTTCTTCATTATCCTCATTATCATCATCACTAGATATATTGGGTTCCAAAGTAGGAGTTACCTTTGAAGCCCTAGCCATAAGGCAAATGTGGGAAGCAATAGATGATGAGGAAGAATTACTTGAAGCTCCAAGTGAGACCATGTCTTGGCCAATAGAATTTCCGGTTTCCTCTACATTGTTAGACACACAACAACTAGAGGAACTAGAGGCATTTATATCATGGCAACAAGACGAAGTAAGCATATCATCATGAGATGTGTTCAAGGAGCATATACATGATATGCAAGGACTATCAACACAAGCATGTAAAGCATTTATGGTGCTAGAAGTGTTTAAGTCCAAAGATGAAGCATTGCAATGAGATAGAGATGAATGGTCATCACAAATAAGCTTACAATCAACATTGCAATATTCATCACCACTCACCAAAACGTTACCTTGTGTCTTGCCACACATTGGTGAAGTGGATGAGAGTTCATCACGGCCGGAAGTGGAGGGAATACAATTATCCTCAATAGTGTTGGACACATCATATTTTTCTTGAATCTTTGTCCAAAACTCATGAGCGTTACGGAAAGGCATGGTTGCAAGAATAACTGCATTGCTCACAAAATCAACAAGCACATTAGAAGCTCGAGAATTAAGATAAGAGTTTCTCTTCTCCTCTAAAGAAAGACTTTGGGAATCCTTAGGACGAGAGAAACCCATATCTAAAATTCTCTCTATATTTGGGTCCATATCACGAAAATGATTAAGCATGCAAATTTTCCATATATCATAATTAGTGCCATCAAATATAAAGGTGTCATTGTGCACTAATCCCCTAGCCGACATCTTTGCTCTCAAGGCGGTGAAGCCTAAAAATGAGAGACCTTGCTCTGATACCAATTGAAAGGACACGGATGTCGCCTAGAGGGGGGGTGAATAGGCGATTTAAAACTTTTACGAGTGGCTTGACAAATGCGGAATAAAACTAACGTTTTAATTTGCCAAGCATACAAAACCTAAATAAACTAGGTTCACCTATGTGCACCAACAACTTATGCTAAACAAGAAGAGCAACTATGTGATAGCAAGATATATATAACTTCAAGCACGAAGGCTATCACAAAGTAAATTGCATAAGTAAAGGAGCTCGGGTATAGAAATAACCGAGGCACGCGGAGACAACGATGTATCCCGAAGTTCACACCCTTGTGGGTGCTAATCTCCGTTCGAGCGGTGTGGAGGCACAAGGCTCCCCAAACGCCACGGAGGCTCACCGTAATCTCCTCGAGCCCTCCCACCAAGATGGAAGACCCGATCCACTATGGGACCCTTGAGGGCGGTCACCGATCCCGCACAAAGCTTGGGGCTACTCCACAACTTAATTGGAGGCTCCCAAATCCACAAAGCCACTAAGATTGGGGCACACTCCACAACTCAATTGGAGGCTCCCAAGAATCGCCACGGAGGCACCACAAAGCTTGGGAAGATCTCCACAACTTAATTGGAGGTCCCCAAGAAATCCACTGAGCCGTCTAGGGTTCCAAGAACCCAAGAGGAAATAAGCTTCTTGCTTTCACCACCGAATCTCCGAGGAGAACTCAAACCGATGCACCAAATGCAATGGCAAGAACACACGAAGTGCTCAAATCCTTCTCTCTCAAATCCTACCAAAGCAACAAATGCTATAGAGGATATGAGAGGAATAACAAAGAGGAAATCCACAAAGAACTCCAAGATCTAGATCCAATAGGTTCCCCTCACTTAGAGGAGAAAGAGATTGGTGGAAATGTAGATCTAGATCTCCTCTCTCTTTTCCCTTAGAAAGATGCAAGAAACATGGAGGGAAGTGAGGAGGGAGGGCAAGCTTTGAAGGTCAACAATGGAGGAGAGAGAAGCCCAAAAATGTGGTTGGTTCAAGGAAGAAGAAGGGTATTTATAGGAGGGGAAAATCTGGCCGTTGGAAGCAAATCCCGCCAAAGTTTGGCGGAAAGTCCGGCCCCGCCGGATTTTTCGCCGGACGGTCCGGCGGACAGTCTGGCGGCCGCCAAAAAGCCCTTCAGTAGTGCGGTTCGGCGGGGCCGCCGGAAATTTCCGGTCGGCCGCCGGACGGTCCGGCGGCCCCGCAGGACTTTCCGGCGGAGACAGAACAACAACACAAAAACGGCCATAACTTTTGCATCCGGACTCCGTTTTCGATGAACTTGGGCTCGTTGGAATCACCACAACGAGCTCTACACCTTCATCCATAGAAACATCATAGTCCAACAAAGGAGGATGAAACCAAATGATAAAAGGTTTGACTTAGCTATAAAGAAGAACCGGTAAAACCTCCAAACACCAAAAACGCAATAAGAGTTCTATACGAAATCCGTTTTTGATGAGCTAGAGCTTGTCATGGAAATAACCACAAGCTCTAGAACCTCACATGGATAAAATCCAAAAAAGAACCAAGAAAGATAATGCCAAGTATGCAAAGGTTTGAGCTCTCTCCGAACGATACGAATAAGTTACTCACTCGAGAGCCCCTCTTGATAGTACGGCTATCGATCCTAAACCCGGTCTCCCACACTATGAGACCGGTAAGAAAGAAACCCTATCAAGAACATACCTTTGCCTTGCGCATTCCACTTGAGCTAGATGGTGATGATCTTGATCTTCTCAAGTTGGACAACCTTTCTTGATTGCGCTTGCTAGGTGAAGTCTTGTGGATTGCTCCCCCATACTTCACTATGGGAGAGACACTAGAGAAATATCTTCACATGTCCATTACCACCAAATGGACACTGAGCTTCAAGCAAATGATATCTTCTAGAAGCCTATCTTGAACTTGCGCTTCGACTTGATCAACATTGCACTTCATCTTCTTCTTTCATACTGATGATGTCTTGAGAATGCACATGAGAGTTCACTCCATATTATTCCTCAAGACACACTCTATAGGCTCAACTCCCTTATGACCAATCTTTGGATCACTCCTTGAATAACACCTTGGTCATCACATAATCTTCTTTATATGCATTTTCTTACAACCTTGAAACCAACATATGGCTCAAGAGTTGTCTACGGACAAGTCCTACAAATATAACTCGATGCAAACATTAGTCCACAGGGATTATCATTAATTACCAAAACCACACATGGGGGCACATGCTCTTTCACTTACACTGCTCTCTGGTCTAGCACATTATTCTTGCCTTGATATAGATAGACATATCTAGGAATAAATATATTTTAATTTCAAAATGTAGGCATTTGTTTTCATTGATCATTTTGAGTCAATAACAATGAGATTTAATTATTTTGCTAAAAATATGTGTTGAAATTTGGTCTATCCGTAGCAACGCACGGGTATTGTGCTAGTATATTTACTATGAAAAGGAATTTCGTGCAGATCATTCATCCCAGCTCCACCACATCCCATCTCCTAATAAACACGAAGGCAATTAATAAAGGAAAGAAACTTTTGTATTAAATTAAAAATTAAGGAACAAATT
Source organism: Dactylis glomerata (assembly GCA_007115705.1). NCBI lineage: Eukaryota > Viridiplantae > Streptophyta > Magnoliopsida > Poales > Poaceae > Dactylis > Dactylis glomerata. The sequence continues at coordinate 605,824 of QXEO01001359.1, forward strand.
ATGATTTGTTTTCTATCAACAAAAAAATTGATTATATATTTGAAAGCATAGTTAAAAAATGAAGTATATAAGTGACGAGGGTATGACCCCTCGGTCCTCGATATTTGCCTACCCAGTTCCTGCCAAGAAAGAAGCTCGCTCGAAGGATACCCGAAGCCCGCAAGGCCCAGCACTTGGACTTGGAGTAGAAGGCAAACATTACTTGTAAACCCTAACTGGCTGCATATATAAAGCCACCAAGGGCGCCCCCTAGAGGAGGATCCGAACTCGCATAGACACGATATCTCGCATAGATCCCACGCACAGGCTAGCCACGCCATATCCTCTTCCACCTTTGCCAGCTTGCATCTGCGCACCATTGTAACAGCTCCACATATACCACCAATACAAGATCAGACAAGCAGGATGTAGGTCTTTATCCTCCGGGGGGCGAACCTGGGTAAATTCGTGTGCACCCCCTGTTTCTGTCTGAAGCCGTCGAATCCGCCAAGCGCCCCAATACGCTCCCTAGATCGAAAGCCCCGAAACATGGGCATTGCCGAGTTAGAACCTTGTCAATTGACTTTGAGCCAAAATTAAAATACTAACCATGTTAGTTAAAAAAGATAAATTTAACTTAGTATCCATCATTTTTAATCAAGAAGATTAAAATATGGGGATGGAGCATGCACCAGAATAATATTATATAGGAAGGGTGCCAACCATAGTTACAAGTTTACGGTTTATAAGTCGGTGAAATGAGTAGTATGATTATAGTGCTTCTAGTGAAGAGAAAACGTGACCACCTTCATAGATGATGCCACCTAGAAGAGGTCTAATCAAGGAAAATACAAATATTTAGGTTTTTATTTTTTTTCTCGATGCAACGCACGGATATTTTTCCTAGTTAGATAAAGTCCTCCCTGCTCTATCCTCGCTTCGATGTTGCATCTCGCGCCGGCGGAGGGTGCATGAAATCATGTGCCTAGGGGATTTCCCGGGATATCGTCGGTTTTCATATTTGTTAGTGTGGTTTCACATTAGCCTCCTCCAATATATAGTTGTCATGCATCATTGGCTTAGCGACGGTCGCGGTCCTGGTGTGTTGGTCCTTTAGGACCTGAGCACGACTACTTGTGCATGTCTACTACAACAAGCTTTGAGTGGCTCCGGTGATGGAGGGGAGAGGACGGCGGCACACCTTCGGCTCGCGCAGCTGTCCATACTTGCCACTAGGTGTTCCAAATACCTTTTTTATTTTTTTATTTTTTGAATTGTTTGTACTGTTGTCGATGAAATTTAATAAATCGTCGGAATTTTCTAAGAAAATAAATCCTCGTTCGCACGAGATGTTTGCCCAGCGAACCGCACGCGTATGTATGGTGCGGCATATTCTGTCAACCGGAGGAATTTTTGGCATGAGCACGGATTTATTTCCTTTCCTTCCAAAGCAAGTCTTTGGTCTTATGACTTATTATCTACTACGACGAGTGACTGGATCTGATTTTGAAAATTTACATCGATATAGAATTAGACTGTCCCCCTGATTTTGATAAATAATCAGCTTTAAACCTTTTTCATCTCAATTAGTTTTACCGTTAAATTGGGTTTCACTTGCATTCCCCGGATGCTATCTCCTTCTCCCCTACTGTTCGATTCGGTAAGCAATGAAGAAGGGTAAGGACACAAACAATCTTAATCCTATTACGATGGATTATTACAAAGGATACGTGTGTAAGTACGACAGAGAAAGACGATACATCGAAACGAAGAATTCTAGTAACACTGCTAGGCAGTCAATAACTCAATATTACTGCTACTCGGACGCTGGATCGCTTAGCTCTGGACGCCGCGGCTTCTCGTACTTCGACGGGCCGGTAGCCGGCCGGAGCATGCCCTCGAGGTCGACGAAGCGGACCATGATGGCGTCGAAGAGGAGCTTCCGGCAGGCAGGCGGCGGGCGCGGCTTTCTGGGCGCCGGCGGGCATGTTGGTGTGTCGGCGAGGTAGCTGATCCCGGCACCCTTGGGGGTACAGCAGCAGGTAGTCGTCTCCGTCGTCGTCCGCTGGTGATACTTCTTGTTCTTGGGTGGCGAGGAGGCGGCACGGCGGTAGTACTCCGGCGACACCGACATGACTGGAGCAGAGGAGGAGGGAGGGAGAGGTGAATTTGGTTTCCGCCGGAGAGACAGGGTGACTGGCGTATTTGTAGGAGGAGACAGGGTGTGTTGTGCGCGTAAATGAAATTGAGGAAATTTCGTGGTCGCCTTCCTTTTGCTGCCGATCCTTCCTTAAAGATTTTCAAGCCAACATTTGAATTTCACCTGAAAATGTGCACACGCCTTTTTTCTCTACCTACTTCCCCGGTTTGATTTTTCACTATTATTAAGACCTTCGGGCAGCATCTCCTAAACCTCCTTAGCCATATAAGTAGGTACTGGTTCATTCGCGGAAAAAAAAAGTAGGCACTGGAACGAACTTCTATTTAGGCTCTTTAAAATTTACACAAATTTTTAGGATGAATTCTACGGATATTTGTCTCATATCCATGTTCTCACAAAATTACGAATAGTCTGTTATTAGAGTCGGTTATTTATGAAACAGACTCTATTGTGCAAGTCAGCTTATTTGGAAGAAGTGAGGCTGACTTATTTGTTTATGCTCTGTTTGGATGTTTGCTTTCAGCTGTGGTATTGGATATTCGGGACATTCAAGGGCCGAATACACCGAATATCATTGTTTGGCGGGTCAAGCAATTGGAGCTAGATATTCGGGCTCGATATCAAGGCCCAGCTTCGAACGGGCAAATTTTTCCAGGCGAATGTCGAGGCAAAAGGCTCGACATCGCTCAGCATTGGCTCGCCCCCGCCCGCACCGCTTCGCTCGCCCCCGTCCCGCAACGCTGCGCTCGCTCCTCTCTCTGCTTCTATCCGCCCGCGCCAGGAAAACCTAGCGGCGGCGGTGGCTCAGGTGACCCCGCCCTCCGGCCCTCCCCCCCTGCCTTCTTCTCCGGCAGTGAGCGCGGCTGCACCGGCCTTCCGCCCGCCCTCCCTTCCATGATGCGGATTTGAATTATTATTTAAAAAATTCAATTTAGTGGCTTTAATTCCCTACCGGATTTCTTTAAAAAAAATATACTTATATGGAACAGATAATCGAACGGAGAGGCTGACATCGAGGACCCACGGTCCAGACCATAGACGGCTCCATCGAGCAACGTGAGCTAGGCTGTGGGAAGGAAAAAAACAAGTTTGCTAGAAACACTAATATCATGGCCGCACTGCCTGAAAAGGTCGGTCAGAATCCAAAATCGGACGCAAAATCAAAAAACCAATATCTACCGACCAAAATCGTGGTAGAAGGGAGGGAGTCTTCAGCAACGACCAAAAGTGCCAATCATGGTAGATGGTCATTTTTCTTCTAGTGTATTAAACACATTTTTTCCAATACCATTTTGCCAGATCTATATGGTCAATCATCCAAGTAGCTTCAATCCTGGATCCACCTGAAGTGTTGCCAATATTTTTTGGAAATTGGCTCCATGGTGTTGATCACAGGTTTATGACGCTTATTAGGATGGGAGCGCTTGATGTTTATTTGGTCGCTTTGTTACTTTTCGCTTCGCCAAAAATGATAAAGTGTTTAATGAAAAAAAAAATCTCCCTTGCAGGTCATTTAACGATCTACCGGTACTCTTCGTTTGTGATCGTCTCTACAACGGGTGGATAACATAGACCTGTTTATGAAGGTTTATACAAGATTGAAGCAACATGAGTGGCTACATAATCTTCACATTGGGGCACCACCACCTTAGGCATTTTGCATTTTTGCTATATAATATGTTTCTTGCCTTTTACTTTGATACATTGAGATGTCTAAACGGATGTGTGCATTTTAGCTATGCGGATACCTGGTGTAATGCTTAAACCTCTCTTAAGTAATAAAGCGCCTATTATAAAAAAAGCCAACATTTAAATATTACCAGAAAATGTGCACACAATTTTTTTTCTATTGTGCATGTCACACACCTGACACACACACACACTCCCGGAATCACGAAAAAATTCTATTCCCCTGTTTTTATTTGTCACTATTTTAAGCACTTTGGTAAGCAGTAGGCGGCACCAATGTTCCTGATCGATGACTTGAAGGGACTGTTGAAATATTGGGCCATTTCATATGAGCCCATAGTAGATTTCAGAAATTCCTAGAAATCTCAAAGCCCATGTGTGTAAGCCCATTTGGAATGCAGCCCAAGTTTTTGGCTGCACAAAGGCAAGGGGTGGGAGCTAAGTTTAGTCCCACATGGGAAGTTGGGAGAGATGTAGACCAACATATAAGGTGGGGTGTTGCACCACTTGGTAAGTGAGTGAGAAGAGAAGTGCCACACGCGCGCTCCTTCTCCTCCTCGCTCGCTCGTCTCGTCTCGTCTCGTCTCGTCTCGTCACGACGCGCGCGCGCGCGCCGCGGTTTGCGGAATTGAGCCTCGGAGCCGAGCTTATCTTTTTGCTGCACAGGAAACACGCCCACGTCGCCTAGGGTTTTTCCGCTGTGCGTCCGCGCCTATATAAACTCTTGCCTGGCTACACGCCGTACACACCTGAAACCGATCTAGGGTTTTACCACCTCTCGCTGCTTGCGCCGCCTCCGTAGTCTACTCCATCCCGAGCGCCGGCGTGCACCGGCGAACGGGAGAGCAGGTCTCCGGAACCACTCGCCTTTGCGATCCTGTACGGGAGAGGGCGAATTAGGTTTTTGGGAAGCGCTCTGCGCGACTGCTCAAGCTCTTCATCACGGGTCGTCTTCCATCCAAGTCGGGCGGTGCTGCCTACCGCCGTCTTCATCGCCGTCTGCTTCGACCGGTCTTCTCCAACGTTGTCATCAACAACGTTACTGCTACGACTACATCTGCAAGCGAACGGTACGTGCGGTCTACTGCTGTTCGTCTGTTCATCATGTTCTGCGAGTACATGTTTAGCTACTGCCTGTTTCCGTTCATCTTGTTGTTTAGTACATCTAGTATGTTCGAGTTACATGTGGTAGTAGCTGCTATTGTCATGTTTAATATTCTGGAATTAATAATGGAAATTGTGCCTAATTGTCCAACAATCCAAAAACCTAATTGTAGGCAATTTCCTGAATTATCAATGGCTGGTTTTACCGATGCACTGAGGCCGGATAAATTTACCGGTGTGCACTTTAAGAGGTGGCAGTACAAAGCTGAGCTTTGGCTGACCACGATGAAAGTGTTCCAGATTAGTAAAGGCAAACCTGAAGGAACTATGTCTGACGATGATCAGAAAAAGTTCGAGGAAGCCAATACTATCTTTGTGGGATGCATTCTGAGCATTCTTGCTGACCGTCTGTGTGATGTGTTTATGCACATAAAAGACGGGAAAGAGCTCTGGGACGCACTGGACGCCAAGTTTGGTGCTGCAGATGCTGGCAGTGAACTGTACATCATGGAGAGCTTTCATGATTTTAAGATGACTAAGGACCTTCCTGTGGTTCAACAAGCTCATGAGATACAGTGCATTGCCAAAGAGCTCGAACTCCTTAAGTGTGCCTTACCCGACAAGTTTGTGGCGGGTTGCATTATTGCTAAGTTGCCCACTTCATGGAGGAACTTCGCCACAGCTCTCAAACACAAGAGACAGGAGATATCAGTTGAAAATCTGATAGCGTCCCTTGATGTTGAGGAGAAGGCTCGTGCTAAGGACACTACTGAGAAAGGAGAGGGTCATGCTACTGCTTACTTTGTCCAGCAGAAAGGCAAATCCTCAGGCAAGAATAAAGGGAACTTCAAGCCCTCTTTCAACAAGCCTGTAAAGACTACAACCTTCAAGAAGAAGAAGCCGAACAGGGACAGGAGTGATCTAACTTGTTTCACTTGTGGAGAGCCCGGCCACTTTTCCAAGGACTGCCCAGAACGCGCAGACCGCAGAGGGAAAAGGGCCAAGAGTGTCAACGTCGTGACTGCTAGCAATACTGATGGGTATGGTAATCTATTTACTGTTCTTTCGGTATTTCAATCTCCCTCTTGGTGGATTGATACGGGTGCTAACGTTCATGTGTGTGCTGACATCTCTATGTTCACTTCTTACCAGGCCGCACGGGATTCCTCCGTCCTAATGGGCAATGGGTCACATGCCTCTGTTCGTGGTGTTGGCACGGTAGATCTGAAGTTCACTTCGGGGAAGATCGTGCAGCTGAGGAACGTGCAGCATGTCCCTTCTATGAACAAGAATCTTGTTAGCGGTTCCCTTCTCTGCAGAGATGGGTTTAAGGTTGTGTTAGAGTCGAATAAGGTAGTCGTTTCCAAGCATGGACAATTTATTGGAAAAGGCTATGAGTGCGGAGGCTTGTTCCGCTTTTCACTTTCAGATTTCTGTAATAAATCCATGAACCATATTTGTGGCGGTGTTAATGATGATACCAGTGTTTGGCATTCTCGTTTATGTCACATTAATTTTGGTTTGATGTCTCGGTTATCCAGCATGAGTTTAATTCCGAAATTCACTATTGCCAAAGGTTCTAAGTGCCATAGTTGTGTGCAATCGAAGCAACCTCGTAAGCCTCATACGGCGGCCGAGGAGAGAAACTTGGCACCTCTAGAACTCATACATTTTGATCTATGCGAGATGAATGGTGTGTTGACAAAAGGTGAAAAGAGATATTTCATGACATTGATTGATGATGCGACTAGATTTTGCTATGTTTACTTGTTGCGAACTAAAGATGAAGCTTTAGACTACTTTAAAATTTATAAGGCTGAAGTTGAAAATCAACTAGAGAGAAAGATCAAGCGTCTTAGGTCGGATCGTGGTGGAGAGTATTTTCCTAAAATCTTTGACGAATTCTGTGAGGAACACGGTATTATTCATGAGAGGACGCCTCCCTACTCGCCCCAATCCAATGGGGTGGCCGAGAGGAAAAACCGCACTTTGTCTGACTTGGTGAATTCCATGCTCGACACTGCTGGTTTATCAAAGGCATGGTGGGGGGAGGCTTTGTTGACTGCATGTCATGTCCTGAATAGAGTTCCTAACAAGAATAAAGATAAAACCCCTTATGAGGAGTGGGTTGGGAGAAAGCCATCACTTTCGTATTTGCGCACTTGGGGATGCTTGGCGAAGGTCAACATTCCCATCCCAAAGAAACGCAAACTCGGACCAAAGACTGTGGACTGCATCTTTCTAGGTTATGCTCAGCGGAGCATTGGCTATAGATTTTTAGTAGTTAAATCCGAGGTACCTGATATGCATGTTGACACTATAATGGAATCTCGTGATGCAACATTTTTGAGAATATGTTTCCTATGAAAGATATGCATAGCACTGCTAGATTTTCTTGTGAGATAATTCCTGAATCTAGTGCATCTGACGATTATTTTGAGCAACCACATGAGAACGTTTTTGAGAACGTTCATGAGAAGGATGACAATGAAGCTCCTACAAGGAGCAAGAGACAGAGGACTGCAAAGTCCTTTGGTGATGATTTCATTGTGTACCTTGTGGATGATACTCCCAAATCCATTGCTGAGGCATATGCATCATCAGATGCAGATGATTGGAAAGAAGCTGTCCAGAATGAGATGGACTCGATTCTTTCTAATGGAACATGGGAATTATCAGAGCGCCCCCATGGCTGTAAGCCTGTGGGCTGCAAGTGGGTGTTCAAGAAGAAGCTAAGGCCTGATGGTACTATTGAGAAGTACAAGGCGAGCCTTGTAGCGAAAGGCTACACACAGAGAGAAGGCGAAGATTACTTTGATACCTATTCACCTGTCGCAAGACTAACCACCATTCGAGTACTACTTTCCATGGCTGCCTCCTATGGTCTTATCGTTCATCAAATGGACGTAAAGACAGCTTTCCTCAATGGAGAGTTGGAAGAGGAAATCTATATGGATCAGCCTGATGGATTTGTGGTAAAAGGTGAAGAGACAAAGGTGTGCAAGTTGCTAAAATCTTTATATGGCCTGAAACAAGCACCTAAGCAATGGCATGAGAAGTTTGACAGAACTTTAACTTCTGTTGGCTTTGTCGTTAATGAGGCTGACAAGTGCGTTTACTATCGCCATGGTGGGGGCGAAGGTGTTATATTGTGTTTGTACGTTGATGATATTCTCATCTTTGGTACAAACATGAAAGTAATACATGAGGTCAAGTCTTTCTTGTCAAAGTGCTTTGATATGAAAGATCTGGGAGAAGCTGATGTGATCCTGAACATCAAGCTAAATAAGAACGAGAGTGGGATTACTTTATCGCAATCCCACTATGTTGAGAAGATCTTGAGCCGGTTTGGCTTTATTGATGGCAAGTCTTCTCCAACACCTTATGATCCCAGTGTGATATTGCGTAAGAACAAGAACGAACCAACAGATCAACTGAGGTATTCTCAGATCATTGGTTCACTCATGTACTTAGCGAGCGCGACAAGACCTGACATCTCTTTTGCTGTGAGCAAGTTGAGTAGGTTCATGTCAAACCCGGGTATTGATCATTGGCATGCACTTGAAAGGGTCATGCGCTATCTATGTGGTACAATGAGTTACGGGATTCACTATTCAGGGCACCCTGCTGTGCTTGAAGGATATAGTGACGCAAATTGGATCTCTGATGTAGATGATATCAAAGCCACTAGTGGGTATGTGTTTACCTTTGGAGGTGGCGCCGTATCATGGAGATCATGTAGGCAAACCATATTGACGAGGTCAACTATGGAAGCAGAACTTACTGCTTTAGACACAGCCACTGTAGAGTCAGAATGGCTGCGTGAGCTCTTGATGGACTTGCCGGTGGTTGAAAAACCTGTGCCGGCCATCCTCTTGAATTGTGACAACCAAACAGTTATTGTCAAAGTGAACAATTCTAAGGATAACGCGAAGTCATCAAGACACGTTAAAAGACGTTTGAAGTCTGTCAGGAAATTGCGAAACTCCGGAGTAATAACTGTTACGTATATTCAAACAGACAAAAACCTGGCAGATCCCTTTACTAAGGGGCTATCACGCAATGTGATAGATAGTGCATCGAGGGAGATGGGTTTGAGACCCATAGATGTTATGCCATAGCGGTAACCCAACCTTTGTGATCGGAGATCCCGTGAATTAGGACCTGGGAAAACAAGCTAGTGGTTTAACTGAGGAGAGTATTCTGTAACCCTCTCTAAGTGAAGATGCAAAACTCTCAAAATCTGTAAGGCAGGTTGGCAACATGCCTTAATGTGTTTCTGTTGGCTATGATTAGCAAAGATGCTGTCCTACAGAGCATTCTTGAAAGAACACACCTATATGAGTCCGACTGTTAAACGTCGCAGTCTATGAGATTTGGGTGATCTCTAGTAAACTCATGAAGAGACCATGGAGTACGACGCATATGCTCCAACCCGCGGGGTAGGCTACTGGCAGCCATGTACTGGTTATGACTTTGAGTGAAATCTTGACGCACAAAACTTGCAATTCAAGGCGTAGTCCATTGTTCAAGTTGCTGATAGACGTAGCTTAAGGTTCTAGGCGGAAGTTCAACTTAACAGTCTCTGCTGAAACACTGGTATATAAACAAGTAGTGAGGTTTGACAAATCTCTAAATGGGCATTTGAGATCTGGTGGGGGATTGTTGAAATATTGGGCCATTTCATATGAGCCCATAGTAGATTTCAGAAATTCCTAGAAATCTCAAAGCCCATGTGTGTAAGCCCATTTGGAATGCAGCCCAAGTTTTTGGCTGCACAAAGGCAAGGGGTGAGAGCTAAGTTTAGTCCCACATGGGAAGTTGGGAGAGATGTAGACCAACATATAAGGTGGGGTGTTGCACCACTTGGTAAGTGAGTGAGAAGAGAAGTGCCACACGCGCGCTCCTCCTCCTCCTCCTCGCTCGCTCGTCTCGTCTCGACACATCACGACGCGCGCGCGCGCGCGCCGCGGTTTGCGGAATTGAGCCTCGGAGCCGAGCTTATCTTTTTGCTGCACAGGAAAACCGAACGTTTGACCGAGTCCTTGACGGACGCGTCACAGCTAGCCAGTTCGGTTCGCTCCCGGATCGTGGGCTACTGTAACCGACTCGGACGTGCGACGTGGGCGTGGCCCACGTTGCCTAGGGTTTTTCCGCTGTGCGTCCGCGCCTATATAAACTCTTGCCTGGCTACACGCCGTACACACCTGAAACCGATCTAGGGTTTTACCACCTCTCGCTGCTTGCGCCGCCTCCGTAGTCTACTCCATCCCGAGCGCCGGCGTGCACCGGCGAACGGGAGAGCAGGTCTCCGGAACCACTCGCCTTTGCGATCCTGTACGGGAGAGGGCGAATTAGGTTTTTGGGAAGCGCTCTGCGCGACTGCTCAAGCTCTTCATCACGGGTCGTCTTCCATCCAAGTCGGGCGGTGCTGCCTACCGCCGTCTTCATCGCCGTCTGCTTCGACCGGTCTTCTCCAACGTTGTCATCAACAACGTTACTGCTACGACTACATCTGCAAGCGAACGGTACATGCGGTCTACTGCTGTTCGTCTGTTCATCATGTTCTGCGAGTACATGTTTAGCTACTGCCTGTTTCCGTTCATCTTGTTGTTTAGTACATCTAGTATGTTCGAGTTACATGTGGTAGTAGTTGCTATTGTCATGTTTAATATTCTGGAATTAATAATAGAAATTGTGCCTAATTGTCCAACAGGGACCTCGGAAGGCGGGTGCATGAGAAGGAACGTGAACGAGAGTAGGGGCAAAGAAAGGAGACAAGGGAGCACAGTGGGATCGGCGGCGTGCTGCCGCTGGTCAGCCAGAGGAGCGTGGCGCAGCCAAACCAACCTCGCTCTATGCGGGGGCGGGGGCTGCCATGCGAGCAGGAATAGGGAAAAGACAACGAGAGATTAGAGACGAAAAAACATATGATTGAAGCGGTAGTTAAGAGTGGTATTGATGGATAATTTTTTTAAAAAAGTTGAAATGAAAAGCAGCCTTCGGAATTCTGCTATCAGGCTGTTTCTGTGAAATCTGCTGGGGAAAATATCCCTTTGGATAGCGTTTAGCTTTTTTTTATAGCGAAGATAGGTTGAAAAAGCAGAACAAAATGCACATACTCTGTTTTTAGAATCGGGTATGCAAGGAAACTAGACTTTGTCGTACAATTGGGCTAATTTTGAAACCGTCTCACATATGTCCAGCCGGCCAGATTTTTCGGCATGCCCGAACTTGTACGGTCTTGCATGGTTTTTCCTACCATGGAAGTCGGTACAATAATGCTACACTTACGGGAAATATGTTACGGGAAAGTGTTACGGGGTGAGGTGGAGCAACCTGGCTGGTGTAAATCTGTTACCTCCCATGATTTCAGGAACCGCAAGCCCACCATAATCACCCACGTCAGCCCGTAATCCACATTACGTAAAAATCAGCCCGTAAGTGTAGCATTATTGGAAGTCGGTAAACCGACTCGAATATGAATCCGACGCATTGGTTTTTCCACACATTTGGTTTTCATTCCAGCTGGCTTTTCGGACTTTCGGTTTGTTTTGATGTTTTTGTGCCCGCGATTTTTTTTTAGACTAACAGGGAGGGCTCCCCGGTGTGCCCGCGTTTTTTTGAGACCGTCCAAAGATGTCTCAACTATCCGGAATTCGATATATGTACATGATTCCTTGTTATAGCCGGATCGTTTCGAGTTTTCTTTCCTTTCTATTTAGTGTAATTTGGACCACATTCTATATGTCAACATTATAAAGGAGGGGTTTAGAAGGGACTATAAACATCACAAGTTACAAAATGCAAAGGATCACAAATTTCACAATTTCAAAAACATCGATCGAGAAAAGGTTAATAACTATCATTAGGATTAGGGTACTCGCGTGCAGGTTTAGGTTCTAGATCTTGCTGTGTGCCTCCCACAGATGTTGGGGTGTCGAGGTCCGGCCATGCGCCTCCCGTCCTGGTCACGAGGTTTCCAGTTCTTGCACGCGCTGAGGATGTTGAACCCAGCGCCGCCAGGACGTTCCTCTGTGTGACCGCTCTAACTCCCAGGCGGCCGCGCGCTTGAATGCTTGATTGTTGCATGGGAATCCCATCATGCTCTAATATACTACCTCCATCTCAAGGCTTAAGGCCTATATTTTTTTCAGAAAGTCAAACTATGTCAAGTTTAACTAAGTTTTTATCAAAAATCATTAACATATAAAATAGAAAATTGATATCATTAGATAGATAGTGAAATATATTTTCATGTGGTATCAACAAAATATCATATTTGTTGATAGATTCTTCTAAAAATTTGGTTAAACTTTACTTCGTTTGACTTTCTGAAAAAAATAGGCCTTAAGCCTTGGGATAAAGGTAGTACTCTGCAATGCACCGGTGACGTTTCAATGTTTGATGAACTCCGCCGAGCACACACGCAAGTTCATCATTATCTTCCTCGGTGACATCTTGCTAGAAGAGCACGTCGAACACTTGCGCGTGGTCCTCTGGACCTCTCTCTTCTCCACCAACACAAGCTCTATGGCAACATCTCTAAGTGCTCCTTCACGAGCATAATAATTTTTTTTGGGTATAATTGGACAAATGGGCACCGCTTACCTCTAAAAAAAATCCACATGGACAGAAGCGGCGTCCCACCTTACTAAAGCGGGCAGAGATGGTCAGTTTTTGGACACCCACGGACATGTCCAATTACAGGCTTACATGGGAAGCTGAGTATATGTCCGGTGCACGTCTACATGAACTATATTTTGTACGCAATTGTCGTTGTATCAAGATTCAAGAAACGATGGAGATAGCCAGATGAGAGTGTGTCACAGAGTCACAGGCAACCATGGAGAAAGTCAGATGGCATGCAGCGTGTCTTCTTCGTCCAGCTCGATCAAATTTCAGGATTGGGACGAGGTGGAGAGGAAGACAACACTATATCTTAGATTGGAAAAAAAACTGAGCTTCAGATTCTATATATGCTGATAGGGCTAAACAACACGAATCAAAGACCATGACATAGCAGCAGCGGGCAGTGGGCAGCCTAGCACCAATTAGCAGCACATCATGCTGTTAGATTGATCTCCCCCTGTGTGAGCCCAACGGCCCAACGGCCCACCAGGCCCCTTTGATTCGCGTCCTGATCGGGGGCGCTCAGCCCATTATGGCTGATGGGCCCCTATCACCTGCGCTATATAAAGAGGTGGGGGCCGGCGGCTTGAACTACGAGGTTCGTCGCGAACCGCACACCCCACCGACACACCTACCGATCTAGGTTAGCACAGTGCTGACGGGAAGCCCCGCCATCGCCGCCAGCACCCCACTGCCATCGCCGTCGCCGTGCACCATGGCCAGCGGCTCGAGCTCATCGAGCCAAGGAGCAGGTACTCCTTTCTCTCTCAGATCCCTCTCGATTTCTCCTCTCAGATCACAGTGATTCGATGCATAGATAGTACTATTTCGTCGAGATCTAGCCTAGATGGTTAAAGTTAATCCATCAATGGTATCAGAGCATGGCTAGGTCGTAGATCTCCTCGGATAGACAGTAAAAGTTTTTAGAACCCTAACCCTAGTTCATATCGGAACCCCACCGATCCCCACAATACTCGAACCGAAAAAGAAAGGGAAAAGAAAACTCACCGGAGTGAGCCTAGGGCTCGCCGGCAAAGAGCGCCGCCGTCTTCGGCCGCGCCTGTTCCACTCGATCTCCATGCGCATCCGATTGAGGCATGGGAAGAAGAACCAGGGCAGTGGGGAGCTCGCCTCCACCACAGCCGAAAGGGAAAGGTCCCCTTCGGGGGCAGAGAGCGTTGCCGCCGTCCACTGCCGTGGCTGGTCGCCGGCGTGGCCTCAACAGAGACCACCGGCCGCCGGGGCTCGGGACCCTCAGAGCCGCCACGGCCAAGACGGAGTGACGGGAAAGAGAACAAAAGCTAAAGAGGAAAAGATGCAGTGGGGGGCCGCCGTCGCCGGCGATGGCCGGCGGCTCGCCGCCGCCGGAGCTCGGCTCCTCCGCGAGCTCGTCGCCGCCGCCACGGGCACGGGAGGGCCAGAGAGTGGGAGAGCGAGAAAGTGGGGGCTAGGGTTCCAGCGTCTGACCGCTCGGGCCGTTTTGTCCCAGCGATCGGCGCGGATGATCGCCCGATCTGCATCGGACGGCCAGGGAGAAGCGGCGGGTGCTGGCAGGGCCTTTGGGCCGCGCCCAGCCGGGCCGCAAGAGTGAGCGGCGGCTAGTAACCGCCGCACAGCGCGCTGGTGGGCTGTGGGCCGCCAGTTTGCGACAGAAAGTGTGTTTTTTTCTCTGTTTAATTTTCAGAATATAGTTTTGATGATTTTAGTTCAAATTTTTGAGCAAATTTCACACAGTTTTCTCTATTCAAATTATTCCAACGAAAATTTTGTTTAGAGAATTCAAAAGTTACAGAAACTTTTCTATAAAGTTTAAAGTTTATGAATTTTATTCATGTTTCCGCTGCAAATAGTTAAAATAAATTGCTTAAATGCAAAAAGTGGTAATTGAAATTTTTGAAAGATGTGATAAAGTAATATTAAAAGTGATTGTGGTTCTGTTATTATATAACCAACGTTGTTAATAGCATGATCATGATTTGTTCATTATATGTTAAAAGGTGCATTTATCTCTATTTTTGCCCAACGGTAATATAGTTTTAATTGCACAAACAGTTGTATGTGTTGATTTATACCAACATTGGATTAATGCATGCAATTGTTTTGTTATCTCACATCTTTGTGAATTTCAGGAGGCTACAGTCTGATGAGTTGCCTCAAAGATGTTCCGACGCTCAGGGGTGACAACTACACTGAGTGGAGGAGGAAAGTTGATCTGGCTTTTGTCTGCGCTGAGGTTGACTGGGTTGTGGACACTCCACAGCCGGTCAAGCCGACAGAGCCAGTCAGAGATGCAAATGATGATGATGCTGCATGGGACAAAAAGAAAAAGGACTTTGCTCCAGTGGAGCTGGCATATGTGCTAGAGAACCAAAAGTGGGTCAGTGCAAACAAAAAGTGCATGGCCTTTATAAAGAATACGATTGAGAACGCAATTGCGGGCTCAATCGCAGAGTGCACTTCCGTTGGGGAGTTTCTGGAAAAGATAAAGAGCCAGTTCACTGGCTCTTCAAAGGTGTATGCTACCCAGCTGCTCAAACAGCTGGTCACAGAAAAGTACACAGGAGGTGCACATGGCATCAGGGAGCACATCTTGAGGATGAGCAACATGGCTTCTAAACTGAAGCCCATGGATGCTGATCTGGAATTAAAGCCTGCTCTGCTTGTTCACCTTGTCATGGCTTCATTGCCCAAAGAGTTTGATAACTTTGTTATCAACTACAACATGTCCCTGATAAATGGGACATAGAAAAGACGATTGCCATGTGTGTACAAGAGGAAGATAGGCTTAAAGTCTCAAATGGTGGTTCAATCAACTATGTCAAGGACAACAGGAAAAGGAACTACCAGAACTTCCAGAACAGCAATCAAGGTTCTCCCTCCAAGCCATATGGCAAAGGTCCCCAACAGTATCATCAGCCCACTCTCCCGTGGATAAAGACCAGTGTCTCCACTGCAAGAAGACTGGGCACTTCAAGAAAGACTGTCTAGAATGGCTCAAGTCCATAATGGCAAGGAAAGGTATAGATACAGTTTCTTTTGTTAATGAATCCCTGTATTCACAGTTTTCGAAATCTACTTGGTGGATTGACTCAGGTGCAACTGTTCATGTTGCTAATTCTTTACAGGGATTCCATTCGACAAGGACTATGAAAAGAAACGAAAGATGCATTGAAGTTGCGAATGGAGTTCAAGCAGACGTGGAAGCTGTTGGCGACATCTCCTTGGAGTTAGCTGATGGTTTTTCGATTCTGCTTAGAGATGTTTTATTTGTTCCTTCACTTCACAGAAACTTAATAAGTGTATCACGTTTGGATAAAGACAGTTATGAGTGTTATTTTGCACACGACGAGTGTGCCATATGGTTTAAAGATGCTTGTGTGGGTGTTGCTTTACTTCACAACGAGCTTTATTTGTTATCCTTACGTGAAAAAGTGCATTCTGTGTGTAATGTGAATGAACAAACTTCCTTGTCGAACAAAGAACAAAAGAAAAGAAAGAGAACTCATGACTCATCAAAGTTATGGCACTGTCGATTAGGCCATATTTCGAGGGGAAGAATCGAAAACCTCGTTAAAAATGATATTCTTCCTCCGTTAGAGTTCTCCGATATAGAACAATGCATAGATTGCATAAAAGGAAAGTATGTAAAGCAAATTAAAAAGGGTGCAAACCGAAGTACAACAACACTAGAAATAATCCACACTGATATTTGTGGACCATTTTCTGTGAAAAGTGTGGATGGTTATGACTCATTCATAACATTCACAGATGATTACTCCCGATATGGTTATATTTATCCAATTAAAGAAAGGTCTGAAGCATTGGATAAATTTAAAATATTCAAAGCAGAAGTTGAAAATCAACATGATAAAAGAATTAAAATAGTCCGGTCCGATCGTGGTGAGGAGTACTACGGTCGGCACACTCCATATGATCAAGTACCTGGACCTTTTGCAAGGTTCTTACAGGAAAATGGAATAGTCGCCCAGTATTCTATGCCGGGCGAACCTCAGCAAAATGGAGTAGCTAAAAGGCGCAACCGTACTCTTATGGATATGGTGCGCAGTATGATGAGTTATTGATACGTCCAAAACGTATCTACTTTCCCGAACACTATTGCTACTGTTTCTCCTCTAATTTGTGTGTTTTGAATACAACTAACACGGACTGACGCTGTTTTCAGCAGAATTGCTCTGGTGTCTCGTTTTTGTGCAGAAATTCAACTTCCAGTAAAAATTCGGGAAAAATTATGAAAAATCCTATTTCACCAGAAGACCCATGGAGCCAGAAGACAGAAGGGAGAAGAGGCTCAAGGGGCCGTCACACAGTGGTGGCGCGGCCCAGCCCTGGCCGCGCCACCCCTGCGTGAGGGGGCCCCAGGTCCCCTCTCGACCTCCCCTCTCGCGTACATATACCCCCTGACGACATAATATCGGGGAGACGGCGTTTTTCCCAGATAGACTTCCGCTGCGCCGCCGCCATCAGAAACCGCGATTCGGAACCAGAAACTCCATTCTGGCACCCTGCCGGGACGGGGATTCGGAGGAGATCTTCATCACCATCACCACCGACGCTCCTCCATCGACCATCCATGACTCCCCCATCCATGTGTGAGTAATTCCTCCGCTGTAGGTGAGGGGATGGTAGGGATTGGATGAGATTGTTCATGTAATTTGATATGAGATTGATAGGGCATAGTGCCTAGTATCTTTATTTAGTGCCTATGAGATTATTGCAACTTGTTGTGCTTAATGCTTATCACTTTGGGCCCGAGTGCCATGATTTCAGATCTGAACATGTTATTATTTCTATGATGATACTTGTTGTTTATGGTCTTACCTACAAGTTGTATACACATATTGTTGTCCGGAACCCGAGGCCCCAAAGTGACAGAAATTGGGATAACCGGAGGGGATGGCTATGATGTGAGGATCACATGTGTTCACCGAGTGCTAATGCTTTGCTCCGGTACTCTATTAAAAGGAGTACCTTAATTACCAGTAGTTTCCCTTGAGGCCCTGCTGCAACAGGCTGGTAGGACAAAAGGTGTCGTGCAAGTTTCTCCTTGTGAGCACGTACGACTATATACGGAACACATGCCTATGATTGTTTGTACTAGGATGCTTTATCATTATTTATCTGCAATGCCCATATCTCATTGATTTCATGAATTATCTTATCCATGCAACGCCCGTAATCCATCCCTATGCCTACAGTATTTGTTCCTACTGTTTACAACTGCTACTTTTACCGCTGCTATTTTACTACTGCTGTTACTGTTTCACTACTGTCACCACTATAAAACTGTTGCTACTGATAAACTGCTGCGAGCAAGACTGTTTCCAGGTGCAGCTGAATTGACAACTCATCTGTTAAGGCTTACATATATTCTTTGGCTCCCCTTGTGTCGAATCAATAAATTTGGGTAATACTTCCCTCGAAGACTGTTGCGATCCCCTATACTTGTGGGTCATCAAGACTATTTTCTGGCGCTGTTGCCGGGGAGCATAGCTTTATCTGTAAGTTCACTTGGTATTCATATTGTTCGCTGCAATCCTTTCATCATGGGTAAACCTCGTGATGGAAAAGTTCCTATATTGCCATCCACTACAAGAAGAGGTACGACTCTCAACACCTCTGTTGCTCTTGATTCACCTTCTGTTATGAGTAAGTTGCTTGCACCACCACACCCACACGCTACTGCTACTACTTCTGCTGAGATTGAGAATGCCACTGATAATTTAGATGATGCTTCTACTGTGCTTGATGAGAGTGGTTCACTAGGTTCCTTTTTAGAAGCTACTATTGCTAGAGCTAAGTTGGGAAACACCACTGTTACACCTGTTAGTTCACCCGAGTCTAGGGAATGTTCTAGTGATGATTATGATGATGATGCTTATATTGAGCTTAATGATGACTTTATTGCAGAAGCACGTGCTGCTCGTAATGCTGGTAAGGTTAAAGAACTTCTTGCAAGACGCTCTGTTAAATATAATTTGTCTCCTGCTCCTAAGTTTGCTGCTTCTCCTATAAATATTAGAGACAAGGATTATGATTTCTCTTTAGATTTATCTTACATATCTATTGTTGAGAAAACTCCCTTTTGTGGTACTAAAGATGAGAGTGCTATGGAGCACATGAATGAGCTTTCTACTTTGAGTAATTTGTTTTCTGATGATATTAAGCTCCGCACTTACTTTGTTGCTAAGATTTTTCCTTTCTCGTTGAAAGATGCAGCTAAAACTTGGTTTAATAGCTTGTCTCCTGGATCTCTTACTAGTCCTATTGCTTTGGTTAATGCTTTCTTTCAGAAATATTTTCCCGCTAGTGCTCAACATGCTGCTGTGCAGAAAATCTTTGATTTTGAACAGGGAAAAGGAGAGATATTGCCTGAATCTTGGACAAGGTTTTGTTCTTTAATTAGAGCTTTGCCTAAAGAACCATTTCCTAAAAATGAACTCCTTGATATATTTTATAATGGACTAACGGATGAATCTAAGTCATATTTGGATAGTTGTGCTGGTTGTGTTTTCAGGGAAAGAACTCCGGCTGAAGCAGAAGAATTAATGGCTAAAATAAGCCGGAATCATGATGATTGGACTTTAGTTGAACCAACATCAGCACCAACTCCTGCGCCATCTACGGAGCCTACGCCGAAGAAGAGAGGGATGATTGAATTAAATGATGAAGTTATGAAGGAGGCTAAGAAATCTCTTAAGGAGAAAGGTATTAGGGCCGAAGATGTGAAGAATTTACCTCCTATTGAAGAATTATGTAAGCCAATCCCTCACTCATCTACTATTGAGGTACACTCTCTCTAACGCTTTGATGAAAGAGATATTCCTTATACTAAACCTCCTGATCAATGCTTAGATGAATTTGATAATTTTATTGTTAAGCAAGAAAATTTTAATAGAATGGTGCATAATCATTTGTTAGAAAATTCTAGAGTTATTAACAAGTTGCAGGATATTGTGGAGAGAACCGCCAATGATGTGAAGATACTTGCTAAACATTTTCAAATGGTTCAAACACAAATTGATCAGCTTACCAAGGTGCAAAAAGACTTGCTAGTTAATGCTGCAAGAGAGAAGCAAGCATGTGAAATACGTACAAGAAGTGGTGCTGCTACTCAAGACCCATTATATCCTGAAGGACATCCTTAGAGGGTTGAGCAAGATTCTCAACGCACCTCAAATGATGATATCCCTTCCAAGAAGAAGAAGAAGAAGAAGCATAAAAGAACTGCAGAATCATCTGATGCAGGTAAAGATCCTAACAGTGTTTCTATTTCTGATGCTGAAACTGAACCAGGAGATGCTTCCGATAAAGAAGAAGATAAAGAATAAGTTGAAGAAGAACCAGAGAAGATTGACAGGAATGTCAAGTACACCAAAGAAGACTTCATTGCCAACAAGCATGGTAAAGAGAGAGAACCTTGGGTACAGAAGCCAATGCCTTTTCCTAGTAAGAAACACAAGTCAAAGGAAGAAGAACACTACAACAGGTTTTGTGAATGGATGAGACCTTTATTTTTGCAAATTCCTTTGACTGATGCTATTAGAATGCCTCCTTATGCAAAGTATATGAAAGATATTGTTACTAACAAAAGGAAAATTCCTAGTGAGGAAATTTCCACTTTACTTGCTAATTACTCTTTTGATGGTAAAGTTCCAGAGAAGCTTGGAGATCCAGGTATACCAACTATTCCTTGCTCCATTAAAAATAACTATGTTAGAACTGCTTTATGTGATTTGGGAGCTGGAGTTAGTGTCATGCCTTTTTCTCTTTATAAGAGACTTGATCTAGAAAAATTGGTATCAACTGATATATCCTTGCAGATGGCTGATAAGTCTACTACTATTCCTATTGGTATATGTGAGAATGTTCCTGTTCAAGTTGCTAACAGCTGTTTGATTTTAACTGATTTTGTTGTGTTGGAAATGCCTGAAGATGATAATATGTCTATTATTCTTGGGAGACCTTTTCTAAACACTGCAGGTGCTGTTATCAATTGCAATCAAGGAAAAGTCACTTTTAATGTTAACGACAAAGAGTATACGGTATATTTTCCCAAGAAGATTGATAGAAAGAATGCTCTAAATACAATCAAGCATGTTGAGACCATCAAAGTTGGTCAAATTATTTGTTCAGAGCGAAAGCCCAAGGAAGAATGTCAAATCGTTATGGTTGGGACTATACCTATCAAAGTTGAGGTAACATAAGCATTAAGTGAAATGCAAAGTTTTGCCTCATACAAAGTTAATTTGATAACAAGACTTGATCAACCTTGTTAGCAAAGTGATTTTATATGAAAGAAACTTCGTTTTCACCGCATCCACTCCACCTCACTTGTATTTACTTTCATAAAATTTTGTTCCTCCAGTTTAGTTGTATGATTAAGAGTATCTCAGAGCTGCTGCATGTTTAGTTTTGATTTGCTTGAAATCTTTTCATCCTAGTTTTTATGAGTTTTATCGATATGCCAATTTCTGAAAAATCCTCGAAAATAAAGTTTCTCGAAAAATTCCAGAAAAATCTTTATAAATTTTTATGTCAAAAATGGGGCAGAGAGACACCTGGGAGGCACCAGGTGGGGCAGCCACGCCACCTCACACACTGGTGGCGCGGCCCAGCCCTGGCCGCGCCACCCAGGTGTGAGGGGGGCCCACCAGGCACCTCACTCATCTCTTCTTCCCCTGCTCTTTCTCTCTCCCGAAAAACACTGCCCCATTTGCTCAAGCTCGAGTTCTTGCTGTTCTTCACCTCGATTTTTTGATCTCCTTGTTCAGCCCAACATTTCTGCTGAAATTTGGATCATTTGCTCTCCGGTATGTGACTCCTCCACTTGTCCAAGTAGATTTTCTTTTGGTGAAGTATATCTTGAGTATTTTAGCATTGTAGGTGACAGTATAAATGAGTATGCATGCTTGTTCTCTTGCTTAGAATTGATATTTTGATGCATGTTAGCTCTCTAGTAACCCACTACAGTAGTTTCCTACACTTGCTTGTCTTCAAATCACTTTTTATGAGGTTTGTCAAAAATTTCAGAAATGGAGGGGAATGCATATCAACTCTCTCAACATGAACTAGAAGTGCAAGATGTTATGAAAGTTCATCGTGAAGAGAGGGTTTTCTCCTCACACTATCCTTGCTCAGCATTCTTGAGTGCTGCTGGAATCCTGCAGGATTTTCAAGCCTTGCTCTCTAATGCAGGATTAGAATATTTTGTTGAGGGTGAACCTCCCCAATATGTTAAAGTAACAATGTCTGTGGTGCAGGATTTCAGATTTAGTTGGTCCGCTTCTAATCCCATGGTTCATTATAAAATTTATAATAAATCTGTGGACTTGCCTCTTGATGTTTTCTGTACAGCTATTAGAGTACCACAGTGGGGATCGCTCGAGAAGATAAGGGGACAACCAAGGCAATTGTTAGAACTATACGAGGAGATTTGTCAAGGAAGAAGCTTCACAGGAGAGGGTGGTAAAATTTGAAACATTCATTTCCCATCCATTCGATATTTCGCCTTCTTCATTACCAAATGTGTTCTTGCTAGGAAATCTGCAAGTAAATTGTCTCTCCATGATCTAGCTTTCATTGCTATTGCTTTAAGGCGTGATAGAACTTACAATTTGGGTGCCTTAATAGCTTTCCGTCTTGATATTAATCGTGAGAAAGGGGGAATCTGTGGGGGGCTTATAGCTTCACGCCTGTTAGCTTTGCATGGTGCTTTGCCTCATTTTCGAGATCTGCAGTTCCCCGAGGAGAAACTTGGCCTTGATGCTATGGTTCAACATAAGTTTATTTCTCCTCCTGCCAGTTTGATTAATTTAACATTTGAGCTAACCTTTTTCAAGAAGACTACCTGGAGGGTAGTAAAGACTGAACGATCAATCTGTTTGCCTGCACCTCTTTTGTTTAACCTTGATCGCAGGAATGGATGGTCGCTTACTGAAGATGAGCTTGACGCGTACATAGGGGAGCATCCGCCGCCTGTGCACGATGAGGAGGGCGCCGAGGAGTCGGGACAGCCCTCCAACACTATGAATTTCCCATATGAGCAGCCTTATTATGATTATGCGCCATCAGCTTCATCTTCACGGGGACCGGGATACGATTACACCTATGATGACCCACCAACTTGGAGCAGCTACCAGAGCCGGAATTGATCTCCACTTAGGCCAAAAGCCTAAGCTTGGGGGGAGGTACGCCGACGATTCACTCATCTACATATCATATTCTGTCGGTCCTTTATATATTCATGTTTTATTTTCTTTATTGTTCTAGTTCTTACTTCTGCTTTCCAAAACACAAAAAGACCAAAAATATTTCCGTTGATTCTCTCTATTTGGTTCTTTGGTTTTCTACCTTTGGTTTGCTTTACTTGCTATTTTCGGTTTGCTATTAGAAAAATCTAAAAATATTTTGCTTTGTTTGCTATTTCCTTCTGCCTTTGTTTCAAAAATCGAAAACACAAAAATATTTGTTGTTCTTCTTTGGTTTTGTAAAGTTTGTTGCAGAGTTCAGTCTCCCGTTACTCCATTGGAGCTTGGTATTCACTTTATATTATTCAAGCCACACAAGTGAAGAGCAATAATGACGACATATGACAATCCGAGATGTGGTAAGAGGCTGGTATGAACTCTATTTGTTTTCATTTTTGTACATATACTCATCTATGTGGACATGCTTAGTCGGTTCATGTAAGGTATATGTCATCTAATGGATGCTTTGTAGTTCTTGCTTTCATATGATTAGTTTCAATTTACTATTAGCCTGTAGCATGTCATGTAGACGCTTGCATGCATTGTTTTATTCATAGTATGGTATGAGATTGTGGTATCCACCTCTGAAAGCTTCATTTGAATCGACTTGGCACATGCTCAAGCATGCATATGACTGAACAAAAAGTCAATTAAGCCTCGATGATCTAAATTGCCTCAGAGTTCTTGTGTCATTTTTATGCCTATATTAATTTTGTTTTGTCGCAAGCATGATTATGATAGTTATTGCTCTCTCGATTGTCGCCTCCCAGTCTTTTGCTAGCCTTCACTTGTACCGAGTATGAGCTCTACTCGTGCATCCAATTACCAAAAACCAAGTCTTCCAAAGAGTCCACTATAAATTCCGATGCATGGTATTTGTAAGCCATTCCAAGTAAATTTTCATGTGCTACCTTTCAAACTTTCAACTACTTCTCATTTTGTGCCACTGTTTTTAGCTCATGGGGACGTAGTGGTCGGAATTGATATCTTCCATATTAAATTAAGTACCCCTCGACTAGGCAGCTTCATCTGCTCGTTATTAATTTTGCAAGGGAGCTGGTCAGACCATTATAATCTTAATCCTAAAAGAAAGAAAAAAAGGCACTCCTCCAAAGGAATGTGAAAGTTGGTGGGCACCCGATGGAATCGGTTAGCCATGGTTTGAGAAAGGAAAAAAGGTGGGGAGGAGTGCCAAAGCTTTATAAAAGAGCACCAATGTGCCAAATTTCAAAGAACTCGGAACCGCTCTCACTTGTTTATTATGGAAGATAGTAAGTCCCCATTGCTAGTCGTTGACATAGAACAACCACCTCTCAAAAGAAACTTTTATCTCCGTTTTACAAATGAAAAGCTCTAGCACATGTTAAATCCCTGCTTCCCTCTGCGAAGGGCCATTCGTTTACTTTTATGTTGAGTCACCATCTTCTAACTTTAAGCACTTCTTGAGAGCATAGCTGTTATTCTTAGTGTAATGTGCTTGTCCCAGAACACGGTTAATTGTGGTATAACTTTGATGCTTGTATCTTTGATATTTCTACTTCTAGTCTTCCCTTGGACTTCAGAGGTGCCTCAGCATTTATGTTTTGCTCTACAAATAAAGGCAAGCGGGATACCACTCTTTCATATCATTTATGCATATTACAATCTTGTAGCTTCTCATGCACGTGTTAATTGTTATTAGTGCATTGGCACTCTTTCATAGCTTGCTTGACTATGAGGTGACATTAGTTACATATTTCTTATTATGAATTGCCTGAGTACTTGATCACATAGTTAGTATATATACATCATATGACCAAATGTGTTCGTGAAAGTTTCTTTTATCGCTCTCAGTTGTTAACTGAATTGCTTGAGGACAAGCAAATAGCTAAGCTTAGGGGGAGTTGATACGTCCAAAACGTATCTACTTTCCCGAACACTATTGCTACTGTTTCTCCTCTAATTTGTGTGTTTTGAATACAACTAACACGGACTGACGCTGTTTTCAGCAGAATTGCTTTGGTGTCTCGTTTTTGTGCAGAAATTCAACTTCCAGTAAAAATTCGGGAAAAATCATGAAAAATCCTATTTCACCAGAAGACCCACGGAGCCAGAAGACAGGAGGGAGAAGAGGCTCGAGGGGCCGTCACACAGTGGTGGCGCGGCCCAGCCCTGGCCACGCCACCCCTGCGTGAGGGGGCCCCAGGTCCCCTCTCGACCTCCCCTCTCGCGTACATATACCCCCTGACGACATAATATCGGGAAGACAGCGTTTTTCCCAGATAGACTTCCGCTGCGCCGCCGCCATCAGAAACCGCGATTCGGAACCAAAAACTCCGTTCTGGCACCCTGCCGGGACGGGGATTCGGAGGAGATCTTCATCACCATCACCACCGACGCTCCTCCATCGACCATCCATGACTCCCCCATCTATGTGTGAGTAATTCCCCCGCTGTAGGTGAGGGGATGGTAGGGATTGGATGAGATTGTTCATGTAATTTGATATGAGATTGATAGGGCATAGTGCCTAGTATCTTTATTTAGTGCCTATGACATTGTTGCAACTTGTTGTGCTTAATGCTTGTCACTTTGGGCCCGAGTGCCATGATTTCAGATCTGAACATGTTATTATTTCTATGATGATACTTGTTGTTTATGGTCTTACCTACAAGTTGTATACACATATTGTTGTCCGGAACCCGAGGCCCCAAAGTGACAGAAATTGGGATAACCGGAGGGGATGGCTATGATGTGAGGATCACATGTGTTCACCGAGTGCTAATGCTTTGCTCCGGTACTCTATTAAAAGGAGTACCTTAATTACCAGTAGTTTCCCTTGAGGCCTTGCTGCAACAGGCTGGTAGGACAAAAGGTGTCGTGCAAGTTTCTCCTTGTGAGCACGTACGACAAAAGGTGCCTACAGTATTTGTTCCTACTGTTTACAACTGCTACTTTTACCGCTGCTATTTTACTACTGCTGTTACTGTTTCACTACTATCACCACTATAAAACTGTTGCTACTGATAAACTGCTGTGAGCAAGACTGTTTCCAGGTGCAGCTGAATTGACAACTCATCTGTTAAGGCTTACATATATTCTTTGGCTCCCCTTGTGTCGAATCAATAAATTTGGGTAATACTTCCCTCGAAGACTGTTGCGATCCCCTATACTTGTGGGTCATCAGTTATTCCACCCTGCCATTGGGATTATGGATGGAGGCGCTTAAAACCGCCATTCACATTCTCAACAGAGTACCAAGCAAGTCGGTGCCCAAAACACCGTATGAGTTGTGGACAGGGAGAGTTCCCTCCCTGCGCCACTTAAGGGTCTGGGGGAGCCCAGCCGAGGCAAAAGTATTTAATCCAAATATTGCAAAGTTAGACCCCAAAACAGTAACTTGCCACTTCATTGGCTATCCTGACAGATCAAAAGGTTATCGTTTCTACTGTTCAGACAAATACACAAAGTTTGTAGAAACGAGACATGCAGTCTTCTTGGAGGACGAATTGATGAGGGGGAGCATGGTAGCTCGGAAAATTGATCTTGAGGAGAAGAGGGTGCATGCACCTAATCCGATGATTCAGGAGCCATTTTTCTCGCTACCTGTTGTGTGTGCACCAACAATCCCTGAGGTTGCGGTGCAAGCACCTGTTGTAACTCCACCCGTGACAACAAGGAGTGAAGTTTCGGAACCTGTCCGTCAGGAGCCAACTGAACCCTTCGTTGAGCATGAAAGGGAGCTGCAGCAGCCACCTCTAATAGTTGTACCAGAAGTTGAGGTACATAATGAGCCAGAGAATGAGGCCCTTAGAAGGTCCAAAAGAGTTAAGAAATCAGCTATCTCTACTGATTATAAAGTTTATAATATAGAAACAGTTCATATGGAAGGTGATCCCACCTCATATGAAGAAGCTATGGGAGGCCCCAACTCATCGAAGTGGCTAGAGGCCATGGAAGATGAAATGAGGTCGATGAGTTCCAACAATGTTTGGGACTTGGAGGAAATTCCCAAAGGAGCCAAAACAGTAGGCTGTAAATGGGTCTATAAAACAAAGTATGACTCTAACGGGAATATAGAAAAGTATAAAGCGCGTCTAGTGGCAAAAGGATTTACACAAAGAGAAGGGGTAGATTACAATGAGACATTTTCTCTGGTCTCATGTAAGGATTCCTTCAGAATCATAATGGCACTAGTTGCTCATTTTGATTTAGAGTTGCATCAAATGGATGTAAAGACGGCATTTCTAAATGGAGATTTAGAAGAAAAAGTTTACATGAAACAACCCAGGGGTTTTTTCATGGAGGGGAAGGAACATATGGGATGCCGTCTAAAGAAATCCATTTATGGATTAAAGCAAGCCTCTAGACAGTGGTATCTAAAGTTTAATGATACCATTAAAAGATTTGGATTTAAAGAAAACATCGAGGACAACTGCGTTTATGCAAAGTTTAAAAGTGGGAAATATATTTTCCTAATCTTGTATGTGGATGATATCCTGCTTGCTAGCAGTGATGTTAGTCTTCTGCGAGAAACAAAGAAGTTTTTGTCCTCAAACTTCGATATGAAAGATCTTGGTGAAGCTTCATATGTTTTGGGCATAGAAATTCACCGAGATAGAAAGAATGGAGTGTTAGAACTATCACAGAAGGCATATTTAGAAAAAGTTCTAATAAAGTATAATATGCATAAGAGTAATGCCACACCTGCTCCGATAGTCAAGGGCGACAGTTTTGGGGAATATCAATGCCCCAAGAATCAATATGAGATCGATCAAATAAAAGCAGTACCATACGCTTCGGCTGTTGGAAGCTTACAGTATGCACAAGTGTGGACTCGCCCTGACTTAGCTTTTATCACCGGGGTACTCGGTAGATATCAGTCAAATCCAGGCATAGAGCACTGGAAGATGGTAAATAAAGTATTGCGCTATGTGCAAGGCACAAAAGACCTCATGCTAACCTATAGAAGATCTGATTCCCTAGAGATAAAAGGGTATTCAGATGCAGACTATGCGGGAGACAAAGATGAAAGATAGTCCACAACTGGATATGTGTTCACTCTCGCAGGAGGGGCTATTTCTTGGAGAAGCTGCAAACAAACAATAGTTGCATCATCCACGATGTATGCCGAATTTATAGCATGTTTTGAGGCCACGAATCAGGTGTTATGGCTAAAGAAATTTATACCCGACTTGAAAGTAGTGGATTGTATTGACAAACCAATAAAGATGTACTGTGACAACCAGCCTGCAGTATTTTATGCTCACAACAACAAGTCGAGTAAAGCTACCAGACCAATAGAAGTAAAGTATTATGTTGTGAAAGATAAAATCCAGGATCAAACTATAAGACTCGAGCATATAAGAACAAAGGATATGCTTGCGGATCCGCTAACGAAAGGCTTACCACCCAATGTGTTCAAGGAACACTTAGCCGGCATGGGTTTAATGGGAAGCCTATGATTCCTGGATCATAAGAGGCCCGAAAGTAACAGAATTTGTTTCAAAACAGAAAAGTGTATAGTGGCTGTCTGATTCTATCGGCAATTGAGCTGTGATGATGAAACATGCTCTATGTACTGATCCATGATGAAACGAGTAAAGTATAAAGTATAAAGTTAAAAGTAAAGTTGAGATCAAGGGGGAGAATGTTAGATTGATCTCCCCCTGTGTGAGCCCAACGGCCCACCAGGCCCCTTTGATTCGCGCCCTGATCGGGGGCGCTCAGCCCATTATGGCTGACGGGCCCCAGTCACCTGCGCTATATAAAGAGGTGGGGGCCGGCGGCTCAAACTACGAGGTTCGTCGCGAACCGCACACCCCACCGACACACCTACTGATCTAGGTTAGCGCAGTGCTGACGGGAAGCCCCGCCATCGCCGCCAGCACCCCACTGCCATCGCCGTCGCCGTGCACCATGGCCACCGGCTCGAGCTCCTCGAGCCAAGGAGCAGGTACTCCTTTCTCTCTCAGATCCCTCTCGATTTCTCCTCTCAGATCACAGTGATTCGATGCATAGATAGTACTATTTCGTCGAGATCTAGCCTAGATGGTTAAAGTTAATCCATCAATGGTATCAGAGCATGGCTAGGTCGTAGATCTCCTC
The DNA here is from genome assembly GCA_007115705.1 of Dactylis glomerata. Lineage (NCBI taxonomy): Eukaryota > Viridiplantae > Streptophyta > Magnoliopsida > Poales > Poaceae > Dactylis > Dactylis glomerata. The sequence continues at coordinate 634,741 of QXEO01001359.1, forward strand.
GGATAGACAGTAAAAGTTTTTAGAACCCTAACCCTAGTTCATATCGGAACCCCACCGATCCCCACAGTACTCGAACCGAAAAAGAAAGGGAAAAGAAAACTCACCGGAGTGAGCCTAGGGCTCGCCGGCAAAGAGCGCCGCCATCTCCGGCCGCGCCTGTTCCGCTCGATCTCCATGCGCATCCGATGGAGGCATGGGAAGAAGAACCAGGGCAGTGGGGAGCTCGCCTCCACCACAGCCGAAAGGGAAAGGTCCCCTTCGGGGGTAGAGAGCGTTGCCGCCGTCCACTACCGTGGCTGGTCGCCGGCGTGGCCTCAACAGAGACCACCGGCCACCGGGGCTTGGGACCCTCAGAGCCGCCACGGGCAAGACGGAGTGACGGGAAAGAGAACAAAAGCTAAAGAGGAAAAGATGCAGTGGGGGGCCGTCGTCGCCGGCGATGGCCGGCGGCTCGCCGCCGCCGGAGCTCGGCCTCCTCCGCGAGCTCGTCGCCACCGCCACGGGCACGGGAGGGCCAGAGAGTGGGAGAGCGAGAAAGTGGGGGCTAGGGTTCCAGCGTCTGACCGCTTGGGCCGTTTTGTCCCAGCGATCGGCGCGGATGATCGCCCGATCTGCATCGGACGGCCAGGGAGAAGCGGCGGGTGCTGGCAGGGCCTTTGGGCCACGCCCAGCCGGGCCGCAAGAGTGAGCGGCGGCTAGTAACCGCCACACAGCGCACTGGTGGGCTGTGGGCCGCTAGTTTGCGACAGCAAGTGTTTTTTTTTCTCTGTTTAATTTTCAGAATATAGTTTTGATGATTTTAGTTCAAATTTTTGAGCAAATTTCACACAGTTTTCTCTATTCAAATTATTCCAACGAAAATTTTGTTTAGGGAATTCAAAAGTTACAGAAACTTTTCTATAAAGTTTAAAGTTTATGAATTTTATTCATGTTTCCGCTGCAAATAGTTAAAATAAATTGCTTAAATGCAAAAAGTGGTAATTGAATTTTTTGAAAGATGTGATAAAGTAATATTAAAAGTGATTGTGGTTCTGTTATTATATAACCAACGTTGTTAATATCATGATCATGATTTGTTCATTATATGTTAAAAGGTGCATTTATCTCTATTTTTGCCCAACGGTAATATAGTTTTAATTGCACAAACAGTTGTATGTGTTGATTTATACCAACGTTGGACTAATGCATGCAATTGTTTTATTATCTCACATCTTTGTGAATTTCAGGAGGCTATAGTCTGATGAGTTGCCTCAAAGATGTTCCGACGCTCAGGGGTGACAACTACACTGAGTGGAGGAAGAAAGTTGATCTGGCTTTTGTCTGCGCTGAGGTCGACTGGGTTGTGGACACTCCACAGCCGGTCAAGCCGACAGAGCCAGTCAGGGATGCAAATGATGATGATGCTACATGGGACAAAAATAAAAAGGACTTTGCTCCAGTGGAGCTGGCATATGTGCTAGAGAACCAAAAGTGGGTCAATGCAAACAAAAAGTGCATGGCCTTTATAAAGAATACGATTGAGAACGCAATTGCGGGCTCAATCGCAGAGTGCACTTCCGTTGGGGAGTTTCTAGAAAAGATAAAGAGCCAGTTCACTGGCTCTTCAAAGGTGTATGCTACCCAGCTGCTCAAACAGATGGTCACAGAAAAGTACACAGGAGGTGCACATGGCATCAGGGAGCACATCTTGAGGATGAGCAACATGGCTTCTAAACTGAAGCCCATGCATGCTGATCTGGAATTAAAGCCTGCTCTGCTTGTTCACCTTGTCATGGCTTCATTGCCCAAAGAGTTTGATAACTTTGTTATCAACTACAACATGTCCCCTGATAAATGAGACATAGAAAAGATGATTGCCATGTGTGTACAAGAGGAAGATAGGCTTAAAGCCTCAAATGGTGGCTCAATCAACTATGTCAAGGACAACAGGAAAAGGAACTACCAGAACTTCCAGAACAGCAATCAAGGTTCTCCCTCCAAGCCATATGGCAAAGGTCCCCAACAGTATCATCAGCCCACTCTCCCAGTGGATAAAGACCAGTGTCTCCACTGCAAGAAGACTAGGCACTGCAAGAAAGACTGTCCAGAATGGCTCAAGTCCATAATGGCAAGGAAAGGTATAGATACATTTTCTTTTGTTAATGAATCCCTGTATTCACAGTTTTCGAAATCTACTTGGTGGATTGACTCAGGTGCAACTGTTCATGTTGCTAATTCTTTACATGGATTCCATTCGACAAGGACTATGAAAAGAAACGAAAGATGCATTGAAGTTGCGAATGGAGTTCAAGCAGACGTGGAAGCTGTTGGCGACATCTCCTTGGAGTTAGCTGATGGTTTTTCGATTCTGCTTAGAGATGTTTTATTTGTTCCTTCACTTCACAGAAACTTAATAAGTGTATCACGTTTGGATAAAGACAGTTATGAGTGTTATTTTGCACACAGCGAGTGTGCCATATGGTTTAAAGATGCTTGTGTGGGTGTTGCTTTACTTCACAACGAGCTTTATTTGTTATCCTTACGTGAAAAAGTGCATTCTGTGTGTAATGTGAATGAACAAACTTCCTTGTCGAACAAAGAACAAAAGAAAAGAAAGAGAATTCATGACTCATCGAAGTTATGGCACTGTCGATTAGGCCATACTTCGAGGGGAAGAATCAAAAACCTCGTTAAAAATGATATTCTTCCTCCGTTAGAGTTCTCCGATATAGAACAATGCATAGATTGCATAAAAGGAAAGTATGTAAAGCAAATTAAAAAGGGTACAAACCGAAGTACAGCAACACTAGAAATAATCCACACTGATATTTGTGGACCATTTTCTGTGAAAAGTGTGGATGGCTATGACTCATTCATAACATTCACAGATGATTACTCCCGATATGGTTATATTTATCCAATTAAAGAAAGGTCTGAAGCATTGGATAAATTTAAAATATTCAAAGCAGAAGTTAAAAATCAACATGATAAAAGAATTAAAATAGTCCGGTCTGATCGTGGTGGGGAGTACTACGGTCGGCACACTCCATATGGTCAAGTACCTGGACCTTTTGCAAGGTTCTTACAGGAAAATGGAATAGTCGCCCAGTATTCTATGCCGGGCGAACCTCAGCAAAATGGAGTAGCTAAAAGGCGCAACCGTACTCTTATGGATATGGTGCGCAGTATGATGAGTTATTCCACCCTGCCATTGGGATTATGGATGGAGGCGCTTAAAACCGCCATTCACATTCTCAACAGAGTACCAAGCAAGTCGGTGCCCAAAACACCGTATGAGTTGTGGACAGGGAGAGTTCCCTCCCTGCGCCACTTAAGGGTCTGGGGGAGCCCAGCTGAGGCAAAAGTATTTAATCCAAATATTGCAAAGTTAGACCCCAAAACAGTAACTTGCCACTTCATTGGCTATCCTGACAGATCAAAAGGTTATCGTTTCTACTGTTCAGACAAATACATAAAGTTTGTAGAAACGAGACATGCAGTCTTCTTGGAGGACGAATTGATGAGGTGGAGCATGGTAGCTCGGAAAATTGATCTTGAGGAGAAGAGGGTGCATGCACCTAATCCGATGATTCAGGAGCCATTTTTCTCGCTACCTGTTGTGCCTGCACCAACAATCCCTGAGGTTGCGGTGCAAGCACCTGTTGTAACTCCACCCGTGACAACAGGGAGTAAAGTTAATCCATCACATGCTGCTAGCAGCGGTTGAGCGCACGCGTGCAAAGGCAGCAGAGCACGAACGGTGACATAACATAAATGAACCATCAACACTAAGAAAATTGACTAGGCATTTAGTACAAATTTACAATGTGGAAAACTAAAGATCTTTAGCTAATTTAACTGTTCAAGTACAGTGTCCCGGTTCTAATAGAGATTGGCACAGTGTGATCCCTAATAAACGTCTGTCAGACTGGGATGCTTATTTGTACATATTGTATTCGGATGAATCTTATATAATGGAATTTTACAGATTATATTCGGCAGTAATACCTTGTGCAATACACATCAGACTGGGAGTAGCAAATAAGATGACAACATTAATTCCAGCGAATATACGACGAAGAAACTACATGTACACTTTGTGAAACCGGCTCCAGTTGTTTGCCAACCACGTTGCAGGCAGCAAATAAGATCCACGCTTGGTGACAAAAATTATATCAGAGATCTTCCATACCTGTAAATCATAGAGTTAGCTTCAACAGAAGTACCAATGGATCCGAGCAAAAAAAACAGAAGTACCAATGGTACAAGGAAAACTAGCCGCATGTCGATTTAGCTTGCGTTGTGTTGTGTAGCAGAGCTGGTCACAGGAAGGGGAGGGGCGTGGGGGATGGTAGAACAGCGGAGGTATCGGACAGAAGGAGAGGTCATGGATGAAGGTCCCTTGAAGGAGACGGTGGCCACATGTGAGTAGGGTTCCGTCAGCGAGCTACACAACGCTAGCTAAATCGACACAAGCAAGCAAAAGAAAAAAAGATTTCAGCGAGCGAGAAGAAGGAAGTGGGTGGCCACCGCGTCGCTCTACATGGAGGGCCACGCCGCTCTCTGGCTTCATGCCCAGAAGCAGCGTCTTCAGATCACTAGTTGGTTGCAGTTTTGCCGTGATTTGAAACAGGAGTTCGGCCAGGAGGAATACGATGTTCCGATGAGTCGTTTGTTGCAGCTCAAGCAGACCGGCACCATCAGCAAATATCGGCAAGCCGGCCTTCGAGTCAATAATGTATCATCTGATGACGCTCGAATCCAGGATCAACAAGTTCTTCGTCAAGGCCAAGCATTGCTCGGGCTGCGGCCTTGGCACGGATTCAAGAGGAAACTGATGCCATGCCGCGACCGCATGCACGGGTGGCCGCTCAGGTCAAGGCAATTCGCCAACGCATCCCTCCCGTTGCTAGTGCTCCTGTTGCCCCAACTGACTGGCCGAAACACGCGCGCAGCCACTGATGACTACAGCCGTGAACGGCAGCTGAGCGATTTGCCGATTTCCGTCGGGCGAACGGACTCTGTTTTCGCTGTGGTGACAAGTACTCTCACGAGCATCAGTGCAAGAAGCCAGCAGCACTCATGACCATTGAGTTGGGTGACTTCGGCAAAGTTTTCTCGGATGATACCGTGCAAGAACTCGAGCTCCTCGACGACAACCCTGAACTTCAGTGTGGCATGCTCTCAGCCAATTCACTGTCCGGTGTGGATACTCCTGACACCATCAGGCTGTGCCTTGGTGGTCAACCGTGTCATGCTACTCTCAATCGACTCCGGCAGTACGCACAGCTTTGTCAGGACAGCCTTTGTGCACAGTCTTCAGGATGCTATCCAACCCATGGATGCCGTGAAGGTGCTTGTGGCTAATGGCCAATAGTTGTACTCTAAGTGCCATCTCTAAGTGCTCCTTCACCTGCTGCAGCATTGACTACTTGGGTCGTTATTTCCGTGAGGGCGTCGCCACGTACCCTAACAAGACCACGGCCATGGAGCACTGGCCAACTCCCACCACCGTGACGGAGCTGCGCGCATGTCTCGGCCTCACCTATACTACCGCACGTTTGTCAAGAACTACGGCAACATTACCGAGGGCGAGGAGCGGAGGCGCGCGGCCGCCGGACCGGAGTCAAGGAGGACACCGGTCGCCTGGCTGCACTGGAGGGTGTGATGCAGGGCTTGGGAGCAGGTGAGGCCGTGACCGTGAGGGAGGAACTAGCGGCGGCGGGGCAGGGGGGTGTTGTGCGCCGCCATTTTTATGGGAAGAAGAGAGGCACGTTGCCTTGCCGAGGAGAGATGGAGATTACGCAATTTCTGTCTATATCAACAGCGACTTCACTCTGGTGGTCTAACGCGAGTAGAAGCACATGACCTTCTTTTTTGTCCCGTTTATTTTTAGAGAATGTCGCGCTTTATTGAGTAATACCAACGGGTAATGTTGCATTGGTTTTGTTGTATTGGTTTTTGTCCGGTGTTCCATTAATAAATCGGACAACCATCTTCTTCTTAATTAATAGAAAAGGCAAAGCTTTTGCCCGTTTCAAAAAAAAACTTAGAGCACTATACACACGATCGTTTTTTGTACGATTCACGTACGACATGGCCCCTCATCGCATGATGCAATCAGACGCAGCTCATGCCCCGTTCGATTCTGTGTTGTACAGACGTCGTACGCATAGTGTCGTACGCAAAGCGTTTTCCAAGAAATCTCTAAAAAAATTAATTTAGATATTTCAAAGAAATTCGAAATAAAAATTAGGATGTAGACAATATTGTGATCTACAAGTGTGTAAATTTTTAAAATAAAATGTGTTGTATTTTGAGCTCAGCAAAAATAAAAAAAACTAGATTTTGTCATTTTGTGAGATTTATCATTTTTACAGAGGGCTATTACAATGAATTTTGATCTGAAAATTTACACGCTAATAAAGTAAGACATTGTCAACGTCCATGTATTTCTTTTTGATTTTTTTAAAACTTTGAAATCAAAAGTTTTAAAGTTAATTTGAAAAAAGGAAAACAACAGCGGGCTACATGTAGCCTGAGCTACCTTTGAGGTTTTCCTTACTTAACATGGTTACAAAGTTCAGACCGAATGATATTTACACAAACAAAAACATTACAAACTATAAGGGTATCAAAGAACGGGCTAACACATGTGCTACGAATTATAGCATATTTTAGATTTTTACTGCTTGGAACCTGCAATTTTGAAAAAACCTAGCCGATTAATAGTCAACCGATTAAATCAGTTAATAGGCCGATTTCCGATTAATCCTCAAACTTAAGCCAGCCGAGCAGTTAACGATTACCGATTTCTTGAACATTGGCTACGATATTCGAGTTCCTACAAACAGTACAGGATGGAAATCTTCTCGCCGGTGTCTTGATATCCTTCACCATGGCGCCCTGTCGGAGACCGATCCTGAGATAGAGTCAAAATTTGTTAAACTATCAACATGCAGTTGATAACACTAAGCAATGTGCCACTTCGTTGGGACTCTAAGTGTATAGTGTTGTAGCAAGAGAATTTTCCTCAAAAGGGTGACTTGGGGTTAATATTGAACTCTCGGAGAATAGTCAAAAAAGTTCTCTTCGTTCTCGTGAGGCAACCTGCAAAACAATCTCCTTGTCTTGCGTCCTTGACTCCACCGAGTGGTTGTCAAGCACAAGGTTTTGAAATAAGTACAGCTAATAAAATAAAATAATAGAAAGTAAATAACAGAAAGTAAAACTAAACTAATAATGCTATAAAGTAAATGTATTTGCCCATTGGCGCTTCACTAAGAGGCTTTGTGGAATGATTAAGGATTGGCTTGGCCTCCACCAACATCAACACTTGGTCCGTGGACATCAAAGCGATGGCTACCCTCACCTTGATCACTTGTTGGACAATTTGGAACAAGCGAAATGCGAGGATTTTCCGTAACAAATCTGCTCCTATGACTATCTTTCTAAGCTTCATGATGAGTGAGGCGAGACTTTGGGTATCTACCAGCCACTTCCCACCTCAATTCAGTGACCAAATCAATCAAGGACACCACCGTCAATTATCTGATTTCATTGTCGATGCAATCCAAGTGGATAGATCTGGGTCGGCGGTGTTAGAACACATTTTGAGAATGCCAAGTACCGTAATGCCGGGAATGCAGTCCGTACAGCTTAAAGAGGTAATCATGGCGACTTGTTGGTATCTCTAGTGGCTGCGACGTAGAAGAACCCACAATGAAGATATCCCTCCCTTACACAAGTGCAAATTTTCTATCCTGGCGATAGTGGCAAATTCAGCTTTGGAAAACAAAAGCTTGCAAGTGGACTCAACTACAAGATGGCAGAGACCGCTTCCCCGCCAGGTAAAACTAAATGTTGATGCCTCTTATCATGCAGATGTCGGCACAGGTGCAGTCGGCGCGGTTATTCGAGATTATGAGGGCAAGTTCATTGCTGCATCAACAAAATTTATACCACATGTTCTCTCTGCGACCGCAGCTGAAGCTTTAGCATTGAAGGAAGGCCTCAAGCTGGCGGTCCTCCTGGGTTGTAACAATTTCATAGCCGAGTCGGACTCTTCCGATGTTATTGAAGCTTGTTCTGGAGAAGAGGCATGGTGGAATGACTCAGCAGCTACCTATGCCGACTGTCTTGATGTGGCAATGACTATTGGCATTGTTACTTTTTCTCATTGCTTGAGAGAGGCAAATAAGGTGGCGCATAGCCTTGCTAGGTTTAGCTTTTCAAATAAATCTGATTGTAACTGGGTCGATGAACCCCCTAGCATTATTTTGGATGAACTCCTGAACGATGTAACTGTACTTTGATTAAAGCAACAAGTTCCAGACGCACTCTTTTCCTTACCAGGGTACCTAAGGGGACTGAAAGGTTTTTAATGAGGCGGCTTGCTAGCTTAATATATTTTGTTTCAAAAAAAGGACACCACCGTCAATTAGCGGAATTTAATTTGGAAAATGCTTTAAAACAGCCGGAGGCTGGGAACCAACGCGACCTCCTCCTTGAGCGCGTGACACGCGTCCCAGCGGGGCCCACCGAGAACCTTATCTTCCCCATCGAGCTCATCCTCACCCGTGCTCTGCGTGGTCGATACCTCACGCTCCTGCTCACTCCTACGCGCCCGCCGCCGCCTCCCTGCGTCCTAGCCGCCGCCTCCCTGCGTCCTCAGCCGCCGCCCTGTCTCCCTAGCTCCAGGCAGCGCCCCGGCGTCCGCAGCCTCCGGCGACGCCCCGGCGTCCGCAGCCTCTGGTGGCGCCCTGCCTTCCCAGCTCCCGGCGGCGCCCCGTCTCCCTAGCTCCCGACGGCGCCCCTGCGTCCGCAGCCGCCGCTTGCGCCCTTCGTCCCCAGCTCCTGGCGGCGCCCCGGCGTCCGCAGCCTCCGGCGACGCCCCGGCGGCGCCCCTGCGTCCCAAGCCGCCGCTTGCGTCCTTCGTCCCCATCTTCTGGTGGAGTTGCTACATGAGCTTTTTTTTTGTTTTTTTGCTACAACCATTGTATGATTTTGCTAGAATAGAATAAATACTTTGCTACAAAAGTAAAGTAAAGGTTTCCGGCGAGAATCCACAGAAGTATTTGCATCGTCTAAAGATATTTTTTGCGACGACCGTGTGAATCTGTATTACTATAATTTTTTTTTCTATGACTGCTCTATGATTTTGCTATAGTAGTACAAAGTTTTTTGTTACCAGGTTATTTTGCTTCACAGAAGTATTCTGAGGGATGAAGCAAAAAATGAGATTATTTTTGCTTCATAGAATTATTTTGAGGGATTTAGGTGAAAAATATTTTTTGCTACAATTACACAAATATTTTGCTCTGATCGATGCGTTTTTGCACCATTGCAGCAACCTGCGGGATTGAAGGTCAAATATTTTTTTGCTATAATTATATAAATTTTTTGCTCCGATCAATACATTTTTGCACTGTTGCAGCAACCTGCAGGATTGGAGGTCTATGTAGGACACGTGTCAGCGTCTTGACCAGGAGGCTGGAAAGTTTCCAGCCCCCGGGGATCCTCAGTAGTCGCCATTTAATTTGACTCAATCACGGACTCGATTCTGCTCCGTGATTGACTATGCCATTTAAATTGCACATCCTCCAAATTAGATCACACGATCGAAATCCACGCGCAGGTATAGTATAGGTCCTGGAGTCAACTTTGGAAGGTCCACGCCCAGTACTGCTATATACTCACTCCGTTTCAAAATATAAGATGTTTAAGCTTTGTGGAGCAGATATATTTAGACATCTTTTAGTGTCTAGGATCACTCGAATAGACACACTAAAATATGTCTAGATACATTTGCTTCATAAACTTATAACATCTTATATTTTGAAACGGAGGGAGTATTTGCCACAACAAGGGCACAACAGCTCCTGCGCCACCACGTCAATAACAAAAGCACGGGACTCCCTTTCATCAGTTCATCACCGATCGATCCATCCATGGACGGGCCTACCCGCGGCGACGCGGTTAACGACAACAAGCTCGTCCCCAGCGGCAACACTCCGGCGCACGACTTCCTCTTCGGCACCGTCGATCCCCACTGGTTGTCTTCCTTCGTCGCCGTGCCGGCGACGTCTCGCCGGGAAACAGGTAACGGCGGCGGGCGTGACTATATCGCCTTCGTCAGCGTCAACGACTGCAGAAACCTCCTCCCCGTCGACCATGGCTTCGTCTTCACCAACGTCGGCGGTCGCTTGGTGTGTACCCTCATCGCCCAGATGGAAACCTCTCGCCCGAATACAGGCGACGGCGAGCGCGACCACAGCGGCGAGACGGGCAATCGGCAAGACCCGGAGTAGGCGCAGGCAGAGCGCCGTGCAGATTGGCCGAATAGCGGTGTATAATAAAATTTTAAGGATGATGTGATCCTAGAACAATCTCCTTAGTTTAATCGTCTTTTGATTGACAATATTTTTTTATTCCGTAAGGATTTCCTAGCTACGCAGATATTTACTCGTGATATTCTTTTTTGTTAACTCATAGTAATATTTTTTGGTTTGTTTTCTCGCGGTATCTTTTCTTTTCCTTTTTTTCTAATCTTCCTCCCAGTCCAAAAAAGGAGACTGTATACTGCTCCCTCTGCCCTGGTACCTAAAAAAATCTCTTCCATACAATTTATTGTCTCCACTTTCTCTAACTACTCCCTCCGGGACCGTCCCGGTATATAGGTCCTGCGCATACCCCTAGGTCGTCATTTTGATAAATATAATACAAATTTTATGATATAAAAATTATATCGTTAGAAAGTATGTAATCTAAAGTTTCCAGTGATATATATTTTATAGTATATATCATATATTACATTGGTACAATTTAGAAATACGCGTAAAACTTATACACCGAGATGGAGAGAGTAGACAAATCGAAGTAGGTAAGCATATTTTGTATGACCAATGCAAATTACCGAGGTTGCCAAATGCAAGCTGTTGGAATCAGCTGGTTATTAATTCACTCTTTATTTTAGTTCTACAAAAATATTGGTGTGTATATGAGAGTATGAGACGTGTATGTAAAAGCTACTCCCTCTATTCCACTAGCAAGTCTGCACATGCAACGCACGCCTTAACGTAAATTTTCATCAAAAATAATTTAAGAAAAAATTGTTCAGACAAAATAAAATGAATTTTTTAGCCATTAAAATTTTATTGTAATGAGGAATTATAGAAACTCTTACACATCTGCAAATAAAGATGATGTAATATGTTATTGGTTCTACACATTTATATGGACCTAATATTTTGCGAGCTAATTTTAACCATACCTAATGTTATGTGAACTAACTACCATGCCACCTTAATATACAACCCAAAATAAATCATTAGGAAAATTCCACTAAAAGTTAGGACATATAACAAAAAACATAATTTGTTACTGCCTCGGTTCCAAAAAATGTTTTGCTAGGCTAAGGTAGCTTACCTATATTCTAATATAGAGGAGTGCATCCAAAAATATGTCATTAACATTATATTAGACAAAAAAATACTGAGCTCGCATGGTACACTACCAAATTAATAGATCAAGAAGTGACTTTGCGTGGACTGCCTCGCTCCATGCTCGTGGACTTCCTCTTGTGATGGGTGGTATTACGTTTTTTTTTTATATGTTGGAAAAAACCGGATACCAACTCGTACAACAAGGAAAAGTTCGTCCTGAGGAATTTGCGACCTTCCCAAAATTAAGTCGACTATACGAACTACCTTTGTAATTTAGCCACGCATTGCTGGCCATGTAGTTGCACGCGTGGTTGATTCTCTGTCTGATAATTTGGTTTACAGGACGCAGGCAGAGCTGTAGCGAATGACCTACACATTTGAACATGATTTAGTGCTCTCTCTCGGTTTAACATGTTGCATACAGTTTTTGGGTAAATGTCAAACTCTTTTAAAGTATGATAAAATATATAGAAAAACCAACATATGCAATATAAAATCAATGTATTATATATTTTGAGCGAATTACACTTCTCACCGATGTGAAATTTTGGATCCTAAGATCATATTGTAGTGATGTAGACCTATATAGTAAATAAGTAGGTGAAAGTTTACCTTAGTACGTTCCAAATTGTGTTAAAGAGAGTTGGAGTCACCCCCATCGCCCCCCTCCACAGCCTCGGCGCCCTCCCCTTCCCTTGCCGCCGTCGCCGATGCAACTGCCGCCATGGTTGACATGGGTTGGAAGGTCATCGTGGTGTCGCCTTTGTCCGCCGGTGCCATGGGTGCGTTGGTGTGGGAGGCTAGATTTGGGCGCACCATCCTAGATCTGGGCCTGGCAGGCCCGACCATTCTCACAGCCCTGATTTTCCCCATCATAGATGCATATGCGTTCCGTCATGGACGAATGGTAGAGGCAAATGGAGGTGTCTGAGCGGCAGGTACTGGACATGCGCAGTGGCTGGAGGCCAATCGACTTGCTCGCTCGGCTATGTCGGAACCCTATTGGGCTTTCGACAGTTTTGGCTTCGCTATAGGCGAGGTCCTTGCCAGCTCTCTAGGATTGGATCCATGGGCATGTGTGTGCTTGAGTGATAGGAGCATGCTCAAGACTACAGCTGCTCTCGTGGTTATGGTCTATTTTCCTTGCGACCAATTTGGTCACACTAGTGCAGGAGTTGATGCGATGGGGCTGTTGCAGCTGTCATGGTGCTGCCGATCTAGCATCATTGGTGACGTCTAGATCCGGTTCTGGCCAGCCTGGCCAGCCAACTCTTGCATTCTTCCTATGGGTGTTTCTAATTGGGGCTAGATTATAGCGTGGCTTGGGTTGGGGGCTCGGCAGTGATTTCTGCTCTATCGGCTCTACGTCCTAGCGACGGCTACCAGAAGTTTTATCGGGTTGGACCTCAGCAAAAGCTGCACACAACTTTGACCTGTGCCGGTGATGATGTCACCTCCAGGTGTCGTTCCCTTGTTGAAGGCGTCCCGATAATGTTTCTCCAGTTCAAATTGATGGACTATGTCCCTCTGCCTCAAACGGCTTCCCTTGGTGGCCTCACTTTACGCATGCCTCTCTAGTACCGTCTTGTGGATCACCCTGTGCTCTTCCCACTGCTGTCACAACCCACTTGCAACGTCAGCCTGGCTGCTTTTACATGGTATTTTTGTGGTTGCTGGCAGCTTCCCTAGCGCCTTGGGGGACTTTGCTAGGTTGCCGGTGTGCCTATCCCAATGCCAGTGTCAGATGTTGTGTTTTTTGGTCTGGACCTAGCCCGAGCTCTAGGGGTGGTGGTTTTGGGTCTGGGTGAAAGCTTTGCAGGACCTTGGTCTCTGGCATCGATGATGACACGTTCTTCTGCCATGCACCTTCTTGGAGGCATCATCACAAAACTCCCCCTTTGGTCCTCAAGTCCTACTAGGCTACTGGTCCGACGTCAAGGTTCCCCTTGGAATGCAGTTTTGGTGCGGTGAAGGTTTGTTGGTGTGGACATGGTCGTGATTGCTCCGGTGCAATAGAAGACATGGCTACCTCATCTGGGATCAAGATGGCGCTTTGGCTTGACGTTTTCTATATTGTTTTGTATTCTTGGTTTTGGTGTGCGCTTTGCGCGTGTTGTAACTCATGATGTAACTCCTAGCTGCTGATGACTTAGTTGATTCAAAGCCAGGCTCATTCAAGCATTCCATCTAAGTTGTGTTAAAAATAAGCATGTAAAAATATATGTAGGCGCATACACATATCAAATTGGGTGAGAAATATGATAATCTCCAAGCTTAGAAGAAAATATAACAAAATAAGATATTGTGGCTATATTAACTATAGTAACTTCTTTTTGAAATGATATACAATACTGTTGATCTCAATAAAAGAAGTGACACAAAGCTAATATAAAACCCTTTTAAAGTTACAAGTACAAACCATAAATGATCGTATTGTTTTACCAATATTTACATGTGTGTTTGGTATCTATAATCTGCATGTATAAAGAATATAACAACTTATACAACAAAACCTCATTTGGTTGCACCAAAATGTTGATAAAGTGTGTCGTCATTTGCAAATTAACATTCAACATATGTATCTGATAACATCATGAAAATATGAGCTAAGAAATCATTGCAAACATGTTGATGATTGATGTCTACACACGCTTCTGTTCTTGTAGACAGTGTTGGGCCTCCAAGTGCAGAGGTTTGTAGAGCAGCAGCAAGTTTCCCTTAAGTGGATCACCCAAGGTTTATCGAACTCAGGGAGGAAGAGGTCAAAGCTATCCCTCTCAAACAACCCTGCAATTATGATACAGAAAGTCTCTTTTGTCCCCAACACACCCAATACACTTGTCAGATGTATAGGTGCACTAGTTCGGCGAAGAGATAGTGAAATACAAGTGGTATAGATGATTATAAGTAGTAAATGCAATCTGGAATAAAAATGGCAGCAAGCAAACAAGTAACAAAACAGCAAGTAAACGGTGTGCAAAGCTTGGAAACAAGGCCTGGGAATCATACTTTCACTAGTGGACACACTCCCAACAAATATAACATAATTGAACCGATAGATGCTATCATCAATATGCAACTCAAAACAATTCTCCAATGGAAAATGAACACTAATCATGCGTAGGGCTACGAAGCACTCCTCAAAGTCTGTATGTACCCAAACTAGATTGTCCCACACTATCACCGTGAACGCACTAGATGGTTCCAACAGACACCAACATTTCATAGAGGCATTAACCAAAAAGATACACATGATGCACACACTAGTCACCTTTACACCATGATACGAGGTATCTCCGGAGAGTACAATAATAAAGCATAGGAGTAGCATAATATCTGAATAATAACATCTACCAATTCAACTAGATACAAAGCTCATGATCACATAAAGATCACATCATGGGAGAGAGAGGTAAACCACATAGCTACCGGTAGAGCCCTCAGCCCCGGGGGAGAACTACTCCCTCCTCATCATAGGAGACAGCAAGGTTGATGGAGATGGCGGTGAGGTCGATGGAGACGGCGGAGACGGCGATGGAGACCGATGGAGATGGCTCCGGGGGCACTTCCCCGTCCCGGCAGGGTGCCGGAACAGAGACTTCTGTCCCCCGAAATTTGTCGACGGCGGCGGTGGAGCTGCGGAACTCTTTCTGGAAAATTGCCGACTCTTTTAGGGTTTTCCGTCCCGAGGCTTTATATAGGCGAAGGTGCGTCGTCAGGGGGCTGCCAGGGACTCCTCACACCTAGGGGGCGCGGCCAGGGGCTGGGCCGCGCCCACCTGGTGTGAGGCTGGCCCCTGGCCCCCCTCCGGCTCTCTTTCGGTCCTCGTCCTTCGTCCGGGAAAAATAAGACTTCTGGAAATTGTTTCGTCCAATTCTGAGAATATTTCCTGTGTAGCATTTCTGAAACACAAAAACAGCAGAAAACATGGAACTGGCACTGTGGCATCTTGTCAATAGGTTAGTTCCAGAAATTGCATAAAAACGCCACGAAGTGTAACGAAACACAAGGCAAATGGTGTAAAAACAAGCATGGAGCATCAAAAATTATAGATACGTTTGAGACGTATCAGCATCCACAAGCTTAACTCCTGCTCATCCTCGAGTAGGTAAGTGATAACAAAAGAAATAATTTTTGAGGTGACATGCACCATCACAATCTTGATCATATAGGTAAAGCATTGAGTGCTGAGATCAAAGAACTTAAAACATGGGCATGAAAGACATAATCTTGATAATAGAAAGTTAGCAACCATGTTATAACATGAAAATGAACACAAACAAAAGATCATGAAAATGAAACAATGAAAGTCAAACGTGTGTTCAAATCATAAGGAAAAACATACAAATGGTTTTCAGCTTGTCCTTCATGGAGAGCAAAACATAAATGCAAAGGACACCTTCAAGTTTAAGAGAGCGACTAGATACAAATAATTTAAGAACAAGTGAAACCAACAATATGAATCAATCAATGAAAACTTTGGGACAATGCACATTATACTAAGAATGACAAATATGCTCTCTTAATGGTGCATAAAGATAGAAGGTGGTGACTCAACATAAAAGTAGAAGAAAGGCCCTTCGCGGAGGGAAGCAGTGATTGCAAGTTTTATAACCTTCAAAAATTATGGTACTTACCGGCTTTGAGCTCTCATTGCCCCCATCATAAGCATCTTGAATGGTTAAAGTTAATGCGAGAACAATTATGATGCATATGCTTGACAAATCATAAGTTGAAAACCTCGTGCCCCGTGAATACGAGTACCCAAACCTCATGCTACTTTACTTAGAGTCCCAAGCAAGGCTCATATCATTGTAAGTATATATGTATCATCGAGAACCGCCAACGGGGTACCTCCGTGCCCGATGACATGGAACAAGCCCACATCAAAATGACAGGACAAGCAGACAATGGACACCTCGACATCTCTTTTATTTACCATTTGTTTAGCTTTTTATTTTGAGATACGTCGTCGAATGTCCACTATGGGTATGCTGCAAATTTCCACCATGAATTATGCATGGCTTAGATTGGCGGCCCAGGCGTTTCCCTAACACATATACAAACTCCATGATCCCCGCAAGATTCCCAATTCATTTCACACCGCGGGCATCCATAAACAAAAGATCACGATATCAACTCAAATAAGAAGTGCAATGTTGAAAGCTTGCCCCATGACAGCATGGATGGGCTAGTATCCATCTTACAACTTGCAAGCATAACAACTCAACATAAGAGACCACAATGTCAAAATTTTAAGAATAGGAAAAAGTAAAGTGTGCCTTCCGGTTCGTGAGAGCTTTACTGACCAATTTTTGCATAACACTGGTAAGAGTTTAATTTGAAGAGTAGATAAAAGAAAGTCAAATGTACTTTGGAATATGTAACAACTCAGAAATTGTAATCCACTTCTTATTAATTAAGATACCAAATTTTGGACCAAGATAAAACTTTTTATCTATTATTGCATGCATACATGTATTTTCCATTATATGTTGTCTATGATTTTATGTGTGTTAATTTTGGGTGTGCACTAGTTAGTTAATTCTAACCTAACCAACAGAAGCAAGTGAGAATAATTATAAGAACCAAAGAAGGAAGAAACAAAAGAAAGAAAGAAAAAGAGAAGAATAAGATGATCTAGGAAATCTGCTTGACTACCCTACTTTGAGCCCTTGGATTAAGAAATCTGTAACTCACCCCCATGTTTGGCCAGTTAGTGGAGCTTCACCAAGTCACATACAAACTCAACCAAGAAGTTGCTACCCAAAATTCAAATCAGAACATCACTCAAATTTCTGTCAAACTTTGAATCTGAATCAATGACCAAACCTCAAATTCGAAATAAGATTTCTGCAAAACTTCTTCTTTCTTTGTAACAAAAATATGACAGGAAACCTTGGCCAAAATGTTGATCACCCAAAGTTGAAAATTTCAAAAATTCAAATTTAAATCTCTTGCGGGCATTTCGTCGAACACTGGCAGAGAAAAATCAAAGCAAATCGAATTCACTGTGTGCTGCACTGTTCTTGCTCGCTCGAGGACTGTAGCCATGCTCCTGGGAGGCGCCGCGGTCGAGCCCAGCGCCCTCTGCCCTGACCCGAGCCGTGAGAAGAGGAGGGAAGGAGAGACATGCGCCCAGGCCCCCCTCCCAGTCTTCTTCTTCTCTGCACGCTCCCGACCGCCATGCCCTCGCCAGCACCGACCCACAGCCCTCCGCAGCCGAGGCGACAACCTCCCAGCACGTCCCTGAGGCCGCCGTGCCCGGTGCGACCTCCGAACGCCGCCAGGACCCCCTCACTGGCCACGCACTGGTCGCCTTGCCCCCGGCCTCCCGCGGCTATAAAAACCCCCGTCGATCACCCCCAGAGGAAGCACACACCCACCGCAACCGATCCCCACTCTTCTCTCTTCCTCTCTCCCTCGGAAACGTCCGATCTCTGCACGGGAGCGCCGCCGCGTTCTGGAGGATTTCGGCCACCATTGGAGCTGCTGCTGCTGCGAGGTGGAGGAGCGGAGCCACCGCTGTCGATCTGCATCACCGCTGTCAAGCTCTGCATCCTCTCCGTCACGCCCTCGCCGTCGAACACTCGTCACTGCAACGCCGGTGAGCCCCTGGTCTGTCCCGGGGTAGACGACGACGATGCACCGTTGGATCTTGATCCAACGGGAGCATACCGGTTCGGCGATTCTAATTAGATCTGACGAGTGGACCCCATCTGTCAGATTCAGTTTTAAAACATTCCCGCCCCGCGCGAAACGTTTTCTGGGCCGGCCCGTTCGGGTTTTGTTCAGAATAGGCCCAGTCTGTTTAGAATCGGTCCGTTTCCTTTTTATTTATTTTCCCGCCGTTTGAATTAATTCAAATAACTTTCAGATATGTTTTTCAAACTAAAATTCCAAGAGTTTTACAAATCCATTTTTAGCAAATGAATATGCGTTGGAAAGCTTATCAAATGCTCTACACTGTAGGATTGGGTAGAATTCAAGTTGAGTTAGGAATTTAAATAAATAAGAATAGTGTGACCCTAGCTTTATTAATCCTAGAATATTTCTAGAAAATTGTTTAAACCTCCTAAAATTATGAAACTTGAATGGTGAACTTACTAATTAACTCCCCTACTATTTAGTCAACCATTAATCAACTCAAACCTTGTTAGTGTTATCAATTAGACCCTAACCCAACTCTAGTTAGTAACATAAAATGATAGATCCCTATCAAACACTTAGAATTAATTTGCCCTCTTTACCAATTCACTTAGTTAATCCCTCCCCACTTGAACTAGTCTTAGTACCCCTAAACCAATACCAATGCTTAGAAAGTGAACAACATATGACACTAAGTAGAAACTCTAACTTGCACACTTAATGAAAACTTAAAAGAAAAATTTGCAATCCAATTCCATAAAATGCAACATGAATGCTATTGTTAGCAAACAAATATGTGTGCTTGGTGTGTTGTTAGCATGGTGTAGTGATTGTGTGTTTTGTGTTGACTTCTTTATTAGACGCTAGTGTTGCTGAGGAGGATATTGAGGGGGGATTTTATTATCAAGAAGAAGAAGAGTACCCCGGACACTTTGCCAACCAAGGCAAGCCATCTTTTGATTCATACTCCCAATGCCTAGTTTTAATATTGCATTCTACTTGTTTTAAGTAAATTGCATGATTGAATTGCTAGAGTAGAATGATAGAAGTGTAGTGATATCTTGCTTAGCAAGAGCATCAAGCTGAGTTTATCCAATCATATTTAGTAGTATCATCACTCAATGTAGTTGCTTAGTCGCTAATAATAATGAGGCCATCTATAAGGGGAACTCCATTTGAAAAGTGGTGACTTGAACTTGAGACTTGAATTGGAGATTGCTCCTACATAATGGCTTTATGAAAGAAATCAATCTTGACTAAGAACTATGAAATGTATTTCTCAATGACAACGAGTGATGTACTATGGGAGCCAACCATACCGTACGACCACATTACCCCTATATGGGAAGGGGCTTAGTCTGTAGCTTGTTTACCTTAGTATGGGAGGCCTTGTATCAAACCTTTATGGAAGGACACCGTGAGCGGTTACTTCTGAACCAAGTGGATTCCACTAATCCGGCATCCCGGAATGGCCAGAACTAGAGGCGCCGGAGTGGGGATTCCGTATCCCAGGCTCTAGGGAAGGATCCTATACTAGGGTGAGCAAGTGAAAGAGTTTGTTTGATTATCTGAACCCCGCATACTTGTGTATGACGATCCGTGGATTTCTCCCGGCAGATGTATCGAATCTTGTGGGTAAAGTGTACCCCTCTGCAGAGGTTTTCAAACTAGTCGAATAGCCGCGTCCGCGGTCATGGACAGTTGGCAAGCTGTACTTGACTTTTGTCAAGAATAAAAATAACAATGGTGAACTTGGTGAATGACTTGACTTGACCTTGAGGTTGACACACTTGACATTCCTCTTTAGATTGAATTTAGAGAACTAAACTTCTTTTCTACCAATGAACATTCTTGGGAAATAAAACTAGCTTTTGCAAATAAACTTAGTGCTTAGTCCAATATACCAAACTTGCATATCTACTTCACCATTTCATTTATAAGATGGTTTGCGAGTGCATCCAATGTACTCATGGCTGTGTCCCTAGCTATCAACTTGGCCAGACTATGGGGAAGAGTACTAGGAGGAAGGGTATGAAGAAGAGTGCCAGAACTAAGCTCGTCTCCATGAGTCGCCATTGCCTGTAGGGTGAAGGCATGGACCCGAAGACATTATTTCCGCTGCTATATTGTGTTGTAATGTGAACTTGGTCTCTATGACCATTGTATTTGAATCATCGTATTGTAATGTCTATGGAACTGGTTACCAACTACGTTATGTGTATCACAACAATGATTCTGGGATTGTGGTGGAATGCATAACGGGCACTTCGAATTTGTATCAAATTTGAGGTCGTCACAAGTTGGTATCAGAGCCTAGGCTGACCATAGGAGACCTTAGTTAGAATGGGCGTGAAATGAAACCTTGATAAAAGCCAAGATCTAAGTAATGGGTGCAAAATTGCTTAGTCTTTCCTCTCTATTTGCAAAGTTTTATACATACTTCAGTTTTTGCCTACTTAAAATTTTGCACACTTGAGTTGTTCACTAACTTAAGCTAATCTAAAATTTTGTAGATGGCCCCGGTATTCACTGAGCACTACCAGTTGGGCCATGGTGGCAGCCTTTGTTTCGAGCGTGACCTCACCACCCTGACCTTGTTCCTGGATCGTTTGTATCCGGAGTTCAAGGGAGCCATGCTCAATGAGCACCCAGATGGAGAGCTACGGTGGCTTATCAGGGCCAGTTGCCGTGGCAAGAAGGGGAATTTGAGTTCTCCAAGGATCAAGTTTGAGCTTGTGGAGAACACTTGGGCCGATGGTTTGGTCCGAGGTATGCAGGAGATGCATGCCCGCTTATGCGGACTGCATGTTGAGGAGGTCCAGGGGGAGCACTTTAGGAACTTTGCTCGGCGTGATGCGGATGGACGTCCCGCAAACATGCCCGGGCAGAATGAGCCAAGTACCTACATCGATCACATGGACTTCTTGCTGTACTCCACTCAGCAGGAGGCCGATCGTGCCCGTACCAAGGCCAACCTTGAGCACTTCGCACTGGTGGAGGCGAGGAGCACTATCAGGATACTTGCGAAGGAGCGCAAGAGCCTTCGTCGCCAGCGCGATGAGAAGGATCAGGACATTGAGGAGTTGAAGGCCAATGTGGCTGAGCTGACTGAATACATTGAGAGTCTTGAGGATCACCTTGGTGAGGAGGAAGGCATTGATCTCCGCAAGGAGGATAATGCCCTCATTAGTGATGAGGATGACTTTATGGAGGACCTTGATGATCCGGAAGATGGTGGGCATAATGGATTCATTGTGAGTGATGAGGAGGAAGACCCCGAGGAGCCCGATGTTTAGATTGGAGACTTCCGTGTTATCTAGTTATGAGTTCACCTTGAGTCACTTCGTGTAGGTGTGAGTTGTATCCCCCTCTCTAGTAGACGAGTCGCAATGGTTTGATGTAAACCATTTGTAATGTGTGAACTCGTATGTGTGGTATGTTTGATGTTTGATGAATGAAATATGAATTTGGCTCTTAAAGCCTTAGTAAGACAAAAATTGCATCATCCATGTTACAATTAAAATCTTAGCAATTAGCTTTCCCTCTTGTCTTACAAACATTATCTTCAGATGCCGCGAGCACCCCCACCCCCGAACCCGGAAATGGCCGAACTGCTAAGGTTGATCATGGAAGACCGGGAAGCAGCCCGAGCCGAGCGCCAAGCTAACTTGGCCACTCTTCAGCAGATAACCCAGATGGCAATGAACCACAACAATGGCAATGGCAATGGTGAAGGAGAAAACAATGGCAATGGTGATCACCGATCCAAGTTAAGGAGTTTCCAAAACACCAATCCACCTATATTCACTAAGTCTGAAGAACCCTTAGATGCCGATGACTGGCTTCGCACTATGGAAAACAATTTGGCAGTCGCCAAAGTTGGTGAAAATGAGAAGGTTTTGTACACCACCCACTACCTTGCAGGAGCCGCAAGAGCTTGGTGGGATAGCACTCGTGCAATGCAAGCCCAAGGGTATGTGATGCCTTGGGAGGAGTTCAAGAGCAAGTTTAGCAAGGCCCATGTTCCTTTGGGATTAGTTAAAAGGATGAGAGATGAGTTCAGAAATCTAAAGCAAGGTTCCCTATCTGTGGTGGATTACCGTGACAAGTTCCTTACCTTGTCTAGGTATGCCCCAGATGACACCAACACCACTGAGAAGAAGCAAGAAAGGTTTCTGTATGGACTTCATGATGAGATGCAATGTGTCCTGGTCAGCATCCACTTTGCAGACCTGGAGTCACTGGTTGACTCTGCCATTCAGATGGAAGGCAAACTCAAGCAAGCTATCAAAAACCGCAAGCGTCGTATGATGTATCAAGGCAACTCGAGCAACTCGCAGAAGCCAAGGGGAAATGCACCTATGGGTTTCGCCCCTAGACCTATGAGGCCATCTGCACCTGCTCCACGTCCCAACTATCCTAGCCGTCCGCCCGGCAACAACTTCAACCGTGCACCTCCAAGACCTAGTGGCAACAACTTCAACACCAATACCCCTAGACCCAATGGCGCCCCTGTGCTACCCAAGCCTGGTGACAAGTCTGGTGTCACCTGTTATGAGTGCGGACTCAAAGGGCACTACTCCAATGAGTGCCCCAAGAAGCTGAATGATGCATCCAAGACCACTGCTCCTGTTCAGCAACAGCATCGTGTGGGAAATGGCAAGAACTATCCACCAAGGAACCAGCCTCCCTCTCGAGGCCGTCTGAATCACATGAATGTTGAAGAAGCTCAGGAAGCAACCGACGTTGTGCTTGGTATGTTCCCTGTTAACTCAGTTCCTGCAAGAGTTCTGTTTGATTCTGGAGCTTCACACTCATTTGTTACCCAATTATTCGTTGATAAAAGTGGACTTCAACCCACACCCTTGAAAGATGTCATGTCTGTGCAAATTCCCGGGTCGATAACCAAAGCCAGTTGTACCTGCTTGGCAGTGCCCATAGAAATCCATGGGATCTCATTCTTAGCCAGTTTGATTGTGTTAGGAACCAAAGGATTGGAAGTGGTCCTAGGTATGGATTGGATGTCTCAACACCAAGGAATTATAGATTGTGCCAAAAATACCATCACCATGAGGAGTAGCCATGGAGTTTTAGTAAAACATGTGTCAGTTAAACCCACCCAAAGCCCCAGATGTCATAAGAGTGTCTCAGGGCCAACCATAAAGGAAGTTCCCATCGTCTGTGAATACCCGAATGTTTTTCCCGATGAGCTACCCGGAATGCCACCGGATCGGGATATTGAGTTTATCATTGAGCTTATCCCCAAAACTGGATCTATAGCCCAACGACCCTATCGTATGAACCCAGCTGAACTAGTAGAGTTGAAGAAGCAATTGGATGACCTTTTGAGTAAAGGATTGATTCAGCCCAGTTCTTCTGCTTGGAGATCACCCGTTCTGTTTGTGGATAAAAGTGACGGTTCTAGCCGACTATGCACTGATTACCGCAAGCTAAACGATGTGACCATCAAGAACAAGTATCCTCTCCCAAAGATTGAAGATTTGTTTGACCAACTGACTGGAGCTAGAGTCTTCTCGAAGATAGATCTTAGAACTGGATACCACCAACTGAAGATCCGTGTAACGGATATCCCCAAAACAGCCTTCACTACCCGATACGGATTGTATGAGTACACCGTAATGTCATTTGGATTAACCAATGCCCCTGCTTATTTCATGAACCTCATGAATAAGGTTTTTATGGAGTTCTTGGATAAGTTTGTTGTTGTCTTCATTGATGACATTCTTATCTACTCCAAGTCCGAAGAAGAGCATGCAACCCATTTGAGATTAATCTTAGAAACCTTAAGAGAGCATCAGCTGTATGCCAAGTTCAGTAAATGTGAGTTCTGGTTGAAGGAAGTTGGATTCTTAGGCCATGTATTATCAGCGGGAGGAATATCCGTGGACCCCAAGAAGATCAAATCAGTCATGGAATGGGAAGCTCCTACCACTCAAACTGAAGTTAGAGGTTTTCTCGGATTAGCCGGATATTACCGCAAATTTGTTGAAGGGTTTTCAAGCATTGCCCGGCCAATGACCCAACTGTTGAAGAAAGACAAGAAGTTTGAATGGACCCCTAAGTGTGAAGAGAGTTTTCAAGAGCTCAAGAAGCGACTGGTGACCGCCCCCGTCCTAACCATGCCCGATATCACCAAAAACTTTGATGTCTATTGCGACGCTTCCAAACTTGGACTTGGTTGTGTATTGATGCAAGAAGGCAAGGTCATAGCTTACCTCTCTCGGCAGCTTCGACCTCATGAAAAAAACTATCCAACTCATGATCTGGAGTTAGCAGCTGTAGTGCTAGCTGTAAAGACCTGGAGGCACTATCTGATGGGCAACCGTTGTGAGATCTACACTGATCACAAGAGTTTGAAGTATATCTTCACCCAGAAGGAGTTGAACATGAGGCAAAGAAGATGGATAGAGTTGATTAAGGACTATGATCTGGAAATTCATTATCACCCCGGTAAGGCCAATGTGGTGGCCGATGCATTGAGTAGGAAGCCATGCTCATTAAATATGATGATCAAAGAGGAGCAACCTATGTTGCACCAAGAGTTTGAAAGGTTTGGATTGGCACTAGTCAGTCGAGGATTCCTAGCCAACCTGGAGTTTCAACCCACCTTGATGAGCCAAATCAAAGAAGCCCAGAAGGGAAATAAGAGTATCGACGGAATTAAGCGCCGAATTAGTTCCGGCAAGGTGCCAGGATTTGAGGAAGATGATCAAGGAGTTCTTTGGTATAAAGGACGTATTTGTGTGCCTGCTGACTCAGAATTGAAGGGAGTTATTATGAAGGAAGCCCATGAGAAACCTTACTCCATTCATCCCGGTGGAACTAAGATGTATCAAGATTTGAAGGAACAATTTTGGTGGCATGGAATGAAGCGTGAGATTGCATCATTCATCTCTAAGTGTGATATTTGTCAAAGAGTCAAGGCTGAACATCAACGTCCTGCGGGATTGCTGCAACCTTTGCAAGTTCCGGAATGGAAGTGGGAATCGGTGGGAATGGATTTCATCACTGGATTTCCAAGGTCTAACTATGGAAATGACTCTATCTGGGTCATTGTGGATAGACTGACCAAAGTTGCCCACTTTATTCCTGTCAAGACCACTTATAACTCGGGACAGCTAGCAGATATGTATCTATCCAGAATTGTTAGTTTGCATGGAGTCCCTAAAACCATAGTTTCCGATCGAGGAACCCAATTCACCTCGAGATTTTGGAAAAGTTTGCATCAAGCCTTGGGAACCAAGTTAGCCTTTAGCACAGCTTACCACCCTCAGACTGATGGACAGACTGAAAGAGTGAATCAAATACTTGAAGATATGTTGAGAGCCTATGTTCTAGCCTATGGGGCTAAGTGGGAAGATTGTCTGCCTTTCGCGGAGTTTTCCTACAACAACAGTTATCAGGCCAGTTTGCAAATGGCCCCATTTGAAGCTCTATATGGAAGAAAGTGTCGTACCCCTTTGAATTGGTCTGAAACCGGAGACAGTCAGATATTCAGACCTGACATTCTGCAAGAAACTGAGGAGAAGGTTCGCATGATTCGTGATTACCTCAAAGCAGCCCAGTCTAGACAGAAGAGTTATGCCGACAAGAGACGTCGAGAACTGACTTTCAAGAGTGGAGACTTTGTTTATCTTAGAGTATCACCTCTCAAGGGAATGAAGAGATTCCAAGTAAAAGGAAAGCTTGCACCCAGATATATTGGACCCTTCAAGATACTAGACCGCAGAGGAGAAGTGTCTTATCAGTTGGAAATGCCCCCTGAATTGTCTGAAGTACACGATGTCTTTCACGTGTCCTTACTTCGGAAGTGTCTTGAAGTTCCGGAGAAACCCGAAATCTTCAAGAATATTGATCATCGTTCTGTGGACATCAACAAGGACTTGACCTACCGTGAAATGCCTATTCGTATCCTTGAGGAAGCATATAGAACCACTCGAACCCGAAGCATCAAGTTTCTGAAAGTTCAGTGGAGTAATCACACCGAAGATGAAGCTACTTGGGAACGAGAAGATTACCTACAGAAAGAGTTTCCCAATCTTTTCAGTTCTTAATTAGTGAATCTCGGGGACGAGATTCTTTTTAAGGGGGGAAGATTGTAACAACTCAGAAATTGTAATCCACTTCTTATTAATTAAGATACCAAATTTTGGACCAAGATAAAATTTTTTATCTATTATTGCATGCATACATGTATTTTCCATTATATGTTGTCTATGATTTTATGTGTGTTAATTTTGGGTGTGCACTAGTTAGTTAATTCTAACCTAACCAACAGAAGCAAGTGAGAATAATTATAAGAACCAAAGAAGGAAGAAACAAAAGAAAGAAAGAAAAAGAGAAGAATAAGATGATCTAGGAAATCTGCTTGACTACCCTACTTTGAGCCCTTGGATTAAGAAATCTGTAACTCACCTCCATGTTTGGCCAGTTAGTTGAGCTTCACCAAGTCACATACAAACTCAACCAAGAAGTAGCTACCCAAAATTCAAATCAGAACATCACTCAAATTTCTGTCAAACTTTGAATCTGAATCAATGACCAAACCTCAAATTCGAAATAAGATTTCTGCAAAACTTCTTCTTTCTTTGTAACAAAAATATGACAGGAAACCTTGGCCAAAATGTTGATCACCCAAAGTGGAAAATTTCAAAAATTCAAATTTAAATCTCTTGCGGGCATTTCGTCGAACACTGGCAGAGAAAAATCAAAGCAAATCGAATTCACTGTGTGCTGCACTATTCTTGCTCGCTCGAGGACTGTAGCCATGCTCCTGGGAGGCGCCGCGGTCGAGCCTAGCGCCCTCTGCCCCGACCCGAGCCATGAGAAGAGGAGGGAAGGAGAGACATGCGCCCAGGCCCCCCTCCCAGTCTTCTTCTTCTCTGCACGCTCCCGACCGCCATGCCCTCGCCAGCACCGACCCACAGCCCTCCGCAGCCGAGGCGACAACCTCCCAGCACGCCCCCGAGGCCGCCGTGCCCGGTGCGACCTCCGAACGCCGCCAGGATCCCCTCACTGGCCATGCACTGGTCGCCTTGCCCCCGGCCTCCCGCGGCTATAAAAACCCCCGTCGATCACCCCCAGAGGAAGCACACACCCACCGCAACCGATCCCCACTCTTCTCTCTTCCTCTCTCCCTCGGAAACGTCCGATCTCTGCACGGGAGCGCCGCCGCGTTCTGGAGGATTTTGGCCACCATTGGAGCTGCTGCTGCTGCGAGGTGGAGGAGCGGAGCCACCACTGTCGATCTGCATCACCGCTGTCAAGCTCTGCATCCTCTCCGTCACGCCCTCGCCGTCGAACACTCGTCACTGCAACGCCGGTGAGCCCCTGGTCTGTCCCGGGGTAGACGACGATGATGCACTGTTGGATCTTGATCCAACGGGAGCATACCGGTTCGGCGATTCTAATTAGATCTGACGAGTGGACCCCATCTGTCAGATTCAGTTTTAAAACATTCCCGCCCCGCGCGAAACGTTTTCTGGGCCGGCCCGTTCGGGTTCTGTTCAGAATAGGCCCAGTCTGTTTAGAATCGGTCCGTTTCCTTTTTATTTATTTTCCCGCCGTTTGAATTAATTCAAATAACTTTCAGATATGTTTTTCAAACTAAAATTCCAAGAGTTTTACAAATCCATTTTTAGCAAATGAATATGCGTTGGAAAGCTTATCAAATGCTCTACACTATAGGATTGGGTAGAATTCAAGTTGAGTTAGGAATTTAAATAAATAAGAATAGTGAGACCCTAGCTTTATTAATCCTAGAATATTTCTAGAAAATTGTTTAAACCTCCTAAAATTATGAAACTTGAATGGTGAACTTACTAATTAACTCCCCTACTATTTAGTCAACCATTAATCAACTCAAACCTTGTTAGTGTTATCAATTAGACCCTAACCCAACTCTAGTTAGTAACATAAAATGATAGATCCCTATCAAACACTTAGAATTAATTTGCCCTCTTTACCAATTCACTTAGTTAATCCCTCCCCACTTGAACTAGTCTTAGTACCCCTAAACCAATACCAATGCTTAGAAAGTGAACAACATATGACACTAAGTAGAAACTCTAACTTGCACACTTAATGAAAACTTAAAAGAAAAACTTGCAATCCAACTCCATAAAATGCAACATGAATGCTATTGTTAGCAAACAAATATGTGTGCTTGGTGTGTTGTTAGCATGGTGTAGTGATTGTGTGTTTTGTGTTGACTTCTTTATTAGACGCTAGTGTTGCTGAGGAGGATATTGAGGGGGGATTTTATTATCAAGAAGAAGAAGAGTACCCCGGACACTTTGCCAACCAAGGCAAGCCATCTTTTGATTCATACTCCCAATGCCTAGTTTTAATATTGCATTCTACTTGTTTTAAGTAAATTGCATGATTGAATTGCTAGAGTAGAATGATAGAAGTGTAGTGATATCTTGCTTAGCAAGAGCATCAAGCTGAGTTTATCCAATCATATTTAGTAGTATCATCACTCAATGTAGTTGCTTAGTCGCTAATAATAATGAGGCCATCTATAAGGGGAACTCCATTTGAAAAGTGGTGACTTGAACTTGAGACTTGAATTGGAGATTGCTCCTACATAATGGCTTTATGAAAGAAATCAATCTTGACTAAGAACTATGAAATGTATTTCTCAATGACAACGAGTGATGTACTATGGGAGCCAACCATACCGTACGACCACATTACCCCTATATGGGAAGGGGCTTAGTCCGTAGCTTGTTTACCTTAGTATGGGAGGCCTTGTATCAAACCTTTATGGAAGGACACCGTGAGCGGTTACTTCTGAACCAAGTGGATTCCACTAATCCGGCATCCCGGAATTGCCAGAACTAGAGGCGCCGGAGCGGGGATTCCGTATCCCGGGCTCTAGGGAAGGATCCTATACTAGGGTGAGCAAGTGAAAGAGTTTGTTTGATTATCTGAACCCCGCATACTTGTGTATGACGATCCGTGGATTTCTCCTGGCAGATGTATCGAATCTTGTGGGTAAAGTGTACCCCTCTGCAGAGGTTTTCAAACTATTCGAATAGCCGCGTCCGCGGTCATGGACAGTTGGCAAGCTGTACTTGACTTTTGTCAAGAATAAAAATAACAATGGTGAACTTGGTGAATGACTTGACTTGACCTTGAGGTTGACCCACTTGACATTCCTCTTTAGATTGAATTTAGAGAACTAAACTTCTTTTCTACCAATGAACATTCTTGGGAAATAAAACTAGCTTTTGCAAATAAACTTAGTGCTTAGTCCAATATACCAAACTTGCATATCTACTTCACCATTTCATTTATAAGATGGTTTGCGAGTGCATCCAATGTACTCATGGCTGTGTCCCTGGCTATCAACTTGGCCAGACTATGGGGAAGAGTACCAGGAGGAAGGGTATGAAGAAGAGTGCCAGAACTAAGCTCGTCTCCATGAGTCGCCATTGCCTGTAGGGTGAAGGCATGGACCCGAAGACGTTATTTCCGCTGCTATATTGTGTTGTAATGTGAACTTGGTCTCTATGACCATTGTATTTGAATCATCGTATTGTAATGTCTATGGAACTGGTTACCAACTACGTTATGTGTATCACAACAATGATTCTGGGATTGTGGTGGAATGCATAACGGGCACTTCGAATTTGTATCAAATTTGAGGACGTCACAGAATAGCAAATTGCTAATAGGTATGTATGGTGGACACTTTGGCAAACTTGGTTTTTAGGAGTTGGATGCACGAGTAGAGCTCATACTCAGTACAAGGCGAGGGCTAGCAAAAGACTGGGAGCGACCAACTAAGAGAGCAATATCGGCCATAATCATGCAAAGCGACAAAGCGAGATTAAAAGAAGCATAACATGGTGATGTCTACACACGCTTCTGTTCTTGTAGACAGTGTTGGGCCTCCAAGTGCAGAGGTTTGTAGAGCAGCAGCAAGTTTCCCTTAAATGGATCACCCAAGGTTTATCGAACTCAGGGAGGAAGAGGTCAAAGCTATCCCTCTCAAGGAACCCTGCAATTACGATACAGAAAGTCTCTTGTGTCCCCAACACACCCAATACACTTGTCAGATGTATAAGTGCACTAGTTCGGCGAAGAGATAGTGAAATACAAGTGGTATGGATGATTATAAGTAGCAAATGTGGTCTGAAATAAATATCGCTGCGAGCAAACATGTAACAAAACAGGAAGTAAACGGTGTGCAATGCTTGGAAACAAGGCCTAGGGATCATACTTTTACTAGTGGACACACTCCCAACAAATATAACATAATTGAACAAATAAATAACTTCTCTTCACTAAGGTACTCTGAATTACTCTCCTATTGAATAACACTAGTCATTGCGTAGGGCTACGAAGCACTCCTCAAAGTTCATCAAGTACTTGACAAACACCACTCATAGAGATATCCAAATCAAAGCACAACTCAAGATAAATATTACTGCAACTTAGACCAAGTACTAACACGGTGCACACACTGTCAACATTACACCATGAAAGGAGGAATAGATCACTTCAATACTATCATAGTGATAATTATTCTCATAATCCATAAAAGATCACAATCGTAGCCTAGACCAAGTACCACCATGATGCACGCACTGTCACCGTTACACCATGGCAGGAGGAATAGATTATTTTAATAACACACTAGAGTACACATAATGAAGAAGAGTAACATCTACTTATTCAACATGATACAAAGCTCACGATCACATAAAGATCACATCATGGGAGAGAGAGAGGTGAACCACATAGCTACCGGTAGAGCCCTCAGCCCCGGGGATGAACTACTCCCTCCTCATCATAGGAGACAACAAGGTTGATGGAGATGGCGGTGAGGTCGATGGAGACGGCGGAGATGGCGATGGAGACCGATGGAGATGGCTCCGGGGGCACTTCCCCATCCCGGCAGGGTGCCGGAACAAAGACTTCTATCCCCCGAAATTCGTCGGCAGCGGCGGCGGAGCTACGGAACTCTTTCTAGAAATTTGCCGACTCCCCTAGGGTTTTCCATCCCGAGGCTTTATATAGGCGAAGAGGCGTCGTCAGGAGTGGCCCCAGGCCTCCTCACACCTAGGCGGCGCGGCCAGGGCCTGGGCCGTGCTGGCCTAGTGTGAGGCTGGCCTGTGGCCCCTCTCCTTCGCCTCTTCGGATCTCTGGAAGCTTCCGGGAAAAATAAGACTTCAGGAACTTGTTTCGTCCAATTCCGAGAATATTTCCTGTGTAGCTTTTCTGAAACACAAAAACAGCAGAAAACAGGGAACTGGCACTGTGGCGACTTGTTAATAGGTTAGTTCCGGAAAATGCATAAAAGTGCCACGAAGTGTAACGAAACATTAGGCAAATGGTGTAAAAACAAGCATGGAGCATCAAAAATTATATATACGTTTGAGACGTATCAGCATCCCCAAGCTTAAGTCCTGCTCGTCCTCGAGTAGGTAAGTGATAACAAAAGAAATAATTTTTGAGGTGACATGCACCATCACAATCTTGATCATATAGGTAAAGCATTGAGTGCTGAGATCAAAGAACTTAAAACATGGGCATGAAAGATATAATCTTGACAATAAGAACTTAGCAACCATGTTATAACATGCAAATGAACACAAACAAAAGATCATGAAAATGAAACAATGAAAGTCAAACATGTGTTCAAATCATAAGGAAAAACATACAAATAGTTTTCAGCTTGTCCTTCATAGAGAGCAAAACATAAATGCATAGGACACCTTCAAGTTTAAGAGGGCGACTAGATACAAATAATTTGAGAACAAGTGAAACCAACAATATGAATCAATCAATGAAAACTTTGGGACAATGCACATTATACTAAGAATGACAACTATGCTCTCTTAATGGTGCATAAAGATAGAAGGTGGTGACTCAACATAAAAGTAAAAGAAAGGCTCTTCGCGGAGGGAAGCAGTGATTAAACATGTGCTAGAGCTTTTCATTTGTAAAACAGAGAGATAAAAATTGGTTTTGAGAGGTGGTTGTCTTTGTCAACGACTGGCAATGGGGTTCTTACTATCTTCCATACAAAAATGAAGCAAGTTTTTGAGAGAGAGATTGGCACTTTTTGTGCTCTTTTATAAAACTTGGCACTCCTCCCCACCTTTTTTCCTTTCTCAAACCATGGCTAACCGATTCCATCGGGTGCCCACCAACATTCACATACCATGGAGGAGTGCCCTTTTTTCTTTCTTTTTTTTCTATTTTTTTTCTTTTTTGGAATAAGACAATATGGAAGATAGCAAATCCGACCACTACGTCCCCATGAGCTGAAAACAGTGTCACAAAATAAGAAGTATTTTGAAAGTTTTTTGAAAGGTAGCACATGAAAATTTACTTGGAATGGCTTGCAAATACCATGCATAGGAATTTATAGTGGACACAATGGCAAACTTGGTTTTGGGAGTTGGATGCACGAGTAGAGCTCATACTCAGTACAAAATGAGGGCTAGCAAAAGACTGGGAGCGACCAAGTAAGAGAGCAATAACGGCCATAATCATGCAAAGCGACAAAGCAACATTAAAAGAAGCATAAGATGGCATCAAAAGTCAAAAACTAAATGATCATAGAGGCTATAGGCGACTTATTTTTGTAGTCAACATGGTGTAAGCATGTGCCAAGTCAACCCAAATAAAGCATCAAGGAGAAAACCAAAATAATGCTTCCATACAATAAAAACAACGCATGATTTTTTCAAAGGCTCATTAAGCAATCTCAGTTATTTGAGACAAGTCATGCTACAGCAAAACCACTAAGCATACTATCAAAAAGACATCAAGCACGACATGAAAAAGCCTAAGCCGCAGTCTACACAAGCTCCTTCTTGTACCACTTTTTTGCATAAAGCTTTTTCTCTTTTCCAACACCATTCGAACTTTTTTAATCCAACTCTTTTGAGGAAAACCAACATGGTCCAAAGGCAAAAATACACCTTGATAAATAAATATAAGAAGATCTGAATGCAAATCAAGGCGAAAACGAAAACCAAAAGCAGTAGCAGAAAAAGAGAACACTCGTTGAAACGATAAGAGTGAAAAAACAGAGTGTTCTTGGCAAATGAAAAATGGAGTTCATCTCCCTCCAAAACAACATGACATGATCTAACCATTTATTACAGAAAACTAAACTAAACTAATACTAAAAACTAAAACAACTGACGCTCCAAGAAAAACGTATAGTGCATGAAGCAATAAAAATATAGTGTCTTGAAAGGTGACCTGATTTTTGCCGATGAAGAAGGGGGTGCATCAGGGGCATCCCCAAGCTCTGACGCTTGTACTTCTTGGATATTTCTTGGGGTGATGCATAGGCATCCCAAGATTGAGCTTTTGTCCATTCTTCATCTCATCTCATCATTCTCCAATCCCTACACTTGAAAACTTCCTTCATACAAAACTAAACACAATTCTATTAGCAACATTAGTGTAAGCATAGTAATGAATCAACCCTTTTTGCTTCAGGTTTCAACACAAAACCACCACATATATAGCATATACTACTGTAGCAATTTCCCCAAAAGTTCCGTGATCAAAAGAACTCAAAAAGAAAGCGATCGAGCGGCAAACACAAATATTGGCAGAAATCTGTCAAAACAGAACATCTGACAAAGGTCGAATTTTTAGAGGGTTTTCTGTTGCTCAAATCAAAAAGTGTACAACTAATTAAAGTTTGGATATAACCTGGGGCATATGCACAAGAAATCGCAGGTCCAAAAGATATACAGAGAATTTTCACGAATGTTTACGGTGCAGCACCGAAAACTGTTTCAGGACAGCAACATCCCCAAATCTTACCTCACTCAAATTACAGGCTTCTCTTGGCACAACAACAAAATAAAAAGGATAAGGAGCGGTTATTACAGTAGTAATAACTTCCAAGACTCAAATAAAAGAAAAATTACTGAAAGTAAAACAATGGGTTATCTCCCAAGAGTGCTTTTCTTTAACGCCTTTGAGCTAGGCGCAGTAATTTGCAAAAATGCTCACGTGGGCGCCATATAAGAGCTTGAGGCAAAGGCGCCATATAAGAACTTAAAGCAATAGAGAGCATCAAAAAGCAAGTATGGAACACATTTAAATCTAAACCACTTCCGATGAAAAATAGTCTTGTAAAGAGACAAGTCATGAAAGCGCAAAGCGAAAAGCATAGGAAGGCAAAACAAGTACAACTTCAAGAATTGCAACATAAAGAGGGGAAACTCAATATTGTTGAGATCCATCAAACCATGTTTCCCTCTCTCATAATAACTTTCAGTAGCATCATGAATAGAACTAACAATATAACTATCATTTAAAGCATCCCTATCACAAGCTACATGCATAAAAGAATGAATACTCCCTACATGAACAATCGTAGTAGGAGCAGATTCAACAGAATAATTATTCTCATCACCATAATCATCAAAAACAGGAGGCATATTATAATCATAACTAATTTTATCCTCAATAGTAGGTGAACTGAAAATATTATACTCATCATCATAACCATCATAAACTAGAGGTTTGGTATCATCACAAGCTAGAGAGCAACTATTTCGCAAAGCATATTCATCAAACATATCATCATAAGAAGGAGCATGGATAGTGCTAATGGTACAACAATTATTAACCTTAGAATTGGTACCAAAAAGATTTTCAATATCAAAAGTAGAGTGCTTTTCCCAATCATGATCACTAACATAGGTAACAGGCATAGGAACATCATCCCAATCAGAATTATCATAATCTATAGCAGGATCATAATGCTTAGGGGAAATTACTGTGTCCTCTCGCCTTTTACTCCTCTTCTTCTTCTTCTTCATACTCTTCTTACTCTCTCCTTTAGGAGGAGAGACTTGAAGGGCATCTTCTCCACATATTCTCTAGGAGGGAAAGGCATCTTCTTCACATAATCTGGTTTGCTGACAGGAACAACAGAAGAAACTTTGGAGGATTCCTCCTCTCTATTAATAAGATCGAAACATCTATTAGTCCTGTCATAGCTTGGCAAAACATCATGTTTTATAATATCTTGTAAGTAAGTATTTGCGAGGCAATCTTTAGCACAATAGAGATGACAACCACGAAGGATGCTATTAATATCAACATCTCTCATATCAACCAAAGAAATCTTTCTAGATATCTCTTCACAATTCAAAAACAAAGTAAGCTCATCATATTGATTGAGAGTAATCTTATCATCACAATACAAATCTGCGGTACTTGTTCGGTTAATTGGGCATTGAAAATTAAAGTGACCCTTTTCACTGCAAAATTCACAAAGAAAAGGATAAAGCTCACAAACCCTTTCACCAAGCACATCTAGATCCTTGAGCCACATACTGGTTTCTTCATTTGCGTGGGTGATGCAATAATCTTCCTTGTTGTAACTCTGTTCACAAGGTCTATGTATTCCACAAAAATTAACATGCTTATAAGAAATAGTACTTTTAGAAGTTTGAGCATGTTTATTGCAATCATCAACAACAATATCACTTTCTATGCAAGTGTCCTTAAAAGGTTCATGATACACGTCCCCATTTCCTTTAGGAACATTCATATGGGAAGCAAAGCCTTTAAAGCAATCAACCATAATTTGAGGATCAAGACCATATTTAGCACTAAGCTCTTGAAAATTAGCAGTTTCAGCGAAAGACTTAATGCAATCAAACTCGTAATTCATACCTGATCCTTTAGCTTTGTCACTATCCCAACCTTCAATATTGTTTTGAATTGTTTCAAGCAGATCCCACTTGGTGTCAATATCCTTGCTTGTGAAAGACCCATCAAAGCATGCATCTAGATAGTCCTTGTAATATCCTGAAAGCCTTGCATAAAAATTATTAATAACAATATTACGGGGAAGATCATGAATAGGACATTTATGCATTAGTAACTTTAATCTTCCCCACGCTTAGGCAATGCTTTCTCCCTCATGAGGCCAAAAGTTATATATCCGATTACGATCTTTATGAATTTCACTTGGAGGATAAAACTTGGAATAAAAGAGAGGTACAATTTCCTCCCACTCAATAGATGGACCATCTTGGAGCAGTCGATATCACTCCTCAGCTCTGCCTTTCAATGATAAAGAGAATAGCTTCTTCTTGACCTGGCTTGGTGAAATACCTGCACACTGGAACAACTCGCATAATTCATGTATAAAGAGCAAATGATCACCAGGATGGACAGTACCATCTCCTAAATAGCAGTTATTCTTAACACATTCAACAATCTTCATAGGTATTTTAAAAGGATGAGGAGCACAAGCATCACTAGAAACATCACATATGGGAGATAAAATATTATCAGAACAAACCTTCTCCACTAAAGCTGGGGGACTAAAAATATCATACTTAACAAAACCAGCTTCCCCAAGCTTAGACTTTTCTATAGCATTAGCAGTAACGGTATTCAAAGCATTCATACTAATAACATTGCTATGCGAAATAAGCTCCAAAGGTTTTTCAATTTTCTCTTCAAATCTAAAATCAGGAAAAAGACTAAAGAACTCTTTATTTTCCATTAAGCCTAACTAGTGAAAATAAAAACAAGAAACAAAAAGATATAATTGCAGAATCTAAAGGAAATAACTCCGAGCACTCACACAGGAGGATGCGAGTACATTTTACCTTACATCCCCGGCAACGGCGCCAGAAAAGAGCTTGATGTCTACACACGCTTCTGTTCTTGTAGACAATGTTGAGCCTCCAAGTGCAGAGGTTTGTAGAGCAGCAGCAAGTTTCCCTTAAGTGGATCACCCAAGGTTTATCGAACTCAGGGAGGAAGAGGTCAAAGCTATCCCTCTCAAGCAACCCTGCAATTACGATACAGAAAGTCTCTTGTGTCCCCAACACACCCAATACACTTGTCAGATGTATAGGTGCACTAGTTCGGCCAAGAGATAGTGAAATACAAGTGGTATGGATGATTATAAGTAGCAAATGTGGTCTGAAATAAATATCACTGCGAGCAAACATGTAACAAAACAGGAAGTAAACGGTGTGCAATGCTTGGAAACAAGGCCTAGGGATCCTAGTTTCACTAGTGGACACACTCCCAACAAATATAACATAATTGAACAAATAGATAACTTCTCTTCACTAAGGTACTCTGAATTACTCTCCTATTGAATAACACTAGTCATTGCGTAGGGCTACGAAGCACTCCTCAAAGTTCATCAAGTACTTGACAAACACCACTCATAGAGATATCCAAATCAAAGCACAACTCAAGATAAATATTACTGCAACTTAGACCAAGTACTAACATGGTGCACACACTGTCAACATTACACCATGAAAGGAGGAATAGATCACTTCAATACTATCATAGTGATAATTATTCTCATAATCCATAAAAGATCACAATCGTAGCCTAGACCAAGTACCACCATGATGCACGTGAACGGATCGTATGGGCACCTAGAGGGGGGGTGAATAGGTGCTACTCAAATTTTAGTTCTTTTTCAATTTAGGCTTGACACAAAGGTAAATTCCCTAGATATGCAACTAAGGAGAATTTACCTATATGTCAACTAGCAAGCTAAGCAAGATACAATATATAAAGGCAATAAAGGATAGAGGTAACCGAGAGTGGAGCACGCGGAGACACGGATGTAATTCCCGTAGTTCCTTCCTTTTTAGGGGAAGTACGTCTACGTTGGAGGGGTGTGGTTGCCACAAAGGCCTAACCAACACCACAAAGGCTCACCCTATTCTCCGGTGCAAGCTTCCGCCACAAAGGCCTAGCTCACTTTCCACTAAGGGATTCCTCAAGGCGGAACCGGCCTTTACAATCTTGGGGCACGCATCCACAACCGAATTGGAGGCTCCCAAGCACAACACAATGCTGTCAAACAACAAGTAGCAATATATCAAATACACAAACAAGGTCTTAGGACACAAGGGAACCCAAGACACAAGGGCCCTCAAGCAAATGAGAGGGGAATTCAAATCGCTTCGGTGAGGATGTAGAGGATGGTCTTCTCCTTCGATTCTCCAAAGATCAAGAGCTTTGGTGGGTTGAGGGAGGAGATCTAGTTGAATTGGTGAGCTCAACAATGGTGGTCTTCTTCTATTTGTGCTAGCTGCCCGTTGGAGAAGAAGAGGGGGTATTTATACCCCCCCCCCCAAATATCTGACCGTTGCCAGCCAGGAGGTCCGGCTATAGCCGGAGTTAAGTCCGGCTAAAGCCGGCCACACTGGCTAAAGCCGGCCTCAGACCGGCTATAGCCGACCTGAAATATCCGGCCCAGCCGGAAATAGCCGGACAAATAGCCGGTTGAGTCCAGAGGCGCAGGACCCCTCTCGAAAACGAGCAGTCCGGCTATAGCCGGTCTGGGACCGGCTAAAGCCGGCCTTCCTGGCCAACTTTTATTTGAAACTTCTCCCTGAGCTGATTTTCACCATTTCCTCAATAATTTCCATTGGGCAATATTAATTATCAAGTATACCATATAAAACCCAATATCTTTGTGCAAGAATATTATAAAATCCTGCAAAGCATAATCACACATTAATAGATAATGTATTGTTAACAAACGCCAAAATCAATTAGGCGGGAAATGCTCTTTCAATCTCCCCCTTTTTGGTGTTTGATGACAATACATAATTTTGCATGTTTCAAACTATATAAAATATAGGCGGAGCTCCCCCTTGCTATGTGCCTTATTTTAAATTTGTATTTGAATACAAAGACACA
This sequence comes from Dactylis glomerata, assembly GCA_007115705.1. Taxonomy (NCBI): domain Eukaryota; kingdom Viridiplantae; phylum Streptophyta; class Magnoliopsida; order Poales; family Poaceae; genus Dactylis; species Dactylis glomerata. The sequence continues at coordinate 673,524 of QXEO01001359.1, forward strand.
TCAACAATCAGAACTCCCCCTAGATTTTATAATGTGATCCATATGTGCACAAGATATATATCATAATTCAATAGCACATAATCAACAAACATATAATATGACAAGATATAGCAAGTAGGATTAATAACGATAAACATAAGGTCTACTACACAAATGCATATAGTCATATAGTTCAACACATAATAGAGACGATAAGTTCAACCATGGGACACAAGCGAGCAAGCACACGAGATAAAAGCGAGCAAGCACACGAGATAAAAGCTTGTGACCCAACCAAATCCAAATGGAAACCACAAATCCAAATGGAAACACATGCAAATGGGACTTTCTCCCCCTTTGGCATCAAGACGCCAAAAAGGGAGACCACAACATGAGATCACTCATCAACATCGTCAAAGTCCTCATCATCTTCATCATCTTCTTGATCAACGTCTTCTTCCTCTTCATCATCATCAACGTCTTCTTCCTCATCTTCATCATCAACGGCTTCCTTGCCCTTGGAGGTGACTTCGGCTAACTCCTTCCAATCAAAAGTTGATCCTTCATTCCACTTGCCAAAAGAAAAAGTGTCCTCGGATTGATCTTGCTCTTGGGACTCTTCTTCATGGCTAGCTCCTTTGCCCTTCTCCACAGCCCTCAAACGTGCATCCAAATCCTTTTGCTTCTTGTGGATGTGCTTGCAGTCCACATAGTCCTTGTATTGAGTGTGACGCACATCATTGTTCATGCAAAACAAAGCTCTTTGCCACCACTTGAGCTTCTTCATCTCTTGAGCCATTCCACCACTTGGTGGATCCGCATTCTTCCTCCTAGACCCGGTAGCATAGATGTTGCCACTCAACACATCACTCGAAGAGGGATAAGCACTTGAGGTGCTAGACACCAAATGAGCGGTCTTCTTGTAGAGCTTGTTGGGCTTGTGCACTTCCAACTCTTCATCAAGCAAATCTTCTTCAATCTCAAAGTCTCCTTCAATGCCTCTGTCAATGATGAGCCTCATGATGAATGGAGCAAAAGGAGGGATCTTCCTATCAAGCATAGCAATCTTCATCTCCATGAAGATGAAGTACATCACATCGAGCTCCATCCCTTCACAATCTCTTCCGGCCTCAAAGACAAGCCGGGCATGGTGGAGCAAATGCACAAGACCACCTCTGATAGAATCATTGTTGCCCCCACTTGGAGCAATGTTGGCACGGAACATCCGGAGCAAAATATCATAGAGGGGAAGGAGATTTGCAGTCTCTCCCGCTTTGCCCCCTGGACCATACAAACACTGGATCTTCCCCTTGTTGTACTCGGTGGTATCAAGATGCAAGCGGGCACCTCTAGGTCGATGAATGCCATCGAACCTATAGCCCAAAAGCTTCCCGAAACGAGACATGGTCGAGTACTTCCTCACTTCACCTGTCATCCAAGTGAAACCAACCTCATCCCGAGTATCAAACTCTAAAGTGGCAAAGAACTGCTGAATCAGATGAGGGTTGTAGTCTTGCTTGAAGACCATCAACTTGTGCAACCCTAGCTTCTCGGTGACCCAAAGAGCATCGGCAAAGTAGTCATCCCTGGACAACGCTGCAAGGTTGGTGACCTTCATGGGGCACACCTTTGTGCTCATGGTAGCATAAATCTGCTCAAATATCCTCTGATGCTCTGACTGGTAGAAAGACGCACTGTCAATGTCCCTAGGCATGGTGTAGAATTTCTGCCCACGGAAATCCCGGTACTCTTGCTTGGACAGCTTCTTGAGATCACTAACATTGGCAAACAGAGATTTCTTCTTGCGTTCTTCCAACCGCTTCTTCTTCATAGCAGCCGTCACACGAGCATCTTGATGCTCTTGACGGCGGGCAAGCGAGGGATCAACATATCTTGACCTCTTGGGTCGAGAGCCACCTGCAAACAGCACATATGAAGAGAGCATATAGGATAAGCATGCATGCCAGAGGATCAAGGAGCAATAGCATAAAAGGAAAAAGCATGATAGTAGTAGGTGATCTACACCGGCTATTTCCGGCCTCGGGCCGGCTTTAGCCGGTCAGGCCGGCAATAGCCGGTCTGACACCGGCTTTAGCCGGACCAGATGGATGAATTCGAGATTTCAGCCGTAGGCCACCAAAACTAGTCAAACATTTTCAGTGTATGCAATGTAGAAGGAATCAAAAGACCACACAATCCCAGATGAACACAAGGTACCAAAGAATCACCTAACCCTAACCCTAGAGAGACCTAGGGAGAGAGAGAGAGGAGAGAGAGGAGGAGGGTACCCTGATCCATAGGGAAGGACGCCGGGGAGGATGGCCGGCCGGAGAAGAAGCACCGGCGGCCGGAGGGGAGGATCATCGGCGGCGGCGGCGGCTTCCAAGAGAGGGGCTCGAGCGAGGAAGATAGGCGTGGGGGGTAACTGAGGAAACCCTCACCCCCACGGCCTAAAGTGAGTGGGGCTCGAAATCCCCAGGCCGGCTATAGCCGGGTGGGCCGGCTAAAGCCGCACCCCGGCTATTTCCGGTGGAGGACCGGCTATAGCCGGTCTAGATGGCACAAAACTGATGAATATGATTTCTGGAAGTTCTGGGCATGCACAAGAGGATGATTTGGCTTTAGATAAGTGGGCTTAGGACAGAAGACATTCATGGAGTGGTTCTCGGCACTTGGCATTGCAAAACACAAGAAAACTTTGAAAATCCAATGCAAGTGCCTTCCCATTTCAAAGATAGAGACAATGACGAAAAAGCTCAATAAACCTCAAATAAGATTTGCAAGGAATCAACTCTTCGAAAAGAAGAGGTCGGTGGCCGAGGCCACCATGTAAGAGTGTCATGGCATTGGACCGCGAAGATATATCTTGGGTCCATGACCAATACTCGTCATTGAAACTCATATATCACACAAATGATAGAAAGAGAACAATTTTATCACTATTGGCATTATGGGGGAGGGATAGCCCAATTAATTAGGACCGCACTCCCCCTATCTCCATGCCCACACCTAAACCAAACAAGTATTGAAGAATAGGTGTATTTGCAAGATGCTCAAGCCACACTCCTTGAATCAATGATATTTAGCTCATTCCTCAAATATCCAAATCTTGCTTCATCAAGGGGCTTCGTGAATATGTCGGCAAGTTGATCCTTGGTGCTTACATATGCAAGCTCAATATCACCACGGGCAACATGATCTCTAATAAAATGATTCCGGATCTCAATATGCTTGGTTCTTGAATGTTGCACCGGATTATAGGCTATCTTGATAGCACTCTCATTGTCACATAAAAGAGGCACTTTGTCACAATTGACACCATATTCCTTTAAAGTTTGCCTCATCCATAACAATTGAGTGCATCCACTTGCGGCGGCAATATATTCGGCTTCGGCGGTGGAGAGAGATATAAAATTTTGCTTCTTAGAAGACCAACACACCAAAGACCTACCAAGAAATTGGCAAGCTCCGGAGGTTGATTTCCTATCATCCTTGTCACCGGCGCAATCCGAATCCGTGAAGCCACAAAGAGAGAAATCCGAGCCTTTGGGATACCAAAGCCCATAAGTTGGGGTATGAACCAAATATCGAAAGATTCTCTTAACCGCCATAAGGTGGCTTTCTTTAGGAGCGGCTTGATACCTTGCACACACACCTACACTCAACACAATATCGGGTCTAGATGCACAAAGGTAAAGCAAAGAACCGATCATAGAACGGTATACCTTTTGATCCACATCTTTACCATTGGGATCAAGCTCAAGATGACATTTTGTGGCCATTGGTGTGGCGGCCCCATTTAGTTCCTTCATCTTGAACCTCTTGAGCATGTCTTGGACATATTTGTCTTGATAAATAAAAGTCCCTTCTTTCAATTGCTTGATCTCAAAACCAAGAAAGAACTTCATTTCGCCCATCATAGACATCTCGAACCTATCGGTCATAAGCTTTGAAAATTCATCATTAAAAGCTTTGTTAGTAGAGCCAAAGATAATATCATCAACATATAGTTGGCATACGAAAAGCTCCCCATTGACCCTCTTAGTAAAAAGAGTAGGATCGATTTGCCCAACTTCAAACCCACGGTCTACCAACAACTCCCTAAGGTGCTCATACCACGCACGTGGGGCTTGTTTAAGGCCATAGAGTGCCTTATGGAGTTTGTAGACATGGTTAGGAAAGTTGAGATCCTCAAACCCCGGGGGTTGCTTAACATACACTTCCTCTTTCAATGGACCATTAAGAAATGCACTCTTAACATCCATTTGTTGCAACTTAAAATTATGATGAGTGGCATATGCAAGAAGGATACGGATGGACTCAAGACGAGCCACGGGAGCATAAGTCTCTCCAAAGTCAATGCCTTCAACTTGAGAGAAACCTTGAGCAACCAATCTTGCCTTGTTCCTCACAACAATTCCATGCTCATCTTGCTTGTTCTTGAATATCCACTTTGTGCCAATCACATTGCGGCACTCCTTTGGCTTCTCCACTAACACCCATACATTATTGCGCTTGAAGTTGTTGAGTTCTTCATGCATAGCATCCAACCAATACGGATCTTCAAGTGCTTCAAATACTTTCTTGGGTTCAACCATGGAGATATAAGCATGATGAGAGCTAAATTGTGCCAATTGACGCCGAGTTGACACTTTGCTTCTTAAATCTCCAATAACCCTCTCAAGGGTATGACCTTTAAGTTCCAAGTCCCTTTCAACTATTTTCTTGCGACGGGCTTCGATCTCCTCATTTGACCTTGGAGGAGTCTCTTGATCATCTTGATCATTTTGGTCCCCGTCTTGACCATCAAATTGACCTTGATCATCAAAATCTTCATGAGTAGGTTGATCTTGGTCTTGTGAAGAATTGGGGGCGGTTGAGATAACCGGAGAGGATGGTTGTGCCCTTCTTCTTCATGAAGGTCCTTGTCTTGTTGTTTGGTTGGTGCATTAGTTGCTTCCTTGGGAGAGGCTTGTTGAGCTTGTGAAGATGAAGGCTCCAATTGAGTAGAGCATAGTCCTTCCCGGTCGGCCACAAGGTGTCCCTCAATGGGGCGGAAAAATCCCACGCCCATTCTTCCTATGGCTTCTCGAGGTATTTCATCATCTACATCACAAGAAACAACATCTCGCCCCCCTTGGGAGCCGTCATTCTCTTCGAATACCACACTACAAGATTCTTCAACACGTCCGGTGGATTTGTTGAAGACTCTATAAGTGTGGGATTCGGCACCATAACCAACAAAAATACCTTCTATTGCTTTTGGATCAAATTTACCTAAATGAACTCCTTTTCTTTTAAAGAAACACTTACACCCGAAAACCTGGTAGTAGGAGATGTTGGGCTTGCTTCCGGTGAGTATTTCATATGGAGTCTTGTTTAGGCCTTTGCGGAGGAAGAGCCGGTTTGAAGAGTGACAAGCCGTAGAGATAGCTTCGGCCCAAAAGTTGTATGGAGACTTAAACTCCGCCAACATGGACCTAGCCATATCCATAAGAGTCCAGTTCTTCCTTTCGGCGACACCATTTTGTTGAGGGGTATATGCAGCGGAATATTGATGACGAATCCCCTCATCACTAAGAAATCCATTTAAGGTGTAGTTCTTGAACTCCGAGCCATTGTCACTTCTTATTGCCAAAATAGTTTGCCCATGTTGACGTTCAACTTCCTTGGCAAAGTCGATGACGGTTTGTTGAGTCTCACTCTTATGCTTGAAGAAGTAAACCCAAGTATATCTTGAATAGTCATCAACAATCACCAAACAATATTTCTTCCCACCAAGACTTGCATGAGAGGGAGGACCAAAAAGATCCACATGAAGGAGCTCCAAGATCCTCTTGGAAGAAATGATAGTCTTGCTTGGGTGGGGAGAATCATGCATTTTTCCTAGAACGCAAGCCCTGCAAACACGATCTTTGGCAAAAGAAACATTCTCTTTTAGTCCGAGTATGTGGCCACCCTTGTGAAGGCTTTGCAAAGTTCTCATATTGACATGGGCTAGTCGGCGATGCCAAAGCCAACCCACATCGGCCTTTCCAAATAAACACATTGCACTTGTAGTGGTTTTCCCCGAAAAGTCCACCACATACAAGTTATTTTCAATGTGTCCAACGAAAGCGACCTTTAGAGACTTGCTCCACAAGAGTACCACAATGTCATTATCAATGAAGACGGCAAAGCCCATCTTACCAAGTGCACGAACTGAAAGTACATTATAACCTAGGGTCTCAACAAGCATGACGTCCACAAGGGAAATATCCGGTGCGACCACCACCTTGCCAAGACCCAATACCTCGGATTGTGACATGTCTCCATAAGTGACGGATATATGATTGTCATTTGGTCTCATCTCCGTCATAATCTTCTTGCTTCCGGTCATATGACTTGTGCATCCACTATCAAGCACCCATTTTGATCCACCGGAAGCATAGTCCTACAAGAGATCATTGCTTGGTTTTAGGTCCCCATTTTTCAATGGGTCCTCTTTTGTTAGCAACAAGGGTCTTTGGAACCCAAATAGACCAAGCAACATAACCATCATTTGGGCCAACATATTTTGCATAAACATCACCATAATAATCACGAAATAAAACATAGTGAGGGTTAGCAATTCCCGCATGATCATCATGAGTGGCTTTGCCACCCACAATAGGATCCTTCTTTGCTTGTGCGGGCTTGGCCTTCTTTTTCTTGTTGTTCTTCTTCTTCTTCTTCTTTGAGACATAGCCAATCCCCGTTTTATCACCAAATGCCTTTTGCTTACTCAAAAGGTCATTCAAGTTTTTCTCACCAATGGGAATGGAGGACTTGGCAAGCTCATCTTTCAACCTAGCATTTTCTTCAATGACATTTGCATGATCACAAGTAGAAGTAGAAGAACTAGGCACATTATTCTTAGTCAATTGAATTTGAAGTTGTTCATGTGACTTGGTAAGAATAGAGTGTTCACTTTTCAAGGCCTTGTGAGCCTTGTCAAGATCTTCTAAATCCTTAACAAGTATATCATGACCAACACCAAATTCAACCTTTTCCTTTTTGAGCATTTTTACTTTAGCACGAGCATGATCACGCTCTTTAGTGAGTTTGGAAACAACTTCATTATTAGATTCCTCAATGGAATCGAGCTTCTCTTCAAGAGTTGCTCGTTCCTCTTGCTCTTCTTCAAGAGACTCGGTTAGTGAGGCAATATCTTGAGCATATTCTCTTTTAAGCCTCATTTGTTCATCTAGTTTTTCAAGAGTTTTACCATATTGGCTCAATAGACGTTCAAACTGAATCTTATGAACACCATCTACACTAGACACATAATCATCAAAAGCAACAATTTCTTCCTTTACTCTAAGACTAGTAAGATCATTCAAGGAAGCATCATTTGTCTTAGAGGAAGAGAAAGATGTGGGTGATACCTCGGAAGACTTGGCCATAAGGCACTTGACGTTCTTGACAAGAGAGTCCTCATTGGGGGATTCAAAGAGTGATGTGGAGGAAGTTGAGGTGGTTGCCATTGCGGCCATCTCACTAGTTGTAGTTTCTTCTTCTTCACACTCACTTGCGGAGTACTCTTCTTGAGTCAAGAACACAAACTTTGGTTGCTTCTTCTTTGGTCCACCCTTCTTCACAAATGGCTTCTTGGATGGTGACTTGGTCTTGCTTTTGAAGATGAGCTTTCCACCATGGTCTTCTCTCTTCTCATAAGGGCACTCGGCAACAAAGTGAAATCTATCATTGCAATTGTAGCAAGTCCTCACCCTTTGACCATTGTTGTCATTCCTTTGATAGCCACTTGACTTGCTTCTTCTTTGATTGTCTTCTTTAGCCTTGTGTGGATCAACCCAAAAGGTTTTTCCATAGAAGGCCATGTGCTCATTGTACTCATGCCTTATGTCCTCGGGACACATCTCTAGTCTTGCTTCAATATTCGCTTGAAGAGGAACCTCTTTATCAACCACACTTGCTTTCAATGCAAGATTAGAGCTCCTTTGCATTCCTATGGCACGGGCACGGGCATCTTCCGCATTTTGTGCGGAAACCTTGTAGGCTTGAATCTCTTGCATCACTTGATTGGAGGTCATCTCATTGAAGTTGTGCTTTCCTTGAACACTCTTCACATCCGCGGGCTCATATGGAGTGAGAGCAAGAATGTACTTCATCTTGATCCACTCATCATCAATATGGTGAGCACCGAGGTTCTTGAAGGTGGTAGCAATAGCCTTGAGTCTTCTATACATCTCTTGATGATCCTCACCATCCATCATGAAGAAACCCTCCGCTTGATTTGAGAAGGCAATATATCTTGTTTTCTTCATGCTCTCGTTGCCAACAAAGACGTCGGAGAGTCCTTGCCAAGCTTCTTTGGCGGTGGAGAAGTGTTGGATGTGAGGCAAGTCCTTGGACCCCACGGCGACTTGAATCATGTGAAGAGCGGTAGCATTGAGTTGGCTATCGACCGTCTCTCTTCTTGTCATGTTGTGGGGATCCACGGCCTTGAATCCTTCCTCAACGATCCTCCAAAGCTCGATGCAAGAACTGCGCATATGAGAGATCATTTGATATTGCCATTGACCAAAGTTTAATGCATCAAGCTTAGGCGGATCACCTCTATGGTTAATATGAGGATGAGGAACCGGCGGGTCGGGTGAATACCAATGCGGGTATTCACCTTTCCCGTCAGCCTTGGTGGAAGACTTAGCATCGCCATTTTTGTCGGCACCCTCCTCATCTATCCCCACATTCTCCACTTGTGGAGTAGCAGGTATTTCCGGAGGTGGAGATGCATTAGCAGTTTTAGCTTGCATGAGTTGCGCCATCATTTCATGCAACTCACTTATTTGAGATGTCATGGAAGCCATGGATGATTCCAAAGATTTGAACTCACCCATGGAAACTTGACCCGAGCCCTCACTAGGTGATGTTTCCATACTCTTAGGCGGTTAAGCCCGAAATAAGAGCCGAGGCTCTGATACCAATTGAACGGATCGTATGGGCACCTAGAGGGGGGGGTGAATAGGTGCTACTCAAATTTTAGTTCTTTTTCAATTTAGGCTTGACACAAAGGTAAATTCCCTAGATATGCAACTAAGGAGAATTTACCTATATGTCAACTAGCAAGCTAAGCAAGATACAATATATAAAGGCAATAAAGGATAGAGGTAACCGAGAGTGGAGCACGCGGAGACACGGATGTAATTCCCGTAGTTCCTTCCTTTTTAGGGGAAGTACGTCTACGTTGGAGGGGTGTGGTTGCCACAAAGGCCTAACCAACGCCACAAAGGCTCACCCTATTCTCCGGTGCAAGCTTCCGCCACAAAGGCCTAGCTCACTTTCCACTAAGGGATTCCTCAAGGCGGAACCGGCCTTTACAATCTTAGGGCACGCATCCACAACCGAATTGGAGGCTCCCAAGCACAACACAATGCTGTCAAACAACAAGTAGCAATATATCAAATACACAAACAAGGTCTTGGGACACAAGGGAACCCAAGACACAAGGGCCCTCAAGCAAATGAGAGGGGAATTCAAATCGCTTCGGTGAGGATGTAGAGGATGGTCTTCTCCTTCGATTCTCCAAAGATCAAGAGCTTTGGTGGGTTGAGGGAGGAGATCTAGTTGAATTGGTGAGCTCAACAATGGTGGTCTTCTTCTATTTGTGCTAGCTGCCCGTTGGAGAAGAAGAGGGGGTATTTATACCCCCCCAAAATATCTGACCGTTGCCAGCCAGGAGGTTCGGCTATAGCCGGAGTGAAGTCCGGCTAAAGCCGGCCACACCGGCTAAAGCCGGCCTCAGACCGGCTATAGCCGGCCTGAAATATCCGGCCCAGCCGGAAATAGCCGGACAAATAGCCGGTTGAGTCCAGAGGCGCAGGACCCCTCTCGAAAACGAGCAGTCCGGCTATAGCCGGTCTGGGACCGGCTAAAGCCAGCCTTCTTGGCCAACTTTTATTTGAAACTTCTCCCTGAGCTGATTTTCACCATTTCCTCAATAATTTCCTTTGGGCAATATTAATTATCAAGTATACCATATAAAACCCAATATCTTTGTGCAAGAATATTATAAAATCCTGCAAAACATAATCACACATTAATAGATAATGTATTGTTAACAAACGCCAAAATCAATTAGGCGGGAAATGCTCTTTCAGCACGCACTATCACCGGTACACCATGGCAGGAGGAATAGATTACTTTAATAACATACTAGAGTACACATAATGAAGAAGAGTAACATCTACTTATTCAACATGATACAAAGCTCACAATCACATAAAGATCACATCATGGGAGAGAGAGGTGAACCACATAGCTACCGGTAGAGCCCTCAGCCCCGGGGATGAACTACTCCCTCCTCGTCATAGGAGATAGCAAGGTTGATGGAGATGGCGGTGAGGTCGATGGAGACGGCGATGGAGACCGATGGAGATGGCTCCGGGGGCACTTCCTTGTCCCGGCAGGGTGCCGGAACAGAGACTTCTGTCCCCCGAAATTTGTCGGCAGTGGCGGCAGAGCTACGGAACTCTTTCTGGAAATTTGCTGACTCCCCTAGGGTTTTCCGTCCTGAGGCTTTATATAGGCAAAGGGGCGTCGTCAGGAGTGGCCCCAGGCCTCCTCACACCTAGGCGGCGTGGCCAGGGCCTGGGCCGCGCTAGCCTAGTGTGAGGCTGGCCTGTGGCCCCTCTCCTTCGCCTCTTCGGATCTCTGGAAGCTTCCGGGAAAAATAAGACTTCAGGAACTTGTTTCGTCCAATTCCGAGAATATTTCCTGTGTAGCTTTTCTGAAACACAAAAACAACAGAAAACAGGGAATTGGCACTGTGGCGACTTGTTAATAGGTTAGTTCCGCAAAATGCATAAAAGTGCCACGAAGTGTAATGAAACATTAGGCAAATGGTGTAAAAACAAGCATGGAGCATCAAAAATTATAGATACGTTTGAGACGTATCAGATGGCATCAAAAGTCAAAAACTAAATGATCATAGAGGCTATTGGCGACTTTATAAGAGTCTAACATGTGTGAGCATGCGCCAAGTCAACCCAAATAAAGCATCAAGGAGAAAACCAAAATAATGCTTTCAAATGATTAAAACAACGCATGATTTTTTTCAAAGGCTCATTAAGCAATCTCAGTTATTTGAGACAAGTCATGCTACAGCAAAACCACTAAGCATACTATCAAAAAGACATCAAGCATGACATGCAAAAGCCTAAGCCGCAGTCTACACAAGCTCCTTCTTGTACCAATTTTTTGCATAAAGCTTTTTCTCTTTTCCAACACCATTTGAAATTTTTTAAGACACCTCTTTTGAGGAAAACCAACATGGTCCAGAGGCAAAAATACACCTTGATAAATAAATATAGGAAGATCTGAATGCAAATCAAGGCGAAACGAAAACCAAAAGCAGTAGTAGAAAAAGAAGAACACTCGGTTTTTGATAAGAGTGAAAACTAGAGTGTTCTTGGCAATGAAAAACGAAGTTCATCTCCTCCAAAAAGAAACATGATGTGATCTGGCCATTTATTGCAGCAAACAAAACAAAACTAATACTGAAAACAAAAACAACTGACGCTCCAAGAAAAATGCATAGTGCATGAAGCAATAAAAATATAGTGTCTTGAAAGGTGACCTGATTTTTGCCGATGAAGAAGGGGTGCCTCGGGGGCATCCCCAAGCTTTGAAGCTTGTACTTCTTGGGTATTTCTTGGGGTGATGCATGGGCATCCCCAAGCTTGAGCTTTTGTCCATTCTTCAACTCATCTCATCACTCTCCGATCCCTACACTTGAAAACTTCCTTCATAAAAACTAAACACAAATCTATTAGCAACATTAGTGTAAGCATAACATATAATCAACCTCTTTTTGCTTCAGGTTTCAACCTAAAACCACCACATATTAAGCATATACTACTGTAGCAACTTCCCCAAAAGTTCCGTGATAAAAGAACTAAAAAAGAAAGCGATAAAGCGGCAAACACAAATATTGGTAGAAATCTGTCAAAACAGAACAGCTGACAAAGGTCGAATTTTTGATGGGTTTTCTGTTGCTCAAATCAAAAAGTGTTCAACTAATGAAAGTTTGGATATAACCTGGGGCATATGCACAAGAATTTTCAGGTCCAAAAAATATACAGAGAATTTTCACGAATTTTTACGGTGCAGCACCGAAAACTGTTTCACGACAGCAACATCCCCAAATCTTACCTCACTCAAATTAGAGGCTTCTCTTGGCACAGCAACGAAATAAAAAGGATAATGAGCGGTTATTATAGTAGTAATAACTTCCAAGACTCAAATAAAAGAAAAAGTACTGAAAGTAAAACAATGGGTTATCTCCCAAGAGTGCTTTTCTTTAACGCCTTTGAGCTAGGCGCAGTAATTTGCAAAGATGCTCATGTGGGCGCCATATAAGAGCTTGAGGCAAAGGCGCCATATAGGAACTTAAAGCAATAGAGAGCATCAAAAATCAAATGTGAAAGACATTTAAATCTAAACCACTTCCTATGAAAAATAATCTTGTAGAGAGACAAGTCATGAAAGCGCAAAGCAAAAAGCATAGGAAGGCAAAACAAGTATAACTTCAAGAATTGCAACATAAAGAGGGGAAACTCAATATTGTTGAGATCCATCAAACCATGTTTTCCTCTCTCATAATAACTTTTAGTAGCATTATGAATAGAATTAACAATATAATTATCACATAAAACATTCCTATCATGAGCCACATGCATAAAAGAATTAATACTCCCCACATGAACAATAGTAGTAGGAGCAGATTCAATAGAATAATTATTCTCATCACCATAATCATCAAAAACAGGAGGTATATTGTAATCATAACTATTTTTCTCCTCCAAAGTAGGTGAACTAAAAATATTATACTCATCATTATAACCATCATAAACCAGAGGTTTAGTATCATCACAAGCTAGAGAACAACTATTCCGCAAAGCATATTCTTCAAACATGTCATCATAAGAAGGAACATGGATAGCACTAATGGTACAACAATTATTAATCTTAGAATTTGTACCAAAAAGATTTTCAATATCAAAAGTAGAGTGCTTTTCTCAATCATGATCACTAACATAGGTAACAGGCATAGGAACATCATCCCAATCAGAATTATCATAATCTATAGCAGGATCATAACGATTAGGGGAAGATACCGTGTCCTCTCACCTCTTATTCCTCTTCTTCTTCTTCTTCTTCATACTCTTCTTACTCTCTCCTTTAGGAGGGAGAGACTTGAAGGGCATCTTCTCCACATATTCTTTAGGAGGGAAAGGCATCTTTTCCACATAATCTGGTTTGCTGACAGGAACAACAGAAGAAACTTTGGAGGATTCCTCCTCTCTATTAATAAGATCGAAACATCTATTAGCCCTGTCATAGCTTGGCAAAACATCATGTTTTATAAGATCTTGTAAGTAAGTATTTGTGAGGCAATCTTTAGCACAATAAAGACGACAACCACGAAGGATGCTATTAATATCAATATCTCTCATATCAACCAAAGAAATCTTTCTAGATATCTCTTCACAATTCAAAAACAAAGTAAGCTCATCATATTGATTGAGAGTAATCTTATCATCACAATACAAATCTGCGGTACTCACTCGATTAATTGGGCATTGAAAATTAAAGTGACCTTTTTTACCGCAAAATACACAAAGAAAAGGATAAAGTTCACAAACCTTTTCACCAAGCTCATCTAGATCCTTGAGCCACATACTGGTTTCTTCATTTGCATGGGTGATGCAATAATCTTCCTTGTTGTAACTCTGTTCACAAGGTCTATGTATTCCACAAAAATTAACATGCTTATAAGAAATAGGACTTTTAGAAGTTTGAGCATGTTTATTGCAATCATCAATAACAATATCACTTTCTATGCAAGTGTCCTTAAAAGGTTAATGATACACGTCTCCATTTCCTTTAGGAACATTCATATGGGAAGCAAAGGCTTTAAAGCAATCAACCATAATTTGAGGATCAAGACCATATTTAGCACTAAGCTCTTGAAAATTAGCAGTTTTAGCGAAAGACTTAATGCAATCAAACTTGTAATTCATACCTGATCCTTTACCTTTGTTGCTATCCCAACCTTCAATATTGTTTTGAATTGTTTCAAGCAGATCCCACTTGGTGTCAACATCCTTGCTTGTAAAAGACCCATCAAAGCATGCATCTAGATAGTCCTTATAATATCCTGAAAGCCTTGCATAAAAATTATTGATAACAATATTACGGGGAAGATCATGAATAGGACATTTATGCATTAGTAACTTCAATCTTCCCCACGCTTGGGCAATGCTTTCTCCCTCATGAGGGCAAAAGTTATATATCCGATTACGATCTTTATGAATTTCACTTGGAGGATAAAACTTGGAATAAAAGAGAGGCATAATTTCCTCCCATGCAATAGATGGACCATCTTTAAGCAGCCGATACCATTCCTCAGCTCTGCCTTTCAGTGAAAAAGAGAATAGCTTCTTCTTAACTTGGTTCATTGAAATACCTGCACACTGGAATAACTCGCACAATTCATGTATAAAGAGCAAATGATCACCAGGATGGACAGTTCCATCTCCTAAATAGCGGTTATCCCTAACACGTTCAACAATCTTTGTAGGTATTTTAAAAGGATGAGGAGCACAAGCATCATTAGAAACATCACATATGAGAGATAAAATATCATCAGAGCAAACTTTCTCCACTAAAGCTGGGGGACTAAAAATATCATACTTAACAAAACCAGCTTCCCCAAGCTTAGACTTTTCCATAGCATTAGCAATAACGGGATTCAAAGCATTCGTACTAATAACATTGCTATGCGAAATGAGCTCCAAAGGTTTTTCAATTTTCTCTTCAAATCTAAACTCAGAAAAAAAGACTAAAGAACTCTTTATTTTCCATTAAGCCTAACTAGTGAAAATAAAAACAAGAAACAAAAAGATGTAATTGCAGATTCTAAAGGAAATAACTCCAAGTACTCACACAGGAGGATGCGAGTACCTTTTACCTTACCTCCCTGGCAACGGCGCCAGAAAAGAGCTTGATGTCTACACATGCTACTGTTCTTGTAGACAGTGTTGGGCCTCCAAATGCAGAGGTTTGTAGAGCAGCAGCAAGTTTCCCTTAAGTGGATCACCCAAGGTTTATCGAACTCAGGGAGGAAGAGGTCAAAGCTATCCCTCTCAAACAACCCTGCAATTATGATACAGAAAGTCTCTTGTGTCCCCAACACACCCAATACATTTGTCAGATGTATAGGTGCACTAGTTCGGCAAAGAGATAGTGAAATACAAGTG
Source organism: Dactylis glomerata (assembly GCA_007115705.1). Taxonomy (NCBI): domain Eukaryota; kingdom Viridiplantae; phylum Streptophyta; class Magnoliopsida; order Poales; family Poaceae; genus Dactylis; species Dactylis glomerata. Next base: position 688,805 of record QXEO01001359.1, read on the forward strand.
GTATAGATGATTATAAGTAGTAAATGCAATCTGGAATAAAAATGGCAGCAAGCAAATAAGTAACAAAATAGCAAGTAAACGGTGTGCAAAGCTTGGAAACAAGGCCTGGGGATCATACTTTCACTAGTGGACACACTCTCAACAAATATAACATAATTGAACCAATAGATGCTATCATCAATATGCAACTCAAAACAATTCTCCAATGGAAAACGAACACTAATCATGCGTAGGGCTACGAAGCACTCCTCAAAGTCCGTATGTACCCAAACTAGATTGTCCCACACTATCACCGTGAACGCACTAGATGGTTCTAACAGACACCAACATTTCATAGAGGCATTAACCAAAAAGATACATATGATGTACACACTAGTCACCTTTACACTATGATACGAGGTATCTCTGGAGAGTACAATAATAAAGCATAGGAGTAGCATAATATCTGAATAATAACATCTACCAATTCAACTAGATACAAAGCTCACGATCACATAAAGATCACATCATGGGAGAGAGAGGTGAACCACATAGCTACCGGTAGAGCCCTCAGCCCCGGGGGAGAACTACTCCCTCCTCATCATAGGAGATAGCAAGGTTGATGGAGATGGCGGTGAGGTCGATGGAGACGGCGGAGACGGCGATGGAGACCGATGGAGATGGCTCCGGGGGTACTTCCCCGTCCCGGCAGGGTGCCGGAGCAGAGACTTCTGTCCCCCGAAATTTGTCGATGGCGGCAGCGGAGCTGCGGAACTCTTTCTGGAAAATTGCCGACTCTTTTAGGGTTTTCCATCCCGAGGCTTTATATAGGCGAAGGGGCGTTGTCAGGGGACTGCCAGGGGCTCCTCACACCTAGGGGGCGCGGCCAGGGGCTGGGCCGCGCCCACCTGGTGTGAGGCTGGCCCCTGGCCCCCCTCCGGCTCTCTTTCGGTCCTCGTCCTTCGTTCGGGAAAAATAAGACTTCTGGAACTTGTTTCGTCCAATTCCGAGAATATTTCCTGTGTAGCATTTCTGAAACACAAAAACAGCAGAAAACAGGGAACTAGCACTGTGGCATCTTGTCAATAGGTTAGTTCCGGAAATCGCATAAAAACGCCACGAAGTGTAACAAAACACAAGGCAAATGGTGTAAAAACAAGCATGGAGCATCAAAAATTATAGATACGTTTGAGACATATCAATGATCATGTGTGCACAACAAAATTATAGATGCTTGTAGCAGGTCGAAAGAACATTTACCACATTGAAAAAAATCTCAAAATCACTAACCTCCACCATGACCCATCTTGCCGACCTAGGCTCGCCGGTTATCAACCCGGCTCGCCTCAGCCCTACCGGGGCCAGATCTAGTGAACATGGACCTATATATCATCTTCCTTCAACCCGGGGTGCAATGTGCAAAGAATATGTTGTGGGAGAGCTCAACTCAGTAAAAAAATGTTAGGAACATAAGATTTGTGGCAGCACCCGCCTACACATATACGAGCTGCGATGGCAAGCGGCATGCAAACCACCTAGTGCACATGAACTGGGTTACTCTTTTAAAAATGGGAAATGCTCATTATTCAATGGGGAACACGCCGCTAGCGTCTCTTGGCTCTAGCTTCGGGCGTGTGACATGTGGGGCCCACTCTCTCTGTCTCCATCCTACCTTATCTCTCTTATAGAGCATCCCGACTACCTCCATGTTCGGCCGCTGAGCCCTCTGCTACTTGCGCGTGCCGCCACCCACTTCGGCTCACGCGGCCGCGGACTCCAGAGTTCTCACCACCACGCGACCCTGCAACTCACGCCGCCGCCAGCCAAGGAGGTCGACGCCCACTCGAATATGGCGCAGGATCCCGCCGCCCCACTAGTGCGTGTTTCGCACCGATGTACCACGGTAGTTCCCACGACCGCTTTACTTGCTCATCGAGCCTCATAGCCCGTTGGTACTCCACGTTGCTATTTTCTTTTCATGGTATTTTGCTACGGATGGCAAGGATTTGCTACATACCTATATTTTCTATGCTACAATTATTTTAGTTTTTGCTAGTATATATAAATTTGTTGCTACGATGTCTCTGACAAAGTCGGTTTTTGCTACAGTAGTACAATTTTTTTGGACGAGGACTTCTGCTGCAATAGCACAATTCTTTTTGCTACAAGGGCTCTAGCGAGGTCTCGGGTGAGGTCTCCAGCAAGTCACTTTTCATCTATTTTTTTCTAGGAAACATCTTTTTTGCTACATATAGAAGCAAAAGTAGAGACTTTTTTGCCACATGGAATTAAAAGCAGAAATTTAAAGGGACGCAAGTCAGCACCTCCACCCGGGGATCGGGGAATTTGATACCGGGCACGCTCAACACTGCTCACTAGTAGAAAAAGGGTCTTTGGTCCAGCACCCAAATGTCATCTGTCCCGGTTCGGCTGGCCATTGGGGACCAATGACACGTATTGGTCCCGGTTCATGCCGCCTGGAGATTAGTCCCGGTTCATTTCGGGGTATCGGTCCCGGTTTGTGGCATTAACCGGGACCAAGGCCTCCCCAGCATGACACGTGCCTCTATGCGGGTCATCGGTCCCGGTTCATGGCATGAACCGGGATCAAAGACCCTCCCCTGGCTATAAATTGATACCCAGCCCTTTGCCCTTTGCCACAAAAATTTGCTGGATTGTGTGTGTGGTGTGGGTGCTAGCTTTTTTTTTTCCTTTGATTGCACACAAGGTGTTCGACGAAATGTCCATGCCACATTTAAGTTCGCACAACACGGTATCCTCCGCCGAGGTTAGCAACCTTATCTTCTTCATCTGTAACTGATATAAAAATCTTGCATATGTGTCCATGTGGGTGGTGATTTCACTATTCATGATGTTATTGTAATAGTTAATTATTATAACGCAGATCGATGCGCGGATGCGATGGATGTACGGCGACCGACGCGATTCTGATTTTATTGCAGGCCTGCATAAATTTATCGATGTGGCTAAGGCAAACAAAGTGGATAATTTTATGCCTTGTCCCTGCATCGACTGTCGAAATTTGACGGAGCACTCTGCCCCGAGAATCCTTCAAAGCCATCTGCTTCGGAGAGGTTTCATGCCCGGATATTATTGTTGGGCCATGCACGGAGAAAGAGGGGTTAGACTGGAAGAAAATGAAGAAGAGGATGATGACAGCTATCCTGAAGAATACGGTGATACTACAATGGAAGACAATGAAGAAGAGGGAGGCGGCAATGAAGAAGAACAACGGGCATCGGATGAGCCCGGTGATGGTCTTGGTCGGGTCATTTCTGATGCAAAGCAACAATGCGATACAGAAAGGGAGAAGCTGAAGTTGGAGGCCATGCAAAACGATCACGAAAAGTTATTATACCCAAATTGCGAAGATGGCAGTACAAAGCTTGGTACCACACTTGAACTGCTGAAATGGAAGGCAGATGCTGGTTTATCTGACAAGGGATTTGAGAAGTTACTGAAAATAATGAAGCCAAAGCTTCCAAAGGATAATGAGCTGCCCGAGACAACGTACGAAGCAAAGAAGACTATCTGCCCTCTAGGATTAGATGTGGAGAAGATACATGCATGCATTAATGACTGTATCTTATACCGTGGTGAGAAGTATGAGAATATGGATAAATGTCCGGTATGCACTGCATGTCGGTACAAGATCAGACAAGATGACCCTGGTGATGTTGAGGGTGATGACGAGATCCACGTAAGTACTACTTGCTAGATCCACGTATCTCTTTGATTCTAGTTTCAATACAATTATCATGCTTGATTCTTATTTTGATTGAACTCCGTTCTCGTAAAGTGCTTGAGGCAAGAAGCTGGGAATAACTTATGTGGATACTATGTCTGCGAGTTCATTCGCCAGACGACCAAAGAGAAGGGTGCAGACCGAAACATCAAAAAACTTGAAGTACGATAAACAATAATCTCAACATTATTTTATTACCATCAACTGTGTTTAGTTTCATTCATATATATTGATCCCCTTCTTTAAATTAGATCGAACGGATGCGGGACGGTCTTCTACCACGGGAACGCGTGCAAGCAATTCAAGAGGAAATTGCCGGATTCTTATTAGAACAAGTCATAGATCCGAAAGGAGAATACTATTACCCGGTTCATTTAGAAGGGTGAAGTGTAAAAAAGAAGATGTAAAATCAAATTTGTGTGAGTTACCGATTGTAATAGCGACCAAGCACGACGGATGAGACGGTGAATAATATATTCGTGACCATGATGTGTAATATATATATATAGTGTGGTTCCTTCATTATTGCTGTATATATATAATACCATTAAATTGAATATAAAACACACCAAATAAAACCCTGAACCCTAAATGGGAAAAAAACCCTGGATCAACGATCCCGGCTCGTCCTACGAACCGGGACCAATGACTCAGGCCCCCTCGCGCCGCAGCGCGTCCACGTGGAGACCTATCGGTCCCGGTTCGTGCTGGAACCGGGACCGGCATTGGTCCCGAGTAATGGATCCCGGTTCGGCAACCGGGACCAATGGCCCAAATGAACCGGGACCATAGGCCCTTTTTCCACCAGTGGCTCTTCGAAAATACCCAATAGATATTGCGTGGGTATGTGCGCATAGTGGTGTACATAGGTGTGTCTACGACTCTGCTAAAAAAAGACATGTAAGTGAAATACAAGTACTACTTATGGGTGTGCCACGCAAAAAAAATAGAGATCGGGCACATCAATCAAAAGACGCAAAAGATATGTACAGGCCGAAATTAACTTGGAAATTAAGGTCCACAGGCACGTGTTAGCTGGAGTAGTATATGTCTGGGAATCCGCGGGGACGACGAACTGCTAATTGCACTCGGTCCCGTTGGGAACTCCATCGAGACATATATATATACTGTATCTCGAGTTCGGAGGCGGAAAGGAAGGCGAACGAGGAGCCCTAACCCTAAGGGCATGTACAATGGTAGCCTCCTAAATAGGCGCTTAATCAGTCGGTTGGTCTATGAAGCTAAGCGCCCGCGCTAGATAATCGTTTTTTGTATTGATTTTCCTAGCGTCAGCCGCTTAATTAGCCATCGATGCTAGCAGAACCGCCAGGAATAAGGCAAAACGGCTGGGATTTAAATCCTTAGCGCCTTGCTAAGCGTCCGCATTGGACATGCCCTAAGGAGGAAAACATCCCAGTTCCGCAAGGTAGGCACCAAAAATCTATCGAATTTATCGCCTTTCCGACCGATCGCTAACCGGCGGTGAGAGGAGGGGCGGCCGGCGGTGGGAACTTGTGACGGACGACCCCTAATTCCTACCTGTTTGCAGGCCGGCGAGAATGGCGGCCCTTCTTCGAGAGGGGGCGAGGAGGATCGGCGGCTCCGTGCTCCAGCGAACCCAGGCGACGGTCACATCACCGGCGGTTGCTGAGGAGCGACGCCGGCTCGTGCCAAGGCGCATGCTCAATACCTACAGGGTATCTCAACCAAAACTTAACAATCTTTTATCTCGCATGTTTTCCTGCTGTTTGTTTTGCTGTGCAAACATCCCAATTCTTTTCAATCCAAATAGCAACATCCAGGTGTTAAGATGACTTCTTAGGTGGGTCTCTCGTCTGTTAGAAACAGGAACAAAAATTACTCGTGCTTGATCATCTATGGAGTAACTTTTACTCGTCATCCCATAAATTAGCTAGCAAAACCAGAGAAAGGATGATAAGGTGCTAAACTTATTCCTCCTGTTTTGATGTATTGAACCGTCTCCTCTTCTGATTGCAGCAATTCCTATAGTACTAGTCAAAAAAATTACTTCCTAAGCACGCTAGCCCAACATGCACTTGTGAAATCTTTGTTCGTACTACTCCATCCCTTAATTAGCAGCCAAACATGTGGGCATTGTCTGCGTCTGTGTGTATATATGTATGACACGGTTTATTTGTATCAGACGTCACTATTCTTCTGGTTACCAATCAGTTAACACTTAGCTAATGATATAAATTAATGATGATGCGTATCCAGCATGCTTCTGAGAAGAGTCAAGAGGAACGTCAAAAACGATTCGGGCACCTAAAACCGTATCAGATTTGGTGGTACAACACTGAACATAAATTATTTCTTCTTCTTTTCCTGTTTGACAAGAGTTGATATAATCTCATTTGACCTAACCTGCAGGGAGGTGATTAAGTTGTTTCCGGGAAGAAAAATCGTTAACTTCGTGGCGATAACAACTGGGCTTTTTGCGTTTGCGACTGCAGGAAGAGAAGAGAAGGAGGCCGAGAAGCGAGAGCAGCGACCAAGAGTTTCTTAATTAAGTCTTGGAATGTTACCAAACACAATATATTCTGGGGTTGTTTATGGTTTGCTAGCTAGAACCTGAGTATGAATGGTGAACTGCTATCTTTTGTGACATGATATTATGTTACTACATCTAATTGACTAGTAAGCATGCACGTGTAATACACGTTTATACAGTTAGTCAACACCACTTTTTGCATTATATTTTCACTTTTCCTAATAAACAGCTAGCTGTTTGGCAATTGGTGCACTTTTTTAACCGTTCGATCTCTGTCTTCATTTCCGAATCTCAGCGCGCCGTGGTGTGTCTTTTTTCATACTGTTTGTCTGACGCGTGGTCTGAGACTCTGAGTCACCATAGTTTTTTTTTTGAATTTCCCTTTTTCATTTTCCTTCGGTGCTTGTTGTCTCGTCTGCTCGGGGAGAGGAGTGGGGCTTCGCGAGCCAGGGAGACCGCCAATGGAGAGATCGACGACCCTGCAGCATGAGGTAGCGGCAACGGAGAGAGCTGCGGCTTGCGTTCCTCCTCGAGGTACAGTGACGAGAAAGGCGATTAAAGCGTGGAAGGCATGCGCGCCGCCGGGGAGATGGGTATTCTCACAAGAGCTTGTTCCTCTGTTCGATTTGCTCTCTTATTCCGTTCAATTTTAAAATCGAATGTGACTATGTGCACCAGTTTTTGGCGGGGTTCTGTCGCCCTGGCATTGTCGCCGCAGATCTTAGAAATCAGTCACCGGCTGTGCATGAACGCGGTTGGGCGGTAGTTCGTATTCTTTTTTTGGATGGAGCACAGGGGATGTAGGTGGAGAGCTAGGATGTGGCGGTAGGGTGTCCTCTTTCTGGTTCAGTCACCCTGGTGCTATTGTGTGAACTCATCGTCAGTTTGGTGTTGCCTGAAATGAAGGGAGTTTCTCCCTGTCTGCTCCAATTCTGAAATAGAATTAGCATGAGTTTGAGTGTGATGAGAACATGTTGTGTCCTGTGATGTTATGTTTCACTGAACTGGCGATGGGTATTTTCAGCAGCCGATTCCCAAATCATCTTTTCCCCTCGGTGTGGATGGTTGTTATCTGAATAACCATGACATATATTGTCGATTCGATTTGACAACTCCGGTTCATTTGCCAGGAAACGGTGAGAACCAGTGATTCACTGACACAATCACATAACTTCATGTTCTCATCTTTTTTTTTTAATTTTTATATTCAACGGCACCATGTTGTCCAGCTAGAATAACTTATTGAACGCCCCCTTGATAAAATTCAGAGCTATACCAACATCAAATTACTAAGCAGTACTTGCCGTCATTTTCTGTATGTACTTCTAATTTTATAAATCAACTCATGCTATCCAAGTTATGCACACTTCATGCTATACTCTTAACTGCAAAAAGATGAGGAAATGCGCCATGTAATTATATATTGGAGTAGCTACTTAACCTCCCTCTTCAGTCTTACTCCTTCATTGTCACTTCTCACTTTCTTGAGTATGTGTCTTTTATTTTTCAGTCTCTATTTAATTTATCTTCAGTTCCTCATTTTCTCTCTCTTCATTTGTCAGTAATATTTTGTTTTCTCATTCATATATGTCATTTCTTCAGTTCATCAGTTATTCTTCTTCATTTTTTAGCATCTCACTATATCAGTGCATTCAGTTTATGTTTTTCTCTTAGTACTCAGTCTTCAGCATTTTTTCATTCTCACTTTACTTGTACTTTCAGATTTCAGTCTTCATTCATCATTTATTCAGTGATGTCTGAATTGCTATGTTTATTCATTATTCATTCCCCATTTTAGTCCTCTCAACAACTAAATTTTTTCAGTTGTTTTGCCTTCTCATTCTCCATTCATTATATATGTTATCTTATTATTTCTTCAGTCTATCAGTTTGTCTTTTTTCCTTTTCTCTTATTTTCATTTCTTTTGTCATACTTGATTTCTTATGTTTTTCATTTTTTTCAGTCTCTCATTATTTGGCTTCTCATTCTTCATTGTTCAGTTTATCATCTTTTTCAATTAGGTTTTATGCTTCACCTTTTATCAGTCTTCTCACTCTTGTTCTACTTCATTATTTTAGTATGCATTTTCAGTTCTTACTTGCATTTTACTCTTCTCAGTCCTCACTTTTTCTTCAGTCATCTCACTCTCGTTCTTCTTAATTATTTCAGTTTGCATTTTAAGTCTTCACTTGCATTTTTATCTTGTTCTGTGTATGCAGGTTTTGTTTATCTTCATCATTTTTTCAGTGTTGTCTAAATTGCTATCGTCATTCATTTTTCATTCCTCGTATTAATCTTCTGAGTAACTTCATTTTTTCAGTAACTCATTTTTTGGCCTTTTTAGCCTTCATCCATTCATCAATTTTCAAATCATGCCATTAAGATAGCAATTCATTATCTGTAGTTATCCATCACTCTTCATTCTTCATATTTCTTATCTCATTATTCAGTAATCTCATTATTCTCGAGTTATTTAGTTTTCTTTCTTATTCTCTAATTTTTATTTTATTTTTGCAGGGATGGGGTCAGCGCGAGGAACTCCGCCTCTGACATTCTTAAGATTTTTATTTTTATTTCCAGTCATCATGTTTTTTTATTCTTTCTCTTTTGTTGTCGTCACTTATATCAGTCTTCTTTTATTGTTTTTATATTTCCCCCAATTTATCTGTCTTCAGTAACTCTTTCTTCGGTTTGTAGCTACTCAGTGTATCGACTTTCAATCTTTCAGCTCTCAGCAACCTCATCTATCCATTTTCAGTCTTCACTTGCATTTCTGCTTTGTTCTGTGTATGCAGGTTTTGTTTCTCTTCAGTTCTCACTATCTTTCTTCGATTTGTAGGACAAATCTGGAAATGTTGCGATCCGACGAAGCACAAATTCTTCTCGGATTAAGGGTGAGCTAGCTACTGTTGGTTCGGTCTTAGTTTCAGTGCATGTATAGTGCCTGTAATTATTTTCCTACCTTATGTTGTTGTAGGCCTTTTGGTCATGTCATCTGGTTGCAAGATGCTAGCGTTGTAACTATCTCTGTACATTCTTCATCTTGTAATAGAAAGGCACCCATTGCTTTCTCGTTAAAAAATAGAATGAGAATGAAAACTCAGCAATGAGCCAGATAATGAGCCGTTGCAAGAAAATTATAGACTGAGAGAAAAAGGCCCAAAAGCATCTGTTTGGCGAACTGAAAACAGATAGTTTTTTTCTCATCAGTTTTGGGTTATACAGCTACAGCTACCTGCTTCTTATTGGCTATAAAAATGTGTCTATTTATGAATTTAAAAACAGACAGCTGTTGAATAGTCACTCCCTATATTTTTTCTACCATGTGTCAGCATCCCAACGCCTATTCCCTTTCCTCTGCAATCTCTTGGGTATGACTTTATCCACACAAACATGGTGGTCTGTCCTCCCACCCGAAGCCGCACCATCTTCAGCAGTGTTTGCTGACAACATATGGTGATGCATACAATTTTTTCACACGCGCCATCACACCACAACGACAAAATTGCTAATTGCTATGGTCTGTCCCTTTCCGGCTTCTTCGCCTTCACCTTGCACAGCACTAAATATTTATATATATATATATATATATATAACTCCTATTCTACCACATCTTCTCTCTCTGAATCTACTAGCTAAGTTGATCAGCCGCCACCAACAACCGATCGATCAACGAACATGGACACGACCCATGATGATGATAACGATGCTCTCGAAATATATTAACCTCTAAGACTACTCATAGTAGGAGTAACATAGCTAGTAACATACATCCTTATGCAATATTGTCAACTAAGCAAATTGGTGACATAACATAGTATTAAATGAGAAAAGAGAATGAGGTGTTAATATATTATGTTACTGTAACATAACACTTTTCAAGAAACAATGAGTCTACAAGATAATAAATAAAGACATCTATGATACCACTTTTATGTTACTATACACTATGAAGGTAGTAACTAAGACTAGTGTCATATGCATGACACTAGTCTAAGTTACTCTCCACTATGACTAGTCTAAATCTGAGGAATAAAAAATTAAGTGGTTGTATACTACTAAGCGACATCAAGTTAATTGCAATACAAACTTAATGTAAAAAAGGTGTTTATTAGTGGAAACTCTCTTTGGAGCTCGAGCTCCATGGATTTTTTTTCGAAAAATTTGAAAATCATCTTTTTAAGTTTCAAAAAAATCTAAAAGAAATATAATATCTGGATGTTGTTAGAGATGTATTCTACAAGTGTGTAAAATTTCAATTCAAAAGACCTTATACTTTGGCCTACACAGAAATGATAAGTTCTGACAAATTTTGAGAGTTTGAAAATGTGTCATGTTCACTATACTAGATCTGTAGTTTTGTCATTTTGTGCATCCTAAAGTATAATGTCTTTCAAACTGAAATTTTACACACTTGTAGGATACATCTCTTGCTACATGCTGATTTTTTCTAAATTCTTTTTAAAACTTGAAATCACAATTTTCGATTTTTTTTTAAAAAGTGGGCTCCATGGAGCTCGAGCTCCAAAAATCCACACTCATTAGTTTAGGTTATACTACCACCGATTACCAAAGAGGTAACCGTTCCCCTACCCCCACGAACACTAGGAATTTGGAACTAACACCTGGTTAGTCAGATTGTTTCTTAACCGGGTACAGATAGTATCGCTACTTGTATTGGTACTTGCATGGATTTGGCACATGTAATGCCCAAACTGAACTTACGAGATCCTTCTTTCAGTTCTGTTTTCTAGATACCTAAGATGAGGAATTAATTGAGTAGTATGTATGTATGTACGCAACAAAGTTCTAGTTTATTTTCTAGCTTCTTTATTTTGGTGATGCAGCTACAATTTGAACTTAATAATCTGTCAAACTTTCTCCCTCCCACTGTCATTCCCTAACCTTTCACAGCATGTTGTCTTTTCTAAGCCGATGTACCTGCTTAAAACGGTTCGCCTCTATGGATAATCATGTTCCGGATAAGCCCAAGTGAAACGACTGAAAAAGTAGTTGGAACTACGGGAAAAGAATGCAGATCAAGACAGGGCCGGCCATAGGGCGGGGTAGAGGGGCGTTTGCCCTGGCCCTTGGAGCTAGGGGCCTCGGTCCAAGATTTGTTTATGTACAACTTTGAGTAATATTTATAAATTTAGCATAAATATAAGAGATATCTTTAGGTAAATTTCTAGAGTGGCGGGGGGGGGGGGGGGGGGGGGGGCATGGCCCCCCTTGCCCTAGAGAAGCTTCGCCACCATAAACAAGCGACCCTTAGTGTTGTGTCACCCTAGGGCCTACAAAATCTATGGGACGGCCTTGCATACGTGCAGCTTTCCGAGATCAACATCTTTTTTGTGATGATTCTCGTTAGCTCCATGGTGGCAGCCATGGTGCCGATCTCTAAGGTCACCGAAGGGGAGGACCTGAGCAGCAACGGCCGCTCGGTCATGGTGGTCAAGATCCTCAGTGGCATTTCTTTCGCCACGGTTTTCCTGTCCGGGGTGGCTATGGCCTTAGGTTCTTTTCCCTATTTTATTTTGTCCAATCTAGGATCAAGCGAACCAGGGATACGTACATACCAGATACCACACCGTAGCTTGTTGCATCGCATACCTGATTGTCGCGAGCCAAGGTACCCGCTCGTGTGCCTATAAAAGTTACTCCTCGAGACCGGCATCCTACTCTCCACACTCACTTCTTATCTGTTCCCACTTTGCATAGTTCCGCTCCACTATTTCAGCCCATCTGTTTCCCGGCTCCTTGACCCGACTCCATCCCCGGTGATGGGTTCCGGCCTGAATCTTTCGATCTTTTCAACCTTGGTGCCATTAATTCTTGAACTCACTATGCTTCTTATTGTGGAAACTCTAGATGGTCGGGATCGTCCACAGGAGCCTCGTCCAGCTAGTCAGCTGGGCTTTTTTCACGCTGACCCTTTCGTGCTCGGGATCGCGATCGCGCCGCTGGTGCAGTCATCCGTAGCAGCAGAGGGGAGCACGTGCACAGCGTCAAAGGACGCCTATGCGCAGGGCCAGCCCATAGGGCGGGGCAGAGGGGCGTTTGCCCTTGGGCCTTGGTGCTAGGGGCCTCGGTCCAAGATTTGTTTGTGTACAACTTTGAGTAATATTCAGAAATTTAGCATAAATATAAGAGACATCTTTAGGTAACTTTCTAGAGTAGGGGGGCATGGCCTCCCCTTTCCCTAGAAAAGCTCTGCCACCATAAAAAAGCGACCATTAGTGTTGTGTCGCCCTAGGGCCTACAAAATCTTTGGAACGGCCCAGGATCAAGAAGGCTACCAGGTCCAATTCTCCAATTACAAAAAAAATGTAGAAGAGAATGGGCTAAGGGACCTGGCTTCTCTCGCAAATTTGGTTCTATAGTCATTTATCCGACCGTAGTTGTCTATTAAATTAAGACTTTTGTTAGTCATCGTCTTTACATATTTGACAACCTTACCATCCGAATTAAGATGGCAAAACCGAGTCGATTTGGAAGGCGCCGCACGCGCCGGTTACGGATTCGCCGGAGATATATCTCTACACCACCCCTTGCGTCCTCAGTTGTAATTGATGTATATAGGTGTGTGTGTGTGTATGACTCTGTTAACAAAGGGGGCGTGTTGAGCGTCCCCCGGGGGATCAAATCCCCCAATCCCCTGGGTCGCCAGCCGTACGATGAGGCTAATCACAACCGTCCATGCGAAGTCAATGATTCCCCACAAACAAAGCAAATAGAAAAAGCACCCACGAAAGGGATCTGACATCGTCTTCCTTCTAGTACTCTTGTTGCCCGCACTGGCAGGCCGTAGCACCGCCACCGATGGTCCAACAACCATGGTGTTGCCGGAGAAACCTGTCACTGGAGAATCCTGTCATGGCGCCGCCGAGGCAGTAGGCCTCCATCTATGCACGCCGGCGTCGCTACCAATGCAACAACTTAGTGGACAACTGTGGCAAAATCCGATGGCGCATGGTAGCAACGTAGATGTATCTTGGTCGCAGCCCCGATGTGCTTTTGTAGCCACGCCGGCTGCCGCTGACAGCAAGGCCGTCGTGCCATGGTAGCATGCCGCAAACTCCATGTAGCAACGCCGGTTGCCTCATGTAGCAAGGCTGACAACTGCTTGTACCAAGGCAAGCCTCCGCTTGTAGCAAGGCCGGCCGCCGCTTGTAGCGAGGACGGCCTACGCTTGTAGCGACTCCTGCCACTACTCCTGCGCCTCCGCTGGAGGCAAGCCCACCGCCCACCTCTGTAGCATACTTCATGGATGCGACTGCTTGTGCGAGCTATGCACATGTGCTGGTGAGCAAGGAGATGGAGCACGCGGCTGTGGGAGGGGAGTGACGAGGGTACAACCCCTCGGGTCTTCACTATTGGCATACGTGCTGTAGCCCAAGAACAAGATGGCCACTTGAAGGCCATGAAGCCCAAGACTAGTTAGGGTTTGTATCTACCTGTAACCGACTTGGACCAGATCCCGAGACCTTGCCAGTCGCCCCTTATATAAGGGCGAGGAGGGGCGGCTAGGAAGGGATCATCATCTGATCGCACAGATCCTCTCTCCCTCCACACATATAGGCTGGCAGACGCCCCATAGTTTCTTCCATCTCGGCCAGATCTCATATGCGCCACCATTGTAACGGCTCCAAATTATACCAGCAATACAAGATCAGATAAGCAGGATGTAGAGTATTATCCTTCGCGGGCCTAAACTTGGGTAAACATTGTCCCCATGTTTCTGTCTAAAGCCGTCAAATCCATCAGTGTCCTCTTCTCACAACTTGAAAGTTCTCAAGCATGGACATTGTTGGGGATAAACCTCGACAAGGAGAAGGCAACAGCGACCTGGACCTCTTTTGTTGGCCCAACGTGCCGACCGCACCATCTTAGATAATCAAGGGTCGAGGCGGTCGAGCTCCGGATGGCAGGCGGTCAAGCTCCGGATAGCAGGCGGGTGAGCTCTGGATGGCGAGCTCTAGGAGGGAGAAGGTTGGGGCGGCGTTCAGGGTCAGCCTATGGCTAAGGCTACGTGGGAGAGCCATGACGGCGGAATCAGAGGAGGAAGAAGGGAAGATCTGACTAGGACCAGCACAACGACATGGAGATTTTTGAGAGAGGAAGAAAAAGTGGGGACTAGCTCGAGGGGATCGGGACTCGGCTAGGGCGGTGGGTGAGGTCCACGGGGACGCGTGGCAAGCGGAGGACCTAGGGGATGCGAGACGTGCAATCCCCCGGATGATATACAACATTTTTCTTAAAAAAGTACATGTAACTGAAATACAAGTATGATGCTCCAAGTGAATGTGGCAACAGACTGTCCTTGTGCGTGGTGAATAACCAGCCCGTTGGGAACCCCAAGAGGAAGGTATGATGAGTGCAGCAGCAAGTTTTCCCTCAGTTTAAGAAACCAAGGTTTATCGAATAGGAGAGGAGAGACAATGACGACTGAAGGTGTTGTCGAACCTGCACACACACACACAAACAAATACTTTGTTTCCAACTTGCGATGAGGTTGTCAATCTCACCGGTTTGCTTGAAACAAAGGTTATGAGTGTATCGAGTGGAAAACAGTAGAGTATGCGAGTAAAGTAAACAGTGCGGGAAAAGTAAACAGGTGATTGCAATATGATTAAAATAGGACCGGGGTCCACAGTTCACTAGTGGTGTCTCTCCATAGATAAAATAACATGCGGGGTAAACAAATTACAGTTGGGCAATTGATAGAATAAAGATAACGTGATATGTCAAGAAGATCACTATGAGATTTACTCTGGGCATTACAACAAAATACATAGACCGCCATCCAACTGCATCTATGACTAATAATCCACTCCCGGGGATATCATCCGAACACCCTAGAAGTATTCAGTTGCGAACAACAGATAATTGCATTAAGCAAAGTGTGTAATGTAAACAAAGCATATGCCCTTGAGCATATGAATGTTGTTTTCTCCCTAGTAGCAACAGCACATCTACCACCTTAGAGGTTTCTGTCACTCCCCCAGGTGAAATAGAGACATGAATCCACTATCGAGCATAAATACCCCCTCTTGGAGTCACTAGCAACTACTCGGCCAAGATAGCTACTAACAACGGAGAGCATGCAAGATCATAAACAACATAGAGATAACAAAAGATATAATTCAGTACAGCAACTTAATCATAAACACCAATATTCATCGGATCCCAACAAACCAACATCATAGTATTACATAACGGTGATCTCAATCATGTATGGCAGCTCATGAGATCTAAACATGAAGCACATGGTGGAGAAGACAACCATCTAGCTACTGCTATGGACCCATAGTCCAAGGTAGACTACTCACTCATCGCTCCGGAGGCAAGCATGGCGATGAAGAAGACCTCCGGTGGCGATTCCCCTCTCCGGCAGGGTGCCGGGAAGAGCTTCTGGACCCTCCCGATCTTCGGGTCGACGGCGGCGGCGGATCGCGATGTGTTCTGGAAAACTGATCGGGTACTTAGGTTTTTCTCGTCGGGGGGTACTTATAGGCGAAGGGGCGATGTCAGAGGTGGAGCCAGGCTCCCTCACACAGGGGTGGCGCGGCCAGGGGCCAGGCCGCGCCGCCCCCTTGTGTGGGGCCCTGGTGGCCCCTCTCCGTCTCTCCTTCGGATGTCTGGAAGCTTCCGGGAAAAATAAGACTTCAGGAACTTGTTTTGTCCAATTCCGAGAATATTTCCTGTGTATCACTTCTGAAACACAAAAACAGCAGAAAACAGGAAACTGGCACTGTGGCGCTTGTTAATAGGTTAGTTCCGGAAAATGCATAAAAGTGCCACTAAGTGTAACGAAACAATAGGCAAATGTTGTAAAAACAAGCATGGAGCATCAAAAATTATAGATACGTTTGAGACGTATCAAGCATCCCCAAGCTTAACTCCTGCTCGTCCTCGAGTAGGTAAGTGATAACAAAGAATAATTTTTGAGGTGACATGCACCTACACAATCTTGATCATATATGTAAGCATTGGTGAGCTGGGATCAATAGAACTTAAAACATGGGCATGAAAGATATAATCACGACAATAAGAAACTTAGCAACCATGTTGTAAACATGTAAATGAACACAAACAAAAGATCATGAAAATGAAACAATGAAAGTCAAACGTGTGTTCAAATTATAAGGAAAAATATACAAATGGTTTTCAGCTTGTCCTTCAAAGAGAGCAAAACATAAATGCATAGGACACCTCAAAGTTTAAGAGGGCGACTAGATACAAATAATTTAAGAACAAGTGAAACCAACAATATGAATCAATCAATGAACTTTGGTACAATGCATATCACACTAAGAATGACAACTATGCTCTCTTAATGGTGCATAAAGAAAGAAGGTGGTGACTCAACATAAAAGTAAAAGAAAGGCCCTTCGTAGAGGGAAGCAGTGATTGCAAGTTTTATAACCTTCAAAAATTATGGTACTTACCGGCTTTGAGCTCTCATTGCCCCCATCATAAGCATCTTGAATGATTAAAGTTAATGCAAGAACAATTATGATGCATATGCTTGACAAATCATAAGTTGAAAACCTCGTGCCCCGTGAATACGAGTACCCAAACCTCATGCTACTTTACTTAGAGTCCCAAGCAAGGCTCTTGTCATTGTAAGTATATGCATATCATTGAGAACCGCCAATGGGGTACCTCCGTGCCCGATGACATAGAATAAGCCCACACCAAAATGACAGGACAAGCAGACAATGAACACCTCGACATCTCTTTTATTTGCTATATTGTTTAGCTTTTTATTGTGAGATGCGTAGTCGAATGTTCACCATGGGTATGCTGCAAATTTCCACCATGAATTATGCATGGCTTAGATTGGCGGCCCGGCGTTTCCCTAACACATATAAAAACTCCATGATCCTCACAAGATTCCCAATTCATTTCACACCGCGGGCATCCATAAACAAAAGATCACGATATCAACTCAAATAAGAAGTGCAATGTTGAAAGCTTGCCCATGACTGCATGGCTGGGCTAGAATCCAACTTACAACTTGCAAGCATAACAACTCAACATAAAAGACCACAATGTCAAATTTTTAAGAACAGGAAAAAGTAAAGTGTGCCTTCCGGTTCGTGAGAGCTTTACTGACCGAATTTCGCATAACACTGGTAAGAGTTTAATTTGAAGAGAAAATAAAAGCAAGTTAAATTTACTTGGAATAGCAAATTGCTAGTAGGTATGTATGGTGGACACTTTGGAAAACTTTGGCTTTTAGGAGTTGGATGCACGAGTAGAGCTCATACTCAGTACAAGGCGAGGGCTAGCAAAAGACTAGGAGCGACCAACTAAGATAGCAATAATGGCCATAATCATGCAAAGCGACAAAGCGACATTAAAAGAAGCATAAGATGGCATCAAAAGTCAAAAACTAAATGATCATGAATGCTAATGGCGACTTTGTAAGAGTCTAACATGTGTGAGCATGCGCCAAGTCAACCCAAATAAAGCATCAAGGAGAAAACCACAATAATGCTTCCATACAATAAAAACAACGCATGATTTTTTCAAAGGCTCATTAAGCAATCTCAGTTATTTGAGACAAGTCATGCTACAGCAAAACCACTAAGCATACTATCAAAAAGACATCAAGCATGACATGAAAAAGCCTAAGCCGCAGTCTACACAAGCTCCTTCTTGTACCACTATTTTGTACAAAGCTTTTTCTCTTTTCCAACACCATTTGAAATTTTTATAAACACCTCTTTTGATGAAAACCAATAAAGATCAGAGGCAAAAATACACCTTGATGAAAAGATATAACAAGATCTGAATGCAAATCAAGGCAAAAACGAAAACCAAAAGCAGTAGCAGAAAAAGTAGAATGCTAGAACAACTCCGTTTTCACTCTTATAAATTCATCGAGCGTTCTACGCAAATGAAAAGCAAGGCAACTTCTCCAAAAGAAAATTTGTTGGGGTCCAACCATTTATTGCAGCAAACAAACAAACTAAACCAACTAAGAAAACTAAAACAACTGACGCTCCAAGAAAAACACATAGTGCATGAAGCAATAAAAATATAGTGTTTTGAAAGGTGACCTGATTTTTGCCGATGAAGAAAGGGTGCCTCGGGGGCATCCCCAAGCTTTGACGCTTGTACTTCTTGGATATTTCTTGGGGTGATGCATGGGCATCCCCAAACTTGAGCTTTTGTCCATTCTTCAACTCATCTCATCATTCTCCAATCCCTACACTTGAAAACTTCCTTCATACAAAACTAAACACAATTCTATTAGCAACATTAGTGTAAGCATAAAATATATTCAACCTCTTTTAGCTTCAGGTTTCAACCCAAAACCACCACATATAAAGTATATACTACTGTAGCAACTTCCACAAGAGTTCCATGATCAAAAAGAACTCAAAAGAAAGCGATAAAGTGGCAAAAACAAATATTGGCAGAAATCTGTCAAAACTGAACAGCTGACAAAGGACGAATTTTTGAGGGATTTTCCGTTGCTCAAATCAAAAAGTGTTCAACTAAGAAAAGTTTGGATATAACCTGGGGCATATGCACAAGAAATCGCAGGTCCAAAAGATAAACAGAGAATTTTCACGAATTTTTACGGTGCAGCACCGAAAACAGTTTCAGGACAGCAACATCCCCAAATCTTTACCTCACTCAAATTAGAGGCTTCTCTTGGCACAAAAACGAAATAAACAAGATAAGGAGCGGTGAAAGGATCGTATGAGCGACTAGAGGGGGGGTGAATAGGAGCTACCCAATATTTTAATTCTTTTCAAGTTAAGGCTAGACAAGAAGGAAAATTCTCTAGATGTGATACTAAGTGAATTTACCTAGAGTGACAAGCAAGCTAGCAATAACAATATAAGTAAAGGTACAAGTAAAGGATAGAGGTCACCGCAATGGAGACACGAAGAAACGAGGATGTATTCCCGTAGTTCCTTCCTTGTTACGGGAAGTACGTCTACGTTGGAGAGGTGTGGTGCCACAAAGGCCACCAACGCCACAAAGGCTCACCCTATTCTCCGGTGAACAAGCCACAAAGGCGAGTCCACGCTCCACTAAGCGATGCCTTTGAAGGCGGCACGACACCTTTACACAAAGTATTGGGGCAAGCTCCACAACTCAATTGGAGGCTCTCAATAGGCCCACCAAGCTCTTACACACAAAGTTAAGCTTGGAGGACGGCTTCTTCCGGCTAGGAATCCGATGAACACTCAAATTACAAGCCCCTCAACAAAGAGAGGGGGGAAATCAAATCGGCTTGGTGGAAGTGTAGATCTTGGTCTTCTCCCTCAAATCCCAAAAGAGCTTTGAGTTCTATTGGCTAGGGAGAGAGATCTTGAGCTTTGAAGCTTTGAAACAATGGAGGTGAGAGAGTGTGAGCCGCAACCTTGACTTGAGGTGGAAGAAGGCTTTATATAGTCCAAGACAAGGACTAGCCGTTGCTGTCCTTTTAGGCCAGAGTCTCCGGGGTCCAGAGCTCAGAGTCTCCGGGGTAAGTCTCCAAGGCCGGAGTCTCCAGGCCGGTGGCGAGCACCAGCCAAAGAATCCGGGTAAAGTCTCCGCCCCCATATCTGGGGAGAGCGACACCCGTCGAAAAACGACCCCGGAGGCTTGGGCCGGAGTCTCCGGTCCCTGACCAAAGTCTCCGGCGAGAGCACACCGGAGTCTCCGGGCAGGAGACCCGGAGTCTCCGGCGCAGAAACGCCAGCAACTTCTAATCTTCAGATTTCCACCTACAAACAGGATTAGACTGAGACAAACAGTTAGATACCTGAGTATTGACAACAAACACCCAAAAATACATTTTGCACGAAGATGCTCTTTCAATCTCCCCCTTTTTGGTGTTTGATGACAATACAAAGGTTCAAGAAAAAGATCACCATAATATAGGGTGAGCTCCCCCTAGATGTGTGCAACCTACAACAAAAGCTTGATTCAAATGCACACATACTAGACACAAAGCTCCCCCTGCAATAATGGACCATGATCATGTGCATAGTACATAGATAATAATATAAAGCATGACTATTACAATAAATCACACCACAAGTCTCACACCATATTAAGATAGGTACCACAACGAAGTTCAAATTTTAAAGAACTAAGTACTAGAAGAGAGCACAAGCATAGGCAAATGAAAGCTCAACAAAAGAAATGCTTGTGCCCGACCCTTGCAAATCCCCGATAACATGCTAATAGAACTCTTCTCCCCCTTTGGCATCGAGACACCAAAAAGGGGAAACGAGCGATGCTACACGTCCCAACAAGTCACTCGTCGTCATCCTCGTCGTTGCCTTCATAGGAAGGATCTTCATCATCACGCATAGGACCCTTGCCACGACTGGAAGAGGACGGATAGTTGGGCTTGGACACTTCCTCAAAATCTCCCCATTGGAGTGAGCTGCCCATCTCTTTGTTCCAAGCACCATAGCTGAGAGAATCATCTGAGTCTGAAGGAGGATGCTCTGGAGGAGGAAGCTTGCGGATAGCACGAAGGTGATCAACCATCAAACCTTGGTTGTGAGTGATATGCTTGTTCTGAATGTAGATGTTGTGCTGCTCTTTGCGAATATCCACTCCCATGCAAAGCATGGTCCTCTTGAACCAAGACAGTTTCTTGATCTCCTTGTTGACTTCTTCTTTGTTGCGAGAGGGAAAAGGCTGGTTGCTAGCATTCTTGCTCCTCCTCTTTGGTGGAGAAGGAGGAGCAGTCTGAGTCACTTCAATCTCTTCCTTACCCTCTTCTCCTTCCTCATCCACATCATCCTCATCACCTTCCATATCTTCATCTTCTTCATCTTCACTAGCAGAGGCAAAGGGTTCATTGGTCACACCCGGTGCCGGTTTCTTCTAAGGCTTCACAGATTTGTGCTCAACCAACTTAGAGATGTCAACACACAGAGTGTAGTTGGGTGACTTCCTCTTGATCAACTTCATCACATACGGAGCATAGACCGGGGCTTTCTTGGAAAGAATGCACTCATATATTTCCCGGTGAATGAAGTCCATGACATCAATAGGTTGAACTTGAGCTTCTTGGCCTTTGCTAAAGACTTCATGAGAGTAGGCAAGAAGGTTGACCAAGCCACCATGAAGAGCATCCAAATTTCCCGCACTAGGGGCAATATTCTCACGGAACAAACGGAGAAGAATGTTGTACCTAGTTCTCAACCCATAGGACTCCCCAACAACAATCTTCTTGCCTTGATCAGCGGCATCTTTCGTGAGCTTACCATAGAGAGGAGCAAGCGCCTTCTTGTTGTAGGCAACTCCGGAGAGATGCATCCTTGCACCACTTGGCTCATGGTTCCCCTTGAATGGATATCCAAGCTCTTCTGCAAACTCAATGAAGTTGGATTGGACAACATGATCACCGGTCATCCATGTCATGGGAAGCTCTTCTCCATCTCCAAACACGAGTGTTGCAAAGAATTGGTGCACAAGGAGAACGTTGTAGTCTTGCTTGATTTGCATGAGCGGGTGAAGACCAAGCTTTTCGGTGATCCACAGGGCTTCCTTGAAGTAATCACTCTTGTGAAGATGCTCAAAATCAACCACCTTCTGAGGGCAAACCTTGTGGGTGAGGTTGGCATAGAGCTCGGTGCAAATCAGTTCTTGCTCCCTTCGATGAAAACAGTGATCATTGGTGTTCCTCGGCAAGTCATACATCTTCCTCTTCCTCATATCTGCAAACTCTGGAAGTGACATGCCCTTGAGAGTTGGCAAGTGATCAAACTTGGCCTTTTTGGCCCTTTCTTCCTTAGCCAGCTGAGCTAGACGAGCTTTTTCTCTCAGAGCATCCCTAGCAACTTCTGCAGCACTCTGTCTTTCCACATAGCAATCCTTTGTCGGGTCATAGTCAAAGGTGTGCTTCCTCGGGATACGCTTGCGATGACCACCTGCACTGCTACCTGTGAAGGAAATGGCACGAAGTAGCAAGGGAAGAGTCAAAAACATGCTCAGATGACAGGAGAATAGCATCTTGTGGAGTCAATTGTGAAGAAATCGATCTACACCGGAGTCTCCGGTGTCTGACCCCGGAGTCTCTGGCCTCTAGAGGGCGGAGACTTCAAAGTCTCCGGGGTTTGGACCCCGGAGACTCCGGGCAACTCGAGGTCAGACAAGGGAGGCTAGGGTTTGCTCGAGAAATTGCACAAAACTGATTCTACACGATGCTAGATACACACATTGCCGAATGAGAGTGACCCCATGGACAAACAACAAGCATTTCTTCCAATCCTTTGAATCTAGAGAAATCTAGATGGGAGGAGGAGGAGAATACCGGATGGCTCCATGGAGAAGCAAGCAAGCCGGAGGGAGAAGCTTCCGGAGGCTTGGAGAGGAGGGAGGCCGGCGGCAATGGCGGATCCGGTGCCGGGGAGGCGCCCGGTGGTGACCTGGTGGAGGCGGCGGCGTCCTGGGGAGAGGAGGAGTGGGGGGTGAATGAGGGTAACCGGCTGGTTGCCCTCACCCCGACCCTTTTTACCCAGGGTGAAACCGCTAGGGCCGGAGTCTCCGGGGCTGGTAACCCGGAGTCTCCGGCCACCAGACACCGGAGTCTCCGGGGTGCGAAACCCGGAGTCTCCGGCCTGCCTCGACCAGATCACACAGCTATGAATTTGAGCATATTTCTTCGAAAGATGAACTGTTTTCAGTTGAAAGGGATAGGCTTGGGTCAGAAAGAGGTCACTGAGTGGTACTTAGTGTTCAAGTTTGCAAAAATGCAAATAAAACTCAAATAAGGCCAAACATGAACACATTCCCATTGAAAGGCACATAAAATGCAAATAAGGCGCAAATGGGAACAAACCTCCACTTAGGAGGTTGGTGGCCGAAGCCATCATGTTTGAGTATACAGGTATGGCACCGCGAAGATATATCTTGGGCCCAAAACCAAAACTCATCAATTAAGCTCAAAATTGTCACAAATGACAAGATAGAACCATGTGCTTACTATCGGCATAATGGGGGGAGGGATAGTCCAATCAGTTAGGACCGCACTCCCCCTATTTCCATGCCGACATCTAGAACAACACACAAGTTAGAGTATGGGAGTAAATGCACCTAGCTCAAGCCACATTGCTTGAATCAATGATATTTAGTTCATGCCTCAATTCCCGGAATCTTGCTTCATCAAGAGGCTTCGTGAATATATCGGCAAGTTGCTCATTAGTGCCAACATAAGATAGATCAATATCTCCACGGTTGACATGATCCCGAATGAAATGATGACGAATCTCAATATGCTTCGTCTTGTTGTGTTGCACCGGGTTGTGAGCGATCTTGATTGCACTTTCATTATCACATAAAAGAGGCACTTTGTCAAAAATGACACCGTAATCCTTCAAAGTTTGCCTCATCCATAAGAGTTGTGCACAACAACTAGCCACGGCTACATATTCGGCTTCGGTGGTAGAGAGAGACACACAATTTTGTTTCTTAGATGACCAACACACCAAAGACCTACCAAGAAATTGGCAAGCCCCGGAGGTTGATTTCCGTTCCACTTTGTCTCCTGCCCAATCTGAATCCGAGTAACCTACAAGATCAAAACTTGCTCCTTTTGGATACCAAAGACCAAAGTTATGGGTATTCATTAAATATCGAAAGATTCTTTTGACCGCCACTAAGTGGCTTTCTTTTGGTGCAGCTTGAAAACATGCACAAACTCCCACACTTAACATAATGTCCGGTCTAGATGCACAAAGGTAAAGCAAGGAACCAATCATAGATCTATAAAGTTTTTGATCCACTTCTTTACCATTAGGATCGAGATCAAGATTAACCTTTGTTGGCATGGGAGTCTTTGCACCTTTGACTCCAATCATCTCGAACCTCTTGAGCATGTCTTGAGTATATTTGGCTTGGTTCACAAAAGTCCCTCCCTTCAATTGTTTGACTTCAAATCCAAGGAAGAACTCTAGCTCCCCCATCATAGACATCTCAAACTTATCGGTCATGAGCTTGGCAAACTCATTATTGAAAGCTTTGTTAGTAGAACCAAATATAATATCATCAACATATAATTGGCAAATGAAAAGCTCCCCATTGACCTTCTTAGTAAAAAGAGTGGGATCAATCACCCCAATTTCAAAACCACGATCAACCAATAATTCTTTAAGGTGCTCGTACCACGCACGTGGGGCTTGTTTGAGGCCATAGAGCGCCTTATCAAGTTTGTAAACGTGGTTAGGAAACTTAGGGTTTTCGAAGCCCGGGGGTTGCTTCACAAAGACCAATTCATTTAAGGGACCATTAAGAAATGCACTTTTAACATCCATTTGTTGAAGTTTAAAGTTATGATGAGATGCATATGCAAGTAAGATGCGAATGGATTCAAGATGGGCAACAGGAGCAAAAGTTTCACCAAAGTCAATACCCTCAACTTGGGAGAAACCTTGAGCCACCAATCTTGCCT
The DNA here is from genome assembly GCA_007115705.1 of Dactylis glomerata. NCBI lineage: Eukaryota > Viridiplantae > Streptophyta > Magnoliopsida > Poales > Poaceae > Dactylis > Dactylis glomerata. The sequence continues at coordinate 713,483 of QXEO01001359.1, forward strand.
TGTTACGAATGACAATGCCATTTGCATCTTGCTTGTTCTTGAAGATCCACTTGGTCCCAATGACATTACGGCAATCTTTAGGCCTTTCTACTAGAGTCCAAACATTATTGCGCTTGAAGTTGTTGAGTTCATCATGCATGGCATCAAGCCAATCCAGATCCTCAAGCGCCTCATAAACTTTCTTGGGTTCTACACAAGAGACAAAAGCATGATGAGAGCTAAAGTTAGAAAGTTGCCTCCTAGTGGAGACACCTTTACGAACACTCCCAACCACATTTTCCAAGGATATGCTTCTCCGTCGAAGAATGGACTCAAGCTTCTTCTCACGGCGAGTGTGAGCCTCAAGAGGAGATTCTTGAGAGACTACTTGATCATCTTCATGATCACTGTTCTGGTCCTCGCCTTGACCAGTTGGATTGCCTTGATCATCAAGTGGCCCATAGCCACGGAATTCTGAAGGATCTTCATCAAAGCCTTGATCACCCCCAGAGACTCCGGTATCCATACCCGGAGACTCCGGTATAGGCCGGAGAGTCTGGACCACAGGGGCCGGAGACTCCGGGCAAGATTGCTCGGCGGGATGATCTTGAGGTTGAGGGTGTGCAGCTTGTCTTTGGTCAATATCCTGTGAGTGTTCAGCAGGTGAAGGCTCCACATATGTAGAGCATTGTCCTTCTCCTTCGGCCAAAAAGTGTCCCTCAATGGGCCGGAAGAATCCGACACCCATTCTTCTTATGGCTTGGGGAGGAATTTCGTCACCTACATCACGAACACAACTTTGTCCCACAAAGGAACCATTATCCTCATCGAACCTCACATTACAAGTCTCTATAACATGCCCGGTGGACTTTCTATAGATCCTATAGGAATGTGAGTCCGTGGAGTAACCAACAAAGATACCCTCTAAAGCTTTAGAATCAAATTTTGACAAATGAACACCTTTCTTGAGATAGAAACACTTACAACCAAATACCCGGAAGTACTTGATGTTGGGCTTTTGCCCGGTAAGAATTTCATATGGAGTCTTGTTCAAGTTCTTGCGGAGATAAAGCCGGTTGGTGGCATGGCATGCGGTATTAATAGCTTCGGCCCAAAAGTTGTATGGAGACTTAAACTCCGCCAACATAGTTCTTGCCGCATCCATAAGAGTCCGGTTCTTCCTCTCGGCAACTCCATTTTGTTGCGGGGTATATGCAGCGGAATATTGATGTTTGATACCCGCATCACTAAGAAACTCATTTAAGGAGTAGTTCTTGAACTCGGTGCCATTGTCACTTCTTATAGTCAATATGGTGGTATTGAATTGACGCTCAACTTCGGTGGCAAAGTCTTTGACGGTTTGTTGGGTCTCACTCTTGAATTCAAAGAAATAAACCCAAGTGTATCTTAAATAGTCATCGACAATCACCAAGCAATATTTCTTGCCACCAAGACTTGCATAAGTGGGAGGTCCAAAGAGATCCATATGAAGGAGCTCCAAGCACCTCTTGGAAGAGATAATAGTCTTGCTTGGATGACTTGTTTCATGCATCTTTCCTTCAATACATGCCCTACAAACATGATCTTTGGCAAAAGAAACATCCTTTAGTCCGAGTATGTGGCCGCCGGTGTAGAGATTTTGCAAAGCTCTCATATTGACGTGGGCTAACCGGCGATGCCAAAGCCAGCCCACGTCGGCCTTAGCAATTAGGCATATCGCGGCCGTAGTGGGTTTCTCAGAAAAGTCCACCACATACAAGCCATTTTCGACATACCCAACAAAGGCAAACTTGAGAGACTTACTCCACATGACGACCACAAAATCAACATCAAAGTATGTGGCATAGCCCATAGTAGCAAGTTGATGAACGGAAAGTAGATTATAACCAATGGTTTTGACAAGCATGACATTCACTAGGGATACGTCCGGAGTGATCACCACCTTACCGAAACCAAGTACCTTAGAGGATGAATTATCACCGTACGAGACCGTGACATTTGAAGTATTGGGCTTTAGATCTTCCACAATATTTTTGCTTCCGGTCATGTGGCTTGTGGCACCACTATCAATAATCCATTTTACTCCTCCGGAAGCAATGTCCTACAAGAGATTAATTCTTGGTTTTAGGTCCCCATTTTTGAATGGGTCCTCTTTTGTTAGTCACAAGAATCTTAGGTACTCAAATAGCATATTCAATATAACCATTATAGGGACCAACATATTTAGCATAGACATCACCATAATAGTCCCTAAGAAGAACATAATGAGGGTTATATTTTCCTGCAAAATTATTATGAGAAGGGCCAGAGACTCCGGCCTTTGGGAGCGGAGACTCCGGGGTTGATGAACTAACCGGAGACTCCAGAGCCTTTGACCCGGAGACTCCGGTCTCCTCGATTTTCTTCTTTCCATTCAGCTCCTCCCACTCCTCCTCGGTGTAACAAATATCAAATGGGACATGAGGAGTAGGAGCAGCAGCAGGCTTTGACTTCTTCTTGTTCTTCTTATTCTTCTTCTTCTTTGAGGACTCGGCCACCAAACAGAGATCCCCTTTCTTTGAGGACTCGGCAACAAATCCGAGGCCCTCCTTTCCCTTGAACAATCTTTGATTGTTCAAGAGATCATTGAGATTCTTCTCTCCTTGAATGCAAGTAGCAAGGCCCTTAGCAAGATCGGCCTTCAACCTATTGTTCTCCTCAATGATATCACTATGATCATAAATAGAGTTAGAAGAACAAGGAACTTCAATAACTTGCATTGGTGGGACTTTAGATTGTTCAATAGTTAGTTGAATTTGAAGTTGTTCACGAATCTTGGTGAGATGAGAGAATTTGCCCTCCAAAGCCTTGTGAGCTTCTTCAAGCTTCTCAAACTTCTCACGAAGATCATTATGACCAACGTCAAATTCAACTTTCTCCTTTTTAAGCAACTTGACCATAGCAAGAGCATGGTCACGTTCTTTAGTGAGTTTTGACAAGATTAGATTATGAGACTCTTCTAGTCCCAACAATTTCTCCTCTAAAGAGACTCTCAAGTTTTGCTCTTCTTCGAGCTCAATTGATAGAGAGCCAATATCATCGGCGGCTAATCTTTCCAACTCCTCCTTCTCCTTGATAGTGTCATGGGCATCACCAAGTTCACACATTAGTGTCTCAACGTATATCTTGGTTGGCCCCTTCATGTTAGCAAGAAAATCATCACAAGAAACTAGTTCTTTCTTAATCTTAAGACTACTCACATCATCCATAGAGGTAGCATTGGAATGTGATGATGAAGGAGTAGGTGATGAGGTTACCTCCGAGGCCTTAGCCATAAGACACTTGTGAGTGGTGATGATGGCGTTCTCATTTTGTGAGTTGAAGAGGGATGTAGGTGGTGTGGAGACAATGGCAATGGCGGCCACTTCTCCATTCTCTTCATCAACGGAGTCATCATCATCAGACTCGGATTCATACTCCTCATGAACCACCAATACCCTTTCTCCTTTCTTCTTGTTGTCCTTGTTCCCATGCTTCTTGGATGGGTAGAACTTTGATGACCGGCGCTTGGGGACGAGCCAGCCCTCATTGTCCTCCTTGTTCTCATAAGGACATTCGGCGATGAAGTGCTTGATTCCTCCACAATTGTAGCAATGCCTCACTTTAGAGTCACCACCTTTTCTTGGAAAGGATTTGAACTTGGATCCCTTTGTCTTGTGCTTGTTGGCATCCCAAAAGGCACTTGCATTGAGAGCCAAGTGTTCATGGAGTGCAAACTTGAGATCTTCCGGAGACCAACACTCTTCTTCATATATTTCTTCTTCTCCTTCACCTTGCTTGGACACCACCTTGGCCTTGAGAGCAAGATTGTGAACTCCTTGTCCGGCAAGAACACGGGCTCTAGTTTCTTCCGCGTTCTTCTTCAAGATAGACAAGGTGGTGAACTCGCAAAGAACTTCATTTGAGGTCATACTCCCAAAATCCGGTCTTGAACGGATTATCTCGGACCGCATGGGTTCTCTTGGGTTGATGGAGGTGATGAACATACGCTTGATATAGTCATCACCATTGTCTTTGCACCCAAACCCGGTCAAGGCCATTGCAAGAGCCAAGATCCTTTGGTACATCTCATCGGGAGTCTCATTATCACGCATAATGAAGTCCCTTTCTTCACTCTTGAGCTCATCAAACTTGGAGGACCGAATACTTTCATTCCCAATGAAGAGCATAGTGAGATAGTCCCATACTTCCTTGGCGGTGCTCAAGTTGTTGATGTGTACCGCATGAGTATCCGGTACGGCTTGTTGAAGGAGATGCTTGGCGGTGGCATTGAGTTGCTCATCAACTTCTTCCCTTCCGGTCAAGTTGAGAGGATCATGAGGTGCAAAGCCATTTTGTATGACCCTCCACAAATGAGTAGAAGAGCTAGAAATATGAGATTTCATTAGTCCTTGCCATTTAATAAAATTGCGAGAATCAAGCTTAGGAGGAGATCCCATGTTGTTAATGTGTGGCATAGGATAATGAACCTGAAAGGGGTCCCACGGGCGACTAGAGGGGGGGTGAATAGGCGCTACACAAAATTTTACCTTTTTCAATTTTAGGCTTGACACAAAGTAAATTCTCTAGATGTGCAACTAGGTGAATTTCCTAAGTGGCAAGCAAGCAAGTGAACAAGTAAACAAGTAAGCAAGTAAGTGAGTTCGGGCAAGAAATAACCGAGGAGCGGAGACCGGAGACACAAGGATGTATTCCCGTAGTTCCTTCCCTTTGAGGGGAAGTACGTCTACGTTGGAGAGGTGTGGTGACACGGAGTCGACCAACGCCATGGAGGCTCACCTTATTCTCCGGTGAGCAAGCCACGGAGGCTAGCTCGTTCCACTAAGCGGTGGTATTGGGGGAACTCACCGAATCCCTTACACGGAGATTGGGGCACACATCCACAACTGAATTGGAGGCTCCCAAGAAAGCCACGGAGGCTAGAATCCACAAAGACTAGAGAAATCTCGAAACAAATCACCTAGTGTTTCCAAAGAACCACTAGGAACAAATCCCTCAAGCAAAAGGAGGGGAAATAGAAATTCCTTCGGTGGAGATGTCGATCGGGACCTCCTCCTTCGATCCTCCAAAGATCTAAGACTTTGGGTGGTTGAGGGTGGAGATCTTGCAGTGGGGTTGGCTCCAAATAGTGTCTTCTTCTTGATGAGGACGAGCAAGCAGGAGAAGAAGAGGGGAGGGGGTATAAATACCCCTTCCCGAATGTATCCGTTGCAGCCTCCAGGGACCGGATTATCCGGCCCAAACTTGAACCGGATAATCCGGCCCACTTCTGGACAAAAATCCGGCCAATAATCCGGCCAAGAATCTGGGTGACGCGCACTCTGGAACTTTTGGTCCTTAGCCATTTTCACCGGGGGGCGGATAATCCGGCCCACTTTTGGACAAAAATCCGGCCAATAATCCGCCCATGGATCTGGGTGACGCGCACCCTGGAACTTCTGGTCCTTAGCCATTTTCATCGGGGGGCGGATAATCCGGCCCACTTTTGGACAAAAATCCGGCCAATAATCCGCCCATGGATCTGGGTGACGCGCACCCTGGAACTTCTGGTCCTTAGTCATTTTCCGGGATGGCCGGATTATCCGGCCCAGTTTTGGCCTAAAAATCCGGCCAGTCTTCCTGCACAAAAACTTTGGTAAAATGTCCTGGTGTTGTCAACTAACACACAAAACTAGGGAGGCTAGAAAATGCCCTAACAATCTCCCCCTTTTTGGTGTTAGATGACAACACTAAGATTTACAATAGTAGGATCAAAAAAATAAGGGAGCTCCCCCTAAAGATATGCAAGAGTACAAATGAAGCTCCCTTTAGAGATAAGCAATATAACAAGATTGACAATAGCAATATGAGCAAGACACTTTAAGCAAACAGACTTTAAACAAGTTCCACACACAATAGATCAAACCTAAAGAAGATTCACCAAGCACACGATAACAATAGTTCGACGATAAGTTCATAAGCAAGAAAACTGAAACTGAAAAGCAGCTCCCACCAAAGCATCCCAACAAGAAGTCCTACTAGAACAACTTCTCCCCCTTTGGCATCAAAACACCAAAAAGGGACAAGAGCAAACTACACGCCCCAAGAAGTCATTCAAAGTCGTCGTCGTCCTCGTCCTCCTCGTCCTCGTCCTCCTCCTCTTCATCATCTTCTTCGAACTCACCTTCCTCATCCTCTTCCATGTCCTCTTCATCTTCATCTCCATCAACACGAGTGGTGCGACCAACATAGAGAGCCTTCTCCAGCGTGCCCCAATCAAAGGTCTCGGAATGCCACTTGTTGTAGGCAATGGGAGGAGCAGGAGTAGGAAGAGCAGCTTGGTCCCCACTGAGCTTATGAAGAATCTCTCGCTGAGTATCAAGAATGGTCTTGCGCTCACAATAGGCTTCATAGTTCTCACGATGTATCTCCACCTTCATGCAAAGAACATGCTTCTGAAACCAGCTCAACTTCCTCACCTTCTTGGGCACATCATGGGACACAAACTTGCCCCTTGGCACACTAGAACGAGCATCTCTCATGAAGGAATCGGGACCCATGGGAGCTGGAGCAGAAAACGGCTTCACATAGAGCTTCTTGACCTTGTGAGACACACACTGACTGCTGAAATCCTGACCTTTGCAAGTGTCAATGATGAGCTTCATGATGAAAGGAGCATACGGAAGAGAACCCTTGCTGACCATAGCATCGAACATCTCATTGAAGATGAAGTCCATCACGTCAAGGGTGAAATCTGCATCCGGGTCGGTAGACGTGGCACAAGTATGAGAAAAGACAAGGAGATCCACCAAGGAGCTCCTAATAGCATCATTGTTCCCTCCACTTGGAGCAATGTTCTCCCTGAAGATGCGCACTAGAAGATCATACGGATACCTCAGACCAGCAGCTAGACCAGGAACACCACCAGGTTCATACATATCACAAAGCAGATTCTTGTCGGCAGGAAGCGGAGTGTGAACCCGGTGACCAACAGGATTCGTCGGGCCATTAAAAGGAAAACCCAACAGAGCAGCAAACCGGACGAAGGAAGACTGACAGAACCGAGTCCCGGTCATCCACTTGAAAGTCCTGGCATCATCAGCTTCAAAGGCCAAGGTAGCATAAAACTGCAGAATGAGCTGAGGATCATAATCACACTGAACAGTCAACAAACCAGAGATGCCAAGCCTCTCCACAACCTGAATAGCTGGAACAAAATACTCCTTCGTCTTCAAGAAAGTGAGATCAAGGGGATGCATCGGACGAATAGGCTTACTCATGCGAGCAAAGATATCCTGAAAGATGTACAGCTGCTCTGGACACCAGAAACAACGGTCTTCAATGTGAGTTGCCCTCTGCTGAGTGGCGTACCAATCTTTCTGCCTCAGGGCAGAGTAGGAACTCTGACTCATCTGCTTGTAGTTGACACGAGGTTCTTTTCCCTTATTGGATCGAGCAGCTCTCTTAGCAGTCCTCTCAGCTGCCTTAGCATCCTTGGCTGCCTTCACTTTCCTGACCGCAGCACGCTGTTTTGTCCGGATGGACACCTCATCTTCCAAAATACCCTCATCATTGTAATGGAAGTAGCGAGGACGACTCCTCTTGGCTGGACCGGCACCTGTGAAGAGAATAGGTAGGGAGCATGGTGATGAGGATGCACACAAGTTACAGGAACATACACTAGGGTGATGAACATAGCAGAGGAACGCATGACATTGATGAACAAGAGAAGAGAAACTTACGACAGCATATAACAGGCCGGATTATCCGGTCCAGAACTGGGCCGGATAATCTGCCCCCTGACAGAAATTTCTCAAATCTTGCCCTAACAAGTCAAAATCGTAGATTGGCTAGGTGCATCACTAAAGTATATCACAAGGCCTAAGGAGAGATCAAAGGGAACAACTAAACTCCAAGAACTAGGCAAAATAAATCTCACAAAAGCTTCACCACTAGGGCTAGGAGATGCGAAATTTACCCTCATCCATTGGAGGAACTGCTTGGAGGAACTTGTTCCCGAGAAGGAGGAGAACACGAGCCTTGAAGATCGGCCAGATCCGGCGGCCGGGGAGGCGCCGGCGAGCAAGAGGAGAGGCAGGCGGCGGCGGTGGTGGAGAGAGGGGGTGCGGAGGTGGAAGAACTGGCCAAAGTGGCCGGTTCACCCCGCGCCCCCCTTTTTATATGGACTGACCACAGGACCGGATTATCCGGCCCATACTTGGATCGGATATTCCGGCCCCCGGATAATCCGGCCCAGAAGTGGCCCGGATTATCCGGCCTGGAACTCCTTTTGCTCAGGAAATTTGTGGCAGGAAACTGAACTTGTGTGCATGGAAAGAATGTTTAGGGATGAGATGGGCTTAGGTTAGAAAGCAAACAGGGAGTGGTTCTCGGCACTTGAAGTTGCAAAAACGCAAGAAAACATCGAAAGACCAACCCAAGTGCCTTCCCATATCAAGAACAATCACAAGAAAAACTTAAACCAAACTCAAAAGATTTTCAAGGAATGAACTCTTCAAAAGAAGAGGTCGGTGGCCGAAGCCACCATATATGAGTGTTTTGGCATTGAACCGCGAAGATATATCTTGGGTCCATAACCAATACTCATCATTGAAGCTCACATATCACAAAATGATATTAAGAGAATGATTGCATTACTATCGGCATAATGGGGGGAGGGATAGCCCAATGAATTAGGACCGCACTCCCCCTATGTCCATGCCCACATCTAGAGTCGAACACGTGCTATCGTATGGGAATGAGTGCACACTAACAAGCCACATTGCAAGAATCAATGATATTCAATTCATGCCTCAACTCTCGGAATCTTGCTTCATCAAGGGGCTTCGTGAAGATGTCGGCGAGTTGATCATTTGTACCTACATAAGACAAGTTAATATCACCTCGATTGACGTGATCCCGGATGAAGTGATGCCGGATCTCAATGTGCTTCGTCTTGTTGTGTTGAACCAGATTATGAGCGATCTTGATGGCACTCTCGTTGTCACATAAGAGTGGAACCTTGTCGCAATGAACTCCATAGTCCTTCAACGTTTGCCGCATCCAAAGGAGTTGAGCACAACCACTTGCCGCGGACACGTACTCGGCTTCGGCGGTGGAGAGAGACACACAATTTTGCTTCTTGGAAGACCAACTAACCAAGGACCTACCAAGGAGTTGGCAAGTCCCGGAAGTTGACTTCCTATCAACTTTGTCTCCCGCCCAATCCGAGTCCGTGTACCCAACAAGCTCGAAGCTTGATCCCTTCGGGTACCAAAGGCCGAAAGTTGGAGTATGAATCAAATATCGGAAGATTCTTTTCACGGCCATTAAATGACTTTCCTTTGGGGCGGCTTGATAACGTGCACAAATTCCCACACTAAGCATGATATCGGGTCTAGATGCGCAAAGATAAAGAAGCGAACCAATCATCGAACGGTAAAGCTTTTGATCCACTTCCTTACCACTAGGATCGAGATCAAGAGTAACCTTTGTCGGCATGGGGGTTTTAGCTCCTTTAACCCCGGAATCCATGTTGAATTTCTTGAGCATGTCTTGGATGTACTTGGCTTGATTGATGAATGTCCCTCCTCGCAATTGCCGAATCTCAAAGCCAAGAAAGAATTTCAACTCTCCCATCATAGACATCTCGAATTTGTCTGTCATTAGCTTTGCAAATTCATCATTGAAGAGCTTGTTAGAAGAGCCAAAAATAATATCATCTACATAAATTTGGCATATGAAAAGCTCCCCGTTGACTTTCTTAGTAAAAAGAGTTGGGTCGATGAGCCCAATTTCAAACCCACGGTCTAACAACAACTCCTTAAGGTGCTCGTACCACGCGCGTGGGGCTTGTTTAAGGCCATAGATCGCCTTATCGAGTTTGTAGACATGGGTCGGGAAATGGGGATCTTCAAACCCCGGGGGTTGCTTCACATAGACCAATTCATGTAGAGGACCGTTGAGAAAAGCACTCTTCACATCCATTTGATATAACTTAAAGTTGAAGTGAGAAGCATAAGCAAGAAGGATACGGATTGACTCGAGACGAGCCACGGGAGCGTAGGTCTCCCCATAGTCGATTCCTTCCACTTGAGAGTACCCTTGAGCAACCAAGCAAGCCTTGTTCCTCACAACGATCCCATTGGCGTCTTGTTTGTTCTTGAACACCCACTTGGTTCCAATGACATTCCGGCACTCCTTGGGCTTCTCCACCAAAGTCCAAACTTCATTGCGCTTGAAGTTGTTGAGTTCTTCGTGCATAGCTTCCACCCAATCCGGGTCTTCAAGTGCCTCAAACACCTTTTGAGGTTCCACACAAGAGACGAAGGCATGATGGATGCTAAAGTTGGCTAATTGTCTCCTTGTGGAAACTCCTTTTCTCACACTTCCAATCACACTATCCAAAGTATGACTCCCTTTGCGAAGAGCTTCTTCCACTTTCCTTGCACGGCGAGCTTGAGCTTCTTCAAAAGACTCTTGAGAAGCCACTTGGTCATCACCACTATTTTGGTCCTCGCCTTGACCTTCAACTTGAGCTTGATCAACATCATGAGCATGCTCAACATCTTGAGCTTGGCCTTGATCTACCATTGGTGAGAAATCACCACCGTCCACTTGGTCTTGATCTTGGCCTTGCTCGCTTGAATGAGGGTCTAATGCTTGTCTTTGGTTAGCATCTATCGGTCCTTGAGGAGCTTGTGGAGCTTGTGAAGGTGAAGGCTCCACTTGAGTAGAGCATAGTCCTTCTCCTTCGGCCAAAAGGTGTCCCTCAATGGGTATGAGATGACCCACACCCATTCTTCTTATGGCTTGGGGAGGTATTTCGTCACCTACATCACAAACACCACTTTGCTCCACACGGGAGCCGTCATTCTCGTCGAATCTCACGTTAGAAACTTCAACAACACGAGCGGACTCTTTGTCAAAGATTCTAAAAGCATGAGATTCGGCGGCATAACCAACAAAGATACCCTCAAGAGCTTTAGAGTCAAATTTGGACAAATGAACACCCTTTCTAAGATAGAAGCACTTACAACCGAATACTCGAAAGTATTTGATGTTAGGCTTGTTGCCGGTGAGGATCTCATAAGGAGTCTTGTTCAAGCCCTTGCGAATATATAGCCGGTTGGAAGCATGACAAGCGGTATTGATAGCTTCGGCCCAAAAGTTATACGGAGACTTAAACTCCGCTAACATTGTCCTTGCCATGTCCATCAAGGTTCGGTTCTTCCGCTCGGCTACACCATTTTGTTGCGGAGTGTAGGGGGAGGAGTATTGATGTTGAATTCCCTCATCACTCAAGAATTCGTTGACGGTGTAGTTCTTGAACTCTGTCCCGTTATCACTCCGGATCATCAAGATATCTTGGCCATATTGACGCTCCACTTCCTTGACGAAGTCCATGACGGTTTGTTGGGTCTCGTATTTGTGCTTGAAGAAGTAGACCCAAGTATATCTTGAATAGTCATCAACAATCACCAAGCAATACTTCTTCCCTCCTAGACTTGCATGAGATGGAGGGCCAAAGAGGTCCATGTGAAGGAGCTCTAAGACCCTCTTAGAGGAAATGATCGTCTTGCTAGGATGAGGAAGTTCATGCATCTTTCCTTCAATGCAAGCTCTACACACACGATCTTTGGCAAATGTTAGATCGGTTAGTCCTAGGATGTGGTTACCTTTGTGGAGTCTTTGCAAAGTTCTCATATTGACGTGGCCTAGCCGGCGATGCCATAGCCATCCCACGTCAACTTTAGCCATTAGGCAAGTTGCGGCTTTAGTGACCTTCTCCGAGAAGTCAATCACATATAAGCCATTTTCAACATGCCCAACAAAAGCTACTTTAAGAGACTTGCTCCACAAAAGAACCACAATCCCAACATCAAAGAAAGTTGCAAAGCCCATATCGGCAAGTTGAGCTACGGAAAGTAAATTGTAAGAGAGAGACTCAACAAGCATGACATTCTCCACGGAAACGTCTTGAGATATAACAACTTTACCAAGACCCAATACCTTTGACCTTGAGGAATCTCCATAGGTGACGTAGCCCGCACTAGATGAACTGGTGCGAAGCTCCTTCACCAACTCTTTGCTTCCGGACATATGATTGGTAGCACCGCTATCAATTATCCATTATCCCGCACCGGAAGCAAAGCCCTACAAGAGGTCAAGCTTTGTTTTTAGGTACCCATTTTTCAATGGGTCCTCTTTTGTTAGTGACAAGGGTCTTAGGAACCCAAATAGACCAAGCAATGCATTCATTAGGTGAGCCAACAAATTTAGCATAAACATGTCCATCATAAGCATGACGAAGAACATAAGAGGGGTTATATTTTCCCGCAAAGTCGTTGTGGTTAGGCATTGCCCTCTTGGCATTCCCAACTACCTCCCTCACAAGCTCCCCCTCCTCCTCATAAACATTGCCATCCTCGTCAAAGCATATGTCATTTGGGATGTGCTTCTTAGGAGGAGGAGTGGGCACAAGAAATTGCGTCTTCTTGTTGTTCTTCTTCTTGTTCTTTTTCTTGTTCCTCTTCTTGTTGGACTTGGGAGTGAAACCAAGCCCGGTCTTGTCACCATGTTGCTTTTGAGCACTCAAAAGCTCGTCAAGTCTTGTGTCACCTTTGGGGGCATCTTTCTCATAAAGAGGGTTAGAGTAACAAGTACTTGCAACAAAGGTGCTAGAAGATAACTTGGTTGCTTCTTTAGCAATCATAGCATTTAGTTTCTCATTTTGCAACCTAAGTTCATTAGCTACAGATTGAGCAATATCACGATCATTCTTGAGTCTAGCAATGTCCAAGTTATAGGATTCTTTAAGACCTAACTTGGATGCCTCAAGTGCCATCCTTAGATCTTGCTCAACCTCAAGGGATTGATTGAGAGTTGCAATTTCATCGGCATACTCACGAGCATGCCCTTCTAGCTCAAAGATGTGTTCCTCATTTTTATCATTAAGTTGAAGGGACTCATTATATTGATTTAGGAGAATCTCAAATTGAGCTTTGGTCTCCCCATGCAAGGTTGACATGAAGGTGTCAAAATCATTAGGCTCATCCTTATCACTACTAGTATCAACACAATCCATCAAAGATAAGCTTCTAGGTATGATGGGTATGAAAGTCGGTGATACCTTTGTAGCGTGAGCCATAAGACATGTTCCCTTGGAGTTGAAGCGCTTGGACTCGTTTGCGGAAGCGAAGAGGGATGGTGAAGAGATGGGCTTGGCGATGGCAATGGCGGCCCTTCCTACTTCTTCATCATCACTTGCATCATCACCGGATGGGTATTCTTCTTGAGTTGTCAAGGCATGTATTGGAACGGCTTTCTTCTTATCAAAGTTCCTTGGTGGGTAAGACTTGGCCTTCATCTCCTTGCGAATGAGTCTTCCATTGTGATCTTCCACTCTTTCATAGGGACAATCCGCGATGAAGTGGTGTTGATTCCCACAATTGTAGCATGTCCTCACTCTACTTGTGGCCTTAGGTTTGGAGGGACTTGATGACTTCCACTTCTTCATGAAAGCCCGTTGAGCAAGAGCCATGTGTTCGGCATGAGCATACTTCATGTCTTCGGGACTTCCACTCATAGACTCTTCCTCTTCCATCAAACTTGCTTCTTCATGAAGAGAAACTTTTGCCTTCAAAGCAAGGTTGGGTACACGCACACCACGTGCACGAGCTAGAGCATCATCCGCATTCTTCTCGGAGATCTTCCTTGCCACAATCTCTTGCAACATGTCATGAGCGGTCATCTTCCTAAAGTTGGCATCTCCCTTGATTGAGTTCATCGTATCCTTGAAGAAGGGCAAGAGGGCTTGGACAAATTTCCTCTTCATCCATCTCCCATCACATTGAGTGGAGCCGAGGTCGACTAGCTTCACTTGGAGTGCCGAGAGACGCCGATGAAGTTCTTCGGGAGATTCACCATCAAGCATAGCAAAGTTGTCCGCTTCATTTGATGCCTCATCAAACTTGGACTCTTGGATACTCTCATTGCCGATGAAGAGGTTGGTGAGAGCATCCCAAGCTTCCTTGGCGGAAGAGATGTTGCGAACAAAGGCCTTGTCCTTCTCGGAGAGAGACATGTGAATGAGGTGCAAGGCGGAGGCATTGAGCTGCTTGTCGATTTGCTCCCAAGGTAGCAAGTTGGTCAAGTCCTTGGAAGTTGGATGATAACCCTGCTCAATGATCCTCCAAAGCTCAATAGACACGAAATTGATGTGAGAGCGCATGTTATCTTGCCAATTGGCAAAGCTAGAAGCATCAAGTTGTGGCGGTGGGCCGCATGAGGCAAGGTGTGGCATTTGAAGGTGCCTTCCGGAGACATAGCTCGTAGGATGTGGAACCTTCGTGCTATGTCCCCGAGAGGTGTCATCTTTCTTGGGGGGATCCTCGTTGTTCTCATTCCCATCCTTCTCCGGATCTTCCTCGTTTAAGGATGGCTTATCCTTACCCGAGGTGTCAACCGGAGTTGGTGGAGTGGTACTTGATGTTCCACTAGTGAGAGCATCAAGTTGAGATTTTTGGCTTTCCATGGCTGCCATCATAGCATCCATGTGAGTCATTATGTTGTTAAAATCCGCCTTAGTGGCGGGTTCCTCTTCGCCCATGATCTCTTAGGCGGTTAAGCCCAATCAAAGAGCACGAGGCTCTGATACCAATTGAAAGGGGTCCCACGGGCGACTAGAGGGGGGGGTGAATAGGCGCTACACAAAATTTTACCTTTTTCAATTTTAGGCTTGACACAAAGTAAATTCTCTAGATGTGCAACTAGGTGAATTTCCTAAGTGGCAAGCAAGCAAGTGAACAAGTAAACAAGTAAGCAAGTAAGTGAGTTCGGGCAAGAAATAACCGAGGAGCGGAGACCGGAGACACAAGGATGTATTCCCGTAGTTCCTTCCCTTTGAGGGGAAGTACGTCTACATTGGAGAGGTGTGGTGACACGGAGTCGACCAACGCCACGGAGGCTCACCTTATTCTCCGGTGAGCAAGCCACGGAGGCTAGCTCGTTCCACTAAGCGGTGGTATTGGGGGAACTCACCGAATCCCTTACACGGAGATTGGGGCACACATCCACAACTGAATTGGAGGCTCCCAAGAAAGCCACGGAGGCTAGAATCCACAAAGACTAGAGAAATCTCGAAACAAATCACCTAGTGTTTCCAAAGAACCACTAGGAACAAATCCCTCAAGCAAAAGGAGGGGAAATAGAAATTCCTTCGGTGGAGATGTAGATCGGGACCTCCTCCTTCAATCCTCCAAAGATCTAAGACTTTGGGTGGTTGAGGGTGGAGATCTTGCAGTGGGGTTGGCTCCAAATAGTGTCTTCTTCTTGATGAGGACGAGCAAGCAGGAGAAGAAGAGGGGAGGGGGTATAAATACCCCTTCCCGAATGTATCCGTTGCAGCCTCCAGGGACCGGATTATCCGGCCCAAACTTGAACCGGATAATCCGGCCGCCGGATAATCCGGCCCACTTCTAGACAAAAATCCGGCCAATAATCCGGCCATGGATCTGGGTGACGCGCACCCTGGAACTTCTGGTCCTTAGCCATTTTCATCGGGGGGCGGATAATCCGGCCCACTTTTGGACAAAAATCCGGCCAATAATCCGCCCATGGATCTGGGTGACGCGCACCCTGGAACTTCTGGTCCTTAGTCATTTTCTGGGATGGCCGGATTATCCGGCCCAGTTTTGGCCTAAAAATCCGGCCAGTCTTCCTGCACAAAAACTTTGGTAAAATGTCCTGGTGTTGTCAACTAACACACAAAACTAGGGAGGCTAGAAAATGCCCTAACAGAACCGGCGGAGGTGAGTAAGTGTTAGGGGGTGGAATGTTAGCACCCTTTGCCGGACCATCATTTTCCTTGGGAGGGTCACCTTTATTTTCAGCGGAGGTGGAGCCATTGTTAGGTGGCTTCACCTTAGCCAAGGAGAGTTCCACACTAGGTGTGGTGTTTGGGTCGGTGGGCCCGGAAGGTTTTCTTCCAAAATATTCCTCAAACATAGCCTTCATCTCCAATCTCATAGTGGTTTGCATTGTGTCCAAGGACGCCAAATGCTCCTCACGTGAGATTGAAGAGGAAGAGATAGATGGAGGAGTATCTTCGGGAGGAGTTTCTTTATTCTTATCCCCTTTCATGGTCGCTCAAACTCTTAGGCGGTTAAGCCCGAATAAGAGACCACGCTCTGATACCAATTGAAAGGATCGTATGAGCGACTAGAGGGGGGGGGTGAATAGGAGCTACCCAATATTTTAATTCTTTTCAAGTTAAGGCTAGACAAGAAGGTAAATTCTCTAGATGTGATACTAAGTGAATTTACCTAGAGTGACAAGCAAGCTAGCAATAACAATATAAGTAAAGGTACAAGTAAAGGATAGAGGTCACCGCAATGGAGACACGAAGACACGAGGATGTATTCCCGTAGTTCCTTCCTTGTTACGGGAAGTACGTCTACGTTGGAGAGGTGTGGTGCCACAAAGGCCACCAACGCCACAAAGGCTCACCCTATTCTCCGGTGAACAAGCCACAAAGGCGAGTCCACGCTCCACTAAGCGATGCCTTTGAAGGCGGCATGACACCTTTACACAAAGTATTGGGGCAAGCTCCACAACTCAATTGGAGGCTCCCAATAGGCCCACCAAGCTCTTACACACAAAGTTAAGCTTGGAGGACGGCTTCTTCTGGCTAGGAATCCGATGAACACTCAAGTTACAAGCCCCTCAACAAAGAGAGGGGGGAAATCAAATCGGCTTGGTGGAAGTGTAGATCTAGGTCTTCTCCCTCAAATCCCAAAAGGGCTTTGAGTTCTATTGGCTAGGGAGAGAGATCTTGAGCTTTGAAGCTTTGAAACAATGGAGGTGAGAGACTGTGAGCCGCAGCCTTGACTTGAGGTGGAAGAAGGCTTTATATAGTCCAAGACAAGGACTAGCCGTTGCTGTCCTTTTAGGCCGGAGTCTCCGGGGTCCAGAGCCTGGAGTCTCTGGGGTAAGTCTCCAAGGCCGGAGTCTCCGGGCCGGTGGCGAGCACCAGCCAAAGAATCCGGGTAAAGTCTCCGCCCCCATATCTGGGGAGAGCGACACCCGTCGAAAAACGACCCCGGAGGCTTGGGTCGGAGTCTCCGGTCCCTGACCAAAGTCTCCGGCGAGAGCACACCGGAGTCTCCGGGCAGGAGACCCGGAGTCTCCGGCGCAGAAACGCCAGCAACTTCTAATCTTTAGATTTCCACCTACAAACAGGATTAGACTAAGACAAACAGTTAGATACCTGAGTATTGACAACAAACACCCAAAAATACATTTTGCACGAAGATGCTCTTTCAAGCGGTCATTACAGTAGTAATAACTTCCAAGACTCAAATAAAAGAAAAAGTACTGAAAAGAAAACATTGGGTTATCTCCCAAGAGTGCTTTTCTTTAACGCCTTTGAGCTAGGCGCAGAAAAGTGCGAATCAAGTAATATCAAGTGATGAAGCATCAAGCTCATAATTTGCTCTAAGGATAGAGTCAAAAAGTAATTTCTTTCTTTTCCTAGGGAAGTGTTCCATACCTTTCTTTAGTGGGAATTGATACTTGATAGTGCCTTCCCTCATATCAATGATAGCACCTACAGTTCGAAGAAAGGGTCTTCCCAAAATAATAGGACATGAAGCATGGCATTCAACGTCCATAACAAGAAAATAAACAGGAACAAGGTTATTGTTAACCACAATAAGAACATCATTAATCCTTCCCAAAGGTTTCTTCTTAGCAACATCAGCAATAGGAACATCAAAATAACACTTTTCAAGCGGTGGTAAATCAAGCATGTCATAAATCTTTCTAGGCATGATAGAAATACTAGCACCTAGATCACATAAAGCATGGCAATCATAACCATTAACATGCATATCAATGATGGGTTCCCAACCATCTTCTAACTTCTTGGGAACAGAGGCTTTCTGCTTCAACTTTTCATCCCTAATCTTTATGAGAGCATTGGTAATATGCTTAGTAAAAGCAATATTTAAAGAACTAGCATTGGGAGTCAAAGCAAGCTTTTGCAAGAAAAAAATTACTTCAGATATATTGCAGCCATCAACATCAAAATCATTAAAAGAAATAGAGCTATCATCTCCCACACTCCGAAAAATTTCAGCACTCTTTTGAGAAAAAGTTTTGGCAGTTTTAGGCTTTTTAACACAAGGAGTGGGAGTTTTCTCTACACCAATCAAAGTAAGAGGGTTGCTATCAGTAGGAGCAACATCATTAGAGGTAGTAATAGTACATACCTTCATCTCTCTAGCCATCTCATCTTCTCTTTCCCACCTGGCATGCAATTCCGCTAACAATCTAATATTTTCATTAATTCCAACTTGGGTAGCATTAGCGGCAGCAACAACATTGCTCACTTTCACATCATTAGGAAACACTTTTAGTTTCAGAAGTTCAACATCATGAGCAAGGCTATCAACTTTAGAAGCAAGAATATCAATTTTGCCTAACTTTTCCTCAACAGACTTGTTAAAAGCAGTTTGCTTACTGATGAAGTCCTTGAGCATTACCTCAAGCTCAGAGGGCGCGGCCCTAGCGTTGTTGTAGGAGTTACCATAAGAATTACCATAACCATTACCATTGGTAGAAGGATACGGCCTATAATTGTTACTAGCAAAATTGTTCCTATAAGCATTGTTGTTAAAATTGTTGTTTCTAATGAAATTCACATCAACTTGCTCTTCTTGAGCAACCAAAGAGGCCAAAGGAACATTATTAGGATCAACATGAGTCCTATCATTAGCAAGCATAGCCATAATGGTATCAATCTTATCATTCAAGGAAGAGGTTTCCTCAACAGAATTTACCTTCTTACCTTGTGGAGCTCTCTCGGTGTGCCATTCGGAATAATTTACCATCATGTTGTCGAGTAGCTTTGATGCGGCGCCCAATGTAAGGGACATAAAAGTGCCTCCAGCAGCTGAATCAAGTAGGTTCCTTGAAGAAAAATTCAGTCCTGCATAAAAAGTTTGGATAATCATCCATGTAGTCAGTCCATGAGTGGGGCAATTCTTTACCATAGATTTCATTCTTTCCCAAGCTTGAGCAACATGTTCATTATCAAACTGAGTAAACTTCATAATATTGCTGCGCAGAGATATAATCTTAGCAGGAGGATAATATCTACCAATAAAAGCATCCTTACACTTAGCCCATGAATCAATACTATTCTTAGTCAAAGACAGCAACCAATCTTTAGCTTTTCCTCTCAAAGAAAAAGGAAACAACTTGAGCTTAATAATATCACTATCAACATCCTTATATTTCTGCATCTCACATAGCTCAACAAAATTGTTGAGATGAGCTGCAGCATCTTTAGTACTAGCACCAGAAAATTGCTCTTTCATAACAAGGTTCAATAAAGCAGGCTTGATCTCATAAAAGGTGGTAGCAGGAACAGGTGGTGCAATAGGAGTGCAGATAAAATCACTATTGTTTGTGCTAGCAAAGTCACACAACTTGGTGTTTTCAGGATTGGCCATTTCAGCAAAACGAAAGTAAACAAGTAAAAACAGCTACCAAGGATTCTAATTTTTTTGGGTTTTTGATATAAAAAGCAATGCAGGTAAAATAAATAAAGTAAAGCAAAACAAATAACAAAGTAAAGAATGTGTGTGCGAAGAACTCCCCTCGCAGAAGTCTTCTCTACCTCCCCGGCAACGGCGCCAGAAAAATAGCTGATGCTCCAAGTGAATGTGGCAACAGACTGTCCTTGTGCGTGGTGAATAACCAGCCCGTTGGGAACCCCAAGAGGAAGGTATGATGAGTGTAGTAGCAAGTTTTCCCTCAGTTTAAGAAACCAAGGTTTATCGAACAGGAGAGGAGAGACAATGACGACTGAAGGTGTTGTGGAACTTGCACACACACAAACAAATACTTTGTTCCCAACTTGCGATGAGGTTGTCAATCTCACCGGTTTGCTTGAAACAAAGGTTATGAGTGTATCGAGTGGAAAACAGTAGAGTATGCGAGTAAAGTAAACAGTGCGGGAAAAGTAAACAGGTGATTGCAATATGATTAAAATAGGACCGGGGTCCACAGTTCACTAGTGGTGTCTCTCCATAGATAAAATAACATGCTGGGTAAACAAATTACAGTTGGGCAATTGATAGAATAAAGATAACGTGATATGTCAAGAAGATTACTATAAGATTTACTCTGGGCATTACAACAAAATACATAGACCGCCATCCAACTGCATCTATGACTAATAATCCACTTCCGGGGATATCATCCGAACACCCTAGAAGTATTAAGTTACGAACAACAGATAATTGCATTAAGCAAAGTGTGTAATGTAAACAAAGCATATGCCCTTGAGCATATGAATATTGTTTTCTCCCTAGTAGCAACAGCACATCTACCACCTTAGAGGTTTCTGTCACTCCCCCAGGTGAAATAGAGACATGAACCCACTATCGAGCATAAATACCCCCTCTTGGAGTCACTAGCAACTACTCGGCCAAGATAGCTACTAACAACGGAGAGCATGCAAGATCATAAACAACATAGAGATAACAAAAGATATAATTCAGTACAGCAACTTAATCATAAACACCAATATTCATCGGATCCCAACAAACCAACATCATAGTATTACATAACGGTGATCTCAATCATGTATGGCAGCTCATGAGATCTAAACATGAAGAACATGGTGGAGAAGACAACCATCTAGCTACTGCTATGGACCCATAGTCCAAGGTAGACTACTCACTCATCGCTCTGGAGGCAAGCATGGCGATGAAGAAGACCTCCGGTGGCGATTCCCCTCTCCGGCAGGGTGCCGGGAAGAGCTTCTGGACCCTCCCGATCTTCGGGTCGATAGCGGCGGCGGATCGCGATGTGTTCTGGAAAACTGATCAGGTACTTAGGTTTTTCTCGTCGGGGGGTACTTATAGGCGAAGGGGCGATGTCAGAGGTGGAGCCAGGCTCCCTCACACAGGGGTGGCGCGGCCAGGGGCCAGGCCGCGCCGCCCCCTTTGTGTGGGGCCCTGGTGGCCCCTCTCCGTCTCTCCTTCGGATGTCTGGAAGCTTCCGGGAAAAATAAGACTTCAGGAACTTGTTTCGTCCAATTCCGAGAATATTTCCTGTGTATCACTTCTGAAACACAAGAACAGCAGAAAACAGGAAACTGGCACTGTGGCGCTTGTTAATAGGTTAGTTCCGGAAAATGCATAAAAGTGCCACTAAGTGTAACAAAACAATAGGCAAATGGTGTAAAAACAAGCATGGAGCATCAAAAATTATAGATACGTTTGAGACGTATCAAAGTACTCCGTTAATCCATTTATTTATCCTAAAAGCTTAGCAATGCACGCGCGACAAAGCGACATCCTCGTCGCACGCTCGTGGACCATACGATATGATGAGCGCCATCCATCCGCTTCTCCCCTGGGCGGTCCCCCACGGTGGGCCAGGTTGGCTTTTGTCGGGAGCGGGCGACGATGGCTGAAGCTTCGGCAGGGCGAGGCGCTGTTTTATCCCGCAAGATCTCCACGGCGGCCCCTCGTCCTCCCCCAGGTCGCCACTCGCCACGGCCGAAGAAGAGGAGTATGGTCGTAGAGAATGGGGTAGTGGTGGTGGTCTGCACCGGTGCCGGTCCTCCACGCACCGCCCCCGTCTCCCAATGCCACCCGAGCTCTCCCCTGCCGCTATCCCTTACGAGCTTGCGCCCGCCGTGGCCTTCTCCGCCGCCAGACACACGAGCTGCATATCGTTGATTTCGATGGAGGCGGCATCAGGCTGCTTCGGTGCCGGTAGAAGAACTATATATCATCGAGAACTTCAGGAGCAGAGAGGGTTGGGGGAAAATAACAGCGAGTGGGAGAGGAGGGAGAGAGAGAGACTAACGGTCTTACACGTCAAAAGGTGATACCTTCACAATAATGCTAATTTGTTGCCTCAAATCATATAATAATTCCTCAAAAATACTAGTTTGTTGTCGAGAGATAGATGTAATTTGCCCAACAGCAATGTAGCTACAAAAATCTAATGTTTCATCGGATGTTATGAACTTGCATATAAAGTCGTGAAGTTGCCTGCAGATTCGCATCGGCAACGTTTGACGTCTGAGTTGAAAATCAAAGCGGCGCTTGGGGGACAAACTACTCGCAGGGAAGTTTAGACCTTAATGAGGAAGGTGCATGGGACATTTAGACCTTGTTGGGGAAGGTGCATGGGACATTTAGACCAGGAAGGTGCATGGTTCATTTAGACCAGAAAGGAGACCCACAAACCGGCGGCGCCATTTCGTGCTTCCTGCCCGTCGCTGCCACGTGCCCGCCCCGTCTCTCCCGCCACCTAAGGGCATCTCCAGCGGCCCGACCCATTTCGGTGTCTGAATCGGTCCGTTTGGGTCGGGCCGCGGACACCAATATGCGGCCTGTCTGGATGGAAGATACATCTCTGGAGGAAAATACATCTTAGACTAGTTGGTTAATTATGTCAGCTAATAGTAGTTGCTCGATTAGAATTAGTTTTTTGCCTAACATTGCACAACAGTTGCCTACGGTCGGTCTGCAATACTTGGCATGCCTAGGAATCTTCAGTGCAACGGTAGTTAACTTCAATACAGTGGCAAGCAATTTCACTATAGTGGTAGGCAACTTCATAACAACAGGAGGCAACTTCGCAACAGCACTAGACCATTTCAGCGCAATATCTCTAGGCAACTTCGCAACAACACTAAGCAACTTCAATACAATGGTAGTCGGTAGGTAACTCCACGAGAGTACTAGGCAACTTCAATGCAGGATAGGCAACTTAAAAAGGCGTCTAGCCTTTTGCGAGGGCGTTTGAGATAGGGGTGCGACTGGCGTCCGCACCTATGAAGCTGGGAATGATGCATGAGCTGTGAAGGAGGCAAGCGCGACAATGGCACATGCGACACCGACGGCCAGCGAGGCGGTGGAGGTAGGTGAGGCCATGCGCGAGGCCACCGACTGCCAAATGACGATGCACAGTTCACAACATTCATATGCAATTTTATAGCATCCGCAGGCAACTTCAGAATTTGGCAACTACACCAATGCTAGGGCAAATTATAATCTCAATAACTTTTAGCCAAGAATTGTTATGTGATTTTAGGCAACAAACTAGCCTTTTTAGCAACTATTATGTGACTTTAGGCAACAAATTGGCACCCATATGTGATTTTTAGTCAACTACCAGCTAGACAATAAAGTAGTATTTTTAGCAACTATAATATGATTTTAGGCAACAAATAACATTATTTGGCAACAAATTAACACCATTAGTCAAGAAGCAACTTTTTTACAAGAGAGGCCTACGGGGGAGCCTACTTTACAGTCTTTTCCCCCTTTCCTCTATTCTCCTTTTTCCTTCCTTTTTCCGTTGCTTTTCTTCCCCAATGCGCACAACCTGCCTGGCCATCTCCTCCAACCCCGGCCGCTTCCCTTCGCCCAGCTGGTGGTGGCCGCCCCCTGGCCTGAGTGGTCGTGCGAGCGCCTACCCCTGAGCGCTGGCCCGAGTGGTCGCGCAAACGCCCGCCCCTCAGCGCTGGCCACTCCCTGGCCCGAGTGGTCGCGCGAGCGCTGGCCCCTGAATGCCGGCTAGCGGCTGCCCCCTGTGCGAGGCCCGCATCCCTCCACTGTGGGACCGAGAGCGGTGGCGGGTGGCGGTGGGAAGGCAGTCGTGGCAGGAAGACAGGGAACCTGCCCAAGTGCGCTCCATGGAAGCCGATGGCGGGCGCGCGTTTGGGGGAGGCCGGTGGCGGGGACGCACGTCTAGAGGAGAGGCCGACGGCGGGGGCGCGCGGCTGGAGGAGAGGCCGGCGGCGAGCATGGTTGGCCGGGCAGCGCGCGTGGCCTGCGGTGGTGGGTGATGCTCGTGGCCGGAATGGGTAATGGGGCGGGTCTGCTTTTCCACTGCCCCCGACTGAAACTTTCCGTTTTTGTTGTGCGATGGAGGACGCCGGTTATCGCACGCGCGATGTCTAGACGTGTCCTTTATTTATGGGTTTGTGAGATAGAGATTGAGACCAGGCAAAAAAAGATAGAGATCGTATTCGCAAAAAAAAAAGGATAGAGATCGGGCACATCGATCAAAAGACGCAAAAGATATGTACAGGCCGAAATTAACTTGGAAATTAAGGTCCACACGCCCTTGTTAGCTGGAGTAGTAACAGCTAATTGCACTCGGTCCCATTAAGAACTCCATCGAGACATATATACTGTATCTGGAGTTCGGAGGCGGAAAGGCAGGCGAACGAGGAGCCCTAACCCTAAGGAGGAAGAAATCCCAGTTCCGCAAGGTAGGCACCAAAAATCTATCGAATTTATCGCCTTTCCGACCGATCGCTAACCGGCGGTGAGAGGAGGGGCGGCCGGCGGTGGGAATTCATGGCTGACTGCAGCCCCCTAGCTAATCCCTACCTGTTTGCAGGCCGACGACGATGGCGGCGCTTCTTCGACTGGGGGCGAGGAGGATCGGTGGCTCCGTGCTCCAGCGAACCCAGGCGACGGTCTCATCACCGGCGGTTGCTGAGGAGCGACGCCGGCTGGTGCCAAGGCGCATGCTCAATACCTGCAGGGTATCTCAACCAAAAATTAACAATCTTTTATCTCGTATGATTTCCTGCTGTTTGTTCTGCTGTGCAAACATCCCAGTTCTTTGCGATCCAAGTAGCAACATCCAGGTGTTAAGATGACTTCTTGAGTGGGTCTCTCGTCTATTAGAAACAGAAAAAACATTATTGTACTTCTGATTAATCATCTATGGAGTAACTTTTACTCATCATCACATAAATTAGCAAAGCCAGAGAAAGGACTATTAAACCATGGTGCTTAACTTATTCCTGCTGTTTTGATGTATTAAACCATCTCATCTTCTCCTTGCAGCAATTCCGAGTACTACGCAAAAAATTACTTCCTAGGCACGCTAGCGCAACATGCACTTGTGAAATCTTTTTTCTACTTCCAAGTAATCTATCCCTTAATTAGCAGCCAAACATGTGTGGGGCATAGCTGCATCTGTGTGTGTGTATGCATGACACGGTTTATTTGTATCAGACCTCACTATTCTTACCAATCAGTTAATACTTAGCTTATGATATAAATTAATGATGATGTCTATCCAGCGTGCTCCTGAGACGAGTCAAGAGGAACTTCAAAAAGAATTCGGGCACCTAAAACCGTATCAGATTTGCTGGTACAACACCAAGCATTAATTATTTCTTCTTCTTTTCCTGTTTGACAAGAGTTGATATAATCTCATTTGACCTAACCTGCAGGGAGGTGATGAGGTTGTTCCCGGGAAGAAAAATCATTAAATTGGTGGCGGCAACAACTTTGTTTGTTACGTTTGCCTCTGCATCAAGAAGAGTGAAGGAGGCCGAGAAGGAGCGAGAGCAGCGACCAAGAGTTTCTTAAGTCTTGGAATGTTACCCCCAACACTAAATATTCGGGGGGTGTTTATGATTTGCGAGCTATAACCGAAGTATGAATGGTGAACTGCTATCTTCCCTGACATGGTATATATATTATTATTATGATTATTAAGCATGCATGTGCATGCACTGCATGCATGTCTATACAATTAGTCAATACCACTTTGCATTACGTTTTTTCTACCATATTGTGTCAGCATCCCATTCGCATCTCAAGAATCCCCGTACCTCTTTCTTTGATGCTCATCGGCCGAATAAGTTATGCAATCTCTTAGGCATGACCTTACCCCCGCAAACATGGTGGTCTGTCCTCCCATCCAGAGCTGCACCATCTTCAGCAATCTTTGTCCCCAACATGTGGTGCTGCACACAATTTGTTCACACGCGTCATCACACCACAATGACAAAATTGGTATTGCCGGTCCCTTTTTGACTTCTTATCATTCACCTACTAATTGTATTATTTCTACTAGCTAAATGCCCGCGCGTTGTTGCCCATCTCTTCCTCTCTCGTCTCTTTCTTTCTCCCTATCCCTCTCTCTCTCACTCCCCAATATTCACTTTTCATCCCATCCATATGTGTGGGGGTGGTGTTATGTGCATGTGCACTGGTAAGCTCATTGATAAGAAAAAACTCATAGGAGTAAGTTGTTGACAGAGAACTTGTTTAAGCCAAGCAAGTATAATGTCAACTCAGTTGGTGTGCTCAATGCCTCATTAAGACTGGGCACCAAGTTCATGGCCATCAACATAGCTGATGGTGTCATATCAACAATCACGGTCGGATGGTGTTGTGATTTATGCATCAACGGGTTATCCTCCTTTTAAACAAATTACTATTGTGATAGCATTCTCATATGCTGACTCACACTCCTAACAGTTAGACCAACTCAATTCATGCATACCACCAACAATAGTACAATCATGAAAGGCAGTCAAAGACAAAGAGTGTCATCTCAACGTGAGGGACGCGCTCTGAAAAACTGAGGAGAATCAGTGGTAACTAATGAGGGGCGATGGATGGTTATAAGACTGCATCCTACAAAACAATATGGCAATGGCATATGAGAGGACGAGGGATCCGTCAGGGGAGGCAGCATGGTGATAGTGGTAGAGGTTGTCAAAGGTGTTGTGAGGTGACGACCAACAGCTGGTTGTCTCTGCACCACTAGGGGAAGAAAAATGCCACGCCTATGCGCGAGCTCCACCTCCGAACCGCTAGCATGGGACCAAGAGGATCTGTACAGCAGGTGATTCTCCTCATAGTGATCATAGGAGAATGCTCACATGCGCCGCGGATGAGTGGGGATGGTTCTGCCGTCGCTCGGCCGGAGGTGAACATTTCTTGTTGGGATGGATTGTGCGGGCAAAGCCGGCACAACCGTCAGTGGCTCTAGCACATGTTTGATTCTCTGCTCGATCTTGCCTATAGAGAAGAAGCAAATGAGATCGTTTTGGATGACTGATGTGCTCTTCTTCCTCCTCCTTCCTCCGAGTCACCCTGACATGCTTTGTGCCGACCTACGACCACGATCTAAAGTTTCCACTCTAGTTATACATTTCGAGCCTTGCAAAGTGCGCTCTAGCATGCTATCTTTGGCCGACAGCATGGAATGCTTTGACCAATCCGATCCTGTACTAAACGATGAAGAATATTCCTGTACGCCGATGACGTTGGAATTTTTGCGAACCCCATGGAGGAGGAGCTTCAAGCCATCTCGGCAATTTTGGACTGCTTTGGGAAAGCAAGCGTCCTAGTCACAAACCTCTCAAAGACATGAGTTTTCCTAGTATGCTGAGAGGATCTTGACTTTGAGAGCATTTTGGCGGCCTTCCCAGCTAAAATTGCCACCTTCCTAGGAAAGTACCTGGGCCTGCCGCTTCACTACCACCAGAACCTGCGTAGAGTTCATATGCAACCGCTCATCGACAAGGTTGCAACAAAGCTACTAGGTTGAATCCGGATAAATCTTACTCGCCCTGGGAGGATCACGCTCGCAAAGTCAGTCCTCATGGCCATGACCACCTATCAAGCCACCATCATCCCTTTGTCCAAGTGGGCACGTGACAAGATTATCAGAATTGCAAGGAATTTTGTCTGGGCCGGTGAGGATGGGGAACATGCATCAAAAGGGCACGCACTCGTAAACTGGAAGATGGTCTGCCAACCAAAGGAATTGGGAGGGCTGGGAATGCCTGACCTTGTGTGTTTCAGACGTGCCCTAAGACTATAGTGGATGAGCCATCAGAGGCCATTGGCTGGCTTGAAGCTACCTTGCGCTGATGTAGACATGGATTTGTTCAGGGCTTGCACGAAAATCACCGCTGGCAGCGGAGAAAAAGCATCCTTCTGGCACGATAATTGGTGTGACAATGGGCCACTGACTTGTTCAAGATTGCTACTAGGAAAAGCCGATGTGTCTCCAAGGAGATCAGTGAGGGAGCTGGATCTGATCTATAGCAGGCCTAAACACCCCCTACAGCTGGCACAATACATAGAAGTTTGGGACATTGTGGCAAGCACGCAACTGTAGCAGGATCAATCGGACTCCATCTCTTGGTCCTTAACCAAAGACGGAAGTTACAGCGCAAGTTCGGCTTACAGATTGCAATTTCTTGGCTCTCACCTTAGATTCCTTACCGAAAAGATCAGGAGCGCGCATGTCGAGCCAAAATGTAAGCTATTCTCTTGGCTTGCCCTACATGGGAAGCTTTTGACTGCTGGGATGGCCCCATAACCCTCGCTGCCAGTTGTGCCTTTCCGCCCCGGAAATGGCTACACATATTTGCAAGAACTGCCCTTTCACGAACGCAATTTGGAATCTTGTCCAATCCTGGGAGGACGAAGACAATCAAGTGCATAGCCAAAGCTTCCAAAATGTCTCTGAGTGGTGGGACAAGCTTATAGAGGGGAAGCCAAAAAAGGAGCAACGAACCACCAGTGGGCGTTTGTTATATGTCCTCTGAAACGCCTGTAAAGAAAGAAACTGAAGAATATTCATGGGGCGGAGGCTCATGTTTGTCGAGGTGGCTATGATTGCTAGTGAGGACATCCTCCAAAGGAAGATAGCTTTCACTGTCTACACGCCGGAGATCCCGGCTGAGCCAGACTAGATTTTACGCTATTTGATTTGTTTGCATGTTACACCTTAAACTAAACATGCCACAGTGATCATATTTCCCTCTATCTATATAAAAAGGCCTGCCCGGTTGCTCTAAAAAAAGATGTTTATTCGGATACACTAGGCGAGTATGTACAAATGGTGCTAGTATCATTTTACTAAAATTCACCGATGAGTTCCTATCAATACTCTAAATGTAGGAATATTTTCATACATTTAAACTTCTGGATATTTGTTTTCGCTTATGACACAATTATAACAACATGATACTACTATAGCACCCATTTGACACTTTTTTCTTCTATCAGAACATGACACAAAACGTACACAACATCCTGCTGAACACAGATGAGACAAAATGTACATAGTACGGGGCACCATCCAAATGGCAAAAGCGAATCGATTTGGAATGCCCGCACGTCCCGCGCCGGTTACGGAAATCGACGAAGACGTATTCCCTTTATTCTACCACACGGCCAATAAGGGCATGTCCAATGCGGACGCTAGTGGACAGGCGCTAGGAATTAATTCCCGGCTGATTAGCAGTTAGGCCATCAAATCTTGGCGTCGCGTCTTGCGTCGACGCAAAAGCATGCGTCGGGCGCTTAGGCTTTTTTCCCGCACGCACAACAGCTTAAGCCGGCAGTTTAGCGTCTACTGTTAGCGCCTGGCATTGTGCGAGAGATGTTTGGATGGTTTTTAAACCTGGTATTTTTTATATAAGCGCCCAAATAAGCGTCTACCAATGTACATGCCCTAAGTTGAAGTTGATCCGGCCGCCACCCACCGCATCTGAGCGAGCCACCGATGGAGGACGCCGACGACGATGGTGGCGCCGTCCGTTTGCCCCACGACGTGATCCTCGAGATCCTCCGCCGCCTCCCCCGCCGCGCGCTTGTGCAGTCCCGGCGCGTCTGTCGCGCGTGGCGTGCAGCCGTCGACGACAACACCCTCCTCCTCACGCACTTTCGTCGCCTCTTCCTGCCGCACGCCTTCCCCGACATCTTCACCAGCAATGTCGAGTGCGATCAAGAGTCCTCCTTCTTCGCCCCCGCGCCGTCGTACCGCCTTCTGGTCAGGCCAAAGCGCGCGCGGTGGCGCCCTTGTTGACGAAGAAGAGCACGCCTTCCGGTACCCTCTCTTCGGGCACGGCTGGGCGGTCGTGCAAGACCACTTCAACGGACTCCTGCTCCTCAGCGGCGACGGCGTCAGCAGTAGCTCCTACTACGTGTGCAACCCGGCCACGGTACGATGTGCCCACTTGCAGCGCCCGCCGATGCGTGATAATTATTGCAACCAAGGTCTGTTCCTTGCATTCGACCCTGCCGTGTCACAACACCACGAGGTGTTTCTGTTTCCGCAAACAATGACACAACTGCGTCCGGAGAAGGAGGTGGTCCAACGGCGTCACCAAGCAGAGCCATCATGGATGGATATTTTCATGGGGCATCTACGCTCGTGCGGATTGTTTGAACAAGACCAACCCGACTATGATGATGATGAAGAAGAAGATCAATGTGAACTTGAACAACCGCAAGCAGAGCAACCATCCGATGAGCCGGTGTCCGAGGAGCCCAAAGATGAGGTGTTGTCTTTACTTGTGTTCTCATCACGGACCGACAAGTAGGAGAGCCAAGAGTTCGCTCCCAACCGTTGCGCTCCACACCACCTCTATGACATATTGATCAAGACACGGTTCCAAAACTACGAGGATATATGGAAGTCAGCCGAGTATTGGCAGAGGTCACTCTATGTGCATTGTCATAAGAACGTCCTTATGATATCCTACGCAATTTCGAGGAGATGTATGACCTGGTCCAGCTTTCCGGGATACCTTTGAAAGAGGAAGAGCCCAATTAATGGCATGGAAGAGCTTCGCACTAGGTCCGTCTTAGCAAACTATGACAAGGGGATTATCTACGTGACACTCAACATGTTCCAGCTCCAGGTATGGGAACTGAACGAGCCAGCTGATGGGAAGTTAGGGTGGACGCTCACACATGAGGCCGACCTTAGTCCTTACAATCATCGCATAAATCACTCGTTACTATCCACAAAATCAATGGTGCTATGGAAGGTGGTCGAAAAAAAGAAAGCTACCCTCAGCTTGTTTGAACCTCTTAGTGACTATGGGCAAAGATACCTGGACGGGCGAACCTCGAGGCAAAGAAGAACAACAACCAACATCGAAAAGGATCTTGAGTATTCATGGGACTCAGACGAGGACAACTTCATCGACATGGATGAAAGCATGGCCCACCTATATCCACTGGAGTATTCTTACTACACGAGGTTCTGTAGGATCATAGGATTACATCCACACAAGGACGTGCTCCTCCTCCATATGAGTGGCAAGGCCACGACATACCATCTAAGCACCTCGAGGATGCAATACCTAGGCAAAGAGCTCATCAGTGAAGTCCACCAGTGTACGCAACTCCACTTCTGCTACGGCGTCAAGCGTGCGTTCCCTTACCGCCCGTGCTACGTCGACACGCTCCCGGCGTCGAAGATGCCGCACTAGATGTCTGCCGTTTTTTGTCCTTTATTTGTCTCAAGAAATACCATGCTTTATTATATTTATCTTAATATTCAAATCGGTTATGAGAATATTTGCATATTTATTTGGCAACGCTGTATTGCTGTGGTATAAATACTAGTGTAGAAGGTCCTTTGAATTCGGATTTTGAATTTGTACGCGGCCACGTTGCTGTGGGAGCAACCACCGTACAAGATCCTTTCTTGGAGTGGAGGTAGATCAAAATGCTCAGCAAAAGAGAGATGGGATAAAGTTAACAAAATATGTTCATCACGAGGGGTGTAAACAAAAAACAGCACGGACAGCTCTACTCATATGCCTCTCCGTGCCCCTTCTCATTTCGAGAGAGAGAGAGGGAAGATTCTGGAAGGGGAGAGAGGGAGAGAGCGCCACCGTCTCCTAGGGTTTCCGGCGATGGCGATGGCGGCGGGGAGGGCGGCGGCGTCGAGGACCCCGGCGAGGTCGGCGGCTAGGTTCGTGCAGAGCAGGCTCCGCTCCGGCGGCAGGGTGCTCGGCGAGGAGCAGAAGGCCGCCGAGAACGTCTACATCAAGGTATAACCCCTGCTCTGCTCCCTCCCCCGCACTACCGCGACCTCTGACCGAGAGATGATTCCCGCGAGAGTTGCGGGTATATGATGCGAATCCGTCTTGTGCGTCTCGCGATTAGTTCATCGTGTGCAGGGCTTATGGTTTTCGTCTCTTTGCTGTGGTCTGCCATCGGGTTGGGTTGTTGCTACGTAGAAGCTGGACTGTGCTGTTTGATTGCGTAAACCCGAGCAATTAGTCCGTGATTTGGGTTAAATTTCAGCAAGTTTTTTTTATGTGGGTTGTCTGTGAGATATGTGCTCTTGGAGAAATACTACCCAGATGCTGGGAAATTCGTATTTGACTGCATTGCTGCCATGTAGTTCCAGGAAGATGGTGGATTGTGTGTACCAGCTGCTTGATGGTCCGTAAACAGTGTGCTAGTTAGTGATTCGGAGTGACTTGCTGCACCCCTGGTTGAAGAACAGTGTAGATTATGCGGTAGCTGTTCATATGAGTTTAAGAAAGTGCCCTTTACTGAAATAATGACATGCTGTTGATCTTCCTTGCTCGTTTGTGGGCATTGCAGTGTGGATATGTGGTTGTCATTTGCGTTTGGTTCTGGAAATTTGCATCGTCATTTGAGACTTTTGTCACAGGGTGAATTTTTTGTCATTTGTAGTTTAGGTTTTCAGCTTTGTTAACCGTAGGCTGTTGCTGATGTATGGCTGGCTGCTTAATTGTGCTAATTGATGTGTTATCTGTTCTAGTAGTGCTGTGGGGGAACCACGGATCTTTGAAAACCTGTCCCTTTTTTTAATCATGTTGTTATCTGCGATGCTGTTCGTACTGGTACGTATGCAGGTCAGATAGGCAGATAAGTTATCCTGTTTTTTATTGTTCATCAAAGGGATGTGTGATTAGATGACTACATTGTACTCCTTACTATGTTTTTGGTGGGCAGCATAGTTTCTTACTATGCAAGTTATTTTGTTTTTGTATGTTTCTGTTTAGTCTCCTGAAATCCCCAAAAAACATTGATATATCTTTCTTTCTGCAAAACATCAGTTGAACACTTGTCCTTAGATGCAATACCCATTGCTTCCTTCACATAAGCATGTCTTAACAAATGGAACATCGAAGTTGTTTCATTATCTTGTTAGCAGCTTCTATTTGAAGTTTTTGGGCCATCAAATGTTATATCTAGCAGCATTTAGTTTGCAGCTTTTACTTAAAGTCCTGGACCATAACATGGTATACTAAGCAGCAGTCTTGCTTGGGCAGTACAATGTTCATATTATTTAGTCATATGTATCGCTTTACCCATGGTGTTATGGGCTGTTATCCCTCTGCTCAGTTGATGACTGAAGCACTTGGCTCATCCAAAATAGGAATTCAACTAGGAGAACTTGAAATCACACAGGACATCCATTGATAACAGTTGCATAAATAGATGTAACTTGTATCCTATAGGCTTTATCAATCGTTCCAGAATCACCATTTTTCCTGTTTCTGACTCTGATAGCTATACTATCGACATAAGTGGTCTCTATGTTGCTGTTGATGTTCTGTTAATACAACTTACTAACATGTGTGATGAACTATTTCTGCAGAAAATGGAACAAGAGAAGCTGCAGAAGCTTGCACGCAAGGTATGCCAAAATCCAGTTTCTTGAACCACTGAACTGGGCAGTGGTTGCTGGTGTCTTACTTCCATAAGTATTCTGTTGTTGACACGTCATGTCCAGCAAATTTAACATGCTTCTGCACAAAGTTATATCAGTCCAATGCATATGCATGTTTTAACTTCCTAATTAAATACAATGTATGCTCTGCATCATGGATGCTTCTAAGAGTTATAAATTCTTGTAGGATCCCAGTACAGTAAATCCATGAGTACTTATTTGTGCTTTAACTTCTTAAGTTGAAATGCACTATGTATCTTTTGTGTCTGTACAGAAAATTAGCATCCTTCTTGCACAAAATGTCATTCTGTCCAATGGATCTGTATGTTTTAGCTTTCTAAGCTGTAACACGCTGTATATGTTCTGTGTCACTGTGGGTAGTGCAAAAAACTCACAGGAGCTGTAAATCCTTGCAGGGTCCCAGCACAGGAGAGCAAGTTCCGTCTACCCCAAGCTCTGGAGCGAGCAACGTGACGGCCGACACGACGGCGTCCACATCCGCTGGTGTGTCGACCGGCAAGTACTGGTACTACGCCGCCGTGGACTACTCCATCCTGGCAGGCGCCATCGCTGGCCTGAGCGCCCTGGGCTGGTACCTCTTGAAGAAGCCCAAGAAGACGGAGAAGGTCGTTGACTGAATGGATCTGTCCTGTTCTTACTGCACATGGACTTGCGCCTTTGTTGCTAAGATGATGATGATGAGTTTTGATGTCGCCGAACTTACTTCTGTAGCTAGCTTTGAGTAGGCACCTGAGATTCTGAGACTGAGATGAGATGATGTGTAGTTCTTCATTTGCTCTCTCTTGGTAGTTGAGACCTGTAGTTCGTATGAGGATGGTGCACTGTTGGGTTGAAGAGGCATTTTGGATGCGACCCTCGATGAATGCATGAATGGCTTTCGATCGTGACGTGAATTTCTCATCATCATTTGTTATGTTTCGTCTGATTTGATAATGTATTCTCAGTTGCTTTTTGGTACCGCTCGGTTAAGAGTTGTGAAGTTGAGGCTTGGCTTGGCTTCCAAGTTCAGAGACATGCTGAAATTACACAAGCCAAAGTTCAGTAATTTGTCCAAAACATTCTGAATTCTTCGACCTGAATTGTAACGTACTACTCCTGTTAATCAAAAGATTTCCAAAACTGTAGGATATACAGTATATTCGTGTATAGCCAGCTTAGATAGACATACTTGATCAGAATACGATTCTGTTCTCTGAATGAATATTTGAATTTGTACTGATGCGGTAACAGCACCACCGTAGAAGGTTCTTTCTTGGAGCGGAGGTAGATGGAATAAAGCTAACGAAATATGTAGATCTTCGAGGGCGTAAACGCAAAACAGCGCGGACTTGGTCTACTCATATTCTCTCCGTGTGCCTCCAGGCTCTTCTCATTTCTAGAGAGAGACGGAAGAGAGAGAGAGAGAGAGAGAGAGAGAGACGAGAAGGGGATCGAGACAGAGATAGAGAGCCACCGTCTCCTAGGGTTTCCAGCGGCGATGGCGGCGGCGAGGTCTGCGGCGTTGAAGACCCCGGCCAGGTCGGCGGCGGCGAGGTTCGTGCAGAGCAGGCTCCGCTCCTCCGGCGGCAAGATGTTCAGCGAGGAGGAGAAGGCCGCCGAGAACGTCTACATCAAGGTATAACCCCCGCGCCTCCCTCCTTCTTCCCCACCCCTCTAGGGCTTCCAGGCGATGATTCCTGCGAGAGCTGCGGGTGCGACGTTCGGGTCTCCTCGCGATTAGATCGGCCGGTTCCGCGAATCCTCCACTCTAGGGTTTGGTACGATCAGCGAGCTCGTGGTGACCGTATGTCCGGATGCTGGTGGAATCCTTCATCTCTTGCACTGTTGTAGCCTAGTTCAAGGATTGTTTGATGGTGTCTGCCGTATGAGCTCACCTTAGACTAGATGCTGGGAAGTTATTATTGACGTGTAGTTTATAGGAAGATGATTTATTATATACGGCTGTTTGGTGGAATCTGCTAGGTATTAATTAACTTGCTGTGTATTTTACAGTAGCTGTTTATGTGTGTGTCTCCCATGCTGTTGGTCTTGCTGTTCCGTGCGTTGTTGTGAAACTCTAAAATGCAATGCCGTTTGTGATTGCCAAGTCTGTTTGCCTCTGGAGCTTTGTAAGGACCGATGGTCATATAGAATTTTTGCCTCTTGTGCTTGCTTTAGTTAATGGCAGCCTGTTGCTGATGTGGGATCCCAGGTGGTTTGGAATTGGGTTTGAGTTTTGGTTATACAGATGGAAGTGCAAATAGTATAGTTGGCACTGGCACTGATGTGTTTCTGTGATTATGCAAATATTCTGTTCGTATTCACAGTGTAGGATTTTTGCCACTGTGACTTGTCCCCTGAACCTTTTTTTCTTCTTCTTTTTGTGCTTGAATTAGACTCTAATTTTTTTCTGGTTGCATTATTGCTGTGCGGTTTACAGGAGGAGGATAGATTTTACCAGCTATTTATATGGTGTATAAATGTTGTAGTAGCTAGTGATTCAGATTAACTTGCTGTTCGCCTAGTCGAATAACAATATATTTTGCAGTTTGCCATGTCGATGCGTGCACCTGCCATGCTGTTGAGGTTGGGTAGCTTGCTTTATTTAATGGTAGCCCATCGCTGGTTGGTTGCTTAGTTATCCTCGTTGATGTGATAGATACTCTGGTGTTGTTGTGGGGGAACTGAGGATGTTTGCAAACCTGCCACTGAACTCCGGTTTTTGAGCTATGATTTTAGTTGTTCATCATGACCTGCTCCATGAATATTTTTTATTTATTAATTGTGTGGTCCAGTTGGACTATGATTTTAGCTATCGCTTTTGTGAACCCGTTGATCATTTTATTGTTCAGTTCGGGAATGTGTAATTAGATGTGAGTAGAAAAATAGCAACCATGATAGTTGTTCTTTTGTTTTTATATGTTTCTGCATAGCCTTGTGAAACCCCTCTCCCCCTAAAAACATTTATGTTTCATTCTTTCTTAAGAGCATCAATAGAAGCTTATATACAGCATGCTGTTGCTCACAGAGGCATGTCTTAATATATAGGATCATTGAATTAGATCTGATTCCTTGTTTGGAAGCTACTGTGTTCATCTTATACAGTTACATATACCATCTAATTTGTGGTCTTATCGTCTGTTATCCTTGATTTGGTTGACATATGCTATGGTTATTGCAGTGCTGTCAGAGTGTAGCATTTTTCCCACTATGTAACCATTTCTCTTCATTTTTTGGGTCAGTCGGTCTATAATTTTTTGCTATTGTTCGTACGAACTCAGCAGTTACTTATCTTGATCATTGTGTATTCATTAGTAGAATTTTTTGAATACTATGGTCGTTGTTTTATGCTTCATATGTTTTATTTGTTCTAAATTCCCACAAAACATTGACATTTTATTAGTTCTGCAGAATATTAATAGAAAACCTGTTCTTAGGTACCTCTGTTCCAAAATGTAAGCCTTTTTAGAAAGCTAAATTAGCGTTGTAGAAATTGGTTATATTTTGGAACGGAGGTAGTATAACACAGTAACACACCATTGCTTCATATTATCCCTGTTTTAATATATGGCGTCATTGAAGTGGATCTGATGTCTTATTAGCAGCTTTCACTTGAAGTCTCAAACCTTTAAGTGTTTATACTTGGCGGTGACATAGCTTGGATAGTAGTATGCTCATGTGATATATAGCTATTATATATGTTGCAGTATCTATGGTGTTCAGACATCAGAGAGACTCATCAAGTGGAAAATCAACTATGAGTGCTTGAAATTAGTCAGGACATCCAGTTGTAACAGTTGTACAGATAGATTTAAATTATATCAACTGGGTCTTACAAACCCTCCCAGAATTACCAGTTTTCTGCTTTTGTCTCTGTTGTAGGCTATACTATTGATACGAGTGGTCTTTGTGTGCGTTGATGCCTTGTTAATACTTAATAATAACATGCTTTATGAACTATTTCTGCAGAAAATGGAACAAGAGAAGCTGGAGAAGCTCGCACGCAAGGTATGCAAACATATAGTTTCCTGAACCACTGAACTGGATAGTGCCTGTTGATGTTATACTTCCATAGTTATTCTCTTCTCATGATTTTGTCTCCAGTAAGTTAGCATGCTGCTGCACCAAGTTATATCTGTCCAATGTATATTAACTTCCTAAATTGAAATACACTATATTCCGGGTGGGTTGTGAAAACTTGCAAGATCTGTAAATTCTTGTACTCACTCTGACCCAAATTAGTTGTCTCAACTTTGTCTAGATACACATGTATCTACACACTAAAGTTGGGACAACTAATTTGGGAGGGAGTACCACTGATGGGCAGTGGTTTTTGATATTTTATTTCCACAAGTCTTGCTTTTGGTGATGTCGTGTACAGCAAATTGGCATTCTTGAACACAGACTTATGCATGTCAACTGATTTGTATGTTTTAAGTTCCTAACTTGAAATACGCTCCATATGTCTTGTGTGTTTCATGGAACTGGCAAGATCTGTAAATTCTTGTAGGGTCACTTTAGTTTCTTGAACCGCTGAACTAGATAGTTGCTGTCGATGTTTTACTTCCATATATCCTCTCTTCCCGTGATGTTGTATACTGGAAATTAGCATCCTTGTGCAAAAGGTTATATAGATTGAAAGGGTATTTGTGCTTTAACTTCCTGAGTTGAAATACACTGTACGGTGTGGCTCATGAAACTGACAAGAGCTGTACATGGTTTCAGGGTCCCAGCACAGGAGAGCAAGCTCCGTCTGCGAGCGAGGTGAAGGTTGGAGGCGCTGGCCCGACGGCGTCCACATCTGCTGGGGTGTCCACCGACAAGAACAGGAACTATGCTGTCCTGGCGGGCACCGTCGCTGGCCTGAGCGCCCTGGGCTGGTACTTCCTGTCGAAGGAGCCCAAGAAGACGGAAGAGGTTGTCGACTGAATGGGACCTGTGGATGGTCTTTTCTGCCTATCGGTTTCACCCTGCTTTTACTTACTGCACATGGACCTGCGTCTCCATTGCGACGATGATGATAATAAATCGTTATGTAGCCAAACTGCCTTCTGTGGCCTTGAATATGTGCGCCTGAGAATCGGAGACTGAGATAGTTCTTCATTTGCTCTTTGTAGTTGAAACCTGTAGGTTACATGGTGCTGCACTGCTGCTGGTTAAAGAGGCGTTTTTGATGACTGTTCTGAATGAATGGCAGCTCATTTTGAAGCAATATTTTCGGTTTGGCAATTGTTGCTCCTTTTCACCTCGAGTTGTTTTGTGATCTCAGATGTGAACTCCTATCCTTTGTTTTGGTTGCTTGTGATCAATGGTCGTTATTAAAATGGTATGAATTCTGGCTGAAGTCCTATACAGTAACTCGCTTTGTGGTCTCTGCATTGAACTGCTGCCTTGCTTGTTCGTTGTCTGAACTCTATCTGGTCTCCTATCTTCATAGTGGCTCAGAGAGCCACTCCTGTTGCCTGCCTGGAGGAGAGGGACTCTGCCGAGGAGTAGAGCAGGTAGACGTTGAGCCAGTCTGCGACTTTGGAGGCCATCTCCATTTGTCTCGGTTTGGCTTCAGGCGTCTTGTTCAGTTTACTCCATTCAGTCATTATACCCTTTGTCTCAGTTTACTCCATTCAGTCATTATACCATCTTGTACCCTTCATTTTATCGAACACTTGAAAGACTTTGGCGGAGTTGTACTTTTCATAAACCACACATTATCATGATACAATCGGTGAACCCT
Organism: Dactylis glomerata; assembly: GCA_007115705.1. Taxonomy (NCBI): domain Eukaryota; kingdom Viridiplantae; phylum Streptophyta; class Magnoliopsida; order Poales; family Poaceae; genus Dactylis; species Dactylis glomerata. The sequence goes on from QXEO01001359.1 coordinate 752,526, forward strand.
AATCATGAGGGTTAACTTTGGAGCTATTAACTACAGCAACAAGTATGCTACATGCTTGACGAATGAGACTAATAATGACCTCAAGTGAAATAAGCTACAGCTGCACCACTAGTGCCCTGGAATCCTCTCCCTCTTCTCCGAAGCAGCAGCTTGCTTTCCTAGGTGCCGCTGTGGTGGTTGAACAGTACTCGGTGGCATTTGCAGATTTGACAGGAGCTACTTCAACTCGGTGATGCCGTTGCAGTCCCGTTCTTGGACTTGTGCTGATTCCATCCTAGATGAGATCCCTCTCCGAAGGAAATGTGCTGCCATTGTTTCTCTGGTATAAACTGAATCTTGCGCGACCAGAGATCGATGAAGCTCCCTTTCCACCCTCCAACCGTTTCGAGTGTTTGCTTGTTACTCAGTTATTTTCACCTGCGAAAACGGTGTCAGTTCTATCGTACTGCTTCAAAGTTCATGCAACCAGAGGGACGATAGAAAAGCTCAAGAGTTTAAACCACACCTATATCCAAGCATTAAATTCAACACAGTGCAGATCTAGCTTCTGTTCTACCGTATCTAAGTAATAATTTCTTGAAACCAGAGTTTTCTGAAATAAGATCATGGAAGGTCACATGTGCCAACAACAGCTGGATGTTCAGTACTATAAACAGGAAAGGGAGCTGAGAGTCTTGAATAAGAGAAGCGATTGTTGATGCATCGTGGCACAAAGATGCTATGATTATTTAAGCAAAAGTGGCCATGTTTTCCTCGATGCTTGACCCAATTCCTCAGTGTACTGAAATCTGTGGACACATCAGCTCTTCAGCTATTAAAAGCTACAGCCATCAGCAACAGTGGAAATAGATATGCACGGTAAAACAGCCAACCCCACACACACTGAGTCGTAATCATATTGTTGATAACAGAATCTAATTAAAGGAGTAGTGACCTACAGCTATTAGGAAGAACAGAAATAGTAAAACAGCCAACCACAGACATCACAACAACAAAACAATGAATTTTTGGTTAGAGAGTACGTTGAAGGATTAACCAGATCCATGACATTCCAAATATATACAAGCTCAAGCAACTGTAACTGGTTTAGCTTCATTCTTGAAATCCCTCAGATTTATGTCATACCCACCCATGGCCCATAGCTTGGTTGCACATACATGCTGACATTGCTCTATCAAGAATTCCAAGTAACTCCAAACAAGCATAATACATGGTTAAATAAAACAGTACGTAACTACGCAATCCTGAGAATGGGTTGATAACTGCCCCATACCTCAACTGTACCTGCTTGACCAAACGTGGCAACCGAACCTCAACTAAACCCGCTTCTTAGCTCCATCAGCCCAACTAAAACTAAACCGGATTCATATTTCTACCCAAACTGAACTGAACCAAGGTGCAAACTGTGGGTTGAAACTGTTTGATAACCGCTCGCTCAAATGGGTTGCTTTCACAGATTCGTTCAGCACTTGCCACCATGTAATACTTCGCTGGGTTGTGGCCCTAGCTATCAGCGGTCAAAACAGAGCAATGACAGGAAGCCAGCACACTCTTGACTACAAACTCCAGCTAAAAATCGTAGAACCAATCTCTGGAACCGGCTGCGAACTACGGGTTAGATCTGTTTGCAACCAGAACCACTGGACCCATACCTTTCCAAACCCAAACTATTCTTTGGATGAACCGAACTGAACCAAACTGTTCTCAGAGGCAGCCCACAACAACCCAAACTGAAGAAGTCCATGGGGGAAAACCGAACCGTTACATCCGGTTAAGTAAAAACTATTCCCAGATTTACTGGTATTTATACAGAGGAGTTGAAATATACTCTTGGACACAGAAAGCTACGTGAAAAGAATAGATTGGGAAAAGACAAAAGAAAAGAGAATACATATATTAAACTTCTGAGCATTCATCACTATGGAATTCTTGCAGGCATCTATGAGTTTGATCATGGATAGATCAGTCATATATCAGTTCTTTCTTACCTGCTACCATATGTTCCCTATCATGTCCCCAAAATTGCTGCCGAAAACAGAGTACCAAAGAGAGTCTACCGTACATTCCTTACTCCTTTGCTCTGTCCCAAAGTTCTCATCATGGAACCAGAAAGAAGTCAAAATTTATTAGAGAAATGTGAACAATGTCTGCATAAATTATAAAGTTGGGTTGACCTGGCCAGCTCACTCACTCCCATCTACACTGTGCATGAAGGGATAGGAGACAATTAAATGAACACATGTAGTTAGATGGAACCAGTCTTATTCATGCATGTGGACATGATATACGTGCATTAAAAATCTACAATTTCCCGACACGTTCTTCTCATTTCCAAAGCGATATACCAAGCTGAAGTAGATTACTGACCAAATTAAGCAGATACCGTAAATTTTTCCCATCCTCCTATAAATCTACTACCATGGCCGCTCTTCTCATTGTCGGCACCTCAAAGCGCTTGTTAGAACAGAGAGCTATTTCCCTGAGCTTGAGTGAGATATGAAAATATACATACTTGAATCTAGATGTTTGTTATCTTTGAGTAGCTCAAAATACAAAGTATATGAAATTGGCATTTTGCACGTTTGTGGGATAAATCAGTAGCTACATCTGGGTTATTTTTTTCAGCCAAAGTGATGAGGAATTTTGTACTTAGCTGAAGCCAAATTGAAAACAAGCAAATATTAGAAATATTCCACAAGAAATCAATCATTTGTGAATGGACGCTGACTCAGTATATCACGGGCCGGATAGTTACTCTTTCTTTGAACTTCACACATGATTTAGTACTATCCATGGACTTAATCAGGCATTGTAACAGTTAGATAGCGAGTTGAACATTTTGAAAAAACAAGAGCAACTCATAAAAATTCAGACTTGACAGCTTGATAATCTTTTGGACGAAGGTCATGTCATCAGTTTGAAAAGTTTGGTACTTCAGAATTTCCTAAAAATGGAAACCTGGAAATCATATCGCAGTTGCAACTAACACACAGCACGTATGTTTCCCCTCTGAAGAAAAGAAACTAAATAATGGTCATGCAGCACTAGGGCTTAATGTCATAGCAAGCATACTCCATGAGAACTGTTGCAAGGCTCTTGGGACAGTGTGTGTCAACATCCCGGGAGAAGGACTCCAAGAGTTGCATATGGCTGCCATCGTTGAGGCGATGCAAGTAAATCCCACCTTCTAAGGAAACGCCATTGTTGTAGTATATACAGTTGCACTCAATGCTTGGGAGATCATAAGCTTCAACGGAGAGACAACGCTGCCTGCCGAGGAATATAGCACGGTTTCCAATGCTCTTCAACTGTTCCAAAACTCCATTCTCGACGTCCACCTTGAAGACCTGCAACTCAGATGCTAGAAGCTTCACAAGCAGCATCTCTCCCGCGCTGTCGACGAGGAATGCACGACGTTCGTATATCAAAGTCCAGGCGCTGGTGACAACGGTGGTGAGGTCTGGCTTCTCATCCAGCCTGCAGTTGTGTTCCACGACCGCGATGTGTCCATCTTTGTTCACAGCATATGCGCGACCTTTGAAGGTCACCATGGAAGTAAACCAGCCTATAGAGACTTTGAACATGGACTCCCGATTGAAAACGGCATCCCAGGTGGGATCGATGCACCCGCCAGAACTGGGATCAAAAAGTCTATAAAGCACCATCGGTGAAGAGCTTGCGGCCAACATTCTTTTGCCGTGTCCAAGTCCTAATTTGTTGTCTCCAAGGAATTGGGCAGCAGTCACGGGGAAGTAGACGGTGCTGCCGGTGAACGGGTTGAGGAGGCAGATCCTGAAGTTGGTCGACACCGGCTCCAAGATGAGTTGGCCGTCCTCAGCAGAGGCAACACTCGTGTAGTTGCGGGGCATCGGCACATCCTTCCACAGGAAGCGGCCAGCGTCGACATGCAGGAAGAGAGAGCGGCGACCGGTTTGGTCATCGCCGGTGAGCGACGCGACCAGTACCCATCTGCGTGGGCTGAAGCGAGGGTCCGACACACACGGGTCGTCGGTGGCGGCACGCCAGTTGTGGCACACGGCGCGGAGGATCATGTAGTAGTCTAGGTCGTTGGTGGCGAGGAAGACGTCCGCGACGCGCCTGACCAGGTCGAACGGGAGCGATGCCCAGCCCGGCGGCGCCATGGTCTGTCGCCGGGACTGACGCGGAGTAAATTGAGTTAGTCTATCCGGTTCAACGAGATCAAAGTTCCATGAAAACAGAGATCGGAGGGTGCATGGACCTTGTGGCGATTGGCGGAGAGAGCTCCCAGCCCAGCGGGTGTTGGCGGCGTTGACGAATCAAATCCGGCGGTGGCGACACGAATCAGGAACTAACGCGGCTCAGTCGAATCCAGCAGTGATGGGGACGCACGGATAGGGCAAGGCGGAGGGAGGGAGGGGAGCAGCGCAGCGTGCTCCGCTATGGCCGGCGCCCGGCGGCGGCCCCTAACCCTATGGTGTGGAAGGGAAGCTGGTCGCGATTTGGTTCGAGTTGCTTCGCGTGGCGGAGGAAACCACATGTCCACAGCATTTGTTCTTGGCACTCGGCCCATTTAGATCAATCGAGAGGAAATCCAACAATTTTCGTTTTTAACGGGAGCAGCCCAACAGTTTAATAAGCTGAAACTTCGTTTTTAAAAGAAAGCTTAAAACGTTTAACAGAGACAAATTATCTTGCCCAAAAAAAAGACATAAATTCATCTTTAAAAATTCACTCCGTATAAGTGAATTATTTTGGTCCCAACCAAAACAATATTTCACAACGCCAGAACTGCCAACTTAATTTGAAAATTTAAATGTAAGTGTAAGTAGGAGTATAATTTAATTTTTTTGCGGGGAAATTAGAGAGTTTTATTCAACTAGGACAACACCGGATCGCTCAGCCTGAATGCTGACGACCAAAAAGTCGGGAATACAATCAAGCCAGCTACTCGTTCCCAACAATGTGCAAGCATACTTAGCACAAAGATGGGCCGAATGATTTGCTGATCTTGACACATGTTGAATAACAAAAAGTGTAAAATTTAAAGCTAACTCTCCAATATCTTATAAAATCGGTGTCACGGTTGATCGGGAACCATGACGAGAATTCCAAAGGTCGACAACCTCCAGGCAGTCTGTCTCCAGCACCACTTTTTGGAACCCTCGAAGATGAGCGAAGAGAACACCCTCTCGGAGTGCCAAAGCTTCAGCTATTAGAGGATCAGTGATTCCCAAAAGCGGTTTACTCCAAGCTCCTAAATAGGTGGATTTAGATCTTGCTACACCTCCAGCACCCCCCTTTCGAGCTTCCAAGGACAAACCTCCATCAGTATTAATTTTGACAATATCATCATCAGGTGGTCGCCATCCATATCCAGGTAAAATTGTGGTGTGCTTCTTGGGAAGAACAAGCACAGCCAACGCTTCTTTAGCCATCTTCATTGACTGAACTGGATCAAAGAAACCTTTATCATGTGTCCATTTGTTTCTCGAATTCCAGATTGCCCACATAACAGTGATGATTTTGGCACGATCCGAGTCCGAGAATCTTAGATCACAGAGAATATCTCTAGACCAAGTATGAGGATGAAGTCTTGGCAAAGAAAAATCAAGCCAAGATTGCGCCTCATCCCAGAACCTTCTAGCGTGATCACATGTGATCAACGCGTGAAATAAGTCTTCATCGGCTGCTAAACAAATCTTGCACCTGCCGATTTGAACTATATGTCTATGTTTCAAAGTACTTTCAACTGGTAGAATTCCTCGCAAAACCCTCCACCAGAAAACCCGTACCTTTGGCATAACATGCAATTTCCAAAGAGCAGACCATATCTGTTTTTGTGTAGATGAGGATTCCGTGATCGTCCCTTCGTCTAGAGTTAAGTACTCGTTGCGACTCATTAGAGCACGATACGCTGACTTTACAGAATAAATGCCTGCCTTTTCTAATGACCAAGCCCAGAAATCTTCACCTCCACCCTGCCGTAATGGGATATTTAGAATAGCACCAGCTTCCGGCGGGATAAAGTTCCTTCTGACCTTATCAATTTTCGAGCACCCAATCTCATTATCAATCAGATCAGACACCAGAGAAATCTCATCATGATCCTCCGTTTCACCCAATTGCACAGTTGGCTGCATGGATCTGATCCCTGGGATCCATTTATCATTCCATACGTCTACTGTCAACCCAGATCCAATACGTTTAATTAAACCTTGTTGAAGAGCTTCTCTTCCTGCTATAATGGCTCTCCACGTAGCAGAAGCATTTCTTGGTAAAGTTGCTTGCAAGAAATCAGTCATGGGGTAGTACCTACCCTTGAGCACTTTAGCACAAAGCGTGTCTGGACTTGTCATTAGTCTCCAGCCATGCTTACTAAGCAAAGCCAAATTAAATAGTTCCAAATCTCTAAAACCCATGCCACCTTTAGCTTTTGGCGATGCAAGTATTTCCCATGAAACCCAATGCAAAGAACTTCGGTCCAGAGAGCTACTCCACCAGTAATTTGCACTACACGAACTCGGGCTTTTACAAACTTTTTTAGTAAATTTGAAGCAACTCATGCTGTACGTAGAGATGGCTTGAATAACTGATTTTATGAATATTTCTCTGCCAGCACAAGATAACAACTTCTCACAGCCCTGGATCCTTCCCCTAATGCGATCAATGATGTGGTCAAAGGATCCACTGGTAATACGACCAACAGCTGTGGGTAGACCTAAATAACGCTCACTGAACGCTTCAACAGGAATGCCCAAAAGTTGTTTCAAATTTTGCCGAATATCTTCTGGAGTATTGGGACTGAAAAAAATGGAGCTCTTCTCTCTATTGACACTTTGACCCGAACAATCTCCATATATCCGCAAAATTTCATTTAGTCTCTCACCACTTTGGATGGAAGCACTCATAAAAATCAAGCTATCATCAGCAAAAACTAGGTGATTAATCCAAGGCGAATGAACACTAACTCTTATTCCTCTGTCAACATAGTTACCGCCAAAATAATTCAACAAGGCAGTAAAACCTTCAGCACATAGAAGAAATAAATAAGGTGAAATCGGATCACCTTGCCGTAGTCCACGAGAAGGTGTGAAAAACGGTAGGAGTTCTCCATTCACACGGACCGAGAATCTGACTGAAGATACACACTTCAAAATCAATCTCACTGTATTATCACTGAAACCAAGTCTCAGCATCATTGCTTCCAGAAAATGCCATTCGACTCGATCATATGCCTTCATCATATCGAGTTTGACAGCGCATAAATGATTAAGCCCTTTCTTCTTTCTTCTCATCGCATGAACGCTCTCATACGCAATCAAGACGTTATCGGTAATTAAGCGTCCGGGAACAAAAGCACTTCTTCTCCAATAATATCATCCAAAAATACACGCAGTCTATTTGCGATGCATTTAGCTCCAATCTTATACAAGACGGAACATAGTGAGATTGGTCTATATTGAGAATTTTTTTGAGGGTGTCGTACCTTTGGTATCAGAGTAATTGAAGTGTCATTCATACCAATCGGTAAAATTCCACCATTTAAGAAATCCAATACGGCCTGCACCACATCACCCTTCAGTAGGTCCCAATGACGCTGAAAAAATCCCGCGGTAAAACCATCAACACCAGGAGCCTTAGACGGAGCCATCTGAAAAAGTGCCTTTTTAATTTCCTCCTCCGTATAGACTGCATCCATCCCAACATTCATTTGTTGAGAAACCTTTGGCTGTACAAATTGCAAAAATTCATCCATATCTCTAAATCCTTGAGACTGATAAAGAGCCTGATAGAAGCCCTGTACCTCTCCATGAATATCTTCCGTACTTTCACACACAGACCCATCATCTGCCTCTAAAAGCTCAATTCTGTTCGTACGTTTTCGTTGAGCAGCTTGTCGGTGAAAATACGAAGTATTCATATCCCCCTCGCGTAACCATAATACTCGGGAACGTTGTTTCATCCAGATCTCTTCCTAATGAAGTGCTTGCTTTAGGGGCTGTTTGGTTTAGGGGGTATCACCCAGGGGATAGGGATATCCACAACCACCTGGTTAGGGATAACCACTTTTGTTGTTTGGTTGAGATTGGTTGAGAGTGAGGGATGAGCCAATTTTTTGTTTGGCTAGAATGGCAAAATGTGGTTGGGGATAACCATACACGTCACGTGCAGAGTGGATATAGTGTAATGGTTACCTCTTTGCTAGTATGGTGAGATTACCCAAACAAAATATTTTTAAAGAATGAATGATATGTTAAGCTCTAAGAATAATTTAGAAATAAGATATATTTCTAGCAATTTTGAAGTCTAATATATCATAATTTGACAATATACATAACATTCCTTACCATAGATTAAACTATTACATGCCATAGTTGAACAAGTTCATCAAGTATTCAGCATTTGCTTATATCAAAAGTCACAAGTGCATACAACCCATAGTCTAATATTTGGTTGTCATCAAAAGCGCAAGTCAAACATTAGAAGCAAGCAGCCTTCAAATCTCAGATCCTCCATCACTTGAATCAACATTTGGAGCATAGTCTGGGAAGGTATTTTTCACATACCTAGCAACCCAAATCATTTTTTGGTCCATCTCCAACACTTGGAACGCCGTTGCGGTACGAGGATTCTCAACCAAGTAGGCATAGTAATGGGCAAGGAAATCCAAACCAAAACATGGGAGTGTTTTCATGCTCCCCCAAAGCTCAAGTGGAGAGTGGTTGTCGGCGCTAACGGTCTTCTCTATAGCAATGGCAAGTCTTTCACTACAAGCCAAGAGAGTAGCTTGCAGTCCATCATCTGTAGAAGGGTTAGTTTTGGCCTTCTTTGGTTTAGGCACCGAGGACTCTCCTGCATTTTGTGATTCATCCGGCATGGCAGCTACCTCTTCATCAAGATGAATCACATTGTTTGATGCTAGGGGCTCACTTGAGCCTCTAGCAAATTGCCCGGTGGCCATGCTTCCTCCATGAATTGTAGCCATCTCTTCAAAATGCTCAATAGGCTTGTTAAGGTAAGGTTCATCTTCTTTATGGTCCTATAAAAAAAATCCAGCAACAATTAAGGCAAAAATAGCTCATTTCAGCAACTATTTAGACATAGAGAAAATATTCCAGCAGCATACATGCATACATGAATTAATTACAGCAATATATAGGCATAGAAGGACAATTCCAGCAACACGTAAGGCAAAAATAGCTCATTTCAGCAACTATTATATAGTAAGAAAAAAATTCCAGCATCATGTATGCATACATGAATTTATTACAGCAATATATAGGCATAGAAGAAAAATTCCAGCAAGTAATAAGCATTAAGGCATACCAAAATAGCTCGCACATGTGTACCATCAATAGCTCCAATACAATCCTATTGGGTGAAAAAATAGAAACCAAAAGTTTATGGTCTAGACATATCCATGTTTTTAAAAAATTGTTGACAAACAATTTTATACCTTAAAGTATGGATCCCACCGATAGTTCCCTTCTATTTTGGCAGGGGTCTCCAAGGGTGGCTTCCTAATAAGCTCATCTCGTAGCTCACCGATGGCATGGAGGACTCTTTTGAAATAACGGCTAACAACTTCACCGGATCTACCAAAGTTCAAGCCAATCACCCTATTCCTAACATCATGGCCAACGGTGTGGAGGAACATAGCTACTTGGAGTTCAATAGACGTATGTATGGTGTCCTTCAACAACTTGCGGTCCCTAAAGAGTTGGCAAAAACGAAAAAAGGGAGCTTTTCTCATCCTAAGCATGTTCAAACAAGTTGTGTCATTCTTCCATACTTTATTATCTAGATACTCTCTTCTCATCCTATCAGATTCATCAATTGGACCATAACTAATGCTTTCTCTCCGTTTTCTTTTTCTAGAATTCACAACCAAAGTAAACATTGAGACAAGCAAATATGCTACTGCTGTATGAATCAACTTCCTTTTCTTGTTGTCCATCTACAATGAGAAGTACCAATATTAGACAGAGAATACACACAAATGATGCAACAAAGAAATTAGAGGCCAAAATAAAATCTGTAGCCCTTCCCAGGCTTCTAGCCCGTGGCCACCCAGGCCCATCCTCGATCTCCTTCCTCGATCCCTCCCTGGCCAGTCGGTTTCTCTCCCCATCGATACCTCCCAGGCTACAGCGCCCCCAATCCATCCCTGGCGCCCCTCCCAGACCACAAACCCCGTCGCCCCTCCATCCCTCCATCCCTCCCTGGCCACCGCACCCTCCATCCCTCCCTGGCGCCCCGTCCATCTCTCCCATGGGCACCGCCCCTTGAGCCATCCATGGCCAACACCCCATCGAGGAATCTCTCGCGGATAGACAGCCGAGCCAGGGCAGCAACCGACCAAGAAAAACAGGGGAAAGGGAGCGAGGTACCTTCCGCCGTCGTGTCCCGTGATTTCTTGGAGACGCGCCCGAGTTTCAGCCGCCGCCGCGCTCGGATTTCTTCCGCCGCCGCCGCCTTTCTTCAGGATAGAGAGAGAGTGAGGAGACGGGGAAAGGGATAGGGTGTCTTTTTCTATTCTTTGGCGGGCGGTGAGCTAGCAAAACCGCGCCAAATATCGTTTCGCGGTGAAGCCAGCGCGGGAGCCAGAAGTGGTTGAGCATGTACGCCACATTTTGCCGGACGAGCGCAGCCAGCGTTTTCAGCGAATATTCGTGGTATCTGGTTATCCTCACCCACTCACACCCTCTGAACCAAACAGCTGGTAGCCACTTTTTCGGGGGATATCCCTAGCCACTTGGGGATATCCCCTAAACCAAACACCCCCTTAGTTGGCCGGTACATGGTTAAATGAGACATGAGACAATACGTATAACTACTTAATCCTGAGAATGGGCTGATAACTGCCCCCATACATACCTCAACTGTACCCGCTTGACTAAACGTGGCAAATGAACCTCAACTAAACCCGTTTCTTAGCTCCATCAGCCAACTAAAACTAAACCTGATTGATATTTCACCCAAACTGAACTGAACCAAGGGGCAAACTGTGGATTCAAATTGTTTGATACCATTCGCTTAAATGGGTTGCATGTCTTAAAATACATGTACCGGATAGTTAAGATTAGAACTCTAGGTTTTTTGTCTTATACTTTAAGTCTCTATCTACCCCCATATACTTCTATATATACCTTACGAGGATCTAAGCAATCTGACACACAATTACAGGGATCAATGATTTCTACAGCATGCAAAGATTCGTTCAGCTCTTGCCACCATGTAATACTTTGCTGGGTTGCGCTACGTCAGCTGCCCTAGCTATCGCCGCCAGCACACTCTTTTCTACAAACTCCAGCTAAAAATCATAGAACCAATCTTTGGAACCGGATGTGAACTACGGATTAGATCTGTTTGCAACCAGAACAGGCCCATACCTGTCCGAACCCAGACTACTTTTTAGATGAACTGAACTAAACCAAACTGTTCTCAGAGGCAGCCCGCAACAATTCAAACTGAAGAAAACCAAGGGGGGAAATCGAACCGTTACTCCGGTTAAGTAAGAACTATTCCAAGATTTACTGGTACATATATACATATACAGAGGAGTTGAAATATACTCTTGTACGCAGAAAGCTTGGTGAAAAGAATAGATTGGGAGAAGACAAAAGAACAGAGGATACATATATTAAGCTTCCTTGAGCATTCATCACTATGGAATTCTTGCACGCATCTATGAGTTTGATCATGGATAGATTAGTCTAGTCATATCGGTTCTTTCTTACCTTGCACCATATGTTCCCTCATCCTGTGCCCAGAGTTACTGCCGAAAACAGAGTACTAAAGAGAGTTTACCGTTCATTCCTTACTCCTTTGCTCTGTCCCAAAGTTCTCATCATGGAACCAGAAAGAAGTCGAAATTTATTAGAGAAATGTGAACAATGTCTGCATACATTATAAAGTTGGGTTGACCTGGCCAGCTCACTCACTCCCATCTACACTATCCATGTAGAGAAGGTGGACTCTGTTCGAAATCTCGGCTATGGCTTCTTTGCCGAGCCCGATAACAGACTTTGAGGAGAGTGGTGACATCGACAGTGCAGTCTCTCTCTTGCTCAAGCCTGACGGGCACGTGATGGCCTTGATGCCCTCACCACCGGAGCTTGGCACAGGTGTGGCCTTCGCGGTGACACCGACGCCCTCGCCACTGCAAAAGCCCGCCTCTGAGGTCAGTGGAGAAGTGTTGGAGCATAGCTCCGAGGGTCTTTTTGGTTTAGAGCTTTGCGGCTTGCTTGCCAGTTTCGAGGCGGCTAGCCTTGGATATGGCAAAGAAATTGCCTGCGTCTTGGCGGGAAAGGCTTCAAAGGACATGATCAGGATGGTGGAGAAGTCTCTCAAGAAGGTATCTATATGGGGCAGAAGAAGGAAGAAAGGCGTATCGATGAAATCTTCGGCAGGTGCTTGAGTAATGAACCCTAAGTGGGTTGTCCGTTATGTGGATCTTCTTTGTGTCATGGTACTCTAGGTATCGTGAGTTCGTGGTTGTAGGTTGAGAGTGCTGTTGGATTGGAGGTTGCAGTTTTTAGGTGTTGTTCTGTTATGTTTTGTTGTAACGGTTTTTGCCCGGTTTTCAATTAATTAACTGGATAATTCTCTTCTTCTTAATTAATTGATCGAAGCAAATCTTTACCTCCTTTAAAAAAAACTATTTCCAGATTTACTGGTACGAGGACTGGAAATATACTCTTGGACATAGAAATGTTAGATTGATCTCATCCCGAGGGGGCTCAACGGCCCACCAGGCCCTTTGATCCGCACCGGGGGCGCCCAGCCCACTATGGCTGACGGGACCCTGTCACATGTGCTATATAAAGAGGTGGGGGCCGGCGGCACGCAACACGAGGTTCATCGCGAGCCATACTCCCCACCGACACACCCTACCGCTCTAGGTTGCGCAATAGTGATGGGAAGCACCGCCGCCGCCACCAGCAGCCCACGCTGCTCTCACCGTCGCCCTCCACCATGGCCAGCTCGACGGGCTCATCGAGCCAGGGAGAAGGTACCTTTCCCCTCTCCCATCCCTCTCTCTGTTCCCTCTTAGATCACGAGCAGATCGTTCTACCGTCGAGATCTATCTAGATGATCCTAAAGCAATCCTATAAAGAAAAGCTTGGTGAAAAGAATAGATTGGGAAAAGACAAAAGAGCGGAGGATATATACATATATTAAACTTCTGAGCATTCATCACTATGGAATTCTTGCAGGCATCTATGAGTTTGATCATGGATAGATCAGTCATATATCAGTTCTTTCTTACCTGCTACCATATGTTCCCTATCATGTCCCCAAAATTGCTGCCGAAAACAGAGTACCAAAGAGAGTCTACCGTACATTCCTTACTCCTTTGCTCTGTCCCAAAGTTCTCATCATGGAACCAGAAAGAAGTCAAAATTTATTAGAGAAATGTGAACAATGTCTGCATAAATTATAAAGTTGGGTTGACCTGGCCAGCTCACTCACTCCCATCTACTCTGTGCATGAAGGGATGGGAGACAATTAAATGAACACATGCAGTTAGATGGAACCAGTCTTATTCATGCATGTGGGTTCCCCGCAAAAAAAAAAAAATTCATGCATGTGGGCATGATATACGTGCATTAAAAACCTATGATTTCCCAACACGTTCTTCTCATTTCGGAAGCGATATACCAAGCTGAAGTAGATTACTGACCAAATTAAGCAGATGCCGTAAATTTTTCCATCCTCCTATAAATCTGCTACCATGGCCACTCTTCTCATCGTCGGCACCTCAAAGCTCTTGTTAGAACAGATTTGTTGCCCTGAGCTTGAGTGAGAGATGGCAGCACCAGCAGAAGAGATGATGAAGAGCTCCAGCAACGAGGTTCTCGAGGCGGCGAACACCTCGGTTTTCCAGCCAGGGAAGCTTGCGGTTGGAGGCGATTCAAGTGGATCACAATGTGGTACCGACACCAGCGATCCCGGTTATGATCGTCGCACCCAAAGATGCAGGAACATACCCTGTCACCATGCTCTTGCACGGCTTCTTCCTCCATAACCACTTCTATGAACAGCTTCTTCGGCACGTCGCATCCCATGGCCACATCATGGTTGCACCCCAGGTCAGTTACCATGTTCACTTGTAGATATAAATTACCTCAAGTCAAGATGATCTGGAATAGTTCTATATGCTAGCTAATGATGATAAGTTGATAACTAACTCTTAATTACTTGGAATGCAGTTCAACATCAGTTTGATACCCGGAGGAGATGCCGAGGACATCGCGGCAGCAGCAAAGATCGCAGACTGGCTCCCCGAGGGTCTCCCGTCCGTCCTCCCCAAAGGCGTCGAGCCAGAGCTCTCGAAGGTGGCCTTGGCCGGCCACAGCCGAGGAGGCCACACGGCTTTTTCCTTGGCATTGGGACATGCCAAGACCAACCTAAGCTTCTCCGCGCTCATCGGCCTTGACCCCGTCGCAGGCACAGGGAAGTCCTCCCAGCTCCATCCCAATATACTCACCTACGAGCCCTCCTCCTTCGACTTGGCGATGCCGATGCTGGTCATCGGCACTGGGCTCGGCGAGGAGAAGAAGAACATATTCTTCCCTCCCTGCGCACCTAAAGATGTCAACCACGCGGAGTTCTACAGCGAGTGCCGGCCACCATGCTACTACTTTGTGACCAAGGACTATGGGCATCTAGACATGCTGGACGATGATGCCCCCAAGTTCATCACCTGCGTCTGCAAGGATGGGAATGGGTGTAAGGACAAGATGAGGAGGTGCGTTGCTGGGATCATGGTAGCCTTCCTGAATGCTGCCTTGGGTGAGAAAGATGGGGACCTTGAGGCCATACTGAGAGACCCGGCGGTTGCTCCGGCCACGCTTGATCCAGCTGAGCACCGTCTGGCGTGAACGGCCGTCTTTCCAAGGTTAATCAGTCACAGCTTGCTTGAACAATAAACAAGTTCTAGTAGTATGAGCTTTGCTAAGAGCTCAGATCATGGTGAATAAAATTGAATGAAAGTACTGCTTTGCTGATATCAGCTTTGGTATGTTCCTGTCTGTACATGGAAAATATAGATCATGTGCATCATAAATAAATACTGTTATCACGGTATACTACTACACCATGAGAAGGGTAATGCCAAGCTTTGCAATTGAGGAATCATGTGGGTTTTTAACATTTCACATCGCTTTATTTGTAAACTGGACCCCAGGGATCCAAAGAGTTTCGTTAATTATTGTCGTGGTATTTTGGTGACAGTAGCCATAGGGATGGCTTAACGGGGGCTTGACGGTGTGCAACGACGGGTCCGGCTCGAGATTGTGTTACTAGGACACCAGCGATTACCCAGGTTCAGGGTCCTCCGCTCTGGAGGTAACACCCCTACTTCCTGCCTTGTTTCTTATTCTCAGTACACGGTGGCTACAAGGCTCCTAGAGCTGTATTGTCTAGAGGTAGAAGAAGAAGAAGAGTCCGATCTTCCTAGTCTAAGGGTCCAGGCCCCCTTATATAGGCGGGGGCCTGGTTACAGGTTAAGTGTCCGGCTGCCCGGCTGCCAGCTCCTCCATGGCAGCGGTCTTGACGTGGGCCCCGTCATCCTCTGGCCCTCTGTCTGGGCGCTGGCAACTTTATAAAGTGCCTTTGTCCCCTGGACTGGCATCTTGAGAGCATATCCCTCCTCCTCTGCCTCGGATCTTTTCGTGGAGGAGGGTCTTGCCCGTTGGTTGGTGGAGGCCGAGCGTGGCTGGTGTCACGCTGGTCTCCGGCCTCTGTCGATCTTGTCGGGGCCACACCGCTTTTGGCAAAGCGTCCGTTGGGGGAGTTTTGTCTTCTTCGCCGGCTCGGGCCTCTGCGGATGAAGTTGCCAGCCGGCTACTGGCGCAGCCGGCCCTTCGGTCGAAGTTGGCCTCTTTGGCCAAACGCCATGATGGTTCCTGGGACGTCAGCCGACAGATGGCTCTGCCCTTGGCCTACCCCGATAGTCATCCTCGCAACACTAGCCCCCGAAACTGAAGAAATCTCATGGGTTAGTATGGGGCTTCGGCGGGTTCTATTCCTCGCCGAAGTTAACTCGCGTCCATCGAAGTCCCAGGACCCTTCGTCCGGCTCAGAGGTCATCGGTCTTGAGGTCGAATCTCGTGAAGTGTCGCCGGCCATCTCGGGACGTGCCGGTTCCAGGACCGGACCGGCTGGCGGCTGCCTCGTGGCCGCCAGCTGGCGTCTGGCTCCTCGGGTCTTGAACCACCTCATAGTCTAGACCCACGCTGCGACTGGCCTGAAGTGCCGCAGCGTAACGTCTCATCACTTGGACTTGTTTGGTCACCGTAATAATTCCCTTCTCTGAAGCATCATGCGGCATCGCCCGGCGTGCGTCAGTGGCACGTCCCATCGGTTCTACCCACGATCCCTGGTAGTGACTGCGGCGGTTGTCTTCCCGAGGGTGTGCATGATGCGAAGATAGTGGGGCGGTTACCGAAGCGTTGGGCTTAGCCGATCCCATTACGCCGGCCTTTTCCCCTGCCTGACTCCTCTTTAAATGCCGGGGGCGCTCGGGGTCGAGGGCGCACTTCACTTCCTCCTTTTCTTCCCTCCCCTCGCCAGAGTGTAGTCCGACCATGTCTACCATCGGAGGCCCTGGTGCTGGAGGTGAGGGTGTCCCGGAGAAGCGGAAGCCTGGCCGCCCGAAAGGGAGAGGGAAGAGAGCTGAAGGCCCGGTGACGACGCCACCGGTGTCTCGCAAACGCGGCCGCTCACTGGGCAGCCGCAACCGGAAGACCTTGGCGGCCTTCGCGGCCATGGCCGCCGCAGATCCCGTCGGGGTGTCATCGGCCGCCGCCACTGCTGTCGCCTCTGCTGGTGCGGCTGTAGCCGCCCCCGTCGCCGCAGCATCTATCGGCGCAGCTCTGGCCATCAGAGGTGAAGGCGTTTCAAGAAGGCGAGGGCCCAGTCGCCCGAAAGGGAGAGGGAAGAAGGCAGTGGCGGTAGCAGCGGCCACCCCTGATACGTCTCAAACGTATCTATAATTTTTTATGCTCCATGCGTGTTTTTACACCATTTGCCTACTGTTTCGTTACACTTTGTGGTGTTTTTATGCGATTTCCGAAACTAACCTATTGACAAGATGCCACAGTGCCAGTTCCCTGTTTTCTGCTGTTTTTGTGTTTCAGAAGTGATACACAGGAAATATTCTCGGAATTGGACGAAACAAGTTCCTGAAGTCTTATTTTTCCCGGGAGCATAAAGACATCCGAAGAGAGGAAGGAGAGGGGCCACAGGCCACCCTCACATAGGGCTGGCGCGGCCCAGGCCCTGGCCGTGCCACCCTAGTGTGAGGAGGCCTGGGGCCTCCTCTGACATCGCCCCTTTGCCTATATGAAGCCTCGGGACGGAAAACCCTAAAGGAGTCGGCAATTTTCCAGAAAGAGTTCCGCAGTTCCGCCGCCGCCACCGACGAATTTCGGGGGACAGAAGTCTCTGTTCTGGCACCCTGCCGGGATGGGGAAGTGCCCCCGGAGCCATCTCCATCGGTCTCCATCGCCGTCTCCGCCGTCTCCATCGACCTCACCGCTATCTCCATCAACCTTGCTGTCTCCTATGATGAGGAGGGAGTAGTTCATCCCCGGGGCTAAGGGCTCTACCGGTAGCTATGTGGTTCACCTCTCTCTCCCATGATGTGATCTTTATGTGATCGTGAGCTTTGTATAATGTTGAACAAGTAGATGTTATTATTCAGATATTATGTGTACTCTAGTGGTGTTATTAAAGTAATCTATTCCTCCTGCCATGGTGTAACGGTGACAGTGCGTGCATCATGGTGGTACTTGGTTTAGGCTATGATTGTGATCTCTTGTGGATTATGAGAGTAATTATTACTATGATAGTATTGAAATGATCTTTTCCTCCTTTCATGGTGTAATGTTGACAGTGTGTGCACCGTGTTAGTACTTGGTCTATGTTGCAATAATATCTATCTTGAGTTGTGCTTTGATTTGGATATCTCTATGAGTGATGTTTGTCAAGTACTTGATGAACTTTAAGGGGTGCTTCCGTAGCCACTACGCAATGATTAGTGTTGTTCAATAGGAGAGTAATTCAGAGTACCATAGTGAAGAGAAGTTGTTTATTTGTTCAATCATGTTATATTGTTGGGAGTGTGTCCACTAGTGAAAGTATGATCCCTAGGCCTTGTTTCCAAGCATTGCACACCGTTTACTTCCTGTTTTGTTACTTGTTTGCTCGCAGCGATATTTATTTCACATCACGTTTGCTACTTATATTCATCACAACTACTTGTATTTCACTATCTCTTCGCCGAACTAGTGCACCTATACATCTGACAAGTGTATTGGGTGTGTTGGGGACACAAGAGACTTTCTGTATCGTAATTGCAGGGTTGCTTGAGAGGGATAGCTTTGACCTCTTCCTCCCTGAGTTCGATAAACCTTGGGTGATCCACTTAAGGGAAACTTGCTGCTGTTCTACAAACCTCTGCACTTGGAGGCCCAACAAGTGTCTACAAGAATAGAAGTGCGTAGACATCAAGCTATTTTCTGGCGCCGTTGCCGGGGAGGTAAGATAAAAGGTACTCGCATCCTCCTGTGTGAGTGCTCGGAGTTATTTCCTTTAGATCCTCAATTATATCTTTTTGTTTCTTGTTTTTATTTTCACTAGTTAGGCTTAATGGAAAACAATGAGTTCTTTAGTCTTTTTCCTAAGTTTAGATATGAAGTGTTTGAAGAGAAAATTGAAAAACCTTTGGAACTTAATTTGCATGCTAATAGTGTTGTTAGTATGAATGCTTTGAACACCGTTGTTGATAATGCTATAGAAAAGTCTAAGCTTGGGGAAGCTGGTTTTGTTAAGCATGATATTTTTAGTTCCCCAGCTTTAGTGGAGAAAATTTGCTCTGATAATATTTTATCTCCTATATGTGATGTTCCTTCTTATGGTGATATGTTTGAAGAATATGCTTTGCGAAATAGCTGTTCTTTAGCTTGCGATGATACTAAACCTCTAGTTTATGATGGCTATGATGATGAGTATAATATTTTCAGTTCACCTACTTTTGAGGAGAAAATTAGTTATGATTACAATATGCCTCCTATTTATGATGATTATGGTGATGAGAATAATTATTCTATTGAATTTGCTCCTACTACTATTGTTCCTGTGGTGAGTATTAATCCTTTTATGCATGTGGCTCATGATAGGGATGCTTTATGTGATAGTTATATTGTTAATTCTATTCATGATGCTACTAAAAGTTATTATGAGAGAGGGAAACATGGTTTGATGGATCTCAACAATATTGAGTTTCCCCTCTTTATGTTGCAATTCTTGAAGTTGTACTTGTTTTGCCTTCCTATGCTTTTTGCTTTGCGCTTTCATGACTTGTCTCTTTACAAGACTATTTTTCATAGGAAGTGGTTTAGATTTAAATGTGTTCCATACTTGCTTTTTGATGCTCTATATTGCTTTAAATTCCTATATGGCGCCTTTGCCTCAAGCGCGCCCACATGAGCATCTTTGCAAATTTCTGCGCCTAGCTCAAAGGCGTTAAAGAAAAGCACTCTTGGGAGATAACCCAATGTTTTTACTTTCAGTACTTTTTCTTTTATTTGAGTCTTGGAAGTTATTACTACTGTAATGACCGCTCCTTATCCTTTTTATTTTATTGTTGTGCCAAGAGAAGCCTCTAATTTGAGTGAGGAAAGATTTGGGGATGTTGCTGTCCTGAAACAGTTTTTGGTGCTGCACCGTAAACATTCGTATAAATTCTCTGTATATCTTTTGGACCTGAAATTTCTTGTACATATGCCCCAGGTTATATCCAAACTTTTGTTAGTTGAACACTTTTTGATTTGCGCAACAGAAAACCCCTCAAAAATTCGACCTTTGTCAGCTGTTCAGTTTTGACATATTTCTGCCAATATTTGTGTTTGCCACTTTATCGCTTTCTTTTGAGTTCTTTTGATCACGGAACTTTTGGGGAGGTTGCTACAGTAGTATCTACTATATATGTGGTGGTTTTGAGTTGAAACCTGAAGCAAATAGAGGATTGATTATATGTTATGCTTGCACTAATGTTGCTAATAGATTTGTGTTTAGTTTTGTATGAAGGAAGTTTTCAAGTGTAGGGATTGGAGAATGATGAGATGAGTTAAAGAATGGACAAAAGCTCAAGCTTGGGGATGCCCATGCATCACCCCAAGAAATATCCAAGAAGTACAAGCGTCAAAGTTTGGAGATGCCCCTGAGGCACCCCTTCTTCATCGACAAAAATCAGGTCACCTTTCAAGACACTATATTTTTATTGCTTCATGCACTATGTGTTTTTCTTGGAGCGTCAGTTGTTTTAGTTTTCTTAGTTAGTTTAGGTTTGTTTGTTGCAATAAATGGTTTGATCACATCATGTTCTTTTGGAGGGAGATGAACTCTGTTTTTCATTTGCCAAGAACACTCTGTTTTTCACTCTTTACGTTTCAATGAGTGTTCTCTTTTTCTGCTACTGCTTTTGGTTTTCGTTTTCGCCTTGATTTGCGTTCAGATCTTCTTATATTTATTTATCAAGATGTATTTTTGCCTCTGGACCATGTTGGTTTTCCTCAAAAGAGTTGGATTAAAAAGGTTTGAATGGTGTTGGAAAAGAGAAAAGTTTCGTGCAAAAAAAAGGTGGTACAGGAAGGAGCTTGTGTAGACTGCGGCCTAGGCTTTTGCATGTCGTGCTTGATGTCTTTTTAATAGTATGCTTAGTGGTTTTGCTGTACCATGACTTGTCTCAAATAACTGAGATTGCTTAATGAGCCTTTGAAAAAAATCATGCGTTGTTTTAATTATTTGGAAGCATTATTTTGGTTTTCTCCTTGATGCTTTATTTGGGTTGACTTGGCGCATGCTCACACATGTTAGACTCTTACAAAGTCGCCAATAGCCTCTATGATCATTTAGTTTTTGACTTTTGATGCCATCTTATGCTTCTTTTAATGTCGCTTTGTCGCTCTGCATGATTATGGCCATTATTGCTCTCTTAGTTGGTCGCTCCCAGTCTTTTGCTAGCCCTCGCCTTGTACTGAATATGAGCTCTACTTGTGCATCCAACTCCTGAAAATCAAGTTTGCCATTGTGTCCACTAAAAATTCCTATGCATGGTATTTGTAAGCCATTCCAAGTAAATTTGCATGTGCTACCTTTGAAAAACCTTCAAAACACTTCTCATTTTGTGACACTGTTTTCAGCTCATGGGGACGTAGTGGTCGGATTTGCTATCTTCCATATTGTCTTATTCCAAAAAGGAAAAAAAAAGAGAAAAAAGAGAAAAAAGAAAGAAAAAAGGGCACTCCTCCATGGAATGTGAATGTTGGTGGGCACCCGATGGAATCGGTTAGCCATGGTTTGAGAAAGAAAAAAAAGGTGGGGAGGAGTGCCAAGCTTTATAAAAGAGCACAAAAGTGCCAATCTCTCTCTCAAAAACTTGCTTCATTTTTGTATGGAAGATAGTAAGAACCTGTGGGGACCCTCGGGATCTAAGCTATACAGAGATGTTATATGTATTAGTCACGCTAGCAACGAGTGATACTGGGGTTACCAGTCTCAGGCCGGAACACCATCGGCAGGCAGGCCGGAATTAAACATCGGCTCGACACATCTCGAAGCGCCGTGAAACTAATCATAACCAAGACTGCATAACAGAGAGCTCGAGAATCTTGAACCCCTCTCGTGCACTTGAGATCCATACACGCATCATGCACGAGATGGGTAACCAAAGTTGGTACACAACAGTGACTCTACGATTCAAAAGGTAATATTGCAAAGCTCTTACCAGAGCAAAGAATCAAAGTATTACAAACAGAGGTCACTGACCAACATTACATCAAACAACGGAAGGAAGGTTATGCTATTAGACATAGCAAGGATAACATGGCCTAATAGGTCAGAAGCATAACAGCGACAACCCATTCCGCAGCCCCAAGCTGCTGTCTGGGAACCCCAAGCTACTCGTCGGTGTTGATCGTCATATGGAACTCATCCTTGTTGTGGAACTGACTCTGCAGCAAAAATATCAACAAAGCAGGGGTGAGTACATAAGGTACTCAGCAAGACTTACGTATCCTATAAGCTAAACTTGGTTAAGAAAGGCTTTATGTGGAGTTATTTTGCGTAAAGCAATCTTTATTTTGCATAAAACAAGTAAGAGTAGAAGCTCGACTACTCAGAATATTTAAAAGGAGTAAGAGAGCGATATCTTTAATCATTGAGCCATCCACCGAAATCATCATCAGCTGAACCTATCCACTAGGATTGCATCATCGAAACCCCAGAGGAAAGCAATCCTATTCACACTTTGCTTTTCAAGTTTTACGATGAGGTTAAAGTTCTCTATGATCAAGCATCTGTCTCCAAGTCGTCCATAACCGTGGACACGGCTTTTCGAAAAGATTTAACCCTGCAGGGGTGTACAACTTTACCCACACGTGACGACCGTCTCCATAGCCACATGACGTCATTCCGTGAGACGCTGGCAGAGTGGTGATCGCCTACAACCTTTACCTCACGTCGACCTATTCCATGAGCCACGCCAAAAGGTTTTAGTCCGCCATCGCAAGACGGCCGTTCTCCGACGCAGAACCGTTCGTTGTGTGCAGGGGATCCAGTTCAATGCCACCAAGCATCCTTCACCCCGGCCACATCCTGTATGATGCACCTCTTCTCTTTTCCATCTCTTTCCAAACATTTTCAATGCGTATGCCGAATGGAAAGCCCGAACTAGGTAGCTCATGGATAAGTCTAAGCAAGTTAGTTAGTCGACAGGAGTCCCATACCTCCACGTGTGGTTGTACGCTCAGTCTTGGATCAAGAGACAAGAACTCGGGTCCTAGGGCGACAAGAATGAGTCAAACAACCACATCCCAATGTGGCGGCTCATCCAAGCCTTTTAGCATGTTTAAACACACAATTCTCATCATACCACGTCATCCTGTCATACTAGATTCATTTGCAGCTCTGATTCATTAACCATATGTACCAGAGTAAACAACTAAGCATGGCTAAGCATTTCAGATATAAAGCTCTAGCGATGCACATAAGCAAAATCTAGTCATGCTAGGAGCAGTGGATCAGGGTATTTAGGCGACAAGAATGGAACATGCATTATATAGGATAACTCTACCTATCGATAAAAGACAGTTGAACCGTGTGGTACAAAATAGTAAGTTTTGAAATACTTTAAAACCATAGGTTCAGAGGGGGGCTGCTTGCCTTGTTGTTGATAACCAAAATAAAATAGATATCCAGGATTCTTCTTCTTGTCTTGTTCACTGATGGACAAGTATTGGTCATCGGTGGTGTTGATCTTGACATCGGACGCGTTGCTCACATCGACTTCGGATCCTACCGGGGAGAAGCAGGAACACACCGGAAAGAAAGATAGCATTCAATACATGGCGTCGATGCACAAACAAGAATGATGATATGACATGTTTAAGATCTTCAAAATAAACCCTAATACTAGCTAGTCAGATAGCGGGGTTTTCGGACTACTCCGAAATGGCGATTCGACAAACCCTAGATTTCATTGGAGGGGTACATTTAGTTCTTCTATCTTAGACAAGGTTCCAAGTTGCTTAACAATGCATGAAATTGACACAAACAGGTAGAGTTCAATTTTCTGAGCATTTTGATAGGTCATACGCATTTTTCTGATAAACAGATAAATAGTTATGCATTTTACAATATTTACAACAAATTCTGGAATTCCTGGATTTAAAATAAGCCGCGGGGACTTTTTACACCGAGGCCCGACCTAGCCATAGTGGCTGACAGAGGGGGCCCGAGGCCCACTTGCCAGGCCACGCTGGCGCAATGGCCTGGGCAGCCATGGCCACAGCGGGCACCGCCGGTGACCAGAGAAGGGCGGCGCTCCGGTGCAGGAAGAGGCTCGGGAAGGGGTCCCTCTGGACCTAATACTCACCCTGAGTTCGACGGGGAAGTTATCTTGGCCGGAGGAGGGCCGGTGGCGGCGGATTGGAGGCGGCGGAGCTCGGGTCCTGTGGGGAAAAACGGCGACGCCGGCGGCGATTCTAGGCACGGGGCCTCGATTCCTTCGTCAGGGCGAACGCGGGTGGCGAGGCGGTGCTTCAGAGCATCCCACCGGAGCTTGGGGAGGCGTCCTGCGGCGGGGCAAGGTGGCGGCCACGGCGGTGGTCTCAGGCGTGCGCGCGGGGAGGAGGGAACAGAGGGAGGGAGAGAGCACGGGAGAGAGGAGAGGATAGGGCAGAGGGAGCAGGGCGGCACCGGTTCTTATCCCCTCGTCGGGGCGTCGGCGGCGGCGGGGATCTCCTCGGGAGATCGACGGCCAGAGCAGCGCCACGCAGCAGCTTCTCCTGCCGGAGGAAGACGACGAGCACGTACCTGGGCTGGGCCTTGGTGGGCTGCTACCTGCTGCACCGCGTGGCAGATAAGTGAGAGGGGAAACTGGCTTTCGGCCCAGGAGAGAGAGAGAGAGGGAAAAAAATAACGGTTTCTTTTTCTATTTTTCCAGTTTTTAAATATTCGTTGGTTGTTTGCAAATAGTTATAGGTTCAAACTTGATCGAAAAAATACGAAATATACAGTGGCCTTCAGCAGATATATTAGAAGGTCAACATATTTTGTTTTGAGGTTTTCAAACATTTGAACACACTTTGAAATTATTTCAAAATAGAGGTAGAGTTTGAGCATTTTTTAGGGTTTTCCATTTCAAATTTAAAATGAAAAAATTTCAGAGTGCAATTTAGATGATGCTTATGATGCTAATGCACTTAATTACAAACATGGGCTGTTACAGAACCCCATTGCTAGTCGTTGACAAAGACAACCACCTCTCAAAACTAATTTTATCTCTCAGTTTTACAAATGAAAAGCTCTAGCACATGTTTAATCACTGCTTCCCTCTGCGAAGGGCCTTTCTTTTACTTTTATGTTGAGTCTCCATCTTCTACCTTTATGCACCGTCTAAGAGAGCATAGTTGTCATTCTGAGTATAATGTGCATTGTCCCAAAGTTTTCATTGATTGATTCATATTGTTGGTTTCACTTGTTCTCAAATTATTTGTATCTAGTCGCCCTCTTAAACTTGAAGGTGTCCTATGCATTTATGTTTTGCTCTCCATGAAGGACAAGCTGAAAACCATTTGTATGTTTTTCCTTATGATTTTAATACACGTTTGACTTTCATTGTTTCATTTTCATGATCTTTTGTTTGTGTTCATTTGCATGTTTATAACATGGTTGCTAAGTTCTTATTGTCAAGATTATATCTTCATGCCCATGTTTTAAGTTCTTATGATCCCAGCTCACAAATGCTTACATATATGATCAAGATTGTGTAGGTGCATGTCACCTCAAAAATTATTCTTTTGTTATCACTTACCTACTCGAGGACGATCAGGAGTTAAGCTTGGGGATGCTGATACGTCTCAAACGTATCTATAATTTTTGATGCTCCATGCTTGTTTTTACACCATTTGCCTACTGTTTCATTACACTTCGTGGTGTTTTTATGCGATTTCCGGAATTAACCTATTGACAAGATGCCACAGTGCCAGTTCCCTGTTTTCTGCTGTTTTTGTGTTTCAGAAGTGATACACAGGAAATATTCTCGGAATTGGACGAAACATGTTCCTAAAGTATTATTTTTCCCGGGAGCATCTAGACATCCGAAGAGAGGAAGGAGAGGGGCCACAGGCCACCCTCACATAGGGCTGGCGCGGCCCCGGCCCTGGCCGCGCCATCCTAGTGTGAGGAGGCCTGGGGCCACCTCTGATATCGCCCCTTCGCCTATATGAAGCCTCGGGACGGAAAACCCTAAAGGAGTCGGCAATTTTCCAGAAAGAGTTCCGCAGTTCCGCTGCCGCCACCGACGAATTTCGGGGGACAGAAGTCTCTGTTCCGGCACCATGCCGGGACAGGGAAGTGCCCCCGGAGCCATCTCCATCGGTCTCCATCGCCGTCTCCATCGACCTCACCGCCATCTCCATCAACCTTGCTGTCTCCTATGATGAGGAGGGAGTAGTTCATCCCCGGGGCTAAGGGCTCTACCGGTAGCTATGTGGTTCACCTCTCTCTCCCATGATGTGATCTTTATGTGATCGTGAGCTTTGTATCATGTTGAACAAGTAGATGTTATTATTCAGATATTATGTGTACTCTAGTGGTGTTATTAAAGTAATCTATTCCTCCTGCCATGGTGTAACGGTGACAGTGCGTGCATCATGGTGGTACTTGGTTTAGGCTATGATTGTGATCTCTTGTGGATTATGAGAGTAATTATTACTATGATAGTATTGAAGTGATCTTTTCCTCCTTTCATGGTGTAATGTTGACAGTGTGTGCACCGTGTTAGTACTTGGTCTATGTTGCAATAATATCTATCTTGAGTTGTGCTTTTATTTGGATATCTCTATGAGTGGTGTTTGTCAAGTACTTGATGAACTTTAAGGGGTGCTTCCGTAGCCACTACGCAATGATTAGTGTTGTTCAATAGGAGAGTAATTCAGAGTACCATAGTGAAGAGAAGTTGTTTATTTGTTCAATCATGTTATATTGTTGGGAGTGTGTCCACTAGTGAAAGTATGATCCCTAGGCCTTGTTTCCAAGCATTGCACACCATTTACTTCCTGTTTTGTTACTTGTTTGCTCGCAGCGATATTTATTTCACATCACGTTTGCTACTTATATTCATCACAACTACTTGTATTTCACTATCTCTTCGCCGAACTAGTGCACCTATACATCTGACAAGTGTATTGGGTGTGTTGGGGACACAAGAGACTTTCTGTATCGTAATTGCAGGGTTGCTTGAGAGGGATAGCTTTGACCTCTTCCTCCCTGAGTTCGATAAACCTTGGGTGATCCACTTAAGGGAAACTTGCTGCTGTTCTACAAATCTCTGCACTTGGAGGCCCAACAAGTGTCTACAAGAATAGAAGTGCGTAGACATTAACCCCCTCACCAGCTCGCCGCCGCGGGCGGCCGCTGATGCGTAGTAAATGACCAGCCCGTTGGGAACCCCAAGAGGAAGGTATGATGAATATAGCAGCAAGATTTTCCCTCAGTTAAGAAACCAAGGTTTGTCGATCAGGAGAGGAGAGACAAACGACTGAAGGTGATGCGGACTGACGTAGCGACAGCTTCAGACAATTTATATATGGCACCTCGTCCAAGCTTTGCTTTGCTAGCAGCAACGTGGAACCTGCACACAACACAACCAAATACTTTGTTCCCAACTTGCGATGAGATTGTCAATCTCACCGGTTTGCTTGAAACAAAGGGTATGAGCGTATCGAGTGGAAAGCAGTGAAAGTATGCGAGTAAAGTAAACAGTGCGAGTAAAGTAAACAGGTGATAGCAATATGATGGAAATAGGACTGGGATCCACAGTTCACTAGTGGTGTCTCTCCATAAGATAAATAACACATGCTGGGTAAACAAATTACAGTTGGGCAATCGATAGAATAAAGATAAACGTAATATGTCAAGAAGATCACTATGCGATTTACTCTGGGCATTACAACAAAATACATAGACCGCCATCCAACTGCATCTATGACTAATAATCCACTCCCGGGGATATCATCCGAACACCCCATGAGTATTAAGTTGCGAACAACAGATAATTGCATTAAGCAAAGTGTGTAATGTAAACAAAGCATATGCCCTTGAGCATATGAATGTTGTTTTTTCCCTAGTAGAAACAACACATCTAAAACCTTAGAGGTTTCTGTCACTCCCCCAGGTTAAATAGAGACATGAACCCACTATCGAGCATAAATACCCCCTCTTGGAGTCACTAGCAACTACTCGGCTAAGATAGCTACTAACAACGGAGAGCATGCAAGATCATAAACAACATAGAGATAACATAAGATATATTTCATTATAGCAACTCAATCATAACACCAATATTCATCGGATCCCAACAAACCAAACATGTAGAATTACAAAACGGTGATCTCAATCATGTAGGGCAGCTCATGAGATCTAAACATGAAGTACATGGTGGAGGAGACAACCATCTAGCTACTGCTATGGACCCATAGTCCAAGGTAGACTACTCACTCATCGCTCCGGAGGCAAGCATGGCGATGAAGAAGACCTCCGGTGGTGATTCCCCTCTCCGGCAGGGTGCCGGGAAGAGCTTCTGGACCCTCCCGATCTTCGGGTCGATGGCGGCGGCGGATCGCGATGTGTTCTAGAAAAGTGATCGGGTCCTTAGGTTTTTTCCATCGGGGGGTCTTTATAGGCGAAGGGGCATCGTCAGAGGTGGCCCGAGGCACCCTCACACATAGGGGGCACGGCCAGGGGCTGGGCCGCGCCGCCCTGGTGTGTGGGGCCCTCGTGGCCCCCCTCCAACTCCTCTTTGGATCTCTGGAAGCTTTCGGGAAAAATAAGACTTCAGAAACTTGTTTCGTCCAATTCCGAGAATATTTCCTGTGTAGCACTTCTAAAACACAAAAACAGCAGAAAATAGGAAACTGGCACTATGGCGACTTGTTAATAGGTTAGTTTCAGAAAATGCATAAAAGTGCCACGAAGTGTAACGAAACAGTAGGCAAATGGTGTAAAAACAAGCATGGAGCATCAAAAATTATAGATACGTTGGAGACGTATCAAGCATCCCCAAGCTTAACTCCTGCTCGTCCTCGAGTAGGTAAGTGATAACAAAGAATAATTTTTGAGGTGACATGCACCTACACAATCTTGATCATATATGTAAGCATTTGTGAGCTGGGATCATAAGAACTTAAAACATGGGTATGAAAGATACAATCTTGACAATAGAAACTTAGCAACCATGTTATAACATGCAAATGAACACAAACAAAAGATCATGAAAATGAAACAATGAAAGTCAAACGTGTGTTCAAATCATAAGGAAAAACATACAAATGGTTTTGAGCTTGTCCTTCATGGAGAGCAAAACATAAATGCATAGGACACCTTCAAGTTTAAGAGGGCGACTAGATACAAATAATTTAAGAACAAGTGAAACCAACAATATGAATCAATCAATGAAAACTTTGGGACAATGCACATTATACTAAGAATGACAACTATGCTCTCTTAAAGGTGCAAAAAGATAGAAGGTGGTGATTCAACATAAAAGTAAAAGAAAGGCCCTTCACGGAGGGAAGCAGTGATTGCAAGTCTATAACCTTCAAAAATTATGTTACTTACCGGCTTTGATCTCTCATTGCCTCCATCATAAGCATCTTGAATGGTTAGAGTTAATGCGAGAACAATTATGATGCATATGCTTGACAAATCATAAGTTGAAAATCTCGTGTCCCGTGAATACGAGTACCCAAACCTCATGCTACTCAACTTAGAGTCCCAAGCAAGGCTCTTGTCATTGTAAGTATATATGTATCATCGAGAACCGCCAACGGGGTACCTCCGTGCCCGATGACATGGAACAAGCCCACATAAAAATGACAGGACAAGCAGACAATGAACACCTCGACATCTCTTTTATTTGCCATTTGTTTAGCTTTTTATTGTGAGATGTGTCGTCGAATGTCCACCATGGGTATGCTGCAAATTTCCACCATGAATTATACATGGCTTAGATTGGCGGCCCAGGTGTTTCCCTAACACATATACAAACTCCATGATCCCCGCAAGATTCCTAATTCATTTCACACCGCGGGCATCCATAAACAAAAGATCACGATATCAACTCAAATAAGAAGTGCAATGTTGAAAGCTTGCCCCATGACAGCATGGTTGGGCTAGTATCCAACTTACAACTTGCAAGCATAACAACTCAACATAAGAGACCACAATGTCAAATTTTTAAGAATAGGAAAAAGTAAAGTGTGCCTTCCGGTTCGTGAGAGCTTTACTGACCAATTTTCGCATAACACTGGTAAGAGTTTAATTTGAAGAGTAGATAAAAGCAAGTCAAATTTACTTGGAATAGCAAATTGCTAGTAGGTATGTATGGTGGACACTTTGGAAAACTTTGGTTTTTAGGAGTTGGATGCACGAGTAGAGCTCATACTCAGTACAAGGCGAGGGTTAACAAAAGACTGGGAGCGACCAACTAAGAGAGCAATAATGGCCATAATCATGCAAAGCGACAAAGCGACATTAAAAGAAGCATAAGATGGCATCAAAAGTAAAAAACTAAATGATCATAGAGGCTATTGGCGACTTTGTAAGAGTCTAACATGTGTGAGCATGCGCCAAGTCAACCCAAATAAAGCATCAAGGCGAAAACCAAAATAATGCTTCCAAACGATAAAAACAACGCATGATTTTTTCAAAGGCTCATTAAGCAATCTCAGTTATTTGAGACAAGTCATGCTACAGCAAAAATCACTAAGCATACTATCAAAAACATATCAAGCATGACATGAAAAAGCCTAAGCCGCAGTCTACACAAGCTCCTTCTTGTACCACTTTTTTGCATAAAGCTTTTTCTCTTTTCCAACACCATTTGAAATTTTTTAAGACACCTCTTTTGATGAAAACCAATAAAGATCAGAGGCGAAAATACACCTTGATGAAAAGATATGACAAGGTCTGAACGCAAATCAAGGCAAAAAACGAAAACCAAAAGCAGTAGCAGAAAAAGAAGAACACTCGGTTTTTGATAAGAGTGAAAACTAGAGCGTTCTTGGCAAATGAAAAGCAAGGTAACTTCTCCAAAGGAAATTTGTTGGGTCCAACCATTTATTGCAGCAAACAAAACTAAACTAATAAAGAAAACTAAAACAACTGACACTCCAAGAAAAACACATAGTGCATGAAGCAATAAAAATATAGTGTTTTGAAAGGTGACTTGATTTTTGCCGATGAAGAAGGGGTGCCTCGGGGGCATCCCCAAGCTTTGACGCTTGTACTTCTTGGATATTTCTTGGGGTGATGAAGAAGGGGTGCCTCGGTGGATCGCGATGTGTTCTGGAAAAGTGATCGGGTCCTTAGGTTTTTTCTATCGGGGGGTCTTTATAGGTGAAGGGGCATCGTCAGAAGTGGCCCGAGGCACCATCACACATAGGGGGCGCGGCCAGGGGCTGGGCCGCGCCGCCCTGGTGTGTGGGGCCCTCATGGCCCCCCTCCAACTCCTCTTCAGATCTCTGGAAGCTTCCGGGAAAAATAAGACTTCAGGAACTTGTTTCGTCCAATTCCAAGAATATTTCCTGTGTAGCACTTCTGAAACACAAAAACAGCAGAAACTAGGGAACTGGCACTGTGGCGGCTTGTTAGTAGGTTAGTTCTGGAAAATGCATAAAAGTGCCATGAAGTGTAACGAAACAGTAGGCAAATGGTGTAAAAACAAGCATGGAGCATCAAAAATTATAGATATGTTGGAGACGTATCAGCCGCCGGGAAGCAAGAACAAGAGGACCTTAGCCGCCCTTGCGGCCGCCGCCTCTGGATCCGCTAGGCCACACGCGGTGGCCTCTTTGCTGGCTGGCTCGCCTCGGCTTCAACCGATGCTGCCGGCGCTCCAACTGCCGGCCTACAGTTTAGCCGAGGGATGGTCCACCTTCATCGTCCCGGTGCTCGCCGGGGCGAGGGACCGTCTCCGCATGCCATCCCAGTTTGTGGAGGCGATGGAGGGCTAGGAGATGGCGTACCCCACCCTGCAGGAGTGCAACATTGGCCAGCCCAAGTACCGCGTCAAAGTCTACTATGACGGCGACGGGGAGTGCTACTTCCGCAATGGGTGGCCGAAGTTCTTTGCGGATTACGGCGTGCACGCGGGCTGGTTCCTTCTCTTCACCCATCGTGACGGGAGGTGCAACTTCATCGTCTGTATCTTCGACGGCACCCTCTGCGCTCACACTTTTGCCGCCTGGTCATGAAGGCAAGCGTCCCGCTGCCTTCTCATCCCCGCGGATCTCGTCGACCTCGAGCGCGGGCTTCTCCGGGACGAAGTCCATGCGGCGCTCGCGCCATGTCGAGGAAGGCGAGCATCTCCATGGCGAGAGGCGCTAGTGTTTTTAGAGTAGCAATTTGGGAAACTTTTGTTCCTCCAACTATATCTATCAGACTTCTACTTGATGAAATTTGTCTTCCTTCATCTGACGTGTCTTTGATGAATGTTTGCTTGCTTTGCCTTCATCCTGAGAACAATCGGCAGCTTCATGGTTAGCATTTCATCTCGCGCTAGGGTTATCACCGGGTGTGTCTGTAGGCAAGGGCTAGGATAGCCATCGACCCTTTGAGACACGCCTCGAGCAAAAGGCTCCATGACAAACTTGTCCGGCTCCGGTGCTGAGAGCTGTGACTCTGCTGGTCAGCTTCAGAAGGTGCAGGCGAACGCTAAGGTTGATGCCGGCTCGAGGGAGTAAGAATAGATGCAATGTCTAGTGCCGGCTCGGGCAAGACCGGAGCTGGCGCATTTTCCCTTTACAAGCCCTTGCTGGAAAACCTGCCGCGGCTAAGGAGAACCCCTGGCTCACTAGCCCTGGCCCCTTCCTTTGCAAATGTTTTTGTAGATTTCGATTTCGAGCCTCTGTTGCTGGTCATGACGCAGCACCAACTGATCAGACAGCCGACAAAGGGTTGGAGTCGGACCATTTAGGAACCAATTCCCTTTTCCCCTAGCCCCCGAGTTTTGGGGTAGCTAGAGTGACAGTTGGCTTAAAACTAACTCATTCGCCTATGATGCCTACGTCATGCGAGGTAGCTCTAGCTTCGAACCTCTTTGACGTGGCTACCCAGCCTAAGCGCTGAAAGTTATGACCATCGACCACTTGCTAGCCTGCCCTAGCCCAGTTCCCTCAATCTTTTCCCTAATCTCCCCACCCTTCGGCCCTTCTACCCCCAACCGGCAGCCTGGTGCCGGTTGGTCTCCCTTGGGCCGGTAGCCGAATTCCGGCCTAGGGAGGGAGCGTGTCGCAGGGTGAGAAGTAGTACTTCGGTTTGTTGGGCACCCGGCTTGAGCTAGCTGGCGTGCAGTCAACAATCATTACCCTCAATGCTTAGTTGAGTGATTCGTTCATTGTTTATGGTTCTTCCCTGCGGTTTTCCTTCGTATTATGTGGTCTGTCGGCTCCCTTCCAGCCGGCTTCGCAGAGTCGGGGGGCGGAGGTTGGGCTCGAGACTTGTTCCATACGTGGTACTCATCCGACTAACGGGGATTCGATCGTTTTAGGGCAGCCGGCTATAGCTCGGTGCTCAGAGCCGACTGTCGGTGACGAGGGTTAACTCGACAAATGTCCTAGATGAAGGACTTAGGATCGGGGAGATAGGGCGTCGGATGAACTCGAAGGTAAAATTAGTCGAAATAGGTGTGTATCGAAAGTAAACTTGGGTGTTTAGCCTGGCTTGCTTTCAATCTGCCCTACACCGTCCCCTCCTGGCCCCTATATATAGGTGGCCAGGTCTCGAGGATCGGGTAGAGTCCGATACAGATTACAAATATCGACATATGGTAATAACTCGTATTCGACTTTCATTACAATTGGGCCTAGCACAACGGGCCTCAGGGGTACTCAACTAACGGGCTCTATTAGTTATACCCTTGTCAGTAGCCCCTGAGATTCTACCAGAATTGTAGATTCAGGTTGAATCTCTAATCTTGAAATCTTCGACTTGATTAATTTTTTCATATCTTCAAATCTTCGACTTGGTCTTTCGACTTACACTTCATGATAATAATCTGCTCTCAAGGGGTTTTGATGATCAAGCCTGACAACTCTGACGGATCAAGAGGTCAGTTAACTGCCGGAACAGATACTTGCCACCTACTTCAAATTCAATCCCCTTGGACTTGAATTCGGGATACCGGTCAAATCCATTCTTTTGCCGCATTTAGGACTTACAAAGAATGAATCCCAGTGGTTCTCAGGGTACCTAGTGCGTCCACCAGGATTTTCTTCGCATCGTAGACACGGATACATACCAGCAGAGCGCATCCATGTGCGTATACCAGGCCACACAGGACGGATCCCGGGGTCTTACCTTCGTGACAAGTCACGGCATTCGAGTTTCGTTGCGATAACGCAACTCGAGAATCTTACGTCGCAGTCAAATTTTGACTGAAAATATTCGGGTTTCTACAACCATAAAACTTGCTCCCGATGGGAGTAACACTTCTCCAATCTCGAATGCTTTACCAATGAATATCATCGGGTGCGCGCTCAGCGCTCCCGATGGGAGTAGCCCCCGAGGCTATAGTCGAAAAAAGGATTTTTTTCGAGTATAGGCTCAAGACATAATGTAGCTCGTCATACTTTAACTTGAAACACTTCAACTTCGAAGTTCTTCAACTCGAGATACTTTCAAGAACACCTTGTCGTCGAGTATTAGTCCACCATTTTAATGAAGAGTTGTATTCGACTGTTTTGAAAGTAACAGCCCCCAAGGCTATAACCAAAAATCCTTCATAGATGATCCTTTCCATAAATTCAGCATTTGTCGGCGCCATCCTTTTACCTTTATATACTTACTTTATCTTGTCAATGATGACGTAGCTCTTCAACAATGCGAACCGTTTTATGGGTAACACTGTAACTTCCGCGATTTTATGACCGTTTAATGGGCTGCACGATTTTTGACCGTTGGTGGGCTGCCGTTTCCGATCTTTGCGCCACGTCTCAACCCACGATCCTTCTCCCAGAAGATATATAAATGGCATAGTGGGGAATCGTACTGTTTACCAGCTCGTTACCTCCGCCGCCTCCATTGCCGATCTCCTCTGCCTCTTCCTCTCTTGCGGAGCCCCCAAGCGCGCTTTTGTGCTGAATGCGTGTGAAGCATCTGGCCACCAAGAGCGATATGGCCAAGTCCTCTGCCACCAACTGGGTTCGCTCCACCATCACCAAGAAGGAGGTGGAGAAGGCCACGGCGGACGGCCTCATCGCCGCCCAGGACTCTATGAAGTTCCCCAGTACTGAACGGATCCCGAAGCCCCCGAGCGGTTATCGGGTAATGTTCCTTGCTTTCCTTCTTCACGGCTTCTCCCTTCCTGCCCATGAGTTTCTCCGTGGGCTTCTATTTGTTTACGGTGTGCAGCTTCATCAGCTCACACCAAATTCCCTTCTGCATATTGCTTGCTTCGTGACTCTTTACGAGTCATTTTTGGGCATTGAGCCTCACTTTGCTCTCTGGAGATCGATCTTTCGACTCCGCCCCAATGTTTCTCTGGCAAGGAAACCCGAACTGGGCGGAGCTGTCGTTTCTGTGCGCCCTGAAGCGCAATATCTTGAATTTTCTATGGCCGCATCTGTCCAAGGGTGGAGGACAAAGTGGTTCTATATCCAGGATCGCAAATCCTCTCCTGAAGATGAATTCGGCCTTCCTCCCTTTGACGCTTCTCAGGAAGTGAAAAAATTGAAGTCATGGGACTCTCTTCCCTCAGATTCAGAAGTTGCACAAATTCTTCCTCTTCTATCCCGCATTCAAACTCTGAAAACAGGCCTAGGAGGTGCTCTATCGGGTATCCAACTCATGGCGTTTTTCATACAACGTCGAGTTCAACCCCTACAGCACCGCCTCACCAAGCTTTGGACTTACTCTGGCTTGGAAGATCCTACTCGCGTATCTGAAGATCTGATGTCGAAAGAAGATGTCGACAAACGAGTCAGGAATCTTACCAAGCTCACCAAGGAACATTCAGTTGCTGACTTGAAGGCAGATTTCTTCGACTCCGTGCACCCTATTCCTGAGGTATGCATTGCTGCATCCACTTTTTGCCAAACTTTTCTTAATCTCGACTTGCATTATTCTTTGCCTCTGCACTCTACTGATTTATTAATATGCAGGGTCACGAATTTATTGTTTCTCGTCCTCCTCTTCCGGAGGCAGGGCCCCTTCCTGCTGATCTAGCATCTCCTGCATGTGAAGCCCCCGAGGCTGACGAAAGTCAGGACGGAGATGATGTCGAAGAATCAGAAGATGAGACTAGCTCGTCGACGTCTTCTCCTCCTGCTATTGCTGAAGATGTTGGTGTCGACAAAAAACGGAAACGTGTCAACGAAATTGCTTCATCGAGTTCTGCAGCGGCTGGAAAAACCCCCGCTCTTGCAGAAGATATGGAATACTTTGACATGCTTGCATCGTAAGTATTGTAGTCGAACTTTTCAATTGCTTTGTTCTCGCCTCTTGCTTATAACTTATACTTTTCATGCAGTGACGATGATGAACCACCAACATGCGCGACGGTTGCTCCACCACCTTCTCCTGTGGCGATTGATGAGCCTGTCGAACCATATGTTGCTCCGAGGACTACCAGGGCCTCTGTAAAGAAGGTTTCTCAAACTCAAGCCCGAAACCTCAAATGCGCGAAGAAGACCAAAGAAGCCGAGGTTTCTCTGGAGGCCCATGTTTCTACAGTTTCTTCTGATGATGTGAGCGATTCTTTTTTCCCTTCTTTCCTTTCATGCACTTCTACTCTTACACTCTTCTTTTATCAGGCTTTGGTGAAGAGATTTATCGCCCTGGGCACGGAGTGTGCGGGGTACCTAAAGGTTGCAAAATCTTCCGAAGGTACGATTTTGATATACAATCATTACTTTTCTTCTGCCCTTTGTCTTTTGCTGTTTATCTGACTTCCTTTTGTCTGTTTTCACAGCTGCTTTAGCGACAGCCAATGCTCGCATTGCGTCGCTGGAAGCGGAGCTCAAAGCTTCGCAAAAAGCTTATGATGCTGCGACCGCTGCTAAGGCAATTGCTGAGAAGTCGCAGAAATCTGCGCTTGCCAAGGCGAAGAAGGCTGAGAGGGTGTTAGCAGATGCCAACAAAGAGCATGCTCAACGAGAGCAAGCCGTGGCAGAGCGTCTTCACACCATGTCTACTGCTGCCGAAAGTAAGTTCTTCGACTTGTCTTCTGTTTTCGTCCCCTGTTGCACTGGTGTATTTGTTGACACTTGCCTCTTCTTTTCTTTTCTATTGCTTAGAATTCTCAGGGGTATCTCCGTCGTCCCTGCAAACGGATGATGATCCTCTTATGGATGCGGTGAACCTACTCGAAGAAAACTGGATATCTATCCAGGAAACTTTTGAGTTGGTTGGCCGCGTTCTGTCACGGCTATTTGCCGGGTTGTGGCCGAAGAAAAAGATGGCAATCCCGAAGGGCAACCTGACTGAACTCGCCAAGATTTTTGACAGCGATGAAGACCCTACTCTCCATCTGAAGGGGCTGTCCATTAAGCGCGGCGCCAAAGGTGCCATTGCCCTTTCTCTTGCGCATGGTACAGACTTTGACTGGGAGAAAGTTAACTCCCCTCATGGCTACACCCGTGACAAGTTGAAGGTATTTTTCGAGAAGGCGAAGAAGTTAGCGCCTGCACTGCTGACAACGATTTCTCCTTCGGCGGCCTCTGTTGTGCCTGCTGCACCACCTCCAGCACCGAAAGCACCAGTGCCGCCGTCGACTTCTAGCGAGGAGCCGGCCGCGCCCCCTTCTACCACGGATCAGAATGTTGAGGTGGCGTAGACTCAGCTTCTTTGTAGCTTTTTAGTTTTCTCCTTTTGATTGTAAAGTGCAACCCGAGAACTTTAGCCATAGGGTTGTACTCTTATGTAAATATATACTCTTCGTATGAAGTTTTCATGCTTCCTCTCTGAAATTGTTTCTCTTTTCTTTTTCTATTGTAGTCGATGCGCGTTCATGATCCTTTGACTCATGATCCTGCTCCTTCTTCTGCTCGTGGGTTCGATCCCCAGATTTCTTCGACTACTAGTCGATGCAGTCAGTCCTTGGAATACTCTTCCAGGATTTCCGACCTTGAAACTCGCCTATCCTTGGCTAAACGCCAAGCACAGATGGCTATTAAGAAGGCTAGCCAGGCCAGTGGCTATATGAAGAAGATCTCTTCCCTTGAAGAAAAGGTCTCCAGCTTGACGGCGAAAGTTGTTCATAATGAAGAGTGCGAGTCTTTCATTCTTGGCATTGTCGAGTCTGCTTGCGAGCTGTTGCGATGTGAGTTTTCTTTCGACTCCTTCTTTGGCTTCTTGTGCATTGCTGCTTTTGTGATATAGTTGCTGTCGCAGGTACTTGTTTGGATTTTGCTGCTGAAGAGCGTCGAGTTGCTGAGCGAAATGCCGCTTTGGAGAAGATGTCGACTGGTTACGAGACTTTGTGGTCTGATTCTCGACGCCGAAGCGCTATTGTACTGCTCCAAGATCGTGCCCAGCACATTGGCGAGTCAGTTGATGGTTGCCGACGAGCTCTCACAACTATGCACTCCATCATGCTTCCTCGTAATCCTTTGCCTGCAACTTTCCCCCTTCTTCTTGATGCTTTCAGATCAAGTCATCGTATTCATAGGTTGATAGAGCTGAACTTAGTGGCAGGTGCCAATTTTGCTCTCGGGTGGATACGTAAGTGGCACCCGAGGTTGAATTACAGCACTATGTCCCTGAGTTTGGCTCCGGGTGGAGCTAGCCTTCGAGTTCATATGGAGAACACGCTGCAGCCTGCTCGAAGACTCGTAGCTAGGCTTCTGGAAGCGGACGCTGCGTTTTTTCGCGAGTACCATTATTTGGACCCTTTAGGCGTAGATGACTCCGACAACCCGTTGTTGTAATGTTTTGTATATATAGAACGCGAGAGTGTCTTCTTTTGCGACTATTGTGTCGAAATGTTTATTCTCAAAGCGTTGTTTGTGTAAGTCGTGCATTTGCCGCATTTTTCCTTTGAAAAAAGGACTCGTAAACTCGAATATGAGGAACGATTTATCTTTATTTATACTTGTAATATAAGATACATGGGGTGACCCAAGAGATCCGGCCTATGACCTGTGTTCTGGATCTAGAGGGCATTGCCCCTGGTATAACTCGTGGCTTTTTTAGCCATTGTGTCCTGCTCTTCTCTATGTCTGTGACGTCACAGTTTTCCCTTCTTCTCCTGCACTTTTGCTTTCCCCTGGTGTTCCTACTCGTGGTTTCTTTGCCTCGGGCTCCGCGACGCGTCCTTCGAGTAGCTTGATGCCTTCTGTAGTCGTGCTTTTCACTTTTTCTGCATAGTTGGCTATCATGCCAAAGTTTTGCGCCATCTTGTGGAACTCCCTGTCGCAAAGATCTGAGACTTCAAAACTTCCCTTGACTGTAATTATCCCTTTTGGTCCTGGCATTTTAAGTACCAAATATGTATAGTGAGGTACTGCCATGAATCGCGAAAACGCGGGTCGTCCGAGGATCGCATGATACTGTGACGGCCAATCCATGACTTTGAAGTCCAGTTTTTCTCTTCTATAATTTTGTCGGTTGCCGAAGCAAACATTGAGTGCTATTCGACCCAGCGGGTAATTGGCACTTCCTGGTACGATTCCATGGAAGGAACAGTCTGTTGGCTTCAGAAACTCTAGTGATATATGCATTGCTCGGAGTGTTTTCGCGTATATCAAGTTAATTCCACTCCCTGCATCCATGAATATTATGTCGACATCATACGCGCCGATTTGAGCTTTGAGTACCAAAGGCGCGTTTCCTGGCCGAGGTACTGTTATAGGGTGATCTTCTCTGTTGAACTCGATTGGTTGCTCTGACCAATGCAGATATTCTGTTGTAGCTGGAGGCGACAGGACTGCTAGATTAACTTGTCGAGTTATACTCTTTTCTTCTTTGTTCGACTTGGGCATAGGTTGTATCATTGCTGTGATGTGTCCTTTTGATGGGACATACCCTTCGTCGTCGTCGTCGTGTCCCTTGTTTTGCTGGTCTTGCCCTTGAGGAGCTCTGTTGTTTCCTTGCTGGCTTGTTAGAGGATTGTTACTCCCTTCGAATCCTTGTTGCCTTGCTTCAGTTTGTTTGTTGATTGCTGCTTCTTGTAGCTTTAAGAATGTTGTGCAGTCTTTCATTGCGTGTCTTGATACTCGCTTTCCGTCGACAAACGCTGAGTGTATATGACAAGGCCCGTTGAGCATATCTTATGGTGATGGGTTGTACTCTCTAGATTCTCTTGGTGGGAACTTTTTGTAGTCCTCTCTTCCATAGCTGCGATATCCCGAGCTTCTGCGATCGTTTCCTTGATAACTGTTGTCTTTATATCCTGCGGCGACTTGGCTATGAGAGCCGTAGGTGTCGTAGTTTCGGGATCGTCTCCTTTGGCTTCCATATCTGTTTCTTCTGTCGTCCTCTGGAGATCGTGTCCGTTTGTTGTTGCATGCATCTTCTCCATCTGCAAATCTGTTTGCTGTGTCCATGAGATCTGACACCGTTTTAGGCTTGATTCTACCCATCTCTTTGACTAGGTCTCTTCGCCTTAGTCCAATGATGAACGCGTCTATTGCTCTTTCGTCTGAAACTTTGACTGCTGAATTTTTGATGAGGCTCCATCTTTGGATGTATGCCCGTAGTGTTTCGTCACGTTGCTGCACGCATGCCTTGACTTCTTCTATTGATGCTGGTCGTTTGTATGTCGACCTGAAGTTACTTGTAAATTGCTTTGTGAGATCTTCCCAACTTCCAATGGATTCTTTCTCTAGTTTGCTCAACCATGACCTTGCTGTGCCGGTGAGGTGTAGTTGCAAACTTTGCATTGCTGTTTCTTTGGTTCCTCCTAGTATTTGAACTGCTTGTAAGTAGTCTGCGAGCCATGATTGTGGTTCCTGTGATCCGTCGTATTTTTGCTGATCATGAGGTAGCTTGAATCCCTTAGGAACTGGAGTGGCGCGAACCCTACGGGTAAAGCACGATGCCCCCATCTCTTTTTCGTCGTCTTCATAGTCGCGCCTTTCATTTGGGGATCGCGATCTTCGAGTTCCACCGTGCTGTTTTGGTGATGGCGATCGAGATCGGTGTTTGCTGCTTCTATGCCGAGGACTATTGTGACGGCGAGGTGACCTTGCTTTGTGTGCTTCCTTGTGATGATGTGCTTCTTCTCCTTTTGCCGATAGCTTGTGGCCCACCATATTGAGTCCGTTCAATGCTGCTCTGTGCATGTGCTCCCTAGGATCTCCTGGACTTGGTCGAGTTGTGAGCAGATATGCCTGCGCTGCTACTAATGCTGCTTCAGGTGTTTTTGGTAGGATGTTCCCCTGCTCGTCGACCGATAGGAAGGACGAGTCTAGGTTTTTCGAGATACTTTGCCTGTCGGAGTACTCGAGATTGTCATACCTTGAGCCATGTCGACGATTTTTCCTCGCGTTGCTGTATGATGCGTCGCTTCGTGCTTTGCGAGCAGCTTCGCTAGCTGCAATGGCTGAATTTTTCCTTCTTTGTATCTCTGACTTTTCCTTTGCTAACTGCTTTGCTTGCTGCCTTAGGGTGTAATGATACCCAAAAAGCATGTCTTTGCTGGAATTGGATGGTATTGGTGTGCCGTGTTCTACGGCTTCTCTTATTATTTTCCACTCGTCGACTGATAGTCGAATTTTTTCCCTGGCTGCGAGGGATTCCACTGTTTGTCCTTCTGCTAAGTGATTTGCTCCTCTGTCGATGTTCGCTGGGTTTATCACTGGGTTGTTATTTTCATCGAATTCCTCTGAGTTGTCGCCCACAATGGCGAGTACCTGGCATTGCTTGCCGATGTTGCTATTAAAGCTTGAGAAGATCGAGTCACCATCTTCAGAAAGCTCTAACCCTGTCTTCCATGTATCTGTTGAGTTGTCTGAGATGTCTTTGAGGCAGATCATGAGATCGTCGAGTTGGATTTCTGCATTGAAGTTATCCTTTGCTTTGTTGTCTTCTGCAATTTTCCCTATTTGCACTTCTTCTAGGCTGACCGGCAAGTTTACCTCGCTGGATGAGCCGTCGGAATACTCCATTATTGCTGTTGCTTCAGACTCGTTTGCCGACGGATCTTGTTTTGTCGGATCCGAAAGGCGAGATGAACCCGACGGCCCGATGTAGATGCTCAAACTTCCAATGGTTAGTTCTACTTCTTGACTTCCGTCGACTTCTGAACTGCTGTTGGCTAAAAGCGAAAAAACCGTCGAATTCATGATTCCAACGCCCAAAGTCCCCACGGTCGGCGCCAATTGACGAGGGTTAACTCGACAAATGTCCTAGATGAAG
The DNA here is from genome assembly GCA_007115705.1 of Dactylis glomerata. Taxonomy (NCBI): domain Eukaryota; kingdom Viridiplantae; phylum Streptophyta; class Magnoliopsida; order Poales; family Poaceae; genus Dactylis; species Dactylis glomerata. Next base: position 794,439 of record QXEO01001359.1, read on the forward strand.
GACTTAGGATCGGGGAGATAGGGCGTCGGATGAACTCGAAGGTAAAATTAGTCGAAATAGGTGTGTATCGAAAGTAAACTTGGGTGTTCAGCCTGGCTTGCTTTCAATCTGCCCTACACCGTCCCCTCCTGGCCCCTATATATAGGTGGCCAGGTCTCGAGGATCGGGTAGAGTCCGATACAGATTACAAATATCGACATACGGTAATAACTCGTATTCGACTTTCATTACAATTGGGCCTAGCACAACGGGCCTCAGGGGTACTCAACTAACGGGCTCTATTAGTTATACCCTTGTCAGTCGGTCAAGTGAATAATGCAGGAAGCACAAATACACAAAGTGTTTTTCGTGGAGCCAGCTGTAACTAGCTGTTCCATCATCCTTTATTCATTGACAGGTTTTCAGAGTACAAGCTTTTGCCTTAGCAGAAGAAAGGTCTTAAGAGATTGACATTCTAGGGACGCTCTGTCTCCTTGTCAGAATTGTCTGCCTTGTTCTTCCTGGGCTCTTGCGCGTCGATGAGGTAATATGCCCCATTGCCTAACACCCGGCTGACAATGAATGGTCCCTCCCAAGGAGAGGACAACTTATGCATGCCTTTGGTGTTTTAGACCAGCCGGAGTACGAGATCTCCTTCACGGAACACGAGAGAACGGATCTTCTGGCTGTGGTATCATCGTAGCTGCTGCTAGTAGAGCACTGATCTGGCCAAGGCCTGCTCTCATGCCTCCTCGAGGAGGTCGACGCTGTCTTTGCGAGCTTCTTTCGCTTGCTCTTGCATGTACTGGACCACTCTGGGCGCATCAAACTCGATGTCGGTGGGCAGCACAGCCTCTGCTCCATAGACCAGGAAGAAAGGAGTGACGCCGACAGAACGGTTAGGAGTGGTGCGCAGGTTCCAGAGCACTGAGGGTAACTCTTCGACCCAGCAGCCGGCTGAACGCTCAAGGGGCTCGACCAGTCTTGGCTTGATGCCGGCTAGGATCAGACCATTTGCCTTCTCCACTTGCCCGTTGGATTGAGGGTGTGCCACTGATGCCAGGTCTAGCCGAATGCCTTTCTGGGCACAGAATTCTGCGAAGACTCCTTTTGCAAAGTTTGTCCCATTATCAGTGATGATGCTGTGCGAGACTCCATATCTCACGATGATCTCGTTGAAGAACTTGATGGCGGACGAGCTGTCGAGTTTTTTGATTGGCTTGGCCTCAATCCACTTGGTGAACTGTCCACTGCTACCAGTAGATGCGTCAAGCCCTCGGGCCCTATTTTGAACGGTCCCACCATGTCAAGGCCCCAGACAGCAAATGGCCAAGTGAGTGGGATGGTCTTGAGGGCCGCCGCTGGGGTGTGGCGGTGCTTGGAGAAGCGCTGGCAGCCGTTGCAATGCTTCACCAACTGGTTGATACGTCTCCAACGTATCCATAATTTTTGATGCTCCATGCTTATTTTTACACCATTTGTTTAGTGTTTCGTTACACTTCGTGGCATTTTTATGTATTTTCCGGAACTAACCTATTAACGAGATGCCACAGTGCTAGTTCCCTGTTTTCTGCTGTTTTTGTGTTTCAGAAAAGTTACACAGGAAATATTCTCGGAATCGGACGAAACCAAAGCCAGTCATCCAGATATTTCACGGAGCTTCCAGAAGGCTGAAGAGGAGACGGAGCCGAACCAGAGGGTGGCCACACCACCAGGGGCGTGGCCCACCCCTGGCCTGCGCCGGCCTGTTGTGTGGGCCCCCTGGTCCACTTCTGACGCTGCCCCTTCGCCTATAAAGACCCCTCGATGGGAAAAACCTAAACACCCGATCACTTTTCCAGAACACATCGCGATTTGCCGCCGCCATCGACCCAGAGATCGGGAGGGTCCAGAAGCTCTTCCCGGCACCCTGCCGGAGAGGGAAATCACCACTGGAGGTCTTCTTCATCGCCATGCTTGCCTCCGGCGCGATGAGTGAGTAGTCTACCTTGGACTATGGGTCCATAGCAGTGGCTAGATGGTTGTCTTCTCCACCATGTGCTTCATGTTTAGATCTCGTGAGCTGCCTTACATGATCGAGATCACCGTTATGTAATTCTAGATGTTGTGTTTGTTGGGATCCAATGAATAGATGGACGTGCAGAGCCGGCTGGCGACCCTGGCTCAGCCGCCAGAGGCAGATCTTGACGTGCCCGGCCACCTCCGCCTGCCCGCTGGGTGCGGCCTCGCCCACTGCAGCTCGGAGCACGACCGCCTCGGCCGCGCCCCTCCGAACCTTGGCCTGATGATGGAGGCCGCCAGATCTGGCTTGGGCTCACAGCAGAGGGTCCATGGCCGCGCCGCGAAGCATGGGCTAGCTTGGCTGGCACGACTCCATGCGCATCGTAGAACTCGCAGAGCGTGGCACTCATGCGGTGTCGAGTGTCTTCGTCCTCGGCCAACTTGCTGAGGAGGACGAGGCACGTCCGCTCCAGGGCTTCGGCGACCTGGACGGGGTCGACGACATGATCGAGCGGTGCGCGCAGGTCCACGACGGCGACATCCGAGGTGTCCTGCTCTGGGAGTGGAGCGTTCTGCTCCTGCAGAGGAAGGCGTTCGAGCGGCGAGCACGCGGGGTGATGGCCCACAAGTATAGGGGATCACAACAGTCTTTCAGGGAAGTAAAACCCAAATTTATTGATTCGACACAAGGGGAGTCAAAGAATATTTATAAGCCTTAACAGATGAGTTGTCAATTCAGCTACGCCTGGAAACAGACTTGCTCGCAGTGGTTTATCAGTAGCAATAGTTTTGTAGTGGTGATAATAGTAAAGGAGTAGCAACAATAATAAAGTAAAGACGGTAATAGTAACAATAGTAAACAATAGGATTAAAGACTGTAGGCATAGGGATAGATGTATGGGCGTTGCATGGATAAGATAATTCATGAAATCAGTAAGACATGGGCAATTGCAGATAAATAAAGATAAAGCATCCTAGTACTAAACAACCATAGGCATGTGTTCCGTAAATAGTCGCACGTGCTCGCAATGAGAAACTTGCACGACATCTTTTGTCCTACCAGCCTGTTTGCAGCAGGGCCTCAAGGGAATCTACTGGAAATTAAGGTACTCCTTTCAATAAAGTACCGGAGCAAAGCATTAACACTCGGTGAACAATGTGATCCTCACATCATAGCCATCCCTCCGGTTATCCCAATTATTGTCACTTTGGGGCCTCGGGTTTCGGACAATGATATGTGTATACAACTTGCAGGTAAGATCATAAACAACAAGTATCATCATAAAACAATAACAAGTTCAGATCTGAGATCATGGCACTCGGGCCCAAAGTGACAAGCATTAAGCACTACGAGTTGCAACAATGTCATAAGCACTAACAATAGATACTAGGCACTATGCTCTAACAATCTCATAGCAAATTACATGAATGATCTCATCCAATCCCTACCATCCCCTTCGCCTACAGCGGGAATTACTCACACATGGATGGGGGAGTCATGGATGGTTGATGGAGAGACGTCGGTGATGATGGTGATGAAGATCTCCTCCAAATCCCCATCCCAGCAGGGTGCCAGAACAAAGTTTCTGGTTCTGAATCGCGGTTTCTGATGGTGGTGGCGCAGCGGAAGTCTATCTGGGAAAAATGCCAAACCCCCGCTCCTTTCAGGTCAGAGGGTATATGTAGGCGGAAGGAGGGGTCCAGGCGATGGCCGAGGTGGCCTCACCACAGGTGGGCACGCTCAGGCCTGGGCCGCGCCCCCTGGTGGTGAGCCTGGCTCCTAGCCTCTCTCCGTCTCCTCTTCTGGCTCCGTGGGTCTTCCGGTAAAATAGGAATTTTGCAGTATTTTCTAGGATTTTTCCTGAAAGTCAGATTTCTGCACAAAAATAAGACACTGATGTCTACGCACGCGTCTGTTCTTGTAGACAGTGTTGGGCCTCCAAGTACAGAGGTTTGTAGAACAGTTGCAAGTTTCCCTTAAGTGGATCACCCAAGGTTTATCGAACTCAGGAAGGAAGAGGTCAAAGCTATCCCTCTCAAACAACCCTGCAATTACGATACAGAAAGTCTCTTGTGTCCCCAACACAACCAATACACTTGTCAGATGTATAGGTGCACTAGTTTGGCGAAGAGATAGTGAAATACAAGTAGTAGTGATGATTATGAGTAGTAACTGTAATATGAAATAAGTATCACTGCGAGCAAACATGTAACAAAACTAAAAGGAAACGATGTGCAAAGCTTGGAAACAAGGCCTAGGGATCATACTTTCACTAGTGGACACACTCCCAACAAATATAACATAATTGAACCAATAGATACTATCATCAATATGCAACTCAAAATAATTCTCCAATGGAAAACGAACACTAATCATGCGTAGGGCTACGAAGCACTCCTCAAAGTCCGTATGTACCCAAACTAGATTGTCCCACACTATCACCGTGAACGCACTAGATGGTTCCAACAAACACCAACAATTCATAGAGACATTAACCAAAAAGACACACATAATAAGCACACTAGTCACCTTCCCATTACAATACAAGGTGTCTCTGGAGATTACAAATAATAAGCACGGGAGTAGCATAATATCTGAATAATAACATCTACCAATTCAACTAGATATAAAGCTCATGATCACATAAAGATCACATCATGGGAGAGAGAGGTGAACCACATAGCTACCGGTAGAGCCCTTAGCCCCGGGGGAGAACTACTCCCTCCTCATCATAGGAGACAGCAAGGTTGATGGAGATGGCGGTGAGGTCGATGGAGACGGCGGAGATGGCGATGGAGACCGATGGAGATGGCTCCGGGGGCACTTCCCCGTCCCGGCAGGGTGCCGGAACAGAGACTTCTGTCCCCCAAAATTTGTCTTTGATGGCGGCGGCGTTGTGGAACTGTTCTGGAAATTTCACCGATTTATTTAGGGTTTTCCATTGGGAGGCTTCTTATAGGCGAAGGGGCATCGTCAGGAGTGGACCAGGGGCTCCTCACCATAGGTGGGCGTGGCCAGGGCCTGGGCCGCGCCCCCTGGTGGTGAGAGCACCCTCTGGCCCCTCTCCAGCTCCCGTTTGGTCTACGATACTCTTCCGGGAAAAATAAGACTTCTGGAACTTGTTTCGTCCAATTCCGAGAATATTTCCTGTGTAGCTTTTCTGAAACACAAAAACAGCAGAAAATAGGGAACTGGCACTGTGGCATCTTGTTAGTAGGTTAGTTCCGGAAATCGCATAAAAACGCCACAAAGTGTTATGAAACACAAGGCAAATGGTGTAAAAACAAGCATGGAGCATCAAAAATTATAGATACATTTGAGACGTATCAGCATCCCCAATCTTAACTCCTGCTCATCCTCGAGTAGGTAAGTGATAACAAAAGAAATATTTTTTGAGGTGACATGCACCTACACAATCTTGATCAGCTTTGTAAGCGTTGTGCGCTGGGATCAAAAGAACTTAAAACATGGGCATGAAAGATATAATCTTGATAGAAGAAACTTAGCAACCATGTTATAACATGAAAATGAACACAAACAAAAGATCATGAAAATGAAACAATGAAAGTCAAACGTGTGTTCAAATCATATGGAAAAACATACAAATGGTTTTCAGCTTGTCCCTCATGGAGTAGCAAAACATAAATGCATAGGACACCTTCAAGTTTAAGAGGGCGACTAGATACAAATAATTTAAGAACAAGTGAAACCAACATCATGAATCAATCAATGAAAACTTTGGGACAATGCACATTATACTCAGAATGACAACTATGCTCTCTTAGACGGTGCATAAAGGTAGAAGGTGGAGACTCAACATAAAAGTAAAAGAAAGGCCCTTCACGGAGGGAAGCAGTGATTGAACATGTGCTAGAGCTTTTCATTTGTAAAACAGAGACAAAATTTGGGTTTTGAGAGGTGGTTGTTTCATGTCAACGACTGGCAATGGGGTCTTACTATCTTCCATAATAAACAAGTGAGAGTTGTTCCGAGTTCTTTGAAAATTTGGCACATTGGTGCTCTTTTATAAAGCTTTGGCACTCCTCCCCACCTTTTTTCCTTTCTCAAACCATGGCTAACCGATTCCATCGGGTGCCCACCAACATTCACATACCATGGAGGAGTGCCTTTTTTTTCTTTTTTAAAATTAGATTGCAATGGTCTGACCAGCTCTCATGCAAAATTAATGACGAGCAGATGAAGCTGCCTAGTCGAGGGGTACTTAATTGAATATGGAAGATAGCAATTCCGACCACTACGTCCCTATGAGCTAAAAACAGTGGCACAAAACGAGAAGTAGTTGAAAGTTTTGAAAGGTAGCACATGAAAATTTACTTGGAATGGCTTACAAATACCATGCATAGGAATTTATAGTGGACACAATGGCAAACTTGGTTTTCAGGAGTTGGATGCACGAGTAGAGCTCATACTCAGTACAAAATGAGGGCTAGCAAAAGACTGGGAGCGACCAACTAAGAGAGCAATAATGGCCATAATCATGCAAAGCGACAAAGCGACATTAAAAGAAGCATAAGATGGCATCAAAAGCCAAAAACTAAATGATCATAGAGGCTAATGGCGACTTTGTATGAGTCTAACATGCGTGAGCATGCACCAAGTCAACCCAAATAAAGCATCAAAGGAGAAAACCAAAATAATGCTTCCAAATAATTAAAACAACGCATGATTTTTTCAAAGGCTCATTAAGCAATCTCAGTCATTTGAGATAAGTCATGCTATAGCAAAACCACTAAGCATACTATCAAAAATACATCAAGCACGACATGCAAAAGCCTAGGCTGCAGTCTACACAAGCTCCTTCTTGTACCACTTTTTTGCATAAAGCTTTTTCTCTTTTCCAACACCATTCAAACTTTTTATAAACAACTATTTTGATGAAAACCAACATGGACCAGAGGTCAAAACACACCTTGATGTAAAGATATAACAAGATCTGAACAAAAATCAAGGCGAAAAATGAAAGCTAAATGCAGTTTTAGAAAAAGAGAACACTCGTTGAAACGATAAGAGTGAAAACTAGAGTGTTCTTGGCAATGAAAAACGGAGTTCATCTCCCTCCAAAACAACATGATGTGATCAAACCATTTATTGCAGCAAGCAAAACAAAAGAAAACTAAAAGCAAAAACAACTGACGCTCCAAGGAAAACACATAATGCAGGAAGCAATAAAAATATAGTGTCTTGAAAGGTGACCTGATTTTTGCCGATGAAGAAAGGGGTGCCTCGGGGGAATCCCCAAGCTTTGATGCTTGTACTTCTTGGATATTTATTGGGGTGACATGGGAATCCCCAAGCTTGAGCTTTTGTCCATTTTTCATCTCATCTCATCATTCTCCAATCCCTACACTTGAAAACTTACTTCATACAAAACTAAACAAAATTCTATTAGCAACATTAGCATAAACATAATAATGAATCAACCCTTTTTGCTTCAGGTTTCAACACAGAACCACCACATACAAAGCATATACTACTGTAGCAACTTCCCCAAAAGTTCTGTGATCAAAAGAACTCAAAAAGAAAGCGATAAAGCGGCAAACACAAATATTGGTAGAAATCTGTCAAAACAGAACAGCTGACAAAGGTCGAATTTTTAGAGTGTTTTCTGTTGCTCAAATCAAAAAGTGTATAACTAATGAAAGTTTGGATATAACCTGGGTCATATCCACAAGAAATCTCAGGTCAAAAATATATTCTGAGAATTTTCACGAATTTTTACAGTGCAGGACCGAAATCTGTTTCAGGACAGCAACATCCCCAAATCTTACCTCACTCAAATTAGAGGTTCTCCTTGGCACAACAACAAAATAAAAAGGATAAGGAGCGGTTATTACAGTAGTAATAAATTCCAAGACTCAAATAAAAGAAAAAGTACTGAAATTAAACAATGGGTTATCTCCCAAGAGTGCTTTTCTTTAACGCCTTTGAGCTAGGCGCAGTAATTTGCAAAGATGCTCATGTAGGCGCCATAAAAGAGCTTAAGGCAAAGGCGATATATAAGAAGTTGAAGCAAGAGAGAGCATCAAAAAGCAAATATGAAACACATTTAAATCTAAACGACTTCCTATGAAAAATAGTCTTGTAAAGAGACAAGTCTTGAAAGCGCAAAGCAAAAAGCATAGGAAGGCAAAACAAGTATAACTTCAAGAATTGCAACATAAATAGGGGAAACTCAATATTGTTGAGATCCATCAAACCATGTTTCCCTCTCTCATAATAACTTTTAGTAGCATCATGAATAAAACTAACAATATAACTATCACATAAAGCATCCCTATCATGAGCCACATGCATAAAAGGATTAATACTCCCCACATGAACAATCGTAGTAGGAGCAGATTCAACAGAATAATTATTCTCATCACCATAATCATTAAAAACAGGAGGCATATTGTAATCATGACTAATTTTCTCCTTAAAAGTAGGTGAACTGAAAATATTATACTCATCATCGTAACCATCATAAACTAGAGGTTTAATATCATCATAAGCTAGAGGACAACCATTTCACAAAGCATATTCATCAAACATATCATCATAAGAAGGAACATAGATAGTACTAATGGTACAACAATTATTAACCTTAGAATTGGTACCAAAAAGATTTTCAATATCAAAAGTAGAGTACTTTTCCCAATCATGATCACTAACATAGGTAACGGGCATGGGAACATCATCCCAATCAGAATTATCATAATCTATAGCAGGATCATAATGCTTAGGGGAAGATACCGTGTCCTCTCGCCTTTTACTCCTCTTCCTCTTCTTCTTCATACTCTTCTTACTCTCTCCTTTAGGAGGGAGAGACTTGAAGGGCATCTTCTCCACATATCCTTTAGGAGGGAAAGGCATCTTCTCCACATAATCTGGTTTACTGACAGAAACAACAGAAGAAACTTTGGAGGATTCCTCCTCTTTATTAATAAGATAAAAACATCTATTAGTCCTGTCATAGCTTAGCAAAACATCATGTTTTATAAGATCTTGTAAGTAAGTATTTGCAAGGCAATCTTTAGCACAATAGAGACGACAATCATGAAGGGTGCTATTAATATCAACATCTCTCATATCAACCAAAGAAATCTTTCTAGACATCTCTTCACACTCCAAAAACAAAGTAAGCTCATCATGCTGATTGAGAGTAATCTAATCATCACAATACAAATTTGCGGTACTCATTTGATTAATTGGGCATTGAAAATTAAAGTGACCCGTGTTACCGCAAAGTTCACAAAGAAAAGGATAAAGCTCACAAACCTTTTCACCAAGCTCATCTAGAGCCCTGAGCCACATATTGGTTTCTTCATTCCCGTGGGTGATGCAATAATTTTCCTTGTTGTGACTCTGTTCACAAGGTCTATGTACTCCACAAAAATTAACATGCTTATAGGAAGTAGTACTTTCAGAAATTTGAGCATATTTATTGCAATCATCAATAACAATATCACTTTCTATGCAAGTGTCCTTAAAAGGTTCATGATACACGTCCCCATTTCCTTTAAGAACATTAATATGAGAAGCAAAGTCTTTAAAACAATCAATCATAATTTGAGGATCAAGACCATACTTAGCACTAAGCTCTTGAAAATCAGTAGTTTCAGCGAAAGACTTAATGCAATCAAACTCGTAATTCATACCTGATCCTTTACCTTTGTCGCTATCCCAACCTTCAATATTGTTTTGAATTGTTTCAAGCAGATTCCACTTGGTGTCAACATCCTTGCTTGTGAAAGACCCATCCAAGCATGCATCTAGATAGTCCTTGTAATATCCTGAAAGCCTTGCATAAAAATTATTAATAACAATATTATGGGGAAGATCATGAATACGACACTTGCGCATTAGTAACTTCAATCTTCCCCACACTTGGGCAATGCTTTCTCCCTCATGCGGATGAAAATTATAAATGTAATTCCTATCTTTATAAACCTCACTAGAAGGATAGAATTTAGAATAAAAGAGAGGTACAATTTCCTCCCAATCAATAGGTCGGTCATCCTTTAGTGTTTTATACCATTCCGCAGCTCTGCCTTTCAGTGATAAAGAGAATAGCTTCTTCTTAACTTGGTTCATTGAAATACCTGCACACTGGAACAACTCGCATAATTCATGTATAAAAAGCAAATGATCACCAGGATGGACAGTTCCATCTCCTAAATAGCAGTTATCCATAGCACGTTCAACAATCTTCATAGGTATTTTAAAAGGATGAGGAGCACAAGCATCATTAGAAACATCATATATGGGAGATAAAATATCATCTGAACAAACTTTCTCCACTAAAGCTGGGGAACTAAAAATATCATGCTTAATAAAACCAGCTTCCCCAAGCTTAGACTTTTCTATAGCATTAGCAACAACGATGTTCAAAGCATTTGTACTAATAACATTGCTATGCGAAATAAGCTCCAAAGGTTTTTCAATTTTCTCTTCAAATCTAAACTTAGGAAAAAGACTAAAGAACTCTTTACTTTCCATTAAGCCTAACTAGTGAAAATAAAAACAAGAAACAAAAAGATATAATTGCAGAATCTAAAGGAAATAACTCCGAGCACTCACCAGCAACAAAAAGACTTAGTAACCAAAGAATGTGAGTACCTTTTACCTTACCTCCCCGGCAATGGCGCCAGAAAAGAGCTTGATGTCTACGCATGCGTCTGTTCTTGTAGACAGTGTTGGGCCTCCAAGTGCAGAGGTTTGTAGAACAGCAGCAAGTTTACCTTAAGTGGATCACCCAAGGTTTATCGAACTCAGGGAGGAAGAGGTCAAAGCTATCCCTCTCAAACAACCCTGCAATTACGATACAGAAAGTCTCTTGTGTCCCCAACACACCCAATGCACTTGTCAGATGTATAGGTGCACTAGTTCGGCGAAGAGATAGTGAAATACAAGTAGTAGTGATGATTATGAGTAGTAACTGTAATATGAAATAAGTATCGCTGCGAGCAAACATGTAACAAAACTGAAAGGAAACGGTGTGCAAAGCTTGGAAACAAGGCCTAGGGATCATACTTTCACTAGTGGACACACTCCCAACAAATATAACATAATTGAACCAATAGATACTATCATCAATATGCAACTCAAAACAATTCTCCAATGGAAAACGAACACTAATCATGCGTAGGGCTACGAAGCACTCCTCAAAGTCCGTATGTACCCAAACTAGATTGTCCCACACTATCACTGTGAACGCACTAGATGGTTCCAACAAACACCAACAATTCATAGAGACATTAACCAAAAAGACACACATAATGAGCACACTAGTCACCTTCCCATTACGATACAAGGTGTCTTCGGAGATTACAAATAATAAGCACGGGAGTAGCATAATATCTGAATAATAACATCTACCAATTCAACTAGATACAAAGCTCATGATCATATAAAGATCACATCATGGGAGAGAGAGGTGAATCACATAGCTACCGGTAGAGCCCTCAGCCCCGGGGGAGAACTACTCCCTCCTCATCATAGGAGACAGCAAGGTTGATGGAGATGGCGGTGAGGTCGATGGAGACGGCGGAGACGGCGATGGAGACCGATGGAGATGGCTCCGAGGGCACTTCCCCGTCCCGGTAGGGTGCCAGAACAGAGACTTCTATCCCCCGAAATTTCTCTTTGATGGCGGCGGCACTACGGAACTGTTCTAGAAATTTCGCCGATTTATTTAGGGTTTTCCGTAGGGAGGCTTCTTATAGGCGAAGGGGCGTCGTCAGGAGTGGACCAGGGGCTCCTCACCACAGGTGGGCGCGACCAGGGCCTAGGCGACACCCCCTGGTGGTGAGGGCACCCTCTGGCCCCTCTCCAGCTCCCGTTTGGTCTTCGATACTCTTTCGAGAAAAATAAGACTTCTGGAACTTGTTTCGTCCAATTCTGAGAATATTTCCTGTGTAGCTTTTCTGAAACATAAAAACAGCAGAAAATAGGGAACTGGCACTGTGGCATCTTGTTAGTAGGTTAGTTCTGGAAATCGCATAAAAACGCTATGAAGTGTTACGAAACACAAGGCAAATGGTGTAAAAACAAGCATAGAGCATCAAAAATTATAGATACGTTTGAGACGTATCAGACACTTGGGCAATTCTGCTGAAAATAGTGTTAGTCCATGTTAGTTGTATTCGAAACACACAAATTAGGGGAGAAACAATAGCAAAAGTGTTAGGGAAAGTAGATACATTTTGGACGTATCACGGGGCGCGGTGAGTCGCCGCCCTCCTCGTCCCCCAGGGCCATCACTTCGACCATGGCGTCAAAGTCACTGCTTTCACTGCAGCTTGAGCCTGCATCACAGAGAGGGTCAAGCACATCGGTTACCTCCTCCGGGAAGGGCTTGGCGACATAGAAGCGGTGGTCGCCGACATCAAGAAAGGAGCCACTATCGCCGAAGCTATCCTCGAAGCAGGCAAGATTGTCGCTGGTGCAGTCGAGGGTGCCGAACCTCCAGACAAGGACGAAGGCGACCTTCTCGCCGAGAGTCGATGTGGATTCCGGCCAGAACTTCACTCCGGTCGTCGCCGCATGTTGCCCTATGGTGGGCGCCAACTGTCGTGGTATTTTGGTGATAGTAGCCATGGGGATGGCTTAACGGAGGGGCTCGACGGTGTGCAACGACGGGTCCGGCTCGAGATTGTGTTACTAGGACAGCAGCGATTACCCAGGCTCAGGGTCCTCCACTCCGGAGGTAACACCCCTACTTCCTGCCTTGTTTCTTATTCTCAGTACACGGTGGCTACAAGGTTCCTAGAGCTGTATTGTCTAGAGGTAGAAGAAGAAGAGTCCGATCTCCCTATTCTAAGGGTCCAGGCCCCCTTATATAGGCGGGTGCCTGGTTACAAGTTAAGTGTCCAGCTGCCCGGCTGCCGGCTCCTCCATGGCAGCGGTCTTGACGTGGGCCTCGTCGTCCTCTGGCCCTTTGTCTGGGCGCTGGCAACTTTATAAAGTGCCTTTGTCCCCTGGACCGGCATCTTGAGAGCATATCCCTCCTCCTCTGCCTCAGATCCTTTCGTGGAGGAGGGTCTAGCCCGTTGGTTGGTGGAGGCCGAGCATGGCTGGCGTCACGCCGGTCTCCGGCGTCTGTCGATCTTGTCGGGGCCACGCCGCTTTTGGCAAAGCGTCCGTTGGAGGAGTTTTGTCTTCTTCGCCAGCTCGGGCCTCTACGGATGAAGTCGCCAGCCGGCTACTGGCGCAGCCGGCCCTTCGGTCGAAGCCGGCCTCTTTGGCCTAACGCCATGGTGGTTCCTGGGACATCAGCCGACAGATGGCTCTGCCTTTGGCCTACCTCGATAGTCATCCCCACAACAATTATTCCTTTCCTCATCAGTGAAGCATCCATCAATCCAAGGTTACCTGATACATATGCATCTGTTTACTCCAAGTGTGATAAACTGATACACAACATTTTTTAAAAAGACTGCCATGGGAAAAATATTTATTTCTCCAAGTGTCTGTTACCTTAAACATTTATCACTGATTGGATTTGACATCAGTGTTGATTTTTTTGATGGGTCACCGGAAGGGGTAGAAACCCCCACCTGAATTTTTCCATTTATCAAAGAAGGGCAGAAAGACCCAAAGAAGCAGATTTACAAAGAGGAAGGGAACCAGCCCAACGCAACGGGGGCGGATTCAGAAAAAGAATAAATATCTACAAAAAAGAGAGAAAGAGCAAAAATAGGAAGAGCTCAGTTGGGAAGGAGGAGGGAGATCCAGACATCCACATTGCCACACATGGCACGGGGAAGCCTAGCACGCCAGAGCACGGCATCGTCGCGGCAGGCCTTGCGGATACGGGAGATCGACGAAGGCAGACCGTTGAACACGATGTCATTCCTGTGTTTCCAGAGGTGCCAAAAACATAGCCACCGGAAAGTAGAGGCGGAGCGGGCTGGAACCACGACGGGAAGAGGGAACAAACCGGCGTCAGCAAGCGGAAGAGCAGGGTTTGGAGAAACCCCGAGGCAGCACCAGAAGGAGAGTGCAAAGCGGCAGCCAAACAACAGGTGACAGACAGTCTCAAGCGGGCAGCGGCAGATGGGGCAGAGGCACTCAGCAGGGACAAGGATCTTTTTCTTGAGGAGGTTCTCACGCACTTGGATGCGCCCGCGCATGCAGAGCCAGGCAAAGAACTTCACGCACGAGGGAGCGTAACAGCCCCAGACGAGATCAGCGTAAGGAGCCGCGACACCACCGAACATGCAGAGACGGTAGAGAGCGGAGCAGCAAAACCCTAAACCCTTTGCTGACGCTTTAAAACAATAGGCTTTTCTTTTGCCATTTTCTCTTTTTCTAACCATATTTCTACTGACCCATATACCCGAGTTTAAGAAATTCAAACAGTAACCATGTGCTTATTTTGACTCAGAGATGCTTAACAGTTTTATTTATATGTTGTAACAAAAACTTCCGGTGGAGCCAGCAATGGCTGGAGGTTCATCAGTTGGGTACCTCTGGGAACAATGGTCATTCGAATTCTGGTGATCCTGAGCTTCACCCTGCAAGTCTTCCTCCTCTCATTTGAGGGGATCCGACGGCGTGAAGGCTCAGCTATGTTGAGAATCCTCCTCTGGCTTGCGAACCTAATGGCCAACTACACCCTGATCTACGCCCATTGGCTACATGTACATCAGCAGCAGATCACGTGCTCACCAGTTGGTGCCATTCTGCCCGGAATTGTTTGCCAGAGCCGGTACAAGGAGAACTGCAAACATTTCACCGGGCTATGGCAGGCAGCGTATTATGACCAAGGAAGACGGGACAAATCCCTATAGAATACGGTCAGCATGAAGATAGCCGAGTGGCAGATCCCGGCTGATTCGATCTACAAGTACATCTCAGGTGCCGACGACCCTAGAAGCGACGAGGAGGATAGACAGGCTTATGCTGACAGAGTTAGATATTATAAAATTTTATATTTTTAGCAATATGCTTGGTCAAACTTTATCTAACTTGACTTTGACTAACCTAGAATGCAAGGTAAAAAAGGACAGAGAGTGTATAAAAGAGTTTACAAAATGTTTTCTAGGTCCTAACTACTGATTTACCTAAGAATAAAAATGGTTAATAACCACTGCTGTCCTGAAGCTCACTAGATGGCTGTTCAGAGCAAAAAATATGTCACGATGAACCTCGGTGTCATTGATTTTTGAACTCACTCTGCTTCTTATTGTCGTCCTCTAGATGGCCGGAATCGTCCGCAGGAGCCTCGTCCAGCTAGTCTAGCTGAGCTTTTTTCACACTGGCCCTTTCGTGCTTGGGATTGCGGTCGCGCCGCCAATGCAGTCATCCGTGGCAGCAGAGTGGAGCGCGTGCGCGGCGCCGAAGGACGCTTACGCGCAGCTTTCCGAGATCAACATCTGCTTTGTGATGATTCTCGTTAGCTCCATGGTGGCGGCCATGGTGCCGATCTCCAAGGTCGCCGAAGGGGAGGACCTGAGCGGCGACGGCCGCTCGGTCATGGTGGTCAGGATCAGTGGCGTAGCTTAGTGAGGGCCAGAGGGGGCCATGCCCCCCCCCCCAGCTCTTATAATTTTCTTTTAATACTAGTTTATACTTAGCATTATTTTACATTATACAAGCATAATGCTTCGTATTAGCCCCCTCAACTGAGGTTTGCCTCCTCTCAATTCACGGTCCGCCACTATCCTCCATGGTGATTCTTTTGCCACGGTTTTACTTTTGTCAAAATTTGCCACGGTTTTACTATCCGGGTGGCTATGGCGCTCGACTGCCTGGTCGTGTATGACCTCCTGGTGGTCAAGACCTCCGATCCGGCATGTTGATCTTGGGTTTTCATCATTGGGTGCTACATCGTCATCGATGTCGTCTCGATGATGTACTACCTGGATCTGCTCTGGACGATCTACCGCTCCGTGTAGGTTGCATATGACTGATTTGTATCTAGATGGTCTCGATGATGTAGAGTGATGTAAGTGGACTAGTAGGGTGATTATGTTGTACTACGTTGTGAGTTCTGATGATGTATCATGCATGTGATGTTTGCGAGCTGATATGAAAAAAATGTTCGTGTCCCAATTTATTTTCTCTGACCAACCTGCCGTCCTTCTCCTTCCTCCGCGTCGTCATCGGCCGCGCCCGCGCCGTCGTCAGTCCTCCCTGTCCACTCAGCGCTGACGCCACATCCATGCCAACGCCCCTCCGTCAATGAGCCCTAACCTCGCATGAAAAATCGAATCTTGCGGTCGGCGGCGACCGCTGTCTGCAGCCTAGCGTCCATCTCCACGCGCATGCCAAAGGTATGAACCCTATTTCTTCCCCATCTCAAATTCGATTTTGATTCCGTTCTAGCGTGCGTGTGCAGGCTTATTTCGTTTGATTCGGTTAGACTATTTCTCGTTCATGCTAAGTGTACATTTCCAATTGGAAAGGCAGGAGGTTGTAATAGTGTGCTCTAACTTGGCCCTGTTTCGGTGCTAAAATGAGATGCACTCAGCAACCTCTAAAACATCAATTACCGATAGTTGGGAACTGAGACTGCAGCCAGCTCTAAGTTTGTGTTCACTTTTTTTTGAAATACTAAGTTTTTGTTCCTAGATAGACCAACCAGGACATGATATTGTCAGCCTGACATAGAGGCATGCTTGTTCTTTCGTCAGATGGGCCAGAGGAGGATCTGTACGGGATTTCATCATCAGAGCCCACCCAAGATGACGGCGTGACTGCCGTTATGAAAAAAAATATGTGCTGGCTCTAAACGTCGCTGAGCAGTTTCGTATTTTTTACACAACCAAATTCACTGTGTTTGATCAGGTTTGCTGAAAGTGCTACTAGCCTATTATTAGCATATATGATGCCTACATTACTGGGAGTTTTATTTTTTTTGGATGACAATGTTCTTTTACCTAGATTAGTCTAGATTAGGTTAACTGAAGTGATGTGAGCTGTGAGCTGATTCTTAAGAGGATATGCACTTTGGAGTTTTTTCTTCTTTAGCATCATGCTTGGTATAAAATCTCTTTTAAATATGAAGTGCATATGCTTATATTTTCCTGCACTATATTTTCTGTTAGTTTGGCTGCTCACTCTACTACCTTGTTGCCCCAACAATTAACTTAAGTCTTTTATTCTTTGTATCTTAATTCGTGCAAAAGATTGGTTGATGTTTCAACGGCCAGCTTTGCTCTTGGAGTGATGCATAATTATCTGTTCACTTGCATGGTATTTTGCAATTCTTTTTTGTTTATTATTTATACATTTTTTCACATGGGGTAGGCATGAGAAAAAAATGTGCATCCCAGTTGAAAACATCAATCGAAACTAAAGATCACTACCCCTTTAGTCCCGGTATCTTCAACCGGGACTAAAGTTCTCATTTAAAACGAGACTAAAGCTATCAGTCCCCATAGCCGTTGGAACCGGGCTAATATAAGCATTAATCCCACACCCAAACAGAACCGAGACTAAAACTCACAATAACTCTGGATGAAAGCCATATTTTCTAACAAACAATAATGTATCGATATACTTCCAACTAAGAAAGGAATGAAAAGAAAACACTTCTAACAAACAATAATGTATCGATACTTTGGACAATAATAGCTCTCCCAGCCACTCGCATTAAAAGACACTTTTCCTAACAAACAGCTAGCTGTTTTACAATTCATGAACAGACACTTTTTTGGCCGTTGGATGCGTTCACGAATCTTGGCGCACCGTCCCGTTGGTTCCTCTCTTTCTTTCAGTTTCTTTTCAGTTTTCATTATCTGTTTGAGGCCATGGTTCCACCTCTCTGGCTCGCTCTCTCTCTCTCATGCCTTAGTTGGGGAGGCGAAAGCATGGCGGAGACATCCTGCCCCTCCAGCGTCCGAGGGCGCGGTTCTTCTCGAGGCGGGGAGAGTGCCAGTGGAGAGTGCTGTCAGCCTGCATGTGTTGGGGAGAGCCGTTGCCCGATCCGTTCTCCGTCTATCCGGGAAGAGATCGGGGATATGCGACGGCAGAAGGTGTGTGCGCCGCCGGCCAGATGGGTCTGTTCTACTCTGTGTTTTCTTCGATTTTTTTGTTTGAATGCCCCGCATATGTTTGTATGTGTTGTTTGGTGGTGGTGGTAACTGGTTTCAGCGCGAATGCTCGCCCTTTTGCTACTGATTGTGAGCTTGAATCAGATGTGGTTTGATTGTGTTTGTCTTGTGGGTGTAGTGTGGTGGATTTTTAGGTGGGGAGCTTTTTTGGGGGTGTTTAGGGAGTTCGTTCTATAGTTTTCGGTGAACTGCAGCTCTTAGATGTGGTCGAGCATTGATTTGCAGTGTGGGGGTAGCGAACTAGATGTAGGTAATTGTGCTCTGTTTTGTGTTTGCAGGGAGTAGTTTCAGCTTTTTTAGGGTTATTTATTTTGAGGCTGGATAACATGTGTTTTGTGCGCTCATGTGTTAGTAAGGATGCTCTGATGTTAATTATCAGTAATTAGGTGATGGTGTTTGATACGTCTCCAACGTATCTATAATTTTTGATGCTCCATGCTTGCTTTTACACCATTTGCCTACTGTTTTGTTACACTTTGTGGCACTTTTATGCATTTTCCGGAACTAACCTACTAACAAGTCGCCACAGTGCCAGTTCCCTATTTTCTGCTGTTTTTGTGTTTCAGAAGTGCTACACAGGAAATATTCTCGGAATTGGACGAAACAAGTTCCTGAAGTCTTATTTTCCCCGGAAGCTTCCAGTGATCCGAAGAGGAGACAGAGAGGGGCCACAGGCCACCCTCACACCAGGGCGGCGCGACCCAGCCCCTGGCCGCGCCCCCTATGTGTGAGGATGCCTGGGTCCACTTCTGACGATGCCCCTTCGCCTATAAAGACCCCCCGACGGAAAAAACCTAAGTACCCGATCAATTTTCCAGAAACACATCGCGATCCGCCGCCTTCGTCGACCTGAGATCGGGAGGGTCCAGAAGCTCTTCCCGGCACCCTGCCGGAGAGGGGAATCGCCACCGGAGGTCTTCTTTATCGCCATGCTTGCCTCCGGAGCGATGAGTGAGTAGTCTACCTTGGACTATGGGTCCATAGCAGTAGCTAGATGGTTGTCTCCTCCACCATGTGCTTCATGTTTAGATCTCATGAGTTGCCCTACATGATTGAGATCACTGTTATGTAATTCTATATGTTTGGTTTGTTGGGAACCGATGAATATTGGTGTTATGATTGAGTTGCTATACTGAAATATATCTTATGTTATCTCTATGTTGTTTATGATCTTGCATGCTCTCCGTTGTTAGTAGCTATCTTGGCCGAGTAGTTGCTAGTAACTCCAAGAGGGGGTATTTATGCTCGATAGTGGGTTCATGCCTCTATTTAACCTGGGGAGTGACAGAAACCTCTAAGGTTGTAGATGTGATGTTCCTACTAGGGAGAAAACAACATTCATATGCTCAAGGGCATATGCTTTGTTTACATTACACACTTTGCTTAATGCAATTATCTGTTGTTCGCAACTTAATACTCATGGGGTGTTCGAATGATATCCCCGTGAGTAGATTATTAGTCATAGATGCAGTTGGATGGTGGTCTATGTATTTTGTTGTAATGCCCAGAGTAAATCGCATAGTGATCTTCTTGACATATCACGTGTATCTTTATTCTATCAATTGCCCAACTGTAATTTGTTTACCCAGCATGTGTTATTTATCTTATGGAGAGACACCACTAGTGAACTGTGGACCCCGGTCCTATTTCCATCATATTGCTATCACCTGTTTACTTTACTCGCATACTTTCACTGCTTTCCACTCGATACGCTCATACCCTTTGTTTCAAGCAAACCGGTGAGATTGACAACCTCATCGCAAGTTGGGAACAAAGTATTTGGTTGTGTTGTGTGCAGGTTCCACGTTGCTGCTAGCAAAGCAAAGCTTGGACGAGGCATCATATATAAATTATCCGAAGCTGTCGCGAAGCTTGCAAGCATCACCTTCAGTCATTTGTCTCTCCTCTCCTGAACGATAAACCTTGGTTTCTTAACTGAGAGAAAATCTTGCTGCTATATTCATCACACCTTCCTCTTGGGGTTCCCAATGGGCTGGTCATCAACCACGCATCAAGCTATTTTCTGGCGCCGTTGCCGGGGAGGAAGTAGAAGACTTCTGCGAGGGGAGTTTTTCACACGCACATCCTTTACTTTGTTATTGTTTTGCTTTACTTTATTTATTTTACCTGCATTGTTTTTTATCAAAAACCCAAAAAAAATTAGAATCCTTGGTAGTTGTTTTTACTTGTCTGCTTTTAGTTTTGCTGAAATGGCTAATCATGAAAACACCAAGCTGTGTGACTTTACTAGTACGAACAATAATGATTTTATCTGCACTCCTATTGCGCCACCTGCTCCTGCTGCAAACTTTTATGAGATTAAGTCTGCTTTATTGAACCTTGTTATGAAAGAGCAATTCTCTGGTGCTAGTACTGAAGATGCTGCAGCTCATCTCAACAATTTTGTTGAGCTATGTGAGATGCTGAAATATAAGGATGTAGAAAGTGATATTATTAAGCTCAAGCTGTTTCCTTTTTCTTTGAGAGGAAAAGCTAAAGATTGGTTGCTGTCTTTGACTAAGAATAGTATTGATTCATGGACTAAGTGTAAGAATGCTTTTATTGGTAGATACTATCCTCCTGCTAAGATTATAGCTTTGCATAGCAATATTATGAAGTTTAGTCAGTTTGATAATGAACATGTTGCTCAAGCGTGGGAAAGAATGAAATCTATGATAAAGAATTGCCCCACTCATGGACTGACTACTTGGATAATTGTCCAAACTTTTTATGCAGGACTGAATTTTGCTTCGAGGAACCTACTTGATTCAGCTGCTGGAGGCACTTTTATGTCCCTTACCTTGGGCGCCGCAACAAAGCTACTTGACAACATGATGGTAAATTACTCCGAATGGCACACCGAGAGAGCTCCACAAGGTAAGAAGGTAAATTCTGTTGAGGAAACCTCTTCCTTGAATGATAAGATTGATACCATTATGGCTATGCTTGCTAATGATAGGACTCATATTGATCCTAATAATGTTCCTTTAGCCTCTTTGGTTGCTCAAGAAGAGCATGTTGATGTGAATTTCATTAGAAACAATAATTTTAACAACAATGCTTATAGGAACAATTTTGCTAGTAACAATTATAGGCCGTATCCTTCTACCAATGGTAATGGTTATGGTAATTCTTATGGTAATTCCTCCAACAACACTAGGGCCGCGCCCTCCGAACAGGTGACAGACAGTCTCAAGCGGGCAGCGGCAGATGGGGCAGAGGCACTCAGCAGGGACAAGGATCTTTTTCTTGAGGAGGTTCTCACGCACCTGGATGCGCCCGCGCATGCAGAGCCAGGCAAAGAACTTCACGCACGAGGGAGCGTAACAGCCCCAGACGAGATCAGCGTAAGGAGCCGCGACACCACCGAACATGCAGAGACGGTAGAGAGCGGAGCAGCAAAACCCTAAACCATTTGCTGACGCTTTAAAACAATAGGCTTTTCTTTTGCCATTTTCTCTTTTTCTAACCATATTTGTACTGACCTATATACCCGAGTTTAAGAAATTCAAACAGTAACCATGTGCTTATTTTGACTCAGAGATGCTTAATAGTTTCATTTATATGTTGTAACAAAAACTTCCGGTGGAGCCAGCAATGGCTGGAGGTTCATCAGTTGGGTACCTCTGGGAACAATGGTCATTCGAATTATGGTGATCCTGAGCTTCACCCTGCAAGTCTTCCTCCTCTCATTTGAGGGGATCCGACGGCGTGAAGGCTCAGCTCTGTTGAGAATCCTCCTCTGGCTTGCGAACCTAATGGCCAACTACACCCTGATCTACGCCCATTGGCTACATGTACATCAGTAGCAGATCACGTGCTCACAAGTTGGTGCCATTCTGCCCGGAATTGTTTGCCAGAGTTGGTACAAGGAGAACTGCAAACATTTCACCGGGCTGTGGCAGGCAGCGTATTATGACCAAGGAAGACGGGACAAATCCCTATAGAATATGGTCAGCATGAAGATAGCCGAGTGGCAGATCCCGGCTGATTCGATCTACAAGTACATCTCAGGTGCCGACGACCCTAGAAGCGACGAGGAGGATAGACAGGCTTATGCTGACAGAGTTAGATATTATAAAATTTTATATTTTTAGCAATATGCTTGGTCAAACTTTATCTAACTTGACTTTGACTAACCTAGAATGCAAGGTAAAAAGGACAGAGAGTATATAAAAGAGTTTACAAAATGTTTTCTATGTCCTAACTACTGATTTTCCTAAGAATAAAAATGGTTAATAACCACTGCTGTCCTGAAGCTCACTAGATGGCTGTTCAGAGCAAAAAATATGTCACGATGAACCTTGGTGTCATTGATTCTTGAACTCACTCTGCTTCTTATTGTCGTCCTCTAGATGGCCGGAATCGTCCGCAGGAGCCTCATCCAACTAGTCCAGCTGAGCTTTTTTCACACTGTCCCTTTCGTGCTTGGGATTGCGGTCGCGCCGCCAATGCAGTCATCCGTGGCAGCAGAGGGGAGCACGTGCGCGGCTTTCCGAGATCAACATCTTCTTTGTGATGATTCTCGTTAGCTCCATGGTGGCGGCCATGGTGCCGATCTCCAAGGTCGCCGAAGGGGAGGACCTGAGCGGCGACGGCCGCTCGGTCATGGTGGTCAGGATCAGTGGCGTAGCTTAGTGAGGGCCAGAGGGGGCCATGCCCCCCCCAGCTCTTATAATTTTCTTTTAATACTAGTTTATACTTAGCATTATTTTACATTATACAAGCATAATGCTTTGTATTAGCCCCCTCAACTGAGGTTTGCCTCCTCTCAATTCACGGTCCGCCACTATCCTCCATGGTGATTCTTTTGCCACGGTTTTACTTTTGTCGAAATTTGCCACGGTTTTACTATCCGGGTGGCTATGGCGCTCGACTGCCTGGTCGTGTATGACCTCCTGGTGGTCAAGACCTCCGATCCGGCATGTTGATCTTGGGTTTTCATCATTGGGTACTACATCATCATCAATGTCGTCTCGATGATGTACTACCTGGATCTGCTCTGGACGATCTACCGCTCCGTGTAGGTTGCATATGACTGATTTGTATCTAGATGGTCTCGATGATGTAGAGTGATGTAAGTGGACTAGTAGGGTGATTATGTTGTACTACGTTGTGAGTTCTGATGATGTATCATGCATGTGATGTTTGCGAGCTGATATGAAAAAATTGTTCGTGTCCCAATTTATTTTCTCTGACCAACCTGCCGTCCTTCTCCTTCCTCCGCGTCGTCATCGGCCGCGCCCGCGCCGTCGTCAGTCCTCCCTGTCCACTCAGCGCTGACGCCACATCCATGCCAACGCCCCTCCGTCAACGAGCCCTAACCTCGCATGAAAAATCGAATCTTGCGGTCGGCGGCGACCGCTGTCTGCAGCCTAGCGTCCATCTCCACGCGCATGCCAAAGGTATGAACCCTATTTCTTCCCCATCTCAAAATCGATTTTGATTCCGTTCTAGCGTGCGTGTGCAGGCTTATTTCGTTTGATTCGGTTAGACTGTTTCTCGTTCATGCTAAGTGTACATTTCCAATTGGAAAGGCAGGAGGTTGTAATAGTGTGCTCTAACTTGGCCCTGTTTCGGTGCTAAAATGAGATGCACTCAGCAACCTCTAAAACATCAATTACCGATAGTTGGGAACTGAGACTGCAGCCAGCTCTAAGTTTGTGTTCACTTTTTTTTGAAATACTAAGTTTTTGTTCCTAGATAGACCAACCAGGACATGATATTGTCAGCCTGACATAGAGGCATGCTTGTTCTTTCGTCAGATGGGCCGGCGGAGGATCTGTACGGGATTTCATCATCAGAGCCCACCCGAGATGACGGCGTGACCGTCGTTATGAAAAAAAATATGTGCTGGCTCTAAACGTCGCTGAGCAGTTTCGTATTTTTTACACAACCAAATTCACTGTGTTTGATCAGGTTTGCTGAAAGTGCTACTAGCCTATTATTAGCATATATGATGCCTACATTACTGGGAGTTTTATTTTTTTTGGATGACAATGTTCTTTTACCTAGATTAGTCTAGATTAGGTTAACTGAAGTGATGTGAGCTGTGAGCTGATTCTTAAGAGGATATGCACTTTGGAGTTTTTTCTTCTTTAGCATCATGCTTGGTATAAAATCTCTTTTAAATATGAAGTGCATATGCTTATATTTTCCTGCACTATATTTTCTGTTAGTTTGGCTGCTCACTCTACTACCTTGTTGCCCCAACAATTAACTTAAGTCTTTTATTCTTTGTATCTTAATTCGTGCAAAAGATTGGTTGATGTTTCAACGGCCAGCTTTGCTCTTGGAGTGATGCATAATTATCTGTTCACTTGCATGGTATTTTGCAATTCTTTTTTGTTTATTATTTATACATTTTTTCACATGGGGTAGGCATGAGAAAAAAATGTGCATCCCAGTTGAAAACATCAATCGAAACTAAAGATCACTACCCCTTTAGTCCCGGTATCTTCAACCGGGACTAAAGTTCTCATTTAAAACGAGACTAAAGCTATCAGTCCCCATAGCCGTTGGAACCGGGCTAATATAAGCATTAATCCCACACCCAAACAGAACCGGGACTAAAACTCACATCAACTCTGGATGAAAGCCATATTTTCTAACAAACAATAATGTATCGATATACTTCCAACTAAGAAAGGAATGAAAAGAAAACACTTCTAACAAACAATAATGTATCGATACTTTGGACAATAATAGCTCTCCCAGCCACTCGCATTAAAAGACACTTTTCCTAACAAACAGCTAGCTGTTTTACAATTCATGAACAGACACTTTTTTGGCCGTTGGATGCGTTCACGAATCTTGGCGCACCGTCCCGTTGGTTCCTCTCTTTCTTTCAGTTTCTTTTCAGTTTTCATTATCTGTTTGAGGCCATGGTTCCACCTCTCTGGCTCGCTCTCTCTCTCTCATGCCTTAGTTGGGGAGGCGAAAGCATGGCGGAGACATCCTGCCCCTCCAGCGTCCGAGGGCGCGGTTCTTCTCGAGGCGGGGAGAGTGCCAGTGGAGAGTGCTGTCAGCCTGCATGTGTTGGGGAGAGCCGTTGCCCGATCCGTTCTCCGTCTATCCGGGAAGAGATCGGGGATATGCGACGGCAGAAGGTGTGTGCGCCGCCGGCCAGATGGGTCTGTTCTACTCTGTGTTTTCTTCGATTTTTTTGTTTGAATGCCCCGCATATGTTTGTATGTGTTGTTTGGTGGTGGTGGTAACTGGTTTCAGCGCGAATGCTCGCCCTTTTGCTACTGATTGTGAGCTTGAATCAGATGTGGTTTGATTGTGTTTGTCTTGTGGGTGTAGTGTGGTGGATTTTTAGGTGGGGAGCTTTTTTGGGGGTGTTTAGGGAGTTCGTTCTATAGTTTTCGGTGAACTGCAGCTCTTAGATGTGGTCGAGCATTGATTTGCAGTGTGGGGGTAGCGAACTAGATGTAGGTAATTGTGCTCTGTTTTGTGTTTGCAGGGAGTAGTTTCAGCTTTTTTAGGGTTATTTATTTTGAGGCTGGATAACATGTGTTTTGTGCGCTCATGTGTTAGTAAGGATGCTCTGATGTTAATTATCAGTAATTAGGTGATGGTGTTTGATACGTCTCCAACGTATCTATAATTTTTGATGCTCCATGCTTGCTTTTACACCATTTGCCTACTGTTTTGTTACACTTTGTGGCACTTTTATGCATTTTCCGGAACTAACCTACTAACAAGTCGCCACAGTGCCAGTTCCCTATTTTCTGCTGTTTTTGTGTTTCAGAAGTGCTACACAGGAAATATTCTCGGAATTGGACGAAACAAGTTCCTGAAGTCTTATTTTCCCCGGAAGCTTCCAGTGATCCGAAGAGGAGACAGAGAGGGGCCACAGGCCACCCTCACACCAGGGCGGCGCGACCCAGCCCCTGGCCGCGCCCCCTATGTGTGAGGATGCCTGGGTCCACTTCTGACGATGCCCCTTCGCCTATAAAGACCCCCCGACGGAAAAAACCTAAGTACCCGATCAATTTTCCAGAAACACATCGCGATCCGCCGCCTTCGTCGACCTGAGATCGGGAGGGTCCAGAAGCTCTTCCCGGCACCCTGCCGGAGAGGGGAATCGCCACCGGAGGTCTTCTTTATCGCCATGCTTGCCTCCGGAGCGATGAGTGAGTAGTCTACCTTGGACTATGGGTCCATAGCAGTAGCTAGATGGTTGTCTCCTCCACCATGTGCTTCATGTTTAGATCTCATGAGTTGCCCTACATGATTGAGATCACTGTTATGTAATTCTATATGTTTGGTTTGTTGGGAACCGATGAATATTGGTGTTATGATTGAGTTGCTATACTGAAATATATCTTATGTTATCTCTATGTTGTTTATGATCTTGCATGCTCTCCGTTGTTAGTAGCTATCTTGGCCGAGTAGTTGCTAGTAACTCCAAGAGGGGGTATTTATGCTCGATAGTGGGTTCATGCCTCTATTTAACCTGGGGAGTGACAGAAACCTCTAAGGTTGTAGATGTGATGTTCCTACTAGGGAGAAAACAACATTCATATGCTCAAGGGCATATGCTTTGTTTACATTACACACTTTGCTTAATGCAATTATCTGTTGTTCGCAACTTAATACTCATGGGGTGTTCGAATGATATCCCCGTGAGTAGATTATTAGTCATAGATGCAGTTGGATGGTGGTCTATGTATTTTGTTGTAATGCCCAGAGTAAATCGCATAGTGATCTTCTTGACATATCACGTGTATCTTTATTCTATCAATTGCCCAACTGTAATTTGTTTACCCAGCATGTGTTATTTATCTTATGGAGAGACACCACTAGTGAACTGTGGACCCCGGTCCTATTTCCATCATATTGCTATCACCTGTTTACTTTACTCGCATACTTTCACTGCTTTCCACTCGATACGCTCATACCCTTTGTTTCAAGCAAACCGGTGAGATTGACAACCTCATCGCAAGTTGGGAACAAAGTATTTGGTTGTGTTGTGTGCAGGTTCCACGTTGCTGCTAGCAAAGCAAAGCTTGGACGAGGCATCATATATAAATTATCCGAAGCTGTCGCGAAGCTTGCAAGCATCACCTTCAGTCATTTGTCTCTCCTCTCCTGAACGATAAACCTTGGTTTCTTAACTGAGAGAAAATCTTGCTGCTATATTCATCACACCTTCCTCTTGGGGTTCCCAACGGGCTGGTCATCAACCACGCATCAAGCTATTTTCTGGCGCCGTTGCCGGGGAGGAAGTAGAAGACTTCTGCGAGGGGAGTTTTTCACACGCACATCCTTTACTTTGTTATTGTTTTGCTTTACTTTATTTATTTTACCTGCATTGTTTTTTATCAAAAACCCAAAAAAAATTAGAATCCTTGGTAGTTGTTTTTACTTGTCTGCTTTTAGTTTTGCTGAAATGGCTAATCATGAAAACACCAAGCTGTGTGACTTTACTAGTACGAACAATAATGATTTTATCTGCACTCCTATTGCGCCACCTGCTCCTGCTGCAAACTTTTATGAGATTAAGTCTGCTTTATTGAACCTTGTTATGAAAGAGCAATTCTCTGGTGCTAGTACTGAAGATGCTGCAGCTCATCTCAACAATTTTGTTGAGCTATGTGAGATGCTGAAATATAAGGATGTAGAAAGTGATATTATTAAGCTCAAGCTGTTTCCTTTTTCTTTGAGAGGAAAAGCTAAAGATTGGTTGCTGTCTTTGACTAAGAATAGTATTGATTCATGGACTAAGTGTAAGAATGCTTTTATTGGTAGATACTATCCTCCTGCTAAGATTATAGCTTTGCATAGCAATATTATGAAGTTTAGTCAGTTTGATAATGAACATGTTGCTCAAGCGTGGGAAAGAATGAAATCTATGATAAAGAATTGCCCCACTCATGGACTGACTACTTGGATAATTGTCCAAACTTTTTATGCAGGACTGAATTTTGCTTCGAGGAACCTACTTGATTCAGCTGCTGGAGGCACTTTTATGTCCCTTACCTTGGGCGCCGCAACAAAGCTACTTGACAACATGATGGTAAATTACTCCGAATGGCACACCGAGAGAGCTCCACAAGGTAAGAAGGTAAATTCTGTTGAGGAAACCTCTTCCTTGAATGATAAGATTGATACCATTATGGCTATGCTTGCTAATGATAGGACTCATATTGATCCTAATAATGTTCCTTTAGCCTCTTTGGTTGCTCAAGAAGAGCATGTTGATGTGAATTTCATTAGAAACAATAATTTTAACAACAATGCTTATAGGAACAATTTTGCTAGTAACAATTATAGGCCGTATCCTTCTACCAATGGTAATGGTTATGGTAATTCTTATGGTAATTCCTCCAACAACACTAGGGCCGCGCCCTCCGAACAGGTGACAGACAGTCTCAAGCGGGCAGCGGCAGATGGGGCAGAGGCACTCAGCAGGGACAAGGATCTTTTTCTTGAGGAGGTTCTCACGCACCTGGATGCGCCCGCGCATGCAGAGCCAGGCAAAGAACTTCACGCACGAGGGAGCGTAACAGCCCCAGACGAGATCAGCGTAAGGAGCCGCGACACCACCGAACATGCAGAGACGGTAGAGAGCGGAGCAGCAAAACCCTAAACCATTTGCTGACGCTTTAAAACAATAGGCTTTTCTTTTGCCATTTTCTCTTTTTCTAACCATATTTGTACTGACCTATATACCCGAGTTTAAGAAATTCAAACAGTAACCATGTGCTTATTTTGACTCAGAGATGCTTAATAGTTTCATTTATATGTTGTAACAAAAACTTCCGGTGGAGCCAACAATGGCTGGAGGTTCATCAGTTGGGTACCTCTGGGAACAATGGTCATTCGAATTATGGTGATCCTGAGCTTCACCCTGCAAGTCTTCCTCCTCTCATTTGAGGGGATCCGACGGCGTGAAGGCTCAGCTCTGTTGAGAATCCTCCTCTGGCTTGCGAACCTAATGGCCAACTACACCCTGATCTACGCCCATTGGCTACATGTACATCAGTAGCAGATCACGTGCTCACAAGTTGGTGCCATTCTGCCCGGAATTGTTTGCCAGAGTTGGTACAAGGAGAACTGCAAACATTTCACCGGGCTGTGGCAGGCAGCGTATTATGACCAAGGAAGACGGGACAAATCCCTATAGAATATGGTCAGCATGAAGATAGCCGAGTGGCAGATCCCGGCTGATTCGATCTACAAGTACATCTCAGGTGCCGACGACCCTAGAAGCGACGAGGAGGATAGACAGGCTTATGCTGACAGAGTTAGATATTATAAAATTTTATATTTTTAGCAATATGCTTGGTCAAACTTTATCTAACTTGACTTTGACTAACCTAGAATGCAAGGTAAAAAGGACAGAGAGTATATAAAAGAGTTTACAAAATGTTTTCTATGTCCTAACTACTGATTTTCCTAAGAATAAAAATGGTTAATAACCACTGCTGTCCTGAAGCTCACTAGATGGCTGTTCAGAGCAAAAAATATGTCACGATGAACCTTGGTGTCATTGATTCTTGAACTCACTCTGCTTCTTATTGTCGTCCTCTAGATGGCCGGAATCGTCCGCAGGAGCCTCATCCAACTAGTCCAGCTGAGCTTTTTTCACACTGTCCCTTTCGTGCTTGGGATTGCGGTCGCGCCGCCAATGCAGTCATCCGTGGCAGCAGAGGGGAGCACGTGCGCGGCTTTCCGAGATCAACATCTTCTTTGTGATGATTCTCGTTAGCTCCATGGTGGCGGCCATGGTGCCGATCTCCAAGGTCGCCGAAGGGGAGGACCTGAGCGGCGACGGCCGCTCGGTCATGGTGGTCAGGATCAGTGGCGTAGCTTAGTGAGGGCCAGAGGGGGCCATGCCCCCCCCAGCTCTTATAATTTTCTTTTAATACTAGTTTATACTTAGCATTATTTTACATTATACAAGCATAATGCTTTGTATTAGCCCCCTCAACTGAGGTTTGCCTCCTCTCAATTCACGGTCCGCCACTATCCTCCATGGTGATTCTTTTGCCACGGTTTTACTTTTGTCGAAATTTGCCACGGTTTTACTATCCGGGTGGCTATGGCGCTCGACTGCCTGGTCGTGTATGACCTCCTGGTGGTCAAGACCTCCGATCCGGCATGTTGATCTTGGGTTTTCATCATTGGGTACTACATCATCATCAATGTCGTCTCGATGATGTACTACCTGGATCTGCTCTGGACGATCTACCGCTCCGTGTAGGTTGCATATGACTGATTTGTATCTAGATGGTCTCGATGATGTAGAGTGATGTAAGTGGACTAGTAGGGTGATTATGTTGTACTACGTTGTGAGTTCTGATGATGTATCATGCATGTGATGTTTGCGAGCTGATATGAAAAAATTGTTCGTGTCCCAATTTATTTTCTCTGACCAACCTGCCGTCCTTCTCCTTCCTCCGCGTCGTCATCGGCCGCGCCCGCGCCGTCGTCAGTCCTCCCTGTCCACTCAGCGCTGACGCCACATCCATGCCAACGCCCCTCCGTCAACGAGCCCTAACCTCGCATGAAAAATCGAATCTTGCGGTCGGCGGCGACCGCTGTCTGCAGCCTAGCGTCCATCTCCACGCGCATGCCAAAGGTATGAACCCTATTTCTTCCCCATCTCAAAATCGATTTTGATTCCGTTCTAGCGTGCGTGTGCAGGCTTATTTCGTTTGATTCGGTTAGACTGTTTCTCGTTCATGCTAAGTGTACATTTCCAATTGGAAAGGCAGGAGGTTGTAATAGTGTGCTCTAACTTGGCCCTGTTTCGGTGCTAAAATGAGATGCACTCAGCAACCTCTAAAACATCAATTACCGATAGTTGGGAACTGAGACTGCAGCCAGCTCTAAGTTTGTGTTCACTTTTTTTTGAAATACTAAGTTTTTGTTCCTAGATAGACCAACCAGGACATGATATTGTCAGCCTGACATAGAGGCATGCTTGTTCTTTCGTCAGATGGGCCGGCGGAGGATCTGTACGGGATTTCATCATCAGAGCCCACCCGAGATGACGGCGTGACCGTCGTTATGAAAAAAAATATGTGCTGGCTCTAAACGTCGCTGAGCAGTTTCGTATTTTTTACACAACCAAATTCACTGTGTTTGATCAGGTTTGCTGAAAGTGCTACTAGCCTATTATTAGCATATATGATGCCTACATTACTGGGAGTTTTTTTTTTTTGGATGACAATGTTCTTTTACCTAGATTAGTCTAGATTAGGTTAACTGAAGTGATGTGAGCTGTGAGCTGATTCTTAAGAGGATATGCACTTTGGAGTTTTTTCTTCTTTAGCATCATGCTTGGTATAAAATCTCTTTTAAATATGAAGTGCATATGCTTATATTTTCCTGCACTATATTTTCTGCTAGTTTGGCTGCTCACTCTACTACCTTGTTGCCCCAACAATTAACTTAAGTCCTTTATTCTTTGTATCTTAATTCGTGCAAAAGATTGGTTGATGTTTCAACGGCCAGCTTTGCTCTTGGAGTGATGCATAATTATCTGTTCACTTGCATGGTATTTTGCAATTCTTTTTTGTTTATTATTTATACATTTTTTCACATGGGGTAGGCATGAGAAAAAAATGTGCATCCCAGTTGAAAACATCAATCGAAACTAAAGATCACTACCCCTTTAGTCCCGGTATCTTCAACCGGGACTAAAGTTCTCATTTAAAACGAGACTAAAGCTATCAGTCCCCATAGCCGTTGGAACCGGGCTAATATAAGCATTAATCCCACACCCAAACAGAACCGGGACTAAAACTCACATCAACTCTCGATGAAAGCCCTATTTTCTAACAAACAATAATGTATCGATATACTTCCAACTAAGAAAGGAATGAAAAGAAAACACTTCTAACAAACAATAATGTATCGATGCTTTGGACAATAATAGCTCTCCCAGCCACTCGCATTAAAAGACACTTTTCCTAACAAACAGCTAGCTGTTTTACAATTCATGAACAGACACTTTTTTGGCCGTTGGATGCGTTCAGGAATCTTGGCGCACCGTCCCGTTGGTTCCTCTCTTTCTTTCAGTTTCTTTTCAGTTTTCATTATCTGTTTGAGGCCATGGTTCCACCGCTCTGACTCGCTCTCTCTCTCTCTCATGTCTTAGTTGGGGAGGCGAAAGCATGGCGGAGACATCCTGCCCCTCCAGCGTCCGAGGGCGCGGTTCTTCTCGAGGCGGCGAGAGTTCCAGTGGAGAGTGTTGTCAGCCTGCATGTGTTGGGGAGAGCCGTTGCCCGATCCGTTCTCTGTCTATCCGGGAAGAGATCGGGGATATGCGACGGCGGAAGGTGTGTGCGCCGCCGGCCAGATGGGTCTGTTCTACTCTGTGTTTTCTTCGATTTTTTGGTTTGAATGCCCCGCATATGTTTGTATGTGTTGTTTGGTGGTGGTGGTAACTGGTTTCAGCGCGAATGCTCGCCCTTTTGCTACTGATTGTGAGCTTGAATCAGATGTGGTTTGATTGTGTTCGTCCTGTGGGTGTAGTGTGGTGGATTTTTAGGTGGGGCGCTTTTTTGGGGGTGTTTAGGGAGTTCGTTCTGTAGTTTTCGGTGAACTGCAGCTCTTAGATGTGGTCGAGCATTGATTTGCAGTGTGGGGGTAGCGAACTAGATGTAGGTAATTGTGCTCTGTTTTGTGTTTGCAGGGAGTAGTTTCAGCTTTTTTAGGGTTATTGATTTTGAGGCTGGATAACATGTGTTTTGTGCGCTCATGTGTTAGTAAGGATG
This sequence comes from Dactylis glomerata, assembly GCA_007115705.1. Classification (NCBI taxonomy): domain Eukaryota; kingdom Viridiplantae; phylum Streptophyta; class Magnoliopsida; order Poales; family Poaceae; genus Dactylis; species Dactylis glomerata. The sequence continues at coordinate 827,216 of QXEO01001359.1, forward strand.
CTCTGATGTTAATTATCAGTAATTAGGTGATGGTGTTTGATACGTCTCCAATGTATCTATAATTTTTGATGCTCCATGCTTGCTTTTACACCATTTGCCTACTGTTTCGTTACACTTCGTGGCACCTTTATGCATTTTCCGAAACTAACCTACTAACAAGTCGCCACAGTGCCAGTTCCTTGTTTTCTGCTGTTTTTGTGTTTCAGAAGTGCTACACAGGAAATATTCTCGGAATTGGACGAAACAAGTTCCTGAAGTCTTATTTTTCCCGGAAGCTTCTAGTGATCCGAAGAGGAGATGGAGAGGGGTCACAGGCCACCCTCACACCAGGGCGGTGCGGCCCAGCCCCTGGTCGTGCCCCCTATGTGTGAGGATGCCTGGGTCCACTTCTGATGATGCCCCTTCGCCTATAAAGACCCCCCGACGGAAAAAACCTAAGTACCCGATCAATTTTCCAGAAACACATCGCGATCCGCCGCTGTCGTCGACCCGAGATCGGGAGGGTCCAGAAGCTCTTCCCGGCACCCTGCCGGAGAGGGGAATCGCCACCGGAGGTCTTCTTCATCGCCATGCTTGCCTCCGGAGCGATGAGTGAGTAGTCTACCTTGGACTATGGGTCCATAGCAGTAGCTAGATGGTTGTCTCCTCCACCATGTGCTTCATGTTTAGATCTCATGAGCTGCCCTACATGATTGAGATCACCGTTATGTAATTCTACATATTTGGTTTGTTGGGATCCGATGAATATTGGTGTTATGATTGAGTTGCTATACTGAAATATATCTTATATTATCTCTATGTTGTTTATGATCTTGCATGCTCTCCGTTGTTAGTAGTTATCTTGGCCGAGTAGTTGCTAGTGACTCCAAGAGGGGGTATTTATGCTCGATAGTGGGTTCATGCCTCTATTTAACCTGGGGGAGTGACATAAACCTCTAAGGTTGTAGATGTGCTGTTGCTACTAGGGAGAAAACAACATTCATATGCTCAAGGGCATATGCTTTGTTTACATTACACACTTTGCTTAATGCAATTATCTGTTGTTCGCAACTTAATACTCATGGGGTGTTCGGATGATATCCCCGTGAGTGGATTATTAGTCATAGATGCAGTTGGATGGTGGTCTATGTATTTTGTTGTAATGCCCAGAGTAAATCGCATAGTGATCTTCTTGACATATCACGTGTATCTTTATTCTATCAATTGCCCAACTGTAATTTGTTTACCCAGCATGTGTTATTTATCTTATGGAGAGACACCACTAGTGAACTGTGGACCCCGGTCCTATTTTCATCATATTGCTATCACCTGTTTACTTTACTCGCACTGTTTACTTTACTCGCATATTTTCACTGCTTTCCACTCGATACGTTCATACCCTTTGTTTCAAGCAAACTGGTGAGATTGACAACCTCATCGCAAGTTGGGAACAAAGTATTTGGTTGTGTTGTGTGCAGATTCCACGTTGCTGCTAGCAAAGCAAAGCTTGGACGAGGCGCCATATATAAATTGTTTGAAGCTATCGCAAAGCTTGCAAGCATCACCTTCAGTCGTTTGTCTCTCCTCTCCTGAACGATAAACCTTGGTTTCTTAACTGAGGGAAAATCTTGCTGCTATATTCATCACACCTTCCTCTTGGGGTTCCCAACGGGCTGGTCATCAACCACGCATCAAGCTATTTTCTGGCGCCGTTGCCGGGGAGGAAGTAGAAGACTTCTACGAGGGGAGTTTTTCGCACGCACATCCTTTACTTTGTTATTGTTTTGCTTTACTTTATTTATTTTACCTGCATCATTTTTTATCAAAAACCTAAAAAAATTAGAATCCTTGGTAGTTGTTTTTACTTGTCTGCTTTTAGTTTTGCTGAAATGGCTAATCCTGAAAACACCAAGCTGTGTGACTTTACTAGTACGAACAATAGTGATTTTATCTGCACTCCTATTGCGCCACCTGCTCCTGCTGCAAACTTTTATGAGATTAAGTCTGCTTTATTGAACCTTGTTATGAAAGAGCAATTCTCTGGTGCTAGTACTGAAGATGCTGCAGCTCATCTCAACAATTTTGTTGAGCTATGTGAGATGCAGAAATATAAGGATGTAGAAAGTGATATTATTAAGCTCAAGCTGTTTCCTCTTTCTTTGAGAGGAAAAGCTAAAGATTGGTTGCTGTCTTTGACTAAGAATAGTATTGATTCATGGACTAAGTGTAAGGATGCTTTTATTGGTAGATACTATCCTCCTGCTAAGATTATAGCTTTGCGTAGCAATATTATAAAGTTTAGTCAGTTTGATAATGAACATGTTGCTCAAGCGTGGGAAAGAATGAAATCTATGATAAAGAATTGCCCCACTCATGGACTGACTACTTGGATAATTGTCCAAACTTTTTATGCAGGACTGAATTTTTCTTCGAGGAACCTACTTGATTCAGCTGCTGGAGGCACTTTTATGTCCCTTACCTTGGGCGCCGCAACAAAGCTACTTGACAATATGATGGTAAATTACTCTGAATGGCACACCGAGAGAGCTCCACAAGGTAAGAAGGTAAATTCTGTTGAGGAAACCTCTTCCTTGAGTGATAAGATTGATACTATTATGGCTATGCTTGCTAATGATAGGACTCATATTGATCCTAATAATGTTCCTTTAGCCTCTTTGGTTGCTCAAGAAGAGTATGTTGATCTGAATTTCATTAGAAACAATAATTTTAACAACAATGCTTATAGGAACAATTTTGCTAGTAACAATTATAGGTCGTATCCTTCTACCAATGGTAATGGTTATGGTAATTCTTATGGTAATTCCTCCAACAACACTAGGGCCGCACCCTCCGAGCTTGAGGTAATGCTCAAGGACTTTATCGGTAAGCAAACTGCTTTTAACAAGTCTGTTGAGGAAAAGTTAGGCAAAATTGATATTCTTGCTTCTAAAGTTGATAGCATTGTTCATGATGTTGAACTTCTGAAATTAAAAGTGTTGCCTAATGATGTGAAAGAGAACAATGTTTTTGCTACTGCTAATGCTATTCAAGTTGGAATTGATGAAAATATTAGATTGTTAGCAGAATTGCATGCTAGATGGGAAAGAGAGGATGAGATTGCTAGGAATATGAAAGTTTGTACTATTACTACCTCTGATGATGTTGTTCCTAATGCTAGCAATCCTCTTACTTTGATTGGTGTAGATAAAACTCCCACTCCTTGTGTTAAAAAACCTAAAACTCCCAAAACTTTTTCTCAAAAGAGTGCTGAAATTTTTCGGAGTGTAGGAGATGATAGCTCTATTTCCTTTAATGATTTTGATGTTGATGGCTGCAATATATCTAAAGTAATTTTGTTCTTGCAAAAGCTTGCTTTGACTCCCAATGCTAGTTCTTTAAATATTGCTTTTACTAAGCATATTACCAATGCCCTCATAAAAATTAGGGATGAAAAGTTGCAGCAAAAAGCTTCTATTCCCAAGAAGTTAGAAGATGGTTGGGAACCCATCATTGATATGCATGTTAATGGTTTTGATTACCATGCTTTATGTGATCTAGGTGCTAGTATTTCTATCATGCCTAGAAAAATTTATGACATGCTTGATTTACCACCGCTTGAAAAATGTTATTATGATGTTCCTATTGCTGATGTTGCTAAGACGAAACCTTTAGGAAGGATTAATGATATTCTTATTGTGGTTAACAATAACCTTGTTCCCGTTGATTTTCTCGTTATGGACGTTGAATGCCATGCTTCATGTCCTATTATTTTGGGAAGACCCTTTCTTTGAACTGTAGGTGCCATCATTGATATGAGAGAAGGCACCATCAAATATCAATTCCCACTCAAGAAAGATATGGAACACTTCCCTAGGAAAAGGAAGAAATTACTTTTTGACACTATTCTTAGAGCAAATTATGAGCTTGATGCTTCATCTCTTGATGTTACTTGATTCGCAATTTTCTGCGCCTAGCTCAAAGGCGTTAAAGAAAAGCACACTTGGGAGATAACCCAATGTTTTTATTTTCAATACTTTTTCTTTTATTTGATTCTTGGAAGTCATTACTACTGTAATGACTGCTCCTTATCCTTTTTATTTCATTGTTTTGCCAAGAGAAGCCTCTAATTTGAGTGAGGTAAGATTTGGGGATGTTGCTGTCCTAAAACTGTTTTCGGTGCTGCACCGTAAAAATTCGTATAAATTCTCTATATATCTTTTGGACCTGCGATTTCTTATGCATATGCCCAGGTTATATCCAAACTTTCATTAGTTGAACACTTTTTGATTTGAGCAACAGAAAACCCCTCAAAAATTCGGCCTTTGTCAGTTGTTCTGTTTTGACAGATTTCTGCCAATATTTGTGTTTGCCGCTTTATCGCTTTCTTTTGAGTTCTTTTGATCACGGAACTTTTGGGGAAGTTGCTACAGTAGTATATACTATATATGTGGTGGTTTTAGGTTAAAACCTGAAGCAAAAAGAGGTTGATTATATGTTATGCTACACTAATGTTGCTAATAGATTTGTGTTTAGTTTTGTATGAAGGAAGTTTTCAAGTGTAGGGATTGGAGAATGATGAGATGAGTTGAAGAATGGACAAAAGCTCAAGCTTGGGGATGCCCATGCATCACCCCAAGAAATATCCAAGAAGTACAAGCGTCAAAGCTTGGGGATGCCCCCGAGGCACCCCTTCTTCATCGGCAAAAATCAGGTCACCTTTCAAGACACTATTTTTATTGCTTCATGCACTATGTGTTTTTCTTGGAGCGTCAGTTGTTTTAGGTTTCTTTATTAGTTTAGTTTGTTTGCTGCAATAAATGGTTGGAGAAGTTATCTTGCTTTTCATTTGCCAAGAACGCTCTAGTTTTCATTCTTATCAAAAACCGAGTGTTCTTCTTTTTCTGCTACTGCTTTTGGTTTTCATTTTCGCCTTGATTTGCATTCAGACCTTGTCATATCTTTTCATCAAGGTGTATTTTCGCCTCTGATCTTTATTGGTTTTCATCAAAAGAGGTGTCTATAAAAATTTTAAATGGTGTTGGAAAAGAGAAAAAGCTTTATGCAAAAAAGTGGTACAAGAAGGAGCTTGTGTAGACTACGGCTTAGGCTTTTTATGTCATGCTTGATGACTTTTTGATAGTATGCTTAGTGGTTTTGCTGTAGCATGACTTGTCTCAAATAACTGAGATTGCTTAATGAGCCTTTGAAAAAATCATGCGTTGTTTTTAATTATTTGGAAGCATTATTTTGGTTTTCTCCTTGATGCTTTATTTGGGTTGACTTGGCGCATGCTCACACATGTTAGACTCTTACAAAGTCGCCAATAGCCTCTATGATCATTTAGTTTTTGACTTTTGATGCCATCTTATGCTTCTTTTAATATTGCTTTGTCGCTTTGCATGATTATGGCCATTATTGCTCTCTTAGTTGGTCGCTCCCAGTCTTTTGCTAGCCCTCGCCTTGTACTGAGTATGAGCTCTACTCGTGCATCCAACTCCTAAAAACCAAGTTTGCCAAAGTGTCCACCATACATACCTATTAGCAATTTGCTATTCCAAGTAAATTTGACTTGCTTTTATTTTCTCTTCAAATTAAACTCTTACCAGTGTTATGCGAAAATTGGTCAGTAAAGCTCTCACGAACCGGAAGGCACACTTTACTTTTTCCTGTTCTTAAAAATTTGACATTGTGGTCTCTTATGTTGAGTTGTTATGCTTGCAAGTTGTAAGTTGGAGACTAGCCCAGCCATGCAGTCATGGGGCAAGCTTTCAACATTGCACTTCTCTTTTGAGTTGATATCGTGATCTTTTGTTTATGGATACCCACGGTGTGAAATGAATTGGGAATCTTGCGGGGATCGTGGAGTTTGTATATGTGTTAGGGAAATGCCTGGGCCGCCAATCTAAGCCATGCATAATTCATGGTGGAAATTTGCAGCATACCCATGGTGGACATTCGACGACGCATCTCACAATAAAAAGCTATACAATTGGTAAATAAAAGAGATGCCGAGGTGTTCATTGTCTGCTTGTCCTGTCATTTTGATGTGGGCTTGTTCCATGTCATCGGGTACGGAGGTACCCCGTTGGCGGTTCTCAATGATACGCATATACTTACAATGACAAGAGCCTTGCTTGGGACTCTAAGTTGAGTAGCATGAGGTTTGGGTACTCGTATTCACGGGACACGAGGTTTTCAACTTATGATTTGTCAAGCATATGCATCATAATTGTTCTCGCATTAACTTTAACCATTCAAGATGCTTATGATGGGGGCAATGAGAGCTCAAAGCCGCTAAATACCATAATTTTTGAAGGTCTATAAAACTTGCAATCACTGCTTCCCTCCGCGAAGGGCCTTTCTTCTACTTTTATGTTGAGTCACCACCTTCTATCTTTATGCACCACTAAGAGAGCATAGTTGTCATTCTTAGTATAATGTGCATTGTCCCAAAGTTTTCATTGATTGATTCATATTGTTGGTTTCACTTGTTCTTAAATTATTTGTATCTAGTCACCCTCTTAAACTTGAAGGTGTCCTATGCATTTATGTTTTGCTCTCTATGAAGGACAAGCTGAAAACCATTTGTATGTTTTTCTTATGATTTGAACACACATTTGACTTTCATTTTTTCATTTTCATGATCTTTTGTTTGTGTTCATTTTCATGTTTACAACATGGTTGTTAAGTTTTTATTGTCAAGATTATATCTTTCATGCCCATGTTTTAAGTTCTTATGATCCCAGCTCACAAATGCTTACATATATGATCAAGATTGTGTAGGTGCATGTCACCTCAAAAATTATTCTTTTGTTATCACTTACCTATTCGAGGACGAGCAAGAGTTAAGCTTGGGGATGCTTGATACGTCTCCAACGTATCTATAATTTTTGATGCTCCATGCTTGCTTTTATACCATTTGCCTACTGTTTCATTACATTTTGTGGCAACTTTATGCATTTTCTGGAACTAACCTACTAACAAGTCGTCACAGTGCCAGTTCCCTGTTTTCTGTTGTTCTGTGTTTCAGAAGTGCTACACAGGAAATATTCTTGGAATTGGATGAAACAAGTTCCTGAAGTCTTATTTTTCCCGGAAGCTTCCAGTGATCTGAAGAGGAGACGGAGAGGGGCCACAGGCCACCCTCACACCAGGGCGGCGCGGCCCAGCCCCTGGCTGCGCCCCCTATGTGTGAGGATGCCTGGGTCCACTTCTGACGATGCCCCTTCGCCTATAAAGACCCCCCGACGGAAAAAACCTAAGTACCCGATCAATTTTCCAGAAACACACCGCGATCTGCCACCGTCGTCGAACCGAGATCGGGAGGGTCCAGAAGCTCTTCCCGGCACCCTGCCGGAGAGGGGAATCGCCACCAGAGGTCTTCTTCATCGCCATGCTTGCCTCTGGAGCGATGAGTGAGTAGTCTACCTTGGACTATGGGTCCATAGCAGTAGCTAGATGGTTGTCTCCTCCACCATGTGCTTCATGTTTAGATCTCATGAGCTGCCCTATATGATTGAGATCACCGTTATGTAATTCTACATGTTTGGTTTGTTGGGATCCGATGAATATTGGTGTTATGATTGAGTTGCTATACTGAAATATATCTTATGTTATCTCTATGTTGTTTATGATCTTGCATGCTCTCCGTTGTTAGTAGCTATCTTGGCCGAGTAGTTGCTAGTGACTCCAAGAGGGGGAATTTATGCTCGATAGTGGGTTCATGCCTCTATTTAACCTGGGGGAGTGACATAAACCTCTAAGGTTGTAGATGTGATGTTGCTACTAGGGAGAAAACAACATTCATATGCTCAAGGACATATGCTTTGTTTACATTACACACTTTGCTTAATGCAATTATCTGTTGTTCGCAACTTAATACTCATGGGGTGTTCGGATGATATCCCCGTGAGTGGATTATTAGTCATAGATGCAGTTGGATGGCGGTCTATGTATTTTGTTATAATGCCCAGATCAAATCGCATAGTGATCTTCTTGACATATCACGTGTATCTTTATTCTATCAATTGCCCAACTGTAATTTATTTACCCAGCATGTGTTATTTATCTTATGGAGAGACACCACTAGCAAACTATGGACCCCGGTCCTATTTCCATCATATTGCTATCACCTGTTTACTTTACTCGCATACTTTCACTGCTTTCCACTCGATACGCTCATACCCTTTGTTTCAAGCAAACCGGTGAGATTGACAACCTCATCGCAAGTTGGGAACAAAGTATTTGGTTGTGTTGTGTGCTGGTTCCACGTTGCTGCTAGCAAAGCAAAGCTTGGACGAGGCGCCATTTATAAATTGTCTGAAGCTGTCGCGAAGCTTGCAAGCATCACCTTCAGTCGTTTGTCTCTCCTCTCCTGAATGATAAACCTTGGTTTCTTAACTGAGGGAAAATCTTGCTGCTATATTCATCACACCTTCCTCTTGGGGTTCCCAACGGGCTGGTCATCAACCACGCATCAGTGTTCGCTTGAGCAATACATGGTTGTGCTTGAGCTATATAAGGGGTTAGTTTGCTGACATGATGTGTTTTGTGCATACAGTTGATGTGTGAGTCATTACATGGAAATTAAGATCTGTTTGTAAACTGCAGCCTAGTTAGCTCTTCCACAATCGTCTCCTGATGAAACTGAAGTGAACCATGTACATCGATCCTTGTCTGTGTAGCCGTGACCATGTCAAGCAACACTGCTTTTGTTTCATGTGACTGACCTCATAGGCTTTCTTATTTCTGTCTAAATTTTTTCTTTTGTTTGCATATGGTTTTCTCACTGTGCTGTCATAAGAGACAGTTTTGAGAGAACTGGGCTGTCTTTTTTTGTCCCAGCTCCAGCTGATTTCCTTTTTTTTGCTAGTGCTGAATGTTTCATATTCCAGTTTGATGCATACTTTGCTTTGTGTTAACATACTGTCTGAGTGTTATCCTGAATATAGATGGCTCCTGAAGCTAATTGCCTGAGATACTTTATAGAGCACATTTTTCATGTTGTACTAAATTGGTTTCCTTTTTCCGATGCATGTCCTGAGATACTTCACCGTCATCATATTGCAAAAACCTAATTGCTTCGCATCTTTATTGTGGTAGTAGTATAAACTACAGAGGACAAACGATAACATGGGTGCCTTTATTTATGTGGGACAGATGTTTTAAGCTATATGTAGTAGTAATCATACTTCAGTTAGCAATATCAGAATTGTAGTTAGTTTGTGCTACAAATAGCATAGCTCTATTAGTACAGAACGCAAATAACTGTTAAAGTGATGCAATTCTGTTTCAGTTGTTCTCTGTTATTATTCTCCATATTCATTTACTCATTTTCATATTCATTTAATTTTTTCCTTCTTCATTTTCTCTCTGTTTATCTCATTTTTGTTTCTTCTCTTCTTCATTATTATTCTCATCTTTCTTCAGTGTCTTTTCACTCTCTTTTATTATGTCTTCAGTTCCTCCTTCATTCTCTTTTGAAGACTTTTAATTTTAAAGTTTCTTAGTCATATTCCTGATTTTCATTTTCTTTCTTCATGATTCTGTTTGAGTTTATCCTCATTATTTAAGTCTGCATTTTCAGTTTTGACTTTAATTTTACTGATTGTGTAAGTAGCTCAGCTCTTTAGTTCTGCCTTTCCTTTTGTTTTCATACTTTTCATTCTTTTCCTCAATTTTTTCTTTAGTGTGCCTATTAAATGTTTTTACTTTCAGTTTTGGTTGCACAATCTTTCATTTTCATCTATCTCAATGCTCTCAACTATTTGTTTGCATTTTCAGTTTAGACTTGCATTTTACTAATTGTTTAAGTAGCTCAGCTCTTCAGTGATGCCTTTCAGTACTGCATCTGCATGTCTTTCATTTTCATCTGCATGCCTTTAAGTACTTTCAGTACTTCATCTATCTTAGTCTCTCAGTACTTCATTTTGTTTGAAGGCTCAGTTTTATTTTCTGTTCATGTCTTTAGTGTTCAGTATCTTATTCTCTCAGTATCTCAATATCTTAGTCTCTCTATTTTAATTCTTGTTTTCAGTCTGTCATCTCATCATGTTTAGATTTCAGTATGTCATTCTCATTTTAGCTCAAATCTTTCATTATTCCTCAGTTTATTATTCTTGATTTCTTTAGTTTGAATTTTTGGTCTTTGTATTCTTCATTATTTATGTCTGCATTCTCACTTTAGTTTTGTCCTTTCATTCATTCTCAGTATTCATCTTTATTATTTTAGCCTGCATTTTCATTTCCCAGTTTCATCTTCAGTTTCTATTTCTTTGTCTCTCTTAGTTATTTTGACCGTATTCCAGTCTTTCATCCATTGATCAGTCTCTGTTCCGCCAGTTCCTCACTTTCTCTTAGTTTATAATTTGAGGTCAGTTTCATTGATTTTTAGTCTATGTTATGTCTGTTTTTCTCTTTCTCTTAGGTCAGTCTTCAGTTTCAAATACTCATTTTCCTTCATTAGTGCATAATTTGATGTGCAAGTATATGTCGATTCATTTTCTTCTTCAGTAACTTGATTTCTTTTGGTGACCGCACATTATTATTATGGAAGAGAGCAGGTGGAGCAAGGTGAGTGGAGCGGCGGCTGTAGTGTGCTAGTCTGATGCTTATTTGATTCAGCTTTTACTCAAGGTATCATTCTGTACATAGACTTATCTTTTCATTCTAATGTATAACGGGGTATCACCGCTCATATCCACGCATAAGGATAATACCACATAATAAAGGATAATTATCTACCTATACTCATTAGCTATTCTGATAATTCACGACCTATACATCTTTTTCTCTTTCAGTCCTAGCTTTGTATTTCACCAGAGTTTAATTTGATTAGTTTTTGACTCATTCTTTCAGGGGGGGGATCAGTAATTTAAGGCAGGGGGAGTAAGATCAGTGGAGCAGAGGTTGTGTTGTGCTAGCTGATTCTTATTCAATGCAGATTATTATGAGGGTATCATTTTTTATGTAAAGTTCTGTTTTCATTCTAATGCGTACAACTCTATTCAGTTAATGAATAATAGCTCATCTTTCTTCACATTTTAGTGTAAACGGAGAATAAGAAAGAAGTTTTGGCGTGTACAAAATAAGCGCTAAGCAAAGATTTTGTCTCCAACTCCATCTCAGATCTTTGTCTTCAGCGTGTCCTCAATCTTTGTGTAAGTGTTCTTGCATAACTTGTTGCTCTTTCTTTTTCTTTGGTGCTTGAGGTCCTAGATCTGATTCTTCCCTGTCTTTTCCCTCAGTTTTTGTTATGTGAATAGATCGATCCTCTCTTCCAGAAATGTGGCAGCTTTTTGCATGGTAGGAGTGGGGAGTTGCTCGTGAGTTTTTTTTTTTTCTCAGAGGACAAGGAGATCGGCCAAGTATTATGGACTATTTTGTAATGGGCGTTTTTTAGGTTGCATGTTGTAGGACATTAACGTGGGCTGAATGAAAGTTGTACGTAAAGAGCTGTTGGAACTTAGTTGAATACTTGATTGTGGTTTTCTGTCTGTTTTACCGAGAATGAAAACAGACGCTTTTTTGGTTTACTGAATCAATTTCATAAGTCTTTTAGTATTACAATTGTCATATTATGATTGGCTGAAAAAAGTATCTGTTTCCGAATTAAAAAACAGCTAGCTGCTGTATAGTCACTCCCTTAAAAGAACCAGATACGAAACCGCCACGTAATTTACTTCCAAGGCCGCCGGAGGGAGGCGGCACCTCCACCTCACGTTTCTCCGAACATCCATCGGACGGTGAAGGAGAGGCCACGTGGCGCGCATCGGAAGGGGATTCGTCTCGGCTTCCTCCTCCACGACGGCGGCGAGCGGTTGCCGATAAAAATAGCAAACAAAATTCCATCGCGTGGACGAAAAGACGAGAAGAAGGAAGGAAGGAGAAGCTCAACAAGGCAGCTTCCCCAAGGAAGGAACCTCCCTCCGCCGCCCGTCGCCGCCCCTCCACAGCCGCCGCCCGTCGCCGCCCCTCCACAGCCGCCGCCGTCCCCTTTACGGTACGCTGCGCGCCTCCTCCTCCTCCCTTATCTTCTCCTCGGGTCTCTTAATTTCCCATCCGCTGCAACCCGACCGGAACGAATCGAATAGTATCCAATTCGGCCATGATGCTGTCTGTTTGCAGAGGCTATGCCCAACAAAAAATTCGGTTTCGTTAGCCGATGTTTATTCGTCCTGCTCCGGATTGGTTTATTGCTCTTGTTTGTTCGCATCTTCACTTGGATTACCGCGCGTTATCCTAGTTTCTGCGGCTTTAAATCGGGTTCTGAGAAATTTGGTTCTGATTGTTCTTGCAGATTTAGCTTCACCCAAGGAATTGAAGAGGTTGCGGTGAGGAATTTGGGCGGGGGATTCGGCAGGCACAGGGATCTCGGCTGCTGATCGGTAGGTGTGCGGGGCGGCGGATCCAGGCAGCCAGCCATGATGGTGGTGGACACGGTCAGCGCGACGAGCACCTCCTTCATCGCGCACCACCTGTTCGACCACCGCCCCAGGGGCCACCACGCACCTCGCCGGGCCACGCTCCACGTCGTCAACTGCCGCCCACTGGGCACGGGCTTCTCAGGCCGGCGGCTGGTAGCCCGGGTGACGAGGCAGCCGTCTCCGGCGCAGCGGCTCGCGGACTGGCCGGTGCGGGCGCTGGCGGTGGGGGTGACCAAGGAGGCGAGCAGCCCCCGGAGGGAGTACCGGGGAATCCCGGGGGACGGCGACACCAGCGACGACTTTGGATTGGGGGACGATGATCTTGGGGCAGCGCCAGCACCGTCCTGGCCTCCGCGGAACCGTGCCGACGATCCCAGCCTGCACAACCCGCTGCTGCGGCTCGAGCGTATGGGCTGCGGCTGGCTCGGCGTCATCTTCGAGTGGGAGGGGGTGATCGTGGAGGACGACACCCAATTAGAGAAGCAGGCTTGGCTGACGCTTGCAGAGGAAGAGGGAAAATCGCCTCCTCTCGCATTCGTGCTCAAGCGGGTCGAGGGGATGAAGACGGAGCACGCCATTGCTGAGGTGCTCTGCTGGTCCCGGGACCCCTCGGAGCTCCGCCGGCTGGCCTCGCGCAAGGAGGAAATCCACCGCGCCCTCCGCGGAGGCGTGTCCTATCAAATGAGAGACGGATCTAGGGAGTTCATGAGCACGCTGGCCAACTACAAGATCCCACTCGCAGTGGCCTCCACGCGCCCCCGCAAGGTTATTGAAGAATCAATAGAGGCAGTCGGCGCGCGGGGCTTCTTCGCTGCTGTGGTGGCTGCTGAGGACGTGTACCGGGGCAAGCCTGACCCGGAGCTGTTCCTCTATGCGGCGCAGCTGCTGCGCTTCATCCCTGAACGGTGCATTGTGTTTGGCAACTCCAACTCGGCGGTGGAGGCAGCTCACGACGCGCAGATGAAATGCGTCGCGGTGGCCAGCAGGCACCCTGTCTACGAGCTCAGCGCCGCGGACCTCGTGGTGAAGCAGCTCAACGAGCTGTCGGTGGTTGACCTCAAGAACCTTGCCGCCGTCGACGACTCTGCTGAGTTCGGCGCGGAGCCTGAGCCGGAGATGGAGGAGGAGGAGGACGATGCGCCCCCGTCAACGGCGGTGGGCATCGCCGACGATATATTCTTGTAGGAGACCGGTTAAGGTACATTTGATTGGTCCCTCTCCTACACTGAACAGCACAAGGATGATTTGTGATAGCGATCAGGAAGGGCTTATTATTATCCCTTTTAATCTGTGGTAGGTTGTGTTATGTACATGGAATGTATTTTTAGATCTCACAAAAACTGTATATATACTTGGAAAAGAAAAAAAGGCTGGGAACTGGATAATGGATCTACAGAACTAGTTCCTGATGTGATGTATAACTCAAAAGATGGATATACGTGATTTGCATAGAACAGAATTCCATATGTCATACTTTTGCCCTTTCTGTTCCTACCTCCGACAGCAACTGTTTACTGTTCTTTTCAGATGAAAGTCTTTGAATTGTTTGTTTATTTTGTGGGTTCAGCGAATATATATCATGGCTATGCAATGTATGCTTAATCAGAAATCCTTAAGAATGAAGACCCACTGAATATTGTTGTTGCCTCTAGTCCACGTTGAATGTTATATCTGTGTGATGTTTTGTTAGAAATTACATATGTCATGTATTTATGGAATGCTCCATATTCTGACGTGGATGTACAAGTGAGATGGATATATGTCTATCTGCATAGAAGAACATAATTACATATGTCCTGTTGTTCAGTACTGCTCTCCCTTTAACCAAGACAAGATATTTCATTGTTGTTCAGAACTCTGAGGGTTCAGTGAATATATGTATGTAATTTATATTTAATCAGAATCCTGAAGAGTTAAGACCTACTGATCCTTCTTGTTAAGGATAATGATGACTGTCAAAGGTTGTCCTCCTTGTGCACAACATGTTTTATGTGGAAATGTCTTGTAGTGGTTGAATATGGTGATGGTAGTTCACATCCAATTTATGAGTGAGCAGTTCACCTGATCTAAAGCACATGTTTCACAGAGCAATTTAGACACTTAAATGGAAATACGTTGGTGCTACTTGAGTTCGTGTTCTGTTCTACTTCCAGAATACAGTTTTCTTTTGTTTTACCAGGATCTTCCATTGGTGCTGCCTAGAGTTTTGAGTATTCAGTGAAAATAGTATGCCTGTACTGTATCTGTAATCAGAATCATGAAGCATTAAGACCCACTCTGGATCTATATATATGTAATGTATCTTTGGTGAGAATCCTGATGATGATGCAAGCACTCTGTTCACATCCAATGCTTCGTTGGCTACCTGTGCTTCAGAAAAGTAGAAATAAATTAGGTAGTCTGAGTTTGTGATGCAGTCCAAACATTCACGGTTGGCACCGTGATGCTTTGACCTGCTCACTTGCAACGAATGTAAATGTGTATATCCTTTTCCTGCCGCTAGTCTGCCATATAATGCTTGTGAAGATCCTGAACATGCACATACATGGGAGATGCATTGTACTAGATCAGACATGGATGCTTGCAGACAAGTGTGCGTTCATCTTGGTCTGATCCTGAACTTGTTTGTGCCGTTGCCTTGCCTCGTCTCTCTCGGAGGAAGAAGAGTCGTGCGAGGAAGAAGCAAGCTCGCATGGGCCTTCGCACGGATCACATCGCATGGGCGTGTGCTCCCCATGTGCCGGACGAACCAAGCAGCGCGCGTGCAGCGCATCCTGGCCGTCCGTCGGCGTCGCCACACGTGTCGGCACGGTGCAGCGCATCCTGGCCGTCCGTCGGCGTCGCCACACGTGTCGGCACGCGCGCCGCACCGTGCTGGCCATAACACGCGCGTGCGAAACCCTAGCGTGCGCGTGCGTGCGTGGTGTCCTCTTCCTCCTGTCGAGCGGAGCCAGCACTGTACGGCGGCGGGCGGCGGAGGATGCTGCGGGTGGATCCGGGCGGTGACGAGGAGATGATGGGGATCATCAAGGAGGAGGAGGAGGAGGACTCTGAGGAAGACGACGAAGAGGAGGAGGACTTCTTGCTCGCATCGCCGGGGCAGCAGCAGGGGCTCGGGCGTGGGCGGAGGGGCCGGGAGGAGAAGGAGCGGACCAAGGTGCGGGAGCGGCGGCGGCGCGCGGTGACGGGCCGGATCCTGGCGGGGCTGCGGCGGCACGGCAACTACAGCCTCCGCGTCCGCGCCGACATCAACGAGGTGGTGGCCGCGCTGGCTCGGGAGGCCGGCTGGGTCGTCCTCCCCGACGGCACCACCTTCCCCTCCTCTGCCTCTGCTTCTGCTGCCCAGGTGACTCAACTCACCAGTCAACTATAGTGTAGTGTGTGCCACTGCCAGCTCAGCTAAATCATCCAGCTCCGTGCTTATTATGTTCTGTCTATGACGTCATTAATATTCTTGGTAAATATTACTGTACTGTATCTGTATTTTCTTTTGTGGTAAATAAAGAGAAAATTCGCTAGCCGTCCATGGCCGCAAAGTGGAGAAGAGGGCACGGGATCTTCCGTTCCCGCCTCCCGAGGACACGCTCCACCGCCGGACCGGACCACCCTCTTCTTCCTTCTTCCACCTCCCATCCCTCTCTGCTTTGCAAGGCTCCGAGATCCCACCACCCATGCTAACCACTCCGCTGCCTCTCCTCCAGACAACCATGCTCGTCCCGGTCTCCTCCGCAACGCCGCTCATCCCGGTCTCATCAGCCACGCACCAGCTACGCGGCGTCGCATCCCCGCTCGCCGCGCGCCCCATCTCGCGCCGCGCCTCCGGGTGCGCGTCGTCCGCCTTCCTCGCGCCCCCGCGCGCCGTGCCCGCCGAGGGCGCCGCCGCATCGCCGCTGCTCGCGGTGCCCGTCCCGGGAGACGAACCCGACGACGACGACGACCAGGACGCCGCCATGGACGGCGGCGGCAGGCAGACCGGCCTCGCCACGTGCCCCGCGCCCCTCGTGGCGCCGCCCCGCCCGCCCGAGCGGGACTTCGCCGGCACGCCCTACGTGCCCGTCTACGTCATGCTCCCGGTATGCATGCCAGGAGTGACGCGACCAATGTCACCTGTCTCTTCTTGCCCGCCTAGCAGCACTAGGCACTGACCATTGTGCGTGCGTGCGTATGCAGCTGAATGTGGTGAGCGCGGAGGGCGAGGTGGTGGACGCGGACGCGCTGGTGGGGCAGCTGCGGGTGCTCAAGGCCGCCGGCGTCGACGGGGTCATGGTAGACTGCTGGTGGGGCAACGTCGAGGCGCGCGCACCGCAGGAGTACAACTGGACAGGATACAGGCGCCTCTTCCACATCATCAGGGAGCTCAAGCTCAAGCTGCAGGTCCATAACACGCCTCCTGCACTCTCCTTCCAAACTGCAATGATCAATTGAGCACATACCCATTGTACATCTATGAACAAATGAGCAGGCCCAGAATCAGTCTAGCCTAGCACACATCTGTTGTAATGCAAGTGTCCGGCGCATATGATTTATCATGAGTTTGAGTTTCTTCTTTGTATAGTGCTGAATGTGACGTTTATGCTTAGGTGGTCATGTCATTCCACGAGTGCGGAGGCAACGTCGGAGACGACGTGTCCATTCCTCTCCCGGAATGGGTGATAGAGATCGGGAAGAGCAATCCAGATATCTACTTTACCGACAGGGAAGGAAGGCGCAACACAGAGTGCCTTTCATGGGGCATCGACAAAGAAAGAGTTCTGCAGGGCCGAACGGCAGTTGAGGTACCATTATTCTATTCTTATCCAAACTAGTATCAAGTTAAAAGTATGACCCTTATCTCCTGAATCCATATACACCTAAATCTGCAAAAGAGGTTCAGGGAACATGAGATTTTATGCTTTTTCCATGCTTTCTACTTTCATGATGGGCATACCATGGAGCTACGTTATGTTATATAAATGCTACTCCCTCCGATCGGAATAACTGTCAGCAATTTTTTACTAGCTTAGTACAAAGTTTGTACTAAGTGTCCGACGGTTATTTCTGATCGGAGGGAGTAGTTTTCTGTGTTTAACAGATTCAATTTCTGGGAAGATTAATAATTATAAAATGTAGGTGTACTTTGACTTCATGAGAAGCTTCCGAGTAGAATTCGACGAGTATTTTGAGGATGGGATCATTTCGGAAATTGAGGTTGGGCTAGGGGCTTGTGGAGAGTTAAGGTATCCGTCTTACGCAGCAAAGCATGGCTGGAAATACCCTGGCATTGGAGAATTTCAGGTAAAGCTTTCATCTCCAGTCTTTTATCTTTCAGGGTTCTACTTGTAGATATGTTGGCACTGCCATTCCATGCTATATCATCTCATGTAAGAGGCTGCGTTTTTTCCAGTGCTATGACAGATACTTGCAGAAAAATCTCAGGAGGGCTGCAGAAGCACGGGGACACACCATATGGGCTAGATCACCGGACAACGCAGGCCATTATAACTCTGAGCCAAACAACACTGGGTTCTTTTGTGACGGAGGGGATTATGATAGCTACTATGGCCGTTTTTTTCTCAACTGGTACTCCCAGGTGTTGCTGGATCATGCAGACCGCGTACTAATGTTAGCCAGGTTGGCATTTGAAGGTTCAGCTATTGCTGTCAAGGTTAGTTGTAGATCGTTAGCTCACAAAATACATGTACCTGTTTCTAGCTTTTATTCGAGTTTTGGGATATCGGTCTTAGTAGTGTTGAGCTAAATCTGTTTTCTCTCATTTGATTGCCAAGTAAACTAAAGGATTGGACATCAAATAGATTCACTCTTGTGACATGAACAGGTATCAGGCATACACTGGTGGTACAAAACTGCTAGTCATGCTGCTGAACTGACTGCTGGGTTTTATAACCCATGCAACCGTGATGGCTATGCTCCAATTGCTCAAGTATTGAAGAAACATGGTGCGGCTTTGAACTTTACATGTGTTGAATTGCGCACTATGGATCAACATGAGGTATTCCCTGAGGCCTTAGCAGATCCAGAGGGTCTAGTATGGCAAGTACGTGATAATCTACGATCATAGTCGTGTGCTTATCATGCTGTTCAACATTTTCTTAGTGGCAGCTTAGAGTGGTAATGCATTCTCTGTTAAGCGGACATATCTGACAGCAATACAAACAACTGGTTTAGTACATCTGGTGTTCAACTGGATTCTGCTGTTTGATTGAGAACAGCTATCTTGATGGTATATCAGGGTTTGATCTATTAATGTATGTCGTATTCAGGTGCTAAATGCTGCCTGGGATGCTGGGATACAAGTGGCTAGTGAGAATGCTCTGCCTTGCTACGACAGGGACGGCTTCAACAAAACTTTGGAGAACGCCAAGCCACGAAATGATCCAGATGGACGGCATCTGTTTGGATTCACCTACCTAAGGCTATGCGGCGTCCTCTTTGAGAGACCCAACTTTATGGAGTTCGAGCGTTTTGTTAAGAGGATGCACGGTACTATCAACAGATCTCTCGTCATAGCAGCGCCCCAGTTTACCTCCTGTATACACGGTATACCTCTGTTTACAATTTCTTTTGGTGTTCTTTGCAGGTGAAGCAGTTCTCGACTTGCAGGCGTAGATTGTTAGCATGTTACATACATATATATACAAGACATTATGATTGGCTCAGGCTTTATGGCTCATTGGGAACCACATACGCCATTTTTGTCATCGATAGGCAGTATTATTGATGATATTTGAGCTACTGAACCAAACAATGTCGCTCCATGATGTAAATCATATTTTTGCATATAGTAGTAGTTATTCGCCAAATGGCTGACACCACGAGCATTGGATAGCCTTTGTAGAAGACCAAGGATGTGCCTACCAATGTTCGATGCTGTTCACTCTAGACTCTACCGATGCACATAAGTAGCATCATATTTTTTGTTGCGGATATGCCTGAGCCATGTATTTCTTGTTGATGGAGAGGGATTGCGTTGTTCTAATCTGTTGGGATGTTATATACATAATGGATTTTGATTTATAAACTCCCATCTTTTTAGCATTGATGATTTTTTAGACATGGTGAGAATGGACATATTACATGTAGCACAAGGTATAAAGATATTTTTGTCTCCTGTTATATACATACTTCAACTCAAAATAAGGTATTTTTGTCTCCGTATATATCACAACATAACTGTAGCACAAGGAGATGTAAGTATAAATTCATTGAGAAACAAAAATGCCATGTGCAAAAGAATGAACAAGATGCTACAAAAAGAATTTACAGCACAATATCTTTCGGCCAAGAAAACAAAAAAGAAAACTTTACATGGTTTGCATCAGGAAGAGGGAGAGGAGCTGCGAAGCACGATATGGCCGTCCTCATCCTTTTCGAACACCTGCTCTATGAGGTCGTCCCAGCTCACCCGCGGCTGCTTCGACCCCGATAAGGGGAAGCTCTCACTCCTCTCGGGCCGTGCGCCACTGAATGTGCCGTACGCTGAAGCCATGCCTGACACCGACAGTGTGGCAGCCCTGCGCAGGGCCGCCTTGTGCTCCTCCACGTGTTCCTGCTGCACCGTTTCGTCCCGCTCCATTTGCTGGTCCAACGGGACCAACATCGCATTCTCCTTCTCTAGCATTAGCTGTTCAAGTGCACAGGCATATGAGCATTTCAAGAAAATTACTGTAAAAACATTGCATGAAGGTGTACTAACTATATCTGAATTTTTGAACAAAATTTCTACACATGCCTGCATGCTTCAGCAAATCCTACATTTTGACATAGCTAGACTCTACTAATACTCTAGAATGTCCGCAGCTTAAATCCAGTACCTGCTTCGCTACATGTGGGTGTTCTACTCTACATGGCATGCATTGCTTGAAACAGCAAATGCTAGATTGCAAATTCGTAAGTTGCAGATCATAAAACCTCCAATTTGGTATAACAAGATTTCATTTTGTTTTCCTTTTTCAAACAGCGACATAACAATTTTTTGGGTTTTACGCACAAGCACAGGACTTACATCCAAAGCTTTCTGGCCTTCCCGTTCTATCCAGATAATGGCGTGATCCATTGTGGCATTGCAGGAAAGAACTACATGCTCAAATCGACCATCAACCGGGACAGCTGTTTTGACCACCGGTGGATATCTCCCACACCTGTGGATTTCACAAACAAAGTTTGTTTATGACAAAAATGAAAGTTTCCATTACCAAAATAGTATTAATCTGAGTGAGAAAAGTTCTGAAAAAAAGCATCAGCTTGTTAAATAGTTTTAGGCATTATTAGACAGTACTGTTAGCGGTGTCACTAGGCTGTCAGGTGGGATCCCATCTATATCCCACTTGTAGTGCATTTTGGATTTTTTAGTGCAAATTTTGAGACAAAAAACGACTTAGGTGGGATCCCACCTGACACCATAGGGGTCATCACTAGTGTCTGTAATGGGCAAACTATGTTCTTACAACATCAATGGGCAGATGTTATTCTGAAGTTTCTCATAGGGTACCAGGGGAATCAGATGAATACTCATCAACATTAGGATAATATCATCTGTATTCTGAAATTTGTGAGAGCCTCTGCCATTACCCATTAACCTTTTTGTAACGCTATGATAGTACATAGGAAGAATCTCATTTAGTATTCCTCTTCAACAATGCTATATTTCAAATCCCTGAAGTAGTTTTACACAATAGAAAAGAGGGTACCTGAAACTTTTCCTTTCCACAATATGATATATCCGACCTGGTGCATAGAGCCTCCTTGGATCTTTCAGCAGAGCATCTTCAGGTATGCAAGTGTCCTTCAAACATCTCAAACATAGGAGACATGGCAGACTGTCCAAGAAGAGAAGATGATCCAGTTTTAAAATTGCT
This sequence comes from Dactylis glomerata, assembly GCA_007115705.1. NCBI lineage: Eukaryota > Viridiplantae > Streptophyta > Magnoliopsida > Poales > Poaceae > Dactylis > Dactylis glomerata. Next base: position 848,475 of record QXEO01001359.1, read on the forward strand.
TCAGCCCATGAAGCTGGAAGAAAATAATCACGCTGCATTCAACATACTTGATATCATAACATAGGTAGTGCAGTAAACTTAAACCAGAAAATAATCGAGTTTTAACATTGCTTCAACCCATAAAGTTGGAAGGAAATAATCATGCTGCACTCAACATACTTGATATCATAACATAGCTAGTGCAGTCAGTGAGAGTTGAATCATGTTGTAATGTTGTATCCCCAGGAAGAGATATAGTTGCTACTTGTTACTTTGAAGGCCTAGAATAGGCAACAGAGGCAACTAATTCAAGAATCAATTCATCATGACTATATCACATGCTAAGTTTCCACTTGATACGCTTCAAGTACCGGCTGGCCACTTGTAGAATTACATAATGTGAAAGTGTGTGTGCTATGAGGATCATACTACAACTGACAGTGGTAATATGAACATCGAATAAACAGTGTACTGGTAGCATGTCCATACCAGAGAATCGACTTGAAAATATCTTCTAAAGGAGTGGCTGTCCGAGGCAAGAAATCGTCCTGTCAATTTAAGAACAAACTATGTTCAACCTTTCCACATTCGACAGAAGAACAAAGCAATGAGGTATGCTGTCTGACAGTAGTACTTTTAGAAATTCAGATAGAGAATGAAATTGTTAAATCCATCTCACAAATACATGAGGTATGCTGTGTGACAGTAGTACTTTTAGAAATTCAGATATACAATGAAATTGTACTGAATTTGAATAGAAGGATGCTGTTTTCCAGTGGTAGCACTTGGCAAAATTCAGACAGACATGTAAAAAATTTCTACTGAATTTGAAGAGCGGTTCTGACTCACTTGTAGCACGACCGAGTTGATGACGTCGGCGTATCTGACGGCGAGGTTGAGCGACATGCACCTGGCGGGCGCAATGGCGTAGCACCTGGTCCGCCCCCTGTCCACAACCCCGAGCTTGTCGAGGTTGAGCACGACGACCATGGTGAGCATGGCGGCGACGCCGGCGCCGAGCGAGTGTCCCGTGAAGGTGAGCGTGTAGTCCGGGTAGCGGTCCAGCAGGTCCCGGAGCAGGTCGCACTCCTTGTCGAGCACCCACCCGGCGGCGCGGAGGAGGCCGTTGTGGACGTAGCCGCCGTCGAAGCGGCGCTTGCCGAGCCGGTTGTCGAGGAGGAGCGCGTAGTCGGACTCGCGGCCGAGGTTGAGGCCCCGGAGCGCGAGCACGATGTCGGCGTGCGCGTGGTCGAGGTAGACGAGGTAGGGCGTGACCCGGCCGCGCGTGTCGGCGTAGGTGCGGCGGCGGACGATGCTGGCCGGGTCGACGGTGTAGCCGCCGGGGCCGGGAGGGGAAAGGAGGGGCGGCGAGGAAGGGTCGGGGTCGGGGTCGTCGTAGTTGGCCATGATGATGCGGCACATGCGGGGCACGGGGGCGAAGTCGGCGGCGGTGGCGTGGCCCCAGGTGGCGCTGTCGCGGTCGCCGGTGTGGAGGCAGCGCTTGACCGCCCACCGCGCGCAGCCCAGGCAGTAGACGCACTCCAGCAGCGGCAGCCCGCAGGCAAGCGACATGCGGCCGCCGCCGTACCGCCGGGCACCGCGGCTGCTGGGTCCGGAATTGCGCCGAGCGGGTGGTGCGCGAGGGAGACGAAGGCTGCTGGGATCGGGAGGATATTCCGAGAGGTGGCGATCGGATCCGAGAGGTGGGCTTGCATCCGAGATTTTGTTCGAATAGAAAATGCAAGTCTGAGTTCGACGGAGTAGAAGAAATAAATAAAAAATGGAATTGGAGATGGAGATGGAGACCAGCTGCGGCTGGCCAGGTCATGAGAGGCACAGTGATACATGGAAGAAGAAGACAGTCACTGACCAAACGATGTGCGTGAGAAGCACGTGTAAATATTAACATTAATTGATTAATTAACACAGGGGGCAGACAGCGCCAAACTTTCCCAAAAAAATTCGAGGAGAAATTATAGTAGTAGTACTAAATTTGTGGATGTTCAAGATATTTGTTTCCCCTTTCTGGAATTTTCAGAACCAAATTCGGAATACAATGGTAGAAACAAAAAAAAAGACAAATCCAAGATGAATAGTGTCGCAAAAACGAGCAAAAATACAGACCCACACTATTCACATAGCAATTTTTCTTTTTGTTTCTCCTTGTGTATTTCAAAGTTGGTTCTGGAAATTTAAGAGAATGTAAATACACATCTTGTGAACACCCATAAATTTGTTTTGAATTTTTTGACACTTACAAATTTGAATTTTGAGATGTGGTGTCATGTGGGAGATATGGTATCACATCAAAAGTCATCTTCCTGGCATCCACAGCCTTTCCAAAGGAGGTCGTGCATACTTGTGGGTTGGATGTGACAAAGTCACTCGAGGGAAATGCAAAGAAAACGGGAAGGATGGTTTATCGTCCAACAAGACTTAGAGCATGACTAACAGCATCCGTAAAGGGGCTAAACCCTCAAAATAACCGTCAGTTATGGGTTATCACTAAAAAAATAGCGTAGATCAGCATCCTTAAATGACGCAAACAGTAAAAAAAAATTGAGGGCCGTACCGAGAATCCGCTTCCGGCCTGCACAAACGAGGCTTTTGAGGGCGACCCGAACGCGCCTCGTACTAGACGGTTCGTTTCCACGCGAGAAGATTCAGCGCCTTCGTCCCTTCCCGCTCGCCCGCCGCCGCCGCCGATCTCCGCGCCCCCACCGTCTGCTGCACCGCCGTGGTCGGATCCCGACGGCATGGACCTTCGATCGACCCCGCAGCCCGCTGGTGGCAGTCTGGCGCTCACCTCCGCCGACATCGCAAAGATGGTCACGGCCACGAGCGTGAAGAGGAAGAGGGCGGGTACACACCTCATCTAGACAGCGACGACGACCGCACCTGCCCCTGCGCCGCCTGCCGCCCCTGCCCCTGCGAAGCCAAAGAGGGTTCCCCGCACCAAAAGCCAGTCCGGTGGAGGCAAAGCGTTGAAGCTGAAGAGGCCGGCCCACCGCACCGGCCTCCCGCCGGTCACTCCCTCTCCGCCTCCCGCCGAGTCCCCCACCGCCTCCCCCGCCCCGAACCCGTTTGAGCCGGTGCCCCAAAGGTATGTCAAATTTTACGGGTCAGGGCGCATGTCGCGGCGACCAGCGCCCTTATTTGCAACCGGTAAAATAGAATATTCTGTTTTACGGGTTGTCAATAAGGGCACTGATCTCCGCCGTCGATTTTGCGCCCGTAAAAAACGAGTTTGGGAGCCTGTACTCGCGATTTAAGGGCCGGGCGAATAAGTGTGTTGTTAGTCATGCTCTTAGAGCATGTCTAACATAGCCTTTAAAGCTCCGGCACCCGTAAAATCTCGGCCGTTTCACGGGTTATGGGCTGCGTGTGCGAGCTAGCGGAACCCGTGAAAGGCCTGGCCCGTAAAAATTTGTCACGGGCTCCCGTACTCGGCCCGTTCTGAACGGTACAAGTACTGGCTCGAGCGGCGGAGACGGGTCGAACCCGTACTCCCTCCGCCGTGAACCCTAGCCGCCGCCGCGATACTTAGAGCAGCTCCAGCGAGCAATTAGCGCACCTACGGCGAGCAATCGATGGCGTGCAGGAGCGGTGCCTCGGGCCTCTACGGCGGCCGGGCTGGTGGGGGAGGAGGAGGGGGTGGCCGGCGAGCACCCGACGGCGGTGACGAGGAGGAGCGGCGCCGCATCCGCTCCGTTGCGGCCAAGAAGCGGGCGAGCAGGCGGTGGACCAACTGGGGGAGGACCCCCCCCCCCACCGTCGCTCGCCCCCTACGTCGTCGGTGCACGCACGGCACCGGCGCGAGCTCGCGAGCCGGTGCTCCGCCTCCCTCCTCCACCGGCGACATGGGACGTCGGGGAGGCCTCCTCCTCGGCCTCTCGTCCCAGCCCATCGTCGGCCGGCGCCGCGGTGACCAGGAGGAGGAGGCCAAGCTCGCTGCGGCCTTAGCGGAGTCCAAGAAGCAGCGGGAGGAGGAGGAGACCGCCGCTGCCGTCGCCGCGGTCGAGCTCTTCAAGCAGCAGGAGGAGCTGGAGGCGGGCACCTCGGCGGAGGGAGACGGCGAGGCGACCACCGGCGAGGGCGACACGGAGGCCGACGTGATCGTCATCGACTCCAACTAGATCCTCGTCGACGGCGGCGACTACGAGCTCGCATTTTGGGCATCTGAGGACGCGGCGTCCTCCGGCGAGCTTGCCACTACTATTTTTCTTTTTTTAGCTGTAATTTTGCTGTAAAAAAACCTAATATGAACTACAATCCGTCGCTGAAAATCTCGCGCGAACAAATCTCCCGGGGGTTTTCGAATTTTTTGTTTTTACGGGTTACGTTTGCAGGTGCTGATCACCGCCGCTGTCAAAGAACCTGTATATCGCGAGTACAGAAGCCTGTACTCGCGATATATAGGTCGCCTGTTTACAGGCTCTGTTAGTCATGCTCTTAGGCAGGGTGAAATTTGAATGAATGTAGTGTAAGGAAAGCAGGCTTTTGTGAATCTTAGGCTTTTGTGAATCTTACGGAGAACAAGTTTGATGCGGAAAAACGATCAAACTATTGCGACTTTTTAATACATAGGGCCAGGCCCATAAAAAGGATATTATCATCTTCCCATATCACGATGGGAGAAGCACCTGATCCGGAGTGTGCCTAAGGGCATCTCCAGCAGGCCGACCCAAACGACCACCCCGTATCCGAACGTGTCCACGCGGACAGAAAAATGGGGAAACCGCAATCCACCGGCCCGACCCAAACAGACAACACGGTTTAAGCTTGTTCGTGTGCACCCATTTCGGCCTCAGATTTGGGCCCGAAATGCGTCAGCCCGAATAGCACGCACATCCTCCCCCCGCGTCCCTCTTGTCCGCCCCTGGCCCAGCCGATAGAGACAGAACGCCTCATTTTCCCCTCCCGCTCGACAGGCGCGCCACTCCCGCCCAATACACGAGCCATGGAGATGGACGCCGCCGCCGCCGTTGCTGCCACCCCTCCCACTGCTGTTGAGTGCTCGGCCGTAGATCAGGTCGCCCAGCCCTCCGTCCAGTCCACTGCCACCGCTCCCGCTCCCACAGTCCTTTCTAGGGGCAAGAAGGAAATGACGCCGGAGGCTCGGGCGGCGGAATCGAATAAACGAGCAGCCCGGCGGCAAGTGGCCAAGCAGAAGGAGAAGGACAGGAAGGCGACCACGGAGAAGGTGAGGCAGGCCAAAATGCTGCAGGCCGTTCACGTCAGGGCTATGGCCGAGGCTTTGGCCAAACAGGCAGCCGTCCACGCCGTCGCCATGCTCAAGAGTGAGGTGGTGACCCAGTTTGCCGGCGACCAATTTGGGTCCACAGCCAGCTCTGTGTCGTCGGCGGCGGGGTGGCAACGCCCAGCGTCGCCGACCCTGTCGTCGACGCGCGAGCCACCTTCCCAGACAGCGGCCCCATCGCGCCTCGGTGTTCTGGCGGAGTTTGCGGCGGATGGTGGTGCGTTCCATCCCGTCATCGACCTCAACCGCACGCCTGTTGCGGGCGACGCATCGTCCGGGCACAGCAAGGCTCCACGAGCCCGCGCCGCCGATGACCTCCCCGACGCAGCCGACCTGTTCGGTCAAATGTCGTCGCAGCCCATGTTCGACAAGGTACTCCCTTGGTCTTGTGTTTTGGTCCGTAGGCTTCCGTTTTGAGCAGCCGTGCCTGTTGCCACAAGCATTGGCCTACTTCAAGGAGGTGAAGAAGCATGCCTTCACATTGAGCCATTGTTGGCTCAAACTCAAAGATTTTGATAAGTGGAAGGACAGCTTTCTCCTTTGGTTCAAGAATGGAAAGCGGACCGCCGAGGACAATGACCAAGACACTCCAAGCGAGGGCGGAGCTTATGCAAAACGCCCAAGAGGCCACAAGGCAAGCAAGACCGACTTGCGCCGCGAAGCTTCGGCCATCGCACTTGGGAACACTTTGAAGTCGGTCTTTGCCGACAAGGAAGAAGCAAGTGCTAAGAGGGATGAGCAAAGGCGCCGGGACAAGGAGGAGCACATGCAAAGGTTCGCCGACATACAAAGAAGGACCCTTGAAATCTAATAAAGGAAGCTCGATCTTGCGGAGGTGAAAGAAAGGGCAATGGCCAAGGAGCTAGAGCTCAAAGCAAAGGAGTACGTGGCCACCTTGCTTGCCGATGAGAGCAAGATCATGATGGCCGACTTGAGTGCTTTGGATCCGGCAAAAAGGGCATGGTTTGAGAGCAAGCAAGCCATAATTCGTGCACGTGATGCATGAATTTGTATGTGTTGTTGTTGTACTTTTTGGTGGCCATGAACTGTCCTAACCGGCCTGCACGGGCCTGATTGTTGAGCTTGTTTAATTTTAGTCGTTGATTGCCTTTTTTCCCACTAATCTAAGTCCGAAAATGATGGCCAACAGGTGCCTGCAACGGGCCAAAATCTCGCCCTTCCGGCTAAATGGGTCACCTCACTGGTCGCATCCCCCTACCCAAACAGATAGGTCCTGTCCGGGCGGGATTTGATGTCCGCGGCCTGACGTAAACGGACCGATTTGGACAACTCCGAATACCAAAATGGGTCAGCGCAGTGAAGATGCCCTAAGCCATGATGTCTTTTTTTTTTTAAAGTGGAGATGACGGCATGGAGGAGCGAGACAAGCAAAGCAGATCGCACACCTGACCTGCTACCGGACAACACGGCACCGGTGACCAACGCAATAGGGATCTAGCAATCTGGTCGCAACGCTCCCTGCAATCATTCCGGGATTCGCTGTCTGGTGGTGGCTCCAGAATACTCATGAACGACGCTCGAGCGAATTCTGGATGGATGCAGGTAACACAATTAAATTATTATGTCCCTTTCATTTTCTTGAATACATTTTCATATTAAACAGCACCTACAGGACGAATGAGAAAATAATTAAGTGTTAGAGAGGAAACAGGCAAGGTGGTTGAGGTACAACTGGGAGATCCCCACTCCCCCAGCCCAGGCTTAATTTAACACTAGCAGTTTCCTCTAGACTATTCACGTCAGGAGGTTGGCCTTGTTTACAGAGGGAAGAGCTGCGAGTGAAGGAGCGCACGGATCTTGTACTTGTCCTCAGGCAGCAATGGCGCGGCAGCTCCCAGAGGTTTGGCCTTGGCTCACTACAGCAAGAAGAACTGCGAGTAGAGGAGCTCGCGGATCTTGTAGTAGTCCTCGCACAGCGGGCCCTCGATCACGATCTGCTGAGAACCCATGCTGCCCTGCAATGCGACGCACCACCACCCGTGTCAGAGACGCACAGACTGATCAAAGATGCTGCTAAACGTATGTATGACGGTTTGAGTGGTTCGTTACCTTTTGATTGGAGTCGCCGATCTTGCGCACCGTGATGTACTCGCCGCACCGTAGAGCGCCCCCGGCAAACTCGACCTGGGAGGAGTGTCTTATCAGAGCTATGTTTCCAGTGGTTTCAGAGTATACAACCAGAGATATTGGTCCGATGCCCGTTCTAAACTAATATAAGAATGACTAAGGAATGAAAGATCATAAACTCATCGAAGACAGAGACCTACCTGTAAGCCTTTGTTTGCTAGGAATTGCTTGAAGTCGGCCAGCTTCAAATCACCCACAAGAACTGACTTGTGGCCTGACGGAGTTGATGAGGGGGGTAGCAAAGTAAGCTTCTCGTCCACTTTACCGACTTCTGCATCTACCCATGCGATTTCATGCTCACCCAACTACACACAACGGTAGTGTCAGAGCCACTGATTTCTTACAGTAAAAAATCATAGTATAGTAAATGAATAACAAAGAGAGAAATTTTAAAAAAATGAAACTATATGGACAAACACTACGGTTAGTGGTTTAAACCAGGTGGCTTCTGGTGGTCACTTGTCAGATTTTTGACATGGATGGCTCGGACTTGATGAGCAAATTAGACCAATATCTTTACAGATTAGACATTAGTTAGGTGCTTGTGGCTGGTAACCCGCTGGGAAACGGGATGGGCTGCTCGGTCGGTAAGCAACAGCACAACCTTAACAGCAAAACGATTTCTAGCATTTTCCTTTCATTTGCTAATTGTGGAGCTCCGAATGGACCTCAAGTAGTTTAAGAGCTAAGCTACCAAAGAGAGAACTCAAACAATTAAATTGCTAGCTTTACTTATAATCCGGGCATGGACAAATGGAGCTCGGGATCCATGGAGCTCTCTTTTTTGAAAAATTCGAACACACCATTTTGAAAATTCAAAAAAGTCCGAAAAATTATTTGGATGTAGATGATGTTATACTTTACCAATGTGTAAAATATCAGATCAAAATATCTTATATTCAGGTCTATACAAAAATGACAAAATCTGACATCTAAAGTAATGAACCTCTCTCTGTCAGTTTTTGTCATTTTTGCGTAGCCCGAATATAAGGTACTATTTCGAGTTGAAATTTTTCACATTAGTAAAGTACAACATTTTATACATCTAGGACTTTTTCCCAGATTTTTTTGACTCTTCAAAATGTTGTTTTCAAATTTTTTAAAAAAATTGGGGCTCCATTTAGGGTTTCGGAGCATAATCCCCACATCAAGATGACTTCAGGATCAGTAAAGAGAGATAAAATAAATTAACACCAAGGGAGTCAAATATAGCTCATACCTTCTTCGAAATGACATTGCTCATCAACTTCTCTGAAAGTTGTACCTGAAATCTCAAAATGCACAGAAATTGCAAAATTAGCAAGTCTGTGTATTATATATACTCCTATATGATTGGCTGCAATGTAAACAATGGCGTACACAAAAATTCCTGTTTTTGCTTAGTATTGAGTGCCATGATGGTGCAGGGGACTTTCAGTAATGTGTAATGCCGACTATTCACTAATTTGGAGTATTGTGATGGTGGGTGAAGTGAATTCAGATGTAAGAATTAATACACCAGTATCAGAGGGTGACCTTACTTTCCTGATCTCCTAAGCAGAGCTCTACCACGAAAGAGTTTGTCAGTTAACCAACTAACCTTGTAAGCACACAAATCTGATGTTACATCAATCGTTTCTTCTATCTGAGGAGCATAAACATGCAAGTCAGAGTTCTTTGCACAATGCATCTTTAAATGTTCAGTAGCTTCTGCTGATCCATGCACCAAAACCTTGAAAAATATGAGAAAAGGCTCAGGGTATGCCACAGATTGCCACATACAGAGCAAGTACTGATCACAACCAGTGCAACTGCAGGTCAGCAGTATCACACATGGTAAATCAAAAAAGAGAATCACCAGAGTAATTATCTACATAAAGTCTATGGTGGCATGTCCACCTTCCAGTGGATAGATATGGAAAATTAGATTCACATGATCCAGCTAATTTTTGACCTAATAATTGATGTTATTCAGAACATATGCTTGCAGAGAAATCTGAACTATCATTAACTATGAAAAGGATATATAAAACATGGCCGAACAGAGATACCCAAAAGGAGACAAATAAGTCAAAACTTCAAAATCAAAGCCAGACATACTATAAGATACAGTATTCCAACTAGTGGCACGTACAAGTTTCAGTGGGGCCACATGAGCAATAACTGATTTTACAGAACGGCCATCAGACCGACCCTCAAAGTCCATATATGCCAATGAGCACTTCACTTGCACCTGAAAAATGCCAAATATGAGTTAACAGATTGTACAAGTTCGGTCTGGATACATGTACAGCTATCACTTCAATATAGATGCAGAATTGCAGAGACTAAATAAAAGAGACAGATAAAAGCTTACAGTCATCTCGTTTGAAATAACTTTTGACGGCGCTGAATCCAGAAGCAGGCGTGCTGAGCCCTCATCAAGCTTACCATCCATGCCATCTCCAGCACCCTGAAGGAAAACATGTGCTTAATAACCTAGAGTACATGTAACTATGCAAGACCATTTTGCCTTAAGTAGAAACAAATGAGCACCCTTCAAGATGTCAAGGAAGTTCCATGCGTTTTTCACTTAGCAATCAAAGCTTTCAGTAAGGAAAACATAGAGTGTCCAAAGAGATGACGAATGCAACACGATGATCAATGTGACAGGCATGCAACAAGGTAACAATAGACTAAAATACATGCTGAGTAGTCAAAAGGAACAGCTGGCGCATAAGTGAACTTACAAGCATCAAATTATTATCCATTTCATCTTGTTTCATCATATAATCATCAGGGTTGATAACCTCGCCAAAGTCATCCCAGTCAGTAGTATTTTCAAAGAAAGGAAACATCGGGGCAACGCTGGTTGCAGAAGGGACAAATCCATCAATTAGAATATCCACATTCCCGCCAACATGTGAGCTCGCTGATGGAACCAGAAAGTTAAGGAGGACAGTTAACTGGAGTACAAGATATTACACCAGAATCACATAGTACAAGACTTTTAATACAAGATCACTTCGGGGAAAATAGATGGGACAAGATATGTTACCATCGATTTGCTTTTTCAGTATTAGTAAACAAGAATGAAGTGGGATATTGAACTACATCAGGTCAACACACAAGAAAAACAGAAAAGGAACAGAAAAGGAACAGAAGTCAAATAGTAAAAGCAGAGTCAGAGGCAGTCTTAAGAAGTAGAACGGGTTTTCTGGAGACACATTATATTTAGAGTTCAGAACTATACTATGCAATTGCAAATTTGATAGGATCAGGAAAAAAATGTTCCGCAAAACTATGTAGCCCATCTTTACCATTGGATGATTTACGAGACGAGCTTGCATCAGCGACCATGGGATCAGAAGCCTTTGTACTTGATCCATGAGAAGCCTTTAGCTCCTCCTCCTTGCTGAGGCTGGCCTTTAGCGCTTCTTCCTTTTTTATCCGTTCTTGTTCATCTTCATAAGCTTTCAGCTCATCACCAACTAAAGGAATTCGCTTGCTCATAGTGACCTTTACAGCTTTGGGGGGTGGATCCACTTGAAGCATGCGAGCAAGTGTCCCAAACTGGAAGGGGAATATTTCGTAATCAGAAATCTGTAACTACATAGACAGACAATGCTAAAGATTTCTGCTACTAAATCAAAATAAGGAAGACGTCAAGTTCATCTTTTCGGTCAAATTTATGGAACATGTACGCAGAGATAATTGTAAATTTTATGGAAGTGGGGCTTTATAAACTTTCGTTTCTTTTTTCACCAGTAATAAAAGATCCATTCAGCATTTGTCCGTTAAATCACAATCTGACTCGTTCTCTTTTTGGTTTTAAACAACAAAGATAGATCTGTCAAAACAAGTGTGAACTAGACATACAATTTGTTATACAACCGAAGCCAGATCTTTTCATATTTGAAGTAATTTATACCTTTGAAACTCCAACTCCAAAGTTCCGATGAAAATATGTTTTAATGTGGCAAGCTACTGAAAATATGTAATGATTGAAGAAAACTGTGAAGCATTTTGAGAGGCTGCACACATGGATGTACCTGTCCTTTTTTTTGACAGCATTACCATAGGGGAATCCCCTACGGTGTATATTTTCTATTTATATTAACATGGATCTTACAAATTCCTAAAAGGAGTCTTTACATCAAGGTGGGAAAAAGTGAGCACCTGTCCTTTCTCAGTAAAAAGCACTAGATTTTTTGCTTCGTTTGCCATCTCAACAAATATGTCATGAGAAAAGCCAACTTCCATACTTGCCATGGACGCTAGAACCACCTGTTAAATATTTGTTAACTCCAAGGTATAAAGGATGATAGACATATCATATATATTTGTTACTCTAACCTTTGGAGCATCTCCCAATTTCTCCAGCTCTTCTTTGTTAATTATCAGTGAGACATATCTGCAACATCGAAAGGACAAAAGTTAATAACAGTAACAAAAGAATCACACGAATAATTAGGCATAACCTAGAAAATATATTACAATGTCTGAAAATAGTATTCTAAGAACAGACCAACTGAAAGTGACAACATATGTGTAACTCCACTAGGAGCCATTGAGGGAAGCATGTTTATCATCACAAATGCTATACCTTAATAAAAAGGCATTATCTCTAGTGTGCTCAAAAGACTTTGAGATCGAATCACTCATCCACTCAAGAAAACTCTTGACAAAATCAACAGTACTCGTAGAAACATTTGTCAGAAAGTAGATAGGATAGACCAAATGTCGTTGAGCCCAGTACTGTAACACATGAAGATAAGAGGTTAGGATATCATTAGCGTGGATAAAGAGTACAATGATAACAAAATCACGTTTTCACCTGCTCCATTATCAAAAGAAGTTCTAGCACTCTACCAGCTGTATCAACAGGCAATAGCACGCTACCACCACTTGATAGAACTTTCACCATTGAATCTGCATAAAACAGGGCAACACTTCAACAGAGATTTTTAAACATAATGCAAGTAAAATAACCTGCAAACAAGTAATGATTTCGTAGTAAGTCTAGTGCTTGTACCAATGAAATCTTGATCCTGCTGCCTTTTGTAGACCTGATTGTTCAAGGCATTGTAAGCATCAGTAATCAAAACAGCTGGCCGCACAAAAGATCCAAGGGCAGTACCATTCAAATGCCTGAAAAGGCACAATGGTGTTAGTTATTTAAGCTAAAGAGTACAAGATCTGTACAGGGCAAACACAACAGAGGATCTAACCTCTCTTTTCGGTGGTTGAAGTCGACAGCATAGACGACGTCCTCCCCATCTTTTGTTATCCTCCACACTGTACCCCCTAAAAGATGCCCAGACACATGCGGCGTAATAACTATTCCTTCACCTTTATCTGAAGAGAAACAGTTATTCAGGGAATACAATTAAGCATACAAAACGGTGTACATCAACATGGTCCTCACTGACCGTTAAGAAGGTGATTTTGTGAGTATTTCAATCTCACAACATTCTGGAATGCAACATCAATATCATCCAACGTAAACAAGTCAAAGTCTGCAACTTGCTACAAAAGAGACATTAAAAATGGTAAGAGACCTCCATGAACAATGAAGAGCAACAAATGGCAATTGAGGTGAATGTTTATTTGGTCCCCACACAATCACAAAAGATGATACGTAAACTGGAAACACATCTGGTTAGACAAGTACAACTAATTACGAATTACAACAATGAGCACCAAGGAAGCTTACCCATCGAGATAGAAAATAATCATACATGGTCAGAAGGCCAAGCCTAAACACAGGTTCTGTCGCATATACTGGTGCAGATAGTCCAAGATGTTTCATAGCATAGGGCAAAGCTCCTAGATGCATCATATCAGGATGAGACAGAAGAACAGCGTCTATTGTCGGCGCAACCCTGGAACATACAAACATTCTTATTTGCATAAGTAAAAAATATTCTTTAATTCGTTTGGACTAAAATAAGCATATTAATGCAAAAATATTATCAAGAAGAAACACATCAAAATCTGTGTATCAATATCATGCAACACAAGCAATGTAATAACAAAGTTTTGCCATCTGTGGACATTTTAAAGCCTAAAGGAAACTTCTACTTGACTGTGGAGATGTATGTATATAAAACTAAAGGACTGAGAGCACAGTCCAGAGTTTATCTATTAATGTTTATTGATTAGCAGAGCTTAAGGCAGGGAGGCCAATAATTGATTAGCAGAGTTTTCCATGTAATAATTGCCTGAAGGTACATATTGGCCATCTAAGCAAACCCAAGCAGTTACAAAGGTTTCATAACCACGCGAAACGATCAGAGCAAAGTGAGCAAACATGCATGTAGCTGCACCCTCTTACAGGAAACATACAAGAATTATAATTTTTGGCACAAAAGTCATGCATGATACACCCATCCTTTAAGAGCTCTCCTTTAAGAGCTCTAAGCTCCCTAGGATTGAGAGCCTTAGGATGAGTTGCATGTCACTATTATGGGTCCCACTTGCTAGGGAATTAGGATTTTGCTTGTGGTGTTGATTTTTGTTAGGCCTTGTTGCTGCTTTTTTTCTTAAAAAATTTGATGATCTTTTAATAACCATTAACAATAGTACAAGCATTCTAGAATAAAGAAAAAAAATGCAAATAGGTATCTTAACCACCTAGCGATGACTACGAACACTAGCATGAGCCGAAGGCGCGCCGCGATTCTCGGCCCTCCGTTTGCCGGAGCCGGGCAAAACTTATCGTACTAGAGCTTGTTGTAGTAGTCTGACGTGAAGTCATCGTCCTAAGGCCCCAAAGAACCAACGCACCAACCATAAACAATGGTGGTAACCATAGATTGGAAGAGTTTGACCTGAAATCAAACCAACGAACACAAAAACCGACTGGATCCTAGGAGATCCGCAGGACTCACATCTCCACACGCCTTTGGTCGACGCTAGACACATCACCAGAGATGAGGATAGGGCGGAGAGAACCTTATTCTAACTTTAAGATGTAGCCGCCACCTCACCACTTCGAAGAAGACATTGAAAAACAACCTAAACAAAAAACACAAAACCACCCGCCAGCGGGGGACCGTGGTCCGCCTCCAAGGCCCAAGGCCACCGGAGGCGGAGCGGACCGGCGACTTCGTCGGCGAGGGGACTAAACCCTAGAAGCATTTTGACGATCGCGTATATCCTTGGAGCTCACGTACCATTTCGGCTCGCCGCCGTTTTGATCATGGATCTAATCTTTCTTCTCTTCTTCAACCACAATCGGACAGACAACATGTTGCACCCACATGCAAAAACGTGCCAAACACGCATTGTACGTAAGCTCATCATGCTAATGACAAGACCAAACACATGCCATCGAAACAATAAATAGGTCGCAAACAATCAGTGATAGAAGCTGAGAATGGCGCAGCAGAGCGCGCCAGGACCATCTAGTTCATTCAAATGACAACATTCATGCGCACTGACACAGCAACATATATGATTCAGTTTTTTTTTGGAGAACAATATGATTCAGTTCAACCCTAAGACATGCAAAGCCACTACATATATCCCTTTCTGACGGGCAGGCTCCAAGCAACCATTGCCCTCCCCAGTCCCCACCAAAGCAGGCAATTGACCGAGCAGGTGATGCCCTAGCTGGCGCAATTTGTCGAGCAGGTGGTGGCGCGTCCGGCGAGGCGACTGACCACAGCCACGAGCAAGCAGGCACCGAGGCGACCTAGTCGACGGGCAAGCTCGCGGGGGGCGGAATGACTTGAAGGAGAAGCTCTCGGGGAGCGGTGGTGGTTACCTTGCGAGGGGCTGGAGGATGGCGGGGTCGCAGTGGTCGGTCCAGCCGCAGTCGAGGAGGAAGCGGAAGTCGTCGACGACGAGCAGGTAGCAGAGCGGCCCCTCCCCGTACGCGCCGCTCAGCGGCGTCACCTGCACCGACGTCCCCATCCCGTCCCGATTCGCCGGCGGCGGCGGCGGCGGCGGCGGCGGCGACGGCGAGGTGGAGTCGGGCGGGTTTGGTTGAAGTTGGGAAACAAACAGCTCAAGATGGAGGGGGTGACTGTGTGAGTGGAACTGGGCCGGGCTGAGCGTAGCGTTTTGGCCCATATGGCTCAACTAATCTATACTGCTGTGTTTGCTTCCAGCAAGTTTGTGTGAATTTGGGGCACAAACTTTGGTTCCTTCGAAAGTGGGAATGCACTTAAACTATAGGGCTTGACTACACAGTGGTCAGCCACTTTTTGGCCTAAAAAGTGATCACCTTAGCACATGCTACATCCCCGCCTAAGTAGATGCATCCAATCCCTAAACCCCACATGATCGCATAATCAAGATGTTTGGCATAAAGTTACATTCAATATTGACAGAAGTGACATCCAAAAGGAGAAATTACATCTCGGACTACAAAGCTACTTCCTACCTAAAGTTACTTTTGAGTTATATATAGACTACCCCGTGGCTCGGAAATTCAATTCGGCTCAAAATTACTTCTGGCTCAAAATTACATTTGGCTTACAGATAGAGTTACCTCTAAAAAGTTACATATAAAGTTACTTCTGGCTCAAAATTACATTCGGCTTACACATAAAGTTACTTCTAAAAGCAGGTAATAAAAAGTTATTTCTAGAAGGGTTACTTCCTACCTAAAGTTACTTTTGAGTTACACGGCGCCGCTTATCGCCATTGTCCTAGGCTGAGGAGGACCACTCCACCGCGAGATCATGCCCAGCCCTATGCCCAGCGCCGCATCCACTCCTGGGCAGCTGGGCTAGGGTATCGCTAGGGAGGCGCATTACGTGCGCGAGGTACCTGGAGGGGGTGTGAGTTGGCGGGGAACCTGCAGAGTAAGTTGGGGCGGTGTTGTGCTGGCGAGAGGGGCCAACGGAAGCGGTTAGAGATGGCCAGAAGTGTCGAGTGGAGCTCGCCGGCGGCCAGGATGGATGCAGGTCGGGGCGGAGCTCGCCGGCGACCGGGATGGGGGCGGGGCAGAGCTCGCCGATGGCCGGGATGGGGACGGGGCGTGGCGGAGATCGCCAGTGGATGGGATAGGGACGAGGCGGGGTGGAGCTCGCCGGCGGCCGGGATGGATGCGGGGCGAGGCGGAGCTTGCCGGCGGCTGGGATGGGTGCAGGGCAAGGCAAACCCCTTCATCTTGGTGATGTACTCTTGCGCCGTCATGTCACCTTTCTTCGTGTTCGTGAGGGCACCACGGATGTTGGATACCCATGACTTGGACTGGGCAGAGTACTGATCATTGAGGGCACGCCAAACTGCAGCAGCAGTGGAGAGCCCAAAAACATGGGGGAGAACATCCTCGACAAGGGAGTTGACGAGGAAACTGACAACTTGCTGATCCCTCGTGACCCAGGTATCATATGCCGGGTTGGGGACAGAGATCTTATTTTTGTTCTCATCTTCAGCTTCAAGAAATTCAGGCGGGCAGCGATCGGATCCCTCAAGGAGACCCACGACCCTGGCACCGCGAAGTGTGGGGAGCGCCTATGCCTGCCAATACATGAAATTTTCACGGTTAAGCTTCATGGTGGGTGGCACGCCGATGGGGGCCGAGGCCGGTGTTGTCGATGAAGAGGCCATTGGCGTTGAGGAGGTGTCATAGCCGCCGAAGAAGGGCGACGGAGTCCTGGTCCTAGTCCTTGTGATCTAAACGATCGTGTTGTGAAGACGAGAATTTTTTGGTCCTGGTTGTAGCAATCTAGGGTTTTGATGTATGGGTTGTGGGTTGTGTTTTGAGGGAAACTACTCTAGGGAATTGTTTGAAGAGGAGGAGTTGTTGATCCTGGAGGGGTTTTGGTCGTCGGAGAGGGGAAGGAGGCGGCTAGTGTGGGGGAAGAGGGATGCCTGATACCATGTCGATCTACGTGTGTCGTTGGGTGGAACGGTGTAACCCTTTCGGGTCCCCGGTTTCGTGTTATATGGTGAGGAAAAACCCCTCACATGGCTTGTACAAAGTTGGGTACGTATACGATGTGGTGTACTACAACCATCACGTATATGTACATGTATACAACTCTAATACAGCGGAGGCCATTGTTGATTCGACAAGGGCTTTAGTGAGCACCACAAAAAGTATGACGCTGCTAGCAGAAGACACGCCAAGGAGGACAGAGCAGAGGAGATGCGGCGGCCAGCGGCGCGGACGTACCGATGGCGGCAGCCGGTGCAGCGAAGGAAGACATGAAGACGGCTGGGTTTAGAACGTTCCGACGTAATCAAGAGTATATGATGCCTTGGGGAAATAGCTCGACACCATAACGTGGTGCGGCCTCCAGGGTATTTATATAACATGAGGCTAACCTTTTAGTACGGTTAGGATTAGATTAGAACTAGTTTAGACCTATACAATACACCTAATAGTGCAGAGGTAAAGTGTAATTGATATTAGACGGACCAGCACACGCTTCGCCACGCCCGCCTGCCACCCGTTGTTACATCATGTGTTTTGTGCATCGTGTTGGTGCACGGTTAATCTGTCTGAGCCATGTGAACGATGTATGAGGTTGATCTGTCCGCTGCCCTGAGTCCGGCGAGCGGCACTGCCGATCTTGCCCAGCTGGTTGACGGTGTGAGTGCACCGTCAGCTCGGACGTTGGACTGGATCACCGTAGGGACTCTGAGGCTGTCGGGTGCTTCGGGGCAGGCTAGGTGTTTGTTCTTGTGTCTTCTTAGCAGAGCACCGTCTTGATGTCTCGGGCTGTCATTTAGGTAGTTCACCTGGCGTTCTAGCTAGCCTCTCTGTTCACCTTGCAGCCAGCAAATCTGCACTATAGCTATCAGATTAGACATCATGTACTGTAGGTACCAAATTTTGAGAAATGGAAAACATGGTAGACATTTGCTTAATATCTTTGCTCTGTGAGCATTCACATGGAATCATTAAACCCAGCTAAATTTATATGTACTTTATAGAAAGAAAATTAAGATCACTTACTTTAATAAGCTAGCTAATCTAGTAACCAAATCATTCCATATAATTTGGGAGAAGTAAAAAAGGTACCTAGAAGACACTGTTGTGCGATGTCAGGAACCAAAAAATAGCAACGCAGAGCCCCCATATTGTTTCATGCTTGATTTCTTCATAAGATCATGAGCTTGTCTATGTTCTAAATGTATTTAAAAAGACACCATGGTCCTTTAGGATATCATATTCTATCAGATGTTTTACTTGTTAACCATCCAACAACAAATACAAAGAAACATTGATCAGCAATAATATCTGAGTATTCAAGTAACAGTAACCTGTACATGTTTGCAATCACTGAACCTTCGATCTTCAAAATAAAATGCTCATCTTCACACAACCACACTGATATATAGTTGACAATTCTAAAATCTAATAATCTTTCAGCACATAAACACACAAGTAAATACACTCATTTATAATAACAGCAAGGTAAAAATCATTGTCTTGATATAATGCAAAACGCTTGAGATGTACTGATATACTATAGACATCCTGGTATAATGGAAATGTAACAAAAATATTACTCTCTTGAATGGACCCTCCTAAAATGTATAAGACATTCCACCGCCTAATTGAGAAATTCTTGCTAGACACATCATAAAGGGATTACCACCAAACTGAACCTGTCTTGGATACAATTCAAGCCACAATACAAACTTTATTGTAAATGTTTGTTGTCGCTATTTAATGCATAGAGGATGAGTGTCAATAAGAATATATTGTTGTCAAAACCATATCCTTATACCAAGGAATACTACAGTTTATTATGATGTAAATTTGTTTCTTATCTACTATTCATAACATAAATAAAATTAATCTTATGCTCTTGACCATTCTTTCCAGAGTGGTATCGCATGAAGATATCCTAATTTTCTCATGGACTCAATAGTAATTCTTCAGGATATCTTACCGGAATGCAGAACTATTTAATGTCAAGAGGAGGGCGTGATACTTCAAAGTAACAGGCTATTAAATCAAACGGAGGTATATTTATACATTTTGAATGAACTGCACAAACAACAAATGTATGGAAATTTTCTAGTACAATGGAAATTTTCAATATCTCATCAAATACCGTAGACGGTATAAGGTTGTCACTACATGGTGAGCCACTATTAGAATTATAGAAATATTATCCTGTATAAGACTTATCTGGACACCAAAGGCTCCGCCCTCCCTCTCTATCTATCCAAGAGATGGAAGGGCAGAGCTTTCTTTTGGTGTTTTCATCTTTTCATCAAAAGAGTTGAACAATGAAGATAGATGGCAAGTGCCTGATTGATTTGATCAGGCCGTGTAGGAACAAGGTTCAAATCGTTGCATTGCCAGTGCATAGCAGGTCATATGACATTAAATTGCAAATAAATAAATTTTTATCTCGAAATGAATGTCTTTTACTTGGAATTAGTTATTAACATAGTTTTGAGTTGACACGGATAGCTTCTAAAAAATAAGTTGATACCAAATTCAATTTGTGGCAACCCCACATGAACATTAGAGATTTAGAGGCATGTAAATGAGATCTGTAGCACAGCCCAAAGGCATAAATCTAATTAAGGTGCCATCTTCTCATGCCTTTTGTAGGCATGTTTACCAACTGATTCTCCGACAACAAACATGTGATAAACATGAATACTTGACATACATAATAGCTATTTAAGGGAAAATTACTATGACATTAGCCTTTGGTAAAAGCTTGGAAGTGGTTGTGCTGCTAGATCACGAACAAATCTATAAAAAGTTAGCTAGAAGGCTCTTGTATCCTACCAAGTAAACTGGAGAAACCAGAAGCACCAGACATTAATGAGAAACATCATCAAGTTGACATGTTAAGAATATGGAGAATCATAAGTTAGTAAAAGGCAAAGCTTGGGAGAGGTGTTTATGCATGATAAGAACTGTGTGATTACCTTGGCGTCCCTTCCTGCTCTGGCCCTCACACTGGCAGCTGTTGTCCCACAGATGCGCCTCGTATCTACCAGTCCAATGGTGCCTAAACAATTACCCAAAATGGCTAGTAAATTCAGATGCAGCACAAACTTGATTGAACATTTGTAATATTCCATTAGATCAATCAATCGTTAATTCAATCGATCACTTCTACTCCCTCCGTTTCAAAATATAAGATGTTTTAGTTTTGTGAAGCAAATGTATTTAGACATCTTTTAGTGTGTAGGTTCACTCAAATACACACACTAAAATATGTCTAGATACATTTGCTTCACAAATCTAAAACATCTTATATTTTGAAACGGAGGGAGTACATTACTTACCACGTGACGTGTTAGATAGAGGTCCTCTGCCCAAAGGAATCTGCGACCTTCTTCTGCTGTGGCGCACATGGTTCCCGCATCCACCTCACCGGCGACGGATGCCCGCCCAGCGCAGGCCCTGGCCAAGTCCACTCTCACGGGCGGCGTGGGGACTGTGGACGCGGCCTCCGCCTCCAGCGCTCCACGCCCTCCCCCCGGTGCCCTGTCTCCTCATCAAGGTCCTCGAGGTCTCCGGTGACGCCCGAATCTGGCTCCCCGTCCCCATCTCCCTTCTCTCCTGATATGCACCACCATCTAATCCAGGGTCTCCCCTCTTCTCATCGGCCTCGTCACGGGCATGGTGCTCGATGCTTTCGTCCACCTCACCAAGCTTATCTTCCGTCGCCCGCGACCGGCATACAACGCTGCTATCGAGGTTGACCACTGGTTCTTCTCCATTGGGTATTGGGTAGAGGCCACTCCTGCCGGGTCTTCCTTGTCGACAGCGGTCTCCCCCGCAAGGCACTACTCCTCTAGGTATCTGTGGACTTCGGCTCGATGTCGTCGCCGGGTCTGGCTGGTCCGAGCAAGCAGAAGAGCGCAGCAGTTCAGCACCCAGGGTCCAGAAGCACCACTCTGCTGAGGATGACGACGGTGGTTCAGTAATAGAGAAATTGGGAGATTGGGGAAAAAAATTCAATTTGGTCGGCGGACGTGTGAGGCCCAGCACGCACCGACCGCCAACGCGAGAGAGCCACGGGCCCACAGTCAGAGATGGACAGCCACCCCACGCGCGGCATGTGCCCTCACCGGAGGTCCGGAGCCGCTCACCACCAAGCTTAAAGCTTGTAGTAATTTTCATAATATTATACGTATTATTTCTTTTGTGGCAATTTAGACGTTGTGTTCATATATGAGCTCGTCCCGTCTATTTGACCCCTTTTAGGAACACTTGTCAAGACAAGAGATTGCATCAGACTACATCGGGTAGTTTCTCCCCTTGTTTATTTAGCACAGGTACTAGAGAACACATGTTCCTTTGTGCTAGTTTTTTACGGGAAACGTAGAAGTGTATACAGAGCATGCGTTGACGCATGGCTGTGTAATTAAGTTGAGTCACATCACATCCTGTCGCAGCGCGCGGGCACGAAGAAGAGCTTGTTGATGCCCAGGTCGTAGGCGATGTGCATGTTCTGCTGCTGGAAGTTGCCTATGTTGGTCGTTGTGCCACTGTCGCCCGCCGAATTGATCACGACGCACAGCCCGGCGTCGTCGCCCGTGCCGACATCGAGCACGTAATTCTCCCGTGGAAGGTCCCAGTCTGCGCCCTCCAGATGGAGGATGAGCTTGGGCACGGCGGGCATGTAGACGGTGGAGTTGGAGAAGCACAGCATGCTGTCGGCGTCGTCGGCGGAACTGTCGGCGACAGGCAGCGACATCTGCGACATGAACTCCTCCCGGAGCGTCCGGAAGACGGCCCGAGGGAAGGTGGTGATGGCCGTGCCGGAGTCGATGATCGTCCCGCCGGAGCCGTCGCCCCTGAGCGCGAACGTCCACGCGTCGAACGGCAGCCGCCTGTTGCCGACGGTGACGCCTTTGAGCGATAGGTAGTAGAGGGAGCTGTTTGGACCCTCGGCGGGGCTTCGCACGAACGGGGTGGACTGGGTGGGCCCCGTTGCTTGCGCATCGAGGTTGCCATAGCTGCCCAGGAACACGGGGCTGTTCCCGGACTCTAGGATGCTGGTGAAGCAGTAGGAGAACTTGAGGACCTTGAGCTGCGACGGCAGAGACATCGGCCCGCGGCCGAAGCCGGCGATGCCGGACTCGTTCGATTTGAAGTTGCCGGTGTTGTACATGCCGCAGCCGAAGCGGAGGCTGGGCACGGCGACGGTCTTCCCACTGGGAGCCTGGAAGCCGATGCTGAAGTGGATGAGATACTCCGAGATAGGGTTATCGTCGTCCCGGGACACCGATGCGATCTCGACGGTATCGTTGGCGCCGCCGGCCGGCCGCGGCCGCGGGGGTGACCACTGCTTGGCTACGCGGGCCCGCGTCCGAGCGGCCATCCGGCGGAGAAGGTCGCGTTTGGTGAAGCCATGGGCGTTGTCAATGTGCGTGAGGTGGGCGCGCACAGGCACATGGCCGGTCGCCGACGAGGCGAACAAGACCGTTAGGAACAGAACATCTAAAGGTATAATTGGTGCCCCCATTGAGGCCTCCACAGCGATTAGCCATCCAGGGCCGTCGGATTGCATGTTCAAAGTGATCTTGGCCGTCGATCCGCGGTTGTTTTTTTACTGCGTGCTACAGTATTTCTTTTTGTACCGTCCGTTTCTGCGAGGAAGTCAATGACGGGTGGGCCGTTGTTCAGAGGGGCCCAGCGATCAGTGGGCGGAACGCTTCCCACTTGCATTGGTGTGTCAGCCCACTTGACATCCACTTGCATCTTACGGGTGGGACCATCGGTGCCCACTTGCGAAAGATAGAGAGACAAAACGAGCCCCGCGAAACCCTAGCCATCCATTGGCCCCTCGTGCACAACCAATCCCTGGCGCCAGCTCCCTCTCCTCTTCTTCCTCCCCACGCGCCGCCGCCTGCTCCCGCGCCTCCGGCCGGCCCCGCGCCTCCTCTCTGCAGCCTCCACACGCCGCCGTCCTGCCGCGCGCGCCGCCTCTCCTATCGCCTCCGCGCGCCGTCGCTCTTGCCGCCTCCGCGCGCCGCCGCGCATGCCCCCTCTGCCTCTCGCCGCCGCTCCTGCCCCCTCCGCCTCTCGCCGCCGCTCCTGCCCCTCCGCCTCTGGCTGCCCTCGCCTCTCGCTGCCCTCATGAGCAACATGTCGGTGCCTGAGACCTCTGCCCGTGGTGTGGACCTGCCCTCCTCTTCCCGTCATCCTCGTCCTCCTCCTCGTCTGCGCAGGTGGAGGCCGTCGTCGTGTTCAGGGAGCAGCGCACCGGCCGCTCGCTCCGCTACCACGCGCGATGGTGCGGACGGTTGGGGGAGCGGACGAAGAGGCCAAGTCATCGATGAGCTCCTCCACCGGCCGCCGCCACACCGGAGAGGAGCATCAGCCACCCTTGCTGCTGCTCCGCCTTACTGGAGAAGAGATCAGGCCGCCGGTTGGGCCGCTGATCCGCCATGCGCCGAGCAGCCCACTCTGCCATCCGCCACTATAGGTCATATTCTTTCCCACCTCCATTCTCCCTTGTCCCCATCTCCGAGACGTTTTTGCATCCCTTCTTCAGTTCTTCTGCTGTAGGTCGGCAATGGCAATGGCTGCTAATTTCAGTGACGGTGATTAGGCTTGTTGGGTCAGATGACAAAGGAATGGGATGACGGGTGGGTGCTATGCGCATGATTCAGCACAAGGGGAAGAAGCACTGCTACATGGTGATCATCATGTTCCCTTGCATACTATCCAATGTAGGCATCTAAATTTCATTATTCGTTGTTGTATGATAAGTTGAATGACTGTACAAAATGTTATTTTTGGTTCTCATATTAATTAATGGACATACATATCGTCTTATTGTAGTGGTCTGATGATTGAAGTGATTTTTAGTATTTATTTCAGTGATAGAAAATGTGATAAATTGATGATGGGCATGGCCTGCAGTTTCTTGCTCGACCTAGAGTTCATGTCCAGCGAGAAGACGCTCGTCCGGGTGGAACGGCGGGTGGCCGGCGGGAGCAGAAGCGACTGTCGCCGTGCGCCGTCTATCGCCGCGAGGAGCACGACAGTACTCAACAAGAGGTCAACAGGATGCTTGCCCATGTGGCGTTTTGATGAAAAGCCAAGCAGGCTATGGGAAAATTAATTCTTTTTATAGTTTGTTATCCGCTCAGTAATTTCTTTTTGAAATGTGGCTCTGCTCTAACAGAACTGCTTGCCATTTTAAGTATAATGAAGCTTTGTAACATTGAGAGTCTGATATAAATCTTCCTAGGAATCACACAAACTTGGTCTTTTCATTAAGAAAAATAGAAATCTTAAGGTTGTACAACTCAGCACATGGGCAAGAATTGGTAGTTAAATGGAGAATAGCTCCCCTTCATGAAACGAAACACTAGAAGCTGTTGCTGCAAATATGTGTTATTTGTTTTTGGTAGTTTCATTTCAGCCTTATTTTTAGCTCATTTGTTCTTCCCGGTAATCTTATTGCTTTCTTAACAGTACATGGATATGCCATATCTGTGTTTCTGCTGGTTAGTTAATTCATCAATATATAGTTATATAGTTTTGTTGTAATCAATCATGTGAAACTGAAAATCTAATGCCAATTTTTTGCTTGGATGTAGTTTGCAATTGCGGAAGTCCTCCGAATTCATGCTTTTGAGTTATGAGCTGCTGGTTTTCTACTATCCAAAAAGGTAAACAGATGATAGAACTTCAATACAATTCCATTTCATTGAAGTAAGTTCCCAGGTTAATCTCCATACAAAGACTGTTAAAGAGTTGGTTGATCTGAATATCTAGGAAAATGTACATGCTTATGATGCTACGCTTTGTTTATTATGTCAGTTTGCTACTGAAAATGCTTACTGGTTTTCTTTCGCTGCATAAAACAGGGTTCTACCGCACTATCATGCTCACAAAACTTGGCCCAGGACAACGTTGGTGGCTTTCTGCCTGCTAAACTTGTAATAAGGGCACTACTCCCTTCGGTGCTGCCTACAAGTGTCCTGATCAAAACTGTGGTGGCGTAAGTGCAATGCCTAGGTGATCCTCTAATCCTACTAACTGTTTTCATAGAGTGGTTTTCTCTGCTCTCTGTTAATTGTTTGGTTTCTGTAGGTATAAAATTTCCTATGTTGGGTCTGATGGCACATAAATATTTAGCTTGTGTTCTTCGAAAAAGCTGGCAAGGAGCTTATTGGCAAGCCATCCCTTGTCCTTATCACTTCCAATCTTCCTCATGCTATATCGATGGACGTGTCCATTCGATTTGCACGCACTGAGGGTCTCTAGGAAATTTCTTTTGGTTGTTTTGGTGTCTAAAAGAGTATTGAGCCAGAATTCAGTAAATCATCTTACCAGGTCCATAGGATCAACATGCAGTATGGGAAGAGGCCTCATGCTTCTGCTCTCCATCGTAAGCCTTGCTTAGTGCTAGCCTCGTCCAACAACTATGCAGATAGTGGGTTAAATTCCATTTGTTGTAATATGTACGAACAGCCAGCATGGAGAGTTCAAATGTTTAATTTTATATTTGTTATGATTCTGGCTTTTTATCTGAATATAAGATGCCATTTGTATGCTTTTGTCTATGGTGCCTTCAGTGATCTTCGACGTCATGTCAGTTCATGGCTATCTTACATTAATGTGGAGTGCTCCAAATAATGTCTTGATTGGTTGGTATTTTAAATTTTGTCTCCAAGGTATCCTTTTGACCCTGCTGGCCATAAATATAGGACAATTTACAGCCCTGTTTTGAATTGGAATCTCTATCATATTATTTATAACAGACAGAACAAAGTTCTCCGTTATTGGATTCTTTGATGTTGGGCTG
This sequence comes from Dactylis glomerata, assembly GCA_007115705.1. NCBI lineage: Eukaryota > Viridiplantae > Streptophyta > Magnoliopsida > Poales > Poaceae > Dactylis > Dactylis glomerata. The sequence continues at coordinate 874,533 of QXEO01001359.1, forward strand.
GGTGTCTTGGCTGACATATAATTGAATCATGATGTTAGTTTTACCTTTTATATATTCATTTTCGCTTACTGCATATTAATCCCAATCTTGATTATTTATTTGATCTATAATCATGTTAGTTTTACCCTTTTAATATTCATTGAGGTGAATGGCAATCAGGTTCCAGGCATATATAGTAGGATATCATTTTCATGTTCTTTCCACTTCTCACTATGGGGCTTCTTTGAGACTACCCCAATATTTCGGCGTGGCTACCTCTCCCTGAAGTGGAAGGCAAATATCAGGGTATCCATCTTTGAAATACATAACTCTGTTTTCATGATATTGGGGTGTCTATGGTGCCTTCAGTGATCTTCGACATCTTTGAAATATAGTAGGAAAATCATGTGTCAAGATGATGCTTTCAGTTTAGGCATGACCATACAAATTTGGGTGTCGTCGCCGGACTATAGCTCTGTTTTCATGATATTTTGGTCCAGTAACTGTTGTACAAATTTTCTACTCACAAAGTTAATCTGGTTATTTATTACTTATAGCTTTATGTTAGAAAAAGGAAGCAGATCATGCGATAGGTGTCATTAATTTATGGCTCATGACTGAATCGGGGTATCTTTTCCAGGAAAATCATGTGTCGTTTACTTCTTGGGCCAGTGTTATTTAAATCCAGTATAAATGATTTTTTGAGTTGTTAGGATTTGTGTAATTCATGGCAGACGATAACAATAGATATTCGACCTTTGTTGTATAAAATATAAGGTAAGCATATTCAAGGAATGAGCACCGTTGGGGTAAATAATCCTTGAGCTACTTCCTTAAACCAAGATAACCAAAGTGATTTTGTTCTCTTCATTAATTTTTTAGTCTCTCGCAATATTTCTGAAATTCTCTCTCATAATTGAGTTACACCCCTCTTAATTAATTCATGTTGTATATGCATGGTACAATGGTAATTCTCAGGTAAATGTCGTAAGCTGTGAGGTCTACTTTCCTTCCAAGCGGTAGCCTGTCCATGCTGATCTTGACAAGCTGTCTATTCTTGCAGATTAGCCTAGCGTTGTCAGAAGCTTCTTTTTGTCGCTTAGCAGATTTCTTGGATGAACTCCCATTTGTGAGGTTTCTTCTGAAGGATCTGACCGGAGGCCAACTGACTACTAGAAGAACAGCAGCTCTGCGTCGCATTAAAGCACAGCTCACTACTTGGTTTGAAGTTCAGGTAAGTTTATATGCATTTGTGAGGTTTCCCTGCTCCCTTAGATACCATACTCATATAGACTATACCAATTATACAATGCAATTTCCTCACATGTTGTACTATCATTCAGGCAAACGACTGAGAAGGACATAAAGACTAGAAAGCTTATTGGTGAGAATCACATGATGATTAAAGTGATTACCAGACATTGGGATAATTTAGTAAACTGATTTGGTATGGCATTTGTTATGTGATATGTTCCCAGGTAAATGCCACCGCCTTCGATTTTTTGTGTTCAGCAGTTTTAGGAACATATACAGAGACAAGTAAATGAGTAATCTGTCAATTTTTTTTGCTGCAATAGTCCGACCTTCTTTTAACGAGATTTAGTAAACTAGAAATTAGCTCCATAATTACTCGATGTCTCATTTCACTTGCTTTTTCTCTGGTAATCTGCACAACAACTTACTTAAAAACATGAGCATCCATAAGACGAGATAAATGTCCTGATGCTTTACTCTTCATGCAAAAATATTATTTCCGATTATCTGATCCTACCTACGGTGTTAGTTTTGAAGAGAAAACCAATAATTAATTCTCTGATAGTACAATGTTAGTTTTATGTGATTTGAAATCCAGCATATAATGTCTCATGACATAGCTTTGTGATCTTTGGAAAACTTCTTTTTTCTTGCCATTGAGAACTAAGGCCGCTTTTTATGGGAAGGTTTTAGGTAAACACATTATACTTATTATCTTTAGAAATTAAGATCCTTTTGTTGCTTGTGTAACTGGGCGCCAAGATTTTTATGATATTTTTACTTCAGGTTGATGTCCCTGACCAAAAAACCATTAGAACAAAACTTAGGGCTATTTCTTATATATGTTTATGTGTGTAAATGCCCCATCGGTTCTTCTTTGTTCTGCATACAATTTGTCTTAACATTGGTAAAATAACTATTCAGGTGGTGTTGGTCTGTACAAGTGTACATATATGGTGAGCAGTTAGTTCAGGTCAAATTTCTTGAAATTTTAGTACAGGCCATTGCCTTTAAATAGATTAGCCGATCCCAGTTCAGGCCATTGCTTTTAAAAAGTTATTAGCTGAGCCCATTCCACTTTCCATAATATATGCTTCTCTGTTTATGGTTGCACAATTAGGCATTCTTGATGTTATCCTGAATTTTTTAGGATTGCACTGTGCTCTATTCTTGATTGTTGAACAGAAGATTATATAATTAAGTAAAGAATATGTCCATAGTATCAATAAGCATTGTTACTATCTACTACAAATATGCTGACTGCCGTTTTTTTAAGTCGGATGCACATGCATGTTCAGCTATTGAAATTTCGTTTTGGCTTGCCTTCTGTTAATATGGTGCCTGCTACATACAAGTAAAAATCTAATATTTGGTCACTGTGGATTTTTAATCTAGCTATATTCATGTGAATTTTCAGAAAACCAGACAAAGGCCATCACTGATATCCCATGAGAGATAATTACAGGAACTGTCACCCACTCTTGCATGCTATATGTCTTCATCATTGGTATCCCATGAGAGATAATCATGACACTCAATTCTTGCAAAGTGCATTTATGTGTGACAATTGGAATCCCAAGCTGAGGTATTTAGCGAGCTAGGACATGATGGTGTGAAGGGAAAATAAAATCTGACATTGCATAGTGCATATAATTTCTAATGATATGAAATAACAAAATCTGGTGACGAGCATTTTATCATATTGAACATGAGTTAGCGTTCTGCTCTTTACCGTTTCTCTGATTTTCTTCACATTTGACTGTTGGTTAATTCATCTTTTCATTTGTGGCAGTGTTGGCTTTAAGTGGTAAAGGACCATGTCGTGTCCTCGAATGACCATGTTGCGAGAATGCTCATAGGCAGATTATGTAGATGTTGTTTTTGCTGTTCCTTCCCTTGCTTCTGAACTTTGTAATGGAAAATATATTCAGCAAGGTGAGAGATCAATTCCCCTTAATTGTCCTTTTATATTGTTTTTCCTTCCCTTGCTTATCAACTTTGTAATTGACCAATATTCAGCAAGGTGATAGATCAATTCCCCTTAATTGTCCTTTTATATTTTGAATTTAGATCTATTTTAGTTCTTAAGAAGTTTGAATTCATTTAGATAAACAAAACCACAACGTTCACCTTAATTTCATGGGCCGGGTCATTGATAAATTCAGCTATTAGGCTCCTAAATATAAACCTCCTTACTATCCACACACCTTTTTGAATTTGTTCATATCGCTATTAAATTGTGATCTCATTTGAAATCTCCTACAAACTTGAGCCTTCATGCTACAGCTATGTAAATATCCATCGCTTTCATTTGGTAAAAACAAACAAACATATTACTATTTTTTGCTCACTTATAGTCGCTAAATTGATTCAAATTCAACGGGATCGTGCGCCAAGGCGCACCCCTATATCTAGTAGAGTACAAGCAGTTGCAGCGCTGCCATCGTGCACACACAAGGTTACTTGTTCGTTGCGGATTATAGTCTCGGATTTACTTCTCTATATATAGCGACGGCGTGTGTAACAACCCAAATTTTTGGAAATTTAGAAACAAATAAAATTTATTAAAATACCAAATTTTGGACCCAACAAAAACTTTTATTTTAAATTCAAGATTTATTTCTTGTCTTTCCGGAATTGGGAATTTGAGCATTTTTGCTCCCATGCTTGAAAGAAGAATAATAGGAGAAAGGTTTTAAACCAAATACTTTGAGCAAAACGTTTCACTCCCTTTCTTTTAACAGAAAATAGTTGGAAAGAAATTAAAACCCTATTGCAATAAACCCAGCTGCTTGTTTTAGTCGTTGGAATAAAAATACCCATTTTGAAAACTTAGTTCCAAAACCTTTGCAAAAATCCACATGATTTCCTAGCCAATCTTTGATACCAAAATAAACCTTTGTTTATAAAATAGTTTATTTGATACAACTTTGTTTTCTATCTATTTAAATCTTGCATGAGTGCATGTTAAATCCATTTGGAAATAGTTCAAGTGAACAAAGTCATCCCATCCCATGCAACAAGAAAGAAAACACAAAGAAATAAGAAGAAACACAAAACCCTAAATAGGAAACATAAGAAAAAGGATCTAGAAAATGTCATTGCCTACACCACCTTGCCCTTCTATATTAAGAAATCGTTGATCTAGACCATCATGGATCTCTCCACAGTACACAATAACAAGTTATAAAGATTCAAGACCGCATAGTTTGAAGCCAGAAACTATGTTTAACCCTATTCAAATTTCTACCAAAGTTTGAATTCAAATAAGAGGTCATTCCCAACTCCATGTCATCTCCAAGAAAACCAACACCTTTGGACCAAGATAAAACTTTTGCACTTCATATTGCATGTATGCATAGATTTCCAATATATGTCTTTTATGATTTCATGTGTGTTATAATTTTGTGTGCAATGTTTAGCTAATCCACACTTAACCAACAGAAGCATTAGAGAAGAACCACGAGGACTAAAGAAACCAGAAGCAAAAGAAATAAAGAAAATAGAAGAAAAGTTTGATCTAGAAAATGTTATTGACTACCCTACTTTGGACACTTAAATTAAGCAATCTGTAAATCAATTAAGTGTGTGGTCAGTTGGTTGAGCAAGACCAACCTACATTCTTGCTGGACTAACAAACTTCAAACCAAAATTCAAATTCTAACCTAACTCAAATTTCTGCCAAAGTTTGAATCTGTTACATATGCCATTTGAAATTCAAATTTTAAATGACACCAAATCTCCATCTCTGGACAAAACCAACATATATCTAGGATACTTATCCAATGCATGGTCCAACCCAACAGGAAATTTCTAAAATTTTGAAGTTTGAATTCATGCAGGCATTAAATCGAACACCTGCAGTGCAAGAATCTGGAAAAGTCAAATTCGCTGTTCAAACAGGGGAGCTCTGCCCCCTCTGCAAGCCCATCCTCTCCCCGAGACAGTGCCGAGGTCACTTCGATGTCTAACTCCCACGCCCTGGCTTCTCTGCGTCAAATCAAGATGGAGTGGGGAAGGAAACGTCGTCGCCGGTCACACCCGCAGGCCTCCACTGCTCCCCGTCTCGTCCGTCGTCACCCTGCAACGCCAGCGCGCCACCAACGTCACCCCACCACCTGCAGACGCCGCCCATGCCGCCTCGACCATCCCGGCCACTGGAGCGTCGACGGAGACCGCGCCCGCGCCCACACTGGCCACCCCCGTTCCCGGTCTCTCCCGCCTATAAAAGGCCGCCATTGTTGGCAGGAAAGATGCACCTCACCTCCCTCTACCTCCTAGACATCATATCCTCGCTAGTTGCTCGCCGGTTTGAGCTCGCCGGAGTAGACCGAGCTCCGGAGCGCCCTGCCGTTCCCGGTGTTCCAGAGCCTCCCGCGAGTTGCAGTCAGGACGAGGTGGACGAGGAGACTCTCCTCCACCGGACTGCAGCCTCCCCGCCTCCCTCTCTTCCCCTGGGTCGAGCCAGCCACCGCGCCGATCTCCCCGTCGGTGAGTCCTGCGCCTACGTCGAGTCGGAGACAACGTACCGCTTCGATTTGTTTTTTTAATTGTTTTTTCTTCGGCGTGAGTAGCTAGCGTGTTGTTGGGCCAGCCCGGTGGCAGCCTGGCACTCGGCCCAGTTTAGTCCTGCACCTGCAGCCCGTTTCCTGTCAATAGAAAAAAAAAGTTATTTAAGTTTTTCGAATTTTAGAAATAATTTTCAGATGCCAACTTAGACAGGAATTTCCCGGAGTTTTATAGCTCAAAATCTAGCATATAAATATGATCTGGAAACCTGAGAACATTAGCTATCCTGTAGAATTGGTTTGAACCCAATTAGATTTACATAGTGGTTGTAGCAAAAATAACAAAACATGATCTTTTCCACCTTAGAAAATCCATATCAAATCAAATAAAAATCTTAAAAATATAAATCCAACACTAGAATTTCACAATTAGTGATAGCCATCTGCCTATAGCATGAGATATCATTTTTGAACCTTTTAAAGTAAATGCTATTTACCTATATGGTTAAATAGGCATTTGCCATATAGGATTTTATTAAACTCAAATCTATAATCGAAATATTTATGGAACCCTTATTGTTAAAACACATTTCAAAATACCTATCTGTAGGTATTGATTTTAGTCCATGTGGACTTGTAGGAGGTATCTAGAAATTTAATACTACATGGTAGTAATTAGAAGCTCAAACTTGCACACCTATTTCAAAATAAATGGAAATGATATGGAACCAATTAGAATCAACCACATTTCTAAATATTAATCTATAACCCCTAATACAAGTCAACTAGGATCTATAGACCCTACTTATAGATTCAAACTTGATTACTAAATAGTTGCAAACTAGAAATGGCGTCAATAAAAGAAAAATACTCCAAATCCTATGAAGCCTCTTTAGTTGAACCATAATCTTGAATATATACTAGTAGTATATGAACTATGGTCAATAAGGACTTGCAAGAGATATTTCACAATTCAAAGTAAATTAAATCCTCCCTTAAGTCAAGAAAGTGATAATCTCATCTTTATGGATTCAATTAAATCGAAACCCCTCTCCATAGACTTCCTAGATTACTTCCCTTACCCAAGTATGTGTATTTGAGTAAATAGGTATTGTTTGTGGATTGTGTGGTGATTGTATGCTTATTTGCTTTTCAACGATTAGACGACAACGAGACTCAGGAGAATGGATCCTAAAGTCAACCAAGAAATGGAGATGGAGATCAATCAACCCAAGATGAAGATGAAGACTCTTTTGACTTTGCCAAGCCAGGCAAGCCATCTTTTGAATCATACTCCACATGCCTAGTTTTACTATTGCATTCTACTTGTTTTAAGAAATTGCATGATTGAATTGCTAGAGTAGAATGATAGATGTGTAGTGATATCTTGCTTAGCAAGAGCATCAAGCTGAGTTTATCCAACCCTATTTAGTGGTAACATTACTCAATGTAGTTGCTTAGTCGCTAATAAAATTGAGGCCACCTCTAAGAGGAACCCTATTTGAACTTGGTGACTTGAACTTGAAAACTTGAATTGGAGACCTCTCCTACATGATGATTTTATGAAGGAAAATAATCTTGACTAAGGACTATGGAAGGTATTTGCTAAATGATACTAAGTGATGTACCATGTGAGCCAACCATACCGTACGACCACATTACCCCTAAATGGGAAGGGGCTTAGTCCGTAGCTTGTTTACCCTAGTATGGGAGGCCTTGTATCATCCTTTATAGAAGTGCACCGTGCGCGGGTACTTCTGAACCGGGTGGAAAATTTCCATTCATCCAGCATCCTGGAGCGGGCAAAACTAGAGACGCCGGAACAGAGATATCCGTGTCTCGGGCTCTAGGGAAGGATCCTATACTAGAGTGAGCAAGTGAAAGAGTTTGTTTGATTATCTGAACCTCGCATACTTTGTGTATGACGAACCGTGGATTTCTCCCGGCAGATGTATCGAATCTTGTGGGTAAAGTGTACCCCTCTGCAGAGGTTTCAAAACTATTCGAATAGCCGCGTCCGCGGTCATGGACAGTTGGCAAGCTGTACTTGACTTTTGTCAAGAATGTTAACAACTGAAGTTGAACATGGTGAATGACTTGACTTGATACTTGATGGTGACCAACACTTGAAGTTCCTCTTTAGATTTAACTTAGAGAATTAAATCTTCTTCTCTACTAATGAAGATTCTTGGGAAACAAAACTAGCTTTTTACAAACAAACTTAGTGCTTAGTCCACCATATCAACCATGCATATCTCTCTCATCACTTTGGTTATAAGATGGTTTGCGAGTGCATCCAATGTACTCATGGCTGTGTCCCTGGCTATTAACTTGGCCAGACTTGAAGGAGCAAGATCAAGAAGGAAGGACTCATCGACGGCTTTGCGAATTAGGCTCGTTTCCTACTGTCCGCTTTGCCTGTGCGGTTGAAGCTTGACAATATGGACCCAAAGTGTTATTCCGCTGCATGTTGATGTAATGTAAGGTTTGGTCTGTGCGACCACCTATGTAATTCCCTTTATTTACTATTAATAGCTATGACTGTGATATCAACTACGTTATGTAAATCACAACAATGATTCTGGGATTGTGATGGATTACATAACGGGCACTTCGAATTTGTTATAAATTCGTGGGTGTTACAAGTTGGTATCAGAGCCAAGGCTGACTCTAGGAAACCCTAGTTAGCATGGTCGTTAGAAAATGATATCTCTGATATCACAAGTTTGGTATCAGGACTATCATGACCTTAGGAGACCTTAGTTAGCATGGTCGTTAGCTAAGAAAGTGATATGTTGACAAAAACTTATTTCTACAAAAGAAATTTATTTGCTTTGGTACCCAAAGCCCCACTTATACTCCCATCTTATTCACTTCAAATATCTTACACTCTCAATTGATACTCTCAAGAGATTTTGACAAATAATTTATTTACCTCTTTAATTACAAAGTCTTTTCAAATATTTGTTTTACTCTATTCCTCATCTACTTCAAATATATGCTATGGATGATAAACCAACCTATGACCGAAGGACTTTTGGAGCAAAAGATGAGGGACTCAATATTTTTTCAAGACTTCAACCTTGGATGTCAACTACGACCGCTACCAGCGAAAGAGAGTCTCTTCACCTGATCCAGAAATCTTCCAACAAGAGTCAACCCTGTGAGATAAAGACTTCAAGAGCAAAGAAAGAGTGATAAAAAAATGATGAAGACCCAGCAACCTTTTGACCCACAGGATTTATAGGAAATGCTCAGTTGTCTTGATTGAGCTACCCTTACCTCACGATCAGTAAGTGTGCTTAGTACCTTGTGTGTTTGAATGATTGATTTGTTGGCAATGTGTTCCTCTTAGTCCATCGCAACAACTTGTGTGTTCAAAAATATTTTTGACCTTTCCAACCCAAAATAAAATATGAACTATACCAATCCCATGTAAGTGACATTTTGGAAAACTTTTCCTTCTCATCTACTGCAGGATTTGCCCCCTATTTTGCATCCCATGCTTGCAAGTCCACCATTTAATATATGTACAAAAGGAGGTCAAGCTAGCTCAGATTTCGAACTTCACCTCCAAGGGATTGCCCGGAGGTACCAAGCGGCAGCAAATCTATGCAAGTTTCCAAGAAAGAGGAAAGGAGATCTTCACACCCAACAAATATGCTATGCTTGTGGGGAAGCACACCATGTTGCACTCCAATGTCCAAGTCCGAAAATTGCAAACCTGGATCATCTAAAGAAGAAAGCTTGTAGCCATTGTGGAGAAGAAGGACATCGAGCCAGTCAATGTCCCGGAAACTGTCCCAATTGTGAAGACAATCATCCACCTGGAGAATGCCCTTCAAGCAACATTACATGTTATATGTGTGAAAGTAATACCCATGTTCCTGCTGACTGCGCTATGAACCACCTGGTGTCAGATATATCAAAGATCATTCCAAACAGCTTCCAGTTAGCATCTCAAGTGGTCAAGGCTAGCGAAGAGCATGACGTTTACGTTCGGAGGCAACAACAGAAAGCTCAAAACAAACAGAAGCAAGCAAGAATTCCAATACGCCAAAATAATAATAATAAGCCTCCAGCACCCTCTAACCTTTGCTATGACCTTACTCTACGATCTGGAAGAGCACTACCAAAGAATACTTTTCCCAATACTAGTAACAAGACCAACATCACCTGCTATGAGTGCGGAACCAAGGGGCACTACTCCAACGAGTGCCCAATGAAGCTGAACGCTGACCCTGTCATCACCAAAGCTAGTACCAACCCCGATGGCTCTAAAGATCCGACCAACATTCCTTCATCTTCAGGAGGCGACGCTGTCTGCACTACTAATGTCTATGCACGAAACCCCATCATAATTGAAGATAGTGTCAAAGGACTCTACAGTCTCAACATTCGCAAGTGGAGAAGGTAACCTGACTCTCATGCCAAAGATTCCCTCCTCCAACCCGATGGAATGAAGAGAAGAACAAGAACCCTCCACCGAGTACCTCGAAGTCGCTCTGAGATAGTAGTGGTATGAACAAGTGGATTCAGCTTGTGGAACCAAGTCCAGAAGAAGCCTGACTGATCTTAGTTTGGTACTAGTAGTCATGTTTATTTCTTTTTAAATCAAGAGCGAGACTTGTAATCCGCAAGAACCTTTTTAATAAAAGCCTATGGTTTAGATGCCAAATACTTTGTTTTTGAAAGTGTGATTGTTTGTTGAAGTTGCTATGTGATTGGTGAAGATGTGTTTTGGCCCATCTGGCCACATCACATTTCGGCTGTACCCAATCTTTCCATCTTGATATAAATTAATACACACTCTATCTTTTATCTGGTAATCTCATCTCCCAATCTATCTCAATCTTAACTTGTGAATCTCGGGACGAGATTTTTTTTAAGGGGGGAAGATTGTAACAACCCAAATTTTTGGAAATTTAGAAACAAATAAAATTTATTAAAATACCAAATTTTGGACCCAACAAAAACTTTTATTTTAAATTCAAGATTTATTTCTTGTCTTTCCGGAATTGGGAATTTGAGCATTTTTGCTCCCATGTTTGAAATAAGAATAATAGGAGAAAGGTTTTAAACCAAATACTTTGAGCAAAACGTTTCACTCCCTTTCTTTTAACAGAAAATAGTTGGAAAGAAATTAAAACCCTATTGCAATAAACCCAGCTGCTTGTTTTAGTCGTTGGAATAAAAATACCCATTTTGAAAACTTAGTTCCAAAACCTTTGCAAAAATCCACATGATTTCCTAGCCAATCTTTGAAACCAAAATAAACCTTTGTTTATAAAATAGTTTATTTGATACAACTTTGTTTTCTATCTATTTAAATCTTGCATGAGTGCATGTTAAATCCATTTGGAAATAGTTCAAGTGAACAAAGTCATCCCATCCCATGCAACAAGAAAGAAAACATAAAGAAATAAGAAGAAACACAAAACCCTAAATAGGAAACATAAGAAAAAGGATCTAGAAAATGTCATTGCCTACACCACCTTGCCCTTCTATATTAAGAAATCTTTGATCTAGACCATCATGGATCTCTCCACAGTACACAATAACAAGTTATAAAGATTCAAGGCCGCATAGTTTGAAGCCAGAAACTATGTTTAACCCTATTCAAATTTCTACCAAAGTTTGAATTCAAATAAGAGGTCATTCCCAACTCCATGTCATCTCCAAGAAAACCAACACCTTTGGACCAAGATAAAACTTTTGCACTTCATATTGCATGTATGCATAGATTTCCAATATATGTCTTTTATGATTTCATGTGTGTTATAATTTTGTGTGCAATGTTTAGCTAATCCACACTTAACCAACAGAAGCATTAGATAAGAACCACAAGGACTAAAGAAACCAGAAGCAAAAGAAATAAAGAAAAGAGAAGAAAAGTTTGATCTAGAAAATGTTATTGACTACCCTACTTTGGACACTTAAATTAAGCAATCTGTAAATCAATTAAGTGTGTGGTCAGTTGGTTGAGCAAGACCAACCTACATTCTTGCTGGACTAACAAACTTCAAACCAAAATTCAAATTCTAACCTAACTCAAATTTCTGCCAAAGTTTGAATCTGTTACATATGCCCTTTGAAATTCAAATTTTAAATGACACCAAATCTCCATCTCTGGACAAAACCAACATATATCTAGGATCCTTATCCAATGCATGGTCCAACCCAACAGGAAATTTCTAAAATTTTGAAGTTTGAATTCATGCAGGCATTAAATCGAACACCTGCAGTGCAAGAATCTGGAAAAGTCAAATTCGATGTTCAAACAGGGGAGCTCTGCCCCCTCTGCAAGCCCATCCTCTCCCTGAGACAGTGCCGAGGTCACTTCGATGTCTAACTCCCACGCCCTGGCCTCTCTGCGTCGAATCAAGATGGAGTGGGTAAGGAAACGTCGTCGCCGGTCACACCCGCAGGCCTCCACTGCTCCCCGTCTCGTCCGTCGTCACCCTGCAACGCCAGCGCGCCACCAACGTCACCCCACCACCTGCAGACGCCGCCCTTGCCGCCTCGACCATCCCGGCCACTGGAGCGTCGACGGAGACCGCGCCCGCGCCCACACTGGCCACCCCCGTTCCCGGTCTCTCCCGCCTATAAAAGGCCGCCATTGTTGGCAGGAAAGATGCACCTCACCTCCCTCTACCTCCTAGACATCATCTCCTCGCTAGTTGCTCGCCGGTTTGAGCTCGCCGGAGTAGACCGAGCTCCGGAGCGCCCTGCCGTTCCCGGTGTTCCAGAGCCTCCCGCGAGTTGCAGTCAGGACGAGGTGGACGAGGAGACTCTCCTCCGCCGGACTGCAGCCTCCCCACCTCCCTCTCTTCCCCTGGGTCAAGCCAGCCACCGCGCCGATCTCCCCGTCGGTGAGTCCTGCGCCTACGTCGAGTCGGAGACAACGTACCGCTTCGATTTTTTTTTCTTCGGTGTGAGTAGCCAGCGTGTTGTTGGGCCAGCCCGGTGGCAGCCTGGCACTCGGCCCAGTTTAGTCCTGCACCTGCAGCCCGTTTCCTGTCAATAGAAAAAAAAAGAGTTATTTAAGTTTTTCGAATTTTAGAAATAATTTTCAGATGCCAACTTAGACAGGAATTTCCCGGAGTTTTATAGCTCAAAATCTAGCATATAAATATGATCTGGAAACCTAAGAACATTAGCTATCCTGTAGAATTGGTTTGAACCCAATTAGATTTACATAGTGGTTGTAGCAAAAATAACAAAACATGATCTTTTCCACCTTAGAAAATCCATATCAAATCAAATAAAAATCTTAAAAATATAAATCCAACACTAGAATTTCACAATTAGTGATAGCCATCTGCCTATAGCATGAGATCTCATTTTTGAACCTTTTAAAGTAAATGCTATTTACCTATATGGTTAAATAGGCATTTGCCATATAGGATTTTATTAAACTCAAATCTATAATCGAAATATTTATGGAACCCTTATTGTTAAAACACATTTCCAAATACCTATCTGTAGGTATTGATTTTAGTCCATGTGGACTTGTAGGAGGTATCTAGAAATTTAATACTACATGGTAGTAATTAGAAGCTCAAACTTGCACACCTATTTCAAAATAAATGGAAATGATATGGAACCAATTAGAATCAACCACATTTCTAAATATTAATCTATAACCCCTAATACAAGTCAACTAGGATCTATAGACCCTACTTATAGATTCAAACTTGATTACTAAATAGTTGCAAACTAGAAATGGCGTCAATAAAAGAAAAATACTCCAAATCCTATGAAGCCTCTTTAGTTGAACCATAATCTTGAATATATACTAGTAGTATATGAACTATGGTCAATAAGGACTTGCAAGAGATATTTCACAATTCAAAGTAAATTAAATCCTCCCTTAAGTCAAGAAAGTGATAATCTCATCTTTATGGATTCAATTAAATCGAAACCCCTCTCCATAGACTTCCTAGATTACTTCCCTTACCCAAGTATGTGTATTTGAGTAAATAGGTATTGTTTGTGGATTGTGTGGTGATTGTATGCTTATTTGCTTTTCAACGATTAGACGACAACGAGACTCAGGAGAATGGATCCTAAAGTCAACCAAGAAATGGAGATGGAGATCAATCAACCCAAGATGAAGATGAAGACTCTTTTGACTTTGCCAAGCCAGGCAAGCCATCTTTTGAATCATACTCCACATGCCTAGTTTTACTATTGCATTCTACTTGTTTTAAGAAATTGCATGATTGAATTGCTAGAGTAGAATGATAGATGTGTAGTGATATCTTGCTTAGCAAGAGCATCAAGCTGAGTTTATCCAACCCTATTTAGTGGTAACATTACTCAATGTAGTTGCTTAGTCGCTAATAAAATTGAGGCCACCTCTAAGAGGAACCCTATTTGAACTTGGTGACTTGAACTTGAAAACTTGAATTGGAGACCTCTCCTACATGATGATTTTATGAAGGAAAATAATCTTGACTAAGGACTATGGAAGGTATTTGCTAAATGATACTAAGTGATGTACCATGTGAGCCAACCATACCGTACGACCACATTACCCCTAAATGGGAAGGGGCTTAGTCCGTAGCTTGTTTACCCTAGTATGGGAGGCATTGTATCATCCTTTATAGAAGTGCACCGTGCGCGGGTACTTCTGAACCGGGTGGAAAATTTCCATTCATCCAGCATCCTGGAGCGGGCAAAACTAGAGACGCCGGAACAGAGATATCCGTGTCTCGGGCTCTAGGGAAGGATCCTATACTAGAGTGAGCAAGTGAAAGAGTTTGTTTGATTATCTGAACCTCGCATACTTTGTGTATGACGAACCGTGGATTTCTCCCGGCAGATGTATCGAATCTTGTGGGTAAAGTGTACCCCTCTGCAGAGGTTTCAAAACTATTCGAATAGCCGCGTCCGCGGTCATGGACAGTTGGCAAGCTGTACTTGACTTTTGTCAAGAATGTTAACAACTGAAGTTGAACATGGTGAATGACTTGACTTGATACTTGATGGTGACCAACACTTGAAGTTCCTCTTTAGATTTAACTTAGAGAATTAAATCTTCTTCTCTACTAATGAAGATTCTTGGGAAACAAAACTAGCTTTTTACAAACAAACTTAGTGCTTAGTCCACCATATCAACCATGCATATCTCTCTCATCACTTTGGTTATAAGATGGTTTGCGAGTGCATCCAATGTACTCATGGCTGTGTCCCTGGCTATTAACTTGGCCAGACTTGAAGGAGCAAGATCAAGAAGGAAGGACTCATCGACGGCTTTGCGAATTAGGCTCGTTTCCTACTGTCCGCTTTGCCTGTGCGGTTGAAGCTTGACAATATGGACCCAAAGTGTTATTCCGCTGCATGTTGATGTAATGTAAGGTTTGGTCTGTGCGACCACCTATGTAATTCCCTTTATTTACTATTAATAGCTATGACTGTGATATCAACTACGTTATGTAAATCACAACAATGATTCTGGGATTGTGATGGATTACATAACGGGCACTTCGAATTTGTTATAAATTCGTGGGTGTTACAGCGTGCAAGCAAACTTTGCGAAAAAATCCACGAAAACATGTATAACTACGGACGAAATCCTCCATGTCACTTTCTCAAATTTTTGTTGTTGCTCACAGAATATTCCTCACTTAAGCACATGCGCAGTAGTGATTGTCCACTAAATCCAAGGATAGAGTACCCAATAAACTGACTTGACAGTTGCGGAATCAGCAACTGCCTGGCGACTAGACAGATAAACGATTATCACTGCTGAATCACAATTAATTAAGTTCTAACTCACAACTTGTTGCTGCCCAGGTGGTAGCTAGGCGATTTGCATGCTCTGTTGCTGGAAGTTGCCTATGATCGTGATATCGCTCTCACCGACGAAGATATCAACATGCACAGTCCTTGTTCAAATGCAACACCTAGCTAGGAGGTGGTGCTTTGGCTCATTGGTGTAGATGTACCCAATACAAAAAATACATAAAAGATATATTTTAAAATATCTGAAAAGTCGTCTGAAAAATATATTCACATGTGCAGACAGACATTCTATATCCTTCACAAAAAAGTATATTATTTGTGGCCTTTATAAAAAAATAAAAAAAATACAAGACGTAGCTATGGTTCTTTCAATAGACGTATATTTCGAAATATTTGTTTCGTTTTCCACGAACTCAAGGACTATGGTGGCCCAAGCGTTTATACAGCTGATAATATAAAACAAAATTAATTGCGGGATATCAGGAATTAACACAAGACACCTTATGATGAATTTGTCACTGTCCACGCATTGGCAGGTCTTAAAGCATAGATGCAGGCACCAAGTTTTGTGCCCTACGTGGGTTCACTATCCTTGGAATGCTCATGGTTGGGGCTTGACTCTTGATCTTGGTGGCTTCTCGATTGGCAAGCATGTAAAATGCAGAATATACTTATTGCCGTTGGTTGTAATCATGAATCTTCATGTGAATGAATGAAATCCTTTTTGGCCTAAAAAATGCAGAATATACTAAAAGAAAGTCGTTTGAGACACAACCTCTGTTACCTATTTAAGTACTATATTTAGAAGCGTTTGAAAACTCAAAAAATAATACTTATAGATGTAGATAACATCATATATCTACCATGTTAAAAGGTTTCAATTCTAAACTCAGGAATTAAATTGGACAGTGAATTATATTTGGCCTTGTTTCCTTATGAGCACTCGAATACTGGATTGATTTTTTTTTGTCGGGATCGAGTCACCCGAACACCACATTGATGGCGAGTCGGGATAGCACGGCTAGGTCTGCCACAGTGACCATCATTAGAGTTCCTACGTCGACATGGCGTGTGTTCACAATGAGCCCTTTCCTGTGGTGCTCACATGACAAGACAATGGGCATCTTAGCGCTCGGCCTGGTGAGGAGGACGCCTAAATGACTCACAGGGAAAAAAAAATCGTCGAAATTTCAAACGAATTTTGCGAAATTTACGAATCTCGGTGAGGGGCGAAAAAACATAATTTTGGCCAAACATTTTGTCAGAATTCGAAAAATCTCATATCGCAATCCTTATAAGAACGAAAACATCATTTCTATATCATTCACTTGGGGCTAGTATAGTGGTTGAGTGTGCTGTGTTTGTTTTAGAGGTTGTGAGTTCAAATCCCCATATAAACATTAAATTTTGCAAAATAAATATTACAACTAGACTTCAAATTTGATTGAATTTTTTGAATTCTTTCTTTGATATTTCGTTAATTTCACAAAATTTGTGAATCTCGACTAGTGGCAATTTTTTCCCCAAAACGAAATGTAAAACACTATGACTCCGGCAGACGAGGAAGAAAGTACAAGATGTCCCCCTCCTCTCACTAGGCCAACGAAATCCATCATATCACCCATGAGCACTATGGAATGGTGAACCACACATCATCATTATTGTTATACCACCTCGAGAATTCCCTAGTGCACATAGCTACGATGTCATTGGCTTTCAAGATATTGACACACCATGAGCACACATGTGAGTGAGCTGAAGCATGAACAATTGGCCGTGGAGCATGTGTGGGATATTTCAATGAATTGAATTTTCATCGAATGGCTTATGGACGTCGGCTATGGAGAATTAGAAAACCTTAAGACACCTTTTCAGTCACCGCATTACCGAGTGATGGTTGATGCAATCAAGGCAGCCACTGGAAAGTAGTGATTAGATATGACCTCATGGTCTAAGTATTAGGTTTCAACGCTTTCTTACTATCACAACGTGAACATCATGACACGATCGTGTTGCAATACTAATATTGGGTATGTCCATCATGATATTAACTCAATGGCATGATCTCATTGTCAATTGGCATAAATGCTCCATGATCTGGAAACAGCGATCATCAGTTGCCCAATGAACTAGTAATTAGAGGGTTACTAGTGACTCTGATTCATTTAATATCACACGTGTATCAATGTTTTCAATTGATACAATTATAACATAGTATTAAACTTATTATGAACTACCGATATATGCAAATAAAACTTTTATTGTTTTCCTCTAGGGCATATATCCTTCATGTGCATTCGTAGAACAACTTCTATGACTCCCAGTGCCATTTACCTGTTTCAAAACTTCACAACACATTTTCACCAGATATTGCCCTAATTTCCAGGAAAGGTTTATGTGGATTGGTCACTTTTCAGTATTTAACTTCAATAATAATGGACACGTTTTCACTCTTCCCATTCTCCTTTTGGATGAAAAGTACAAATAGTTGCATAAGTACTCCACTAGTATTCAGCAGGAAGTAGTAGTCAATTGTACAATGGACTAAATGGGAAGAAGCCAGAATAGAATAGTTATTTACCAGTGCATGGGTTCAAGACGCATTTAGAGAGCTAAGGTAATATTATTCAACTCAAATAACACAAAGAATGGTGATTTGGGTTTTTTAGTTACGAAATCCAGGTTGTTGGGTATTCACATTGATCATACGGTGTTCATAAAAATCAACCAGTGGAAAACAAAAAAAATGCGTCTTGACATTATGTAAACGGCTAAAATACATGTCGTTTGATCATATTTTTTTGATAAAGGATGATTTATTATTTAAAAGGTTTAAGCATTACATTCGGCCTCTGCATAGCTAGGATGCATATAGCCGCTCAAGTCCAGCAAAACAAAAATGAAAGTGAGTGCATACAAGTAATCATGAAGAAACTATATGAGCGCCTATGGGGATGGAGGTCCAATCCGAAGATCACGTTGCCATCCATGTTGAGAAAAAAATATCCCTCACCATGTCCTCGAATCGCGACACTTCCATAAACAGGTCATGATCAGGGGCGGAGCTATGCTCAGCATTTTGCACATGCACCAGGGGTAGGAAATTTTTTCTTTGCAATTATGGAAAAAATTTGGCTTATGCACCCCCATAAACCATGTAAATTGCACCAGGTTGGCTCAAATTCAACGGATAAATAGCACCATACACTGTGGTGAACCACGGTCGATGTCAGTCTAGCTCCGCCCCTGGTCATGATTCTCCACACGTTGTAGAGACGATCATGAACGGAGCAAAGTTGTGCACCTTTATTAATGCTCTATACAATGAGTCTACTGAGAATTTCGTTCTCATGTAGATTCCAACGGAATACATCTGATCCTTGTGTTAGTTCAACCCTTGCTAAAAATGTAACAAGGTATTCCAAGATGCAAGTTTTGGGCCGTTTAAATCCCTTCTAAACGCCACATTTGGTGGATAAGGCTCCAAAACCTTTACGGTATTATCGCTCTTATGATGTACAATATTCATGTGCCACTTATCCTCCCAAAATCGAATTTCCGAGCTATCCTTAATACAAAACAACCCATATGGAAAGAAGAATATTGATCTCATAGAGTAGCATTCTTGAGCCACTTATCCCCCCAAAGTCGAATTTCCAAGCCATCCTTAATACAAAACGACCCATATGGGAAGAAGAATACTCCATCGCCATGAGATCAATCCATAAATGCAAATCTTCCGGTTTCCAATATACCTGGGACACTGCCTGTGAGCCAATGTATTTTGTTATAGGAGGGTTTGCCAGCTCCCCCCCCCCCCCCCCCCCCCTTTCAGTAATTAGTTTATAACCTATAAATGCTCTATTCTTTACCCTGAGTTCATGATTCCGAGTCCTCCTTGATCTTTGAGTCGGCAAACCACGCTCCATTTGACTAGTCTATATTTTTATCACTATCTCCTCGGCGTTCCAAGTTATCGATCGTGGTCTCGGCACTGCCCACCGTACGGAAAAATATTCCCTAGGGAGCTAGCGGTTCACACACCGAACCGTGACAGTGAACTGATTGATCAATCAACGTAGTGCACGTACGGGAGCATTATAATAGTGTATTATGTGTATAAGTCGATCGATCTAGGATTTCTGTTATATGTCTAAACTATGATAACTAATGGTCTCATCGAACTAATCTAGATTTCCCTGATCCCTGCATCAATATTCTCAACATAAGAAATACCCGTCATTTGATCTTTTAAATATCGGTTTTGCTTTAAGTAAACTGGGAATTAACTTAAGGCTCAGTAAGATCTTCAATCGTAGATCAACGCGCCGTGATTCGTGCCATTTATATCTTCTTTCTAGCGACGCGCGACTTGCAGGTGTGACCTAGAGCCACCGGCCGCGATGGAGGCAATGGAGGGAGCAAGGAAACTTAGGGTTGAGGATGTCCAGGTGGGGGACGTGCCGGCACCGAAGAAGGTGCGTTCACTCACCGGACATAGAGGGATGGCCGGAGAGGTGCCAGACTAGCGAAGGCGGACCTTGGGGTAGGGCGGGGCGGCGAGGTGCGCGACGCACGCTGGCCATGGGCGGGGTGGACGGCGGTGGTTGTGGGCTAAGCATGGGAGGGGTGGCGGTTGCCGGAGGTGGAGAAGAAGATGGCTGACGTCAGTCTATCCTAAGCTAATTCTCGATAGATAGAGCCCTAGAGACACCATTAAAACAAAATATAGGTTCAATTAGGACGGTGTCCTCTTAGCATGTTGTTCTCCACCGTGGACGCCTAAGGAGGCGGTCAAAATATCAAGAGCAGTTCAAACCACCGCACCACTAGTACGTATTGTTCTGATGGGCGTTTAAACCGTTGCTGCTAGTCGTCCGTCAGAACGAATTTGTTAAAATTGACTCCTGGTATCTAACTGATGCGAAACCTGTCAGAGGCAACCCTCGCTCGTCGCTGATGGACATTACGTGTTGCCGGTCAGCGTAAGGGCCGCTCGGTTTGTCTATTTTCTTGACGTCTTGAAAATATATTCAGTACAACACGAAATTTCTACGGCGACGGCCAGAAGCCGTTGGCATAGCCCCGAAATGTCGTCGGTATAGGCTACGCCGACGACATAGCCCCGTCGGTGTAGGAAGACGTCGCGCAGGCTAAATAGCCGTCGGTGTAGATATGTCGTCGGCATAGATAGGCTACGATGACGGTTTTTGCCATCGGCATAGGTCATATATTTTTCTTTTCCAAATTTATTTTTTATTTTCTTTTTCATTTTTTTAAAATTTAAATTGTTTAAATTGTATGACTACTTAATCGCGCTCGGACATCTTCACCTCTAAGCATACTTAATTTTAAGTCAAATCTCTCACTCCTTGTCACACTTCCCGATCAGTAACCAATCCTAAGACTAATCCAGCCTCAACATGATTAACTTCTTTATTCCTTCCTAATAAGCTTTCCATAAAGAAGTTATACATTATTGATAATAGTATCATATGAATCCTACTAACCCTTGGGCCATGATGTCACATGTCTTTTTTTAATCCCAAACAACTATTTAAGTAAAACAAAAATGAATAAGTAATAATTTCAAATAACAGTAAAATAAATTTAATTTTTCTTCCTTTTTTCATTTAATATTAATATTGAATAATTCATATCTACAAATCCATAAATCGGAATTCGATAAATAATATATCTAAATTGATCAAAATATATAAAATTTAAATACAAAAAATAACATACACAAAAAATGCAAATAACAAAGATTGTTCAATTTTTATACAACTAAGGGTGTGTTGTAAACATATTAGCAGATAATTTTTATACAACTCCTTGACATGAAGACTAGTCATAACAAAATCAAATGCAAAGAATAATTCATATCTAAATTATGCAAAGAATAATTTATATCTAAAGTATGTAAAAAATGCAACCAAAAATAATAATAGAATATATTAGCATTAATTTGAAAAAAATAAAAAGAGCTATAGCTAAGAAAAATATAAACATAGCTCGGGAAAAAGAAAAAGTGCTATGCCGACGGCCGGACAGGTGCTACGCCGACGGTCAAATCTACGTCGACGGTGGCCGTCGGTATAGCCTGTCCTACACCGACGGTCTCGTTGCTGGGCTATCAGCTCAGATCCTATGCCGACGATCCGACTAAAAGCTGTCTGCGTAGAAAAATACCGTCGGCATAGAATTGTTTTTCTATAGTGATTTTTTCATATACTAATTGGTGAGAAATGAGATTAGCTCACTCAGGTAGGGAGTTGGACATAATGGCGGGAGGTGGGAAGAAGAATGTCCGCACTACGTGGCGATAGCGCGCGCAATCTACACTTCCTCGCATTCTAGAAAATAGTAGACCTTGGCGCAGATCACGAGCTTAAGTCCCATGCATATGGAGTCGCCGGATGGCTAGTCAGTCTCAGAATTCAGGGTCTAGTTTGCACCTTTCATTCATCATCACATGTCTTTGAGTTACTGATTAAATATCTTTACTTGAGATTGTGATGACATTATAATACTATAGGCCCAGTTAGAGAAACAAGGGCCATATGGTAGGAAACCAAGGCAACAATCCCTATTTGCGCCTAACGTGGGGTGGAATCACGCGGGCGCAGAGCACCACTTTTCCCCTTTCCCCTCCAACCCCCTGCTACAGTAGACTAGAGAAGAGAAGAGAGCGCCGACCCGATCCAACGCCGCTTTCGCCGGTGATGCCGGTCCAGAGGGGCGGAGGAGAGGTGCCGGCGAGGGTAGTCGTAGGGTAGGTTACTGCTGGCCTTATGCCGGAGCTTGGCTGCATGCCGATAGGGGGCTTGGGGAGCGCTCAGATCCTCTCCTTTGGCCGGTACTGGAGCTCGCCATCGGCATCCGTCGTCGTGCGTCCTCCAGTCCAGCCCCTTCAATAAGATCTGGGCGGTGGTGGCCTCTCTCGTCGCGTTTGCTCCCTCCTCTGGCCGGCTGTGGCAGCGAGGGGAGCAGGGAGCACCGACGGTCCTGGCTCTCGGCTGCTGGGCGTGTCCTCGCCGGCGCTTCGGCGCAGCGCCGGTCGACCTCCTGGGCGAGCAGTCACCTTGCTCCTCTTTGGACATCGTTGACTTGCTGGCGGTGGGAGGGCGCTCTCAATAAGCGCCTCTGTGGCTGGCGGAGATGCCCCGGCCCTCAGTTGCTTCTCCATTCTCGGCCGGCCGTGGCGGCGAGGGAGAGTGTGAGCAGCGGCACAGTGTGAGCTTCTCCTTCCTGGCCGGCCGTGGCGGCGAGGGGGAAGGTCGAGTTTCAAGCTGCTCGTTTGCATCTCTGGCCAGTTTCTGCTGGTCGCCGGTCTTCTGCCTCTGTTCCCTCTGGCCCAGTGGCTGAGCCACATCGGGAGCTGCTCGGTTGGATCGCGACGGCTGGCATCCGAAGGAGTTCTTCTCCGGTGGCATGGGGCAGCTTGCTCTGTTCCCCCCGTCCGGACTGAATGGGTGTAGGGCACCTACTCCGACGCTTCTCTGCTGTGGCGGCTTCCCTCTCCTGTGCTACCCCAAGTGGTGATTCCCTGGTTGTGGTGCGGTGGCCGCTCTGTGCAGTTTCTTCGTCGGCGGCGAGGTGGGCGCCAAGAGGGACCTGATCGCGTTTCTGCGTTTATTCTAGGGTCATTTTTACAATTATTCTGGGTTGGACTGTACGTTCCCCTTTGTTGAGGGGCCTCCCTATAATTGTGTCGATGATGAATTAATGAAGCTCTCTCCGGGTCCTTTGAGACCCGTTTACCGTTCAAAAAAAAAATCACGCGGGCGCCTGCATTGGGCCGGGACATTAACACTAGGTTAGACTTTGGTTTTTTCTGGTTTTTTTGTCGGTTATCTGTAGTTGTTTGTTGGTTTCTTCGCATTAGTGGAAAACGGGGCTTTAGTCCCGGTTGCGCAATCGGTTTCTTCACATTAGTGGAAAACGGGGCTTTAGTCCCGGTTGCGCAACCGGGACTGCCCAATCGGGACTGAAGCCCACCCTTTTAGTTCCGGTCGTGTTACGAATTGGGACTAAAGGTCCACCACGTGGCCGCCGGCAGGTGCCTGGGGCGTAGGACCTTTAATCCCGGTTCATAATACTAGAGAGCTCAACACGTGGCAGCCTCTCCCTCTTCCTTTTTATTTTTGTGCATTTCAATTCTCTTCCAGTTTATGTCATCCTTTTAATTTGTGTGTTTTCCATTCAATTTTTTTGTTTATTTCAAACAAGTTTTCGTATACACATCTGTACACTACTACATAGTATACACGCCGATACATTTAAAATATATCTTGTCTTACAAGCATATATACACATATATACAACTTGTTTACATGCACTAGTAGAAAAAAAGGGCTTTCGTTTGGAGCTGTCCAGATCTTTAGCACCGGTTGTGTTACGAACCCAGACTAAAGGGTGCATTAGCACCGGTTCATAAGGCTAGGGCATTAGCACCGGTTTGTAAGGGACCTTTAGCACCGGTTTGAGCTACAAACCGGTGCTAAAGGGGTTGCGTGCAGGCGCTAACCCTTTAGCACCGGTTTGTGGCTCAAACCGGTGCTAAAGGTCCCCCCTTTAGCACCGGTTCGTGGCTCAAACCGGTGCTAAAAGGTCACTACCTTTTAGCACCGGTTCGTGGCACGAACCGGTGCAAAAGGGGTACCTTTAGCACCGGTTTGAGCCACGAACCGGTGCTAAAGGGTTGACACCCATTTTTTCCTCTCATGCCTACCCCCCACCGCGCAGAAAAACGTCTAAAAAAATAAATGAAAATGATAAAAACTTCAAATTTCAAAATCCTTTGACATGCATGTACCTCACGCAACCAACTTTTATGGAAAATTTAAAATTTTGAATTTTGATATTTTTTGCAAAAAAATGTTATTTCAAATTAAAACGCCTATAACTTTTGCGTACGGACTCAAAAAGAAAACGTATAATATATGAAAATCTATCTACGCAAAAAGTACATCCGATTTCAACAGCCATAGGCCGTTTGCACAAATTCTTGCTTCTCAAAATTCCAAAGGGAAATATGAAAGTAGGAATATTTTAGATTTTTTCAAAAAAAATTAAAAATTAATTTTTTGAAATTTTTGAATTCCTTTTATTATTTCTTCTACATTTTAGTTATTTTGAAGTTTTTATATTATTTTGGAATTTTTAAGTTTTTGATTTTTTTTGAATATTTTGTGTTTTAAAATTAATAATTAAATTATACATAAAGATTATTTGGAAATCATTGATGCTTATTAATAATTAAGCATTGTTGCTCATTTTTAAAATTATTTTAAATTCAAAAAAGTAAAATCATATGTTATCAAAGTGTATGGGTTAATAGAATTCATAGCATAGTATCATCAAGAAGTCGCGAGCGCAGTCTTGGAAGCTAGTAGGGAAGGAATGGAGAAGTTAAGCGTGCTAAGGGTGGAGTAGTGTAAGGATGGGTGACTTCCCGAGAAGTGGTGCCATGAGTATATACTTTGACATGAGAATAGGGTGATTAGAGATTAGAGTGGAAACTGTCAAACAATTCAAATATCCAAATATTAAGAAATTTTGAAAAATAAATTCAAATTTTTTTCAATTTTTTCTCAAAATTTATACCAGAAATTCTACCGGACCTTTAGCACCGGTTCGTGTCTCAAACCGGTGCTAAAGGGTCCTCTAGCTGCATAGGCCACGTGGAACCCCTTTAGCACCGGTTCGCAGCACAACCGGTGCTAAAGGGTGACCCTTTAGTCCCGGATGCTTTGCACCGGTTGCAAAACCGGTGCAAATGGGGGTTGCAAACCGGTGCAAAAGCCTCAATTTCTACTAGTGATGCATGGAGATCAACCGGGACTAGAAACCATCTATTCGATTACGGAGAGATCACATGGAGGCATTAGCGCTGATGGAATTCTCCCTTTGGGTTTATGACTTCGTCAACCAAAAATCCCGCCAATTCCTCTTGAATTGCTACTGTGCGTTCGTCCGATAGGAGCCGATTCCGCTTTGCTTCCAACTATAAAGAAGGAGATCAATATAAATATCAATCATCATAACAAATATTATGAATGACACTCAACACAACTGATGGTGATAAAATAAAATTGTGGATATATTATTCACGTACTTCGAGAAGTTTTAGTTGCCGCTCACTAACCAACGAGCGAAGGAACTCGCAAGTGTAATACGCACATAAATTAGTCCCCTGTGGCTGCCTCGCGCACTTTACAAGAATAGAACTCAATTAAATATTAATCAAGCATGGTAAAATTAATGGTATTTGAAACTAGAATTAAAGGGATGTGCGGACCTAGCTCGTACGACTTATCTCGATCGGACAGAAACACAGCTCCTCTTTCAGTCACCTCTTATAGCTTTGGTGAATCGTTTCCAAACTCTGCCCGGCAAAAAAATGAATAAAATGAGTTACTAGTTACTTGATATCTCAGGAAATGATTGAAATTATCTCTGGAGCACATCAATCATGCTTTGGAATTGATCAAGGTCTTTTTCAAGGAGTCAAAGATTTCAACCTTTCCATAGGCAGGTTTAATCTTTAGCATAATCCAGTGGAAGTTGAAGTTGTAAGGAAACAATATTTGATTTTTGTATTCTTGCTTCACTAAGAACCATAGCAGGTTTTCCTCCATCTCCGTGGGTTTATCTTTTAATAATCTTTCGTTAACTCGATCCTAGTGTCTAACAATCCATTTCACTCACATTCCAGACTCTTCATTCTGTATAATAGCGTAGTGAGGATAATTATAGGCAATGAATGAGCTTAGCTACAGACTTAATAATTATAAAAATAAAAGAATCACTTACAAACAATATCAACTGACGGTACTTTTGTTGAGGGCGTATTGGTTGAATAACTGAAAGAGTTCTTCAAAATGAATATGGATCATGTCTTCTTCTAAGTAATGCAGAGCTGAAACTTTCACAAGGAGCCATTATTGGTCTTCCTCTATGACATCCATGTACCAATCATGTAATTTTCGCATTTGTGTTGGTAGAAGGCTTTCCTTCTCACGTGTGACCAGACGCTTCCCTTTCTTATATGTCCATGCTAGATCAGTCTTGGGGATATCTCAGCATAGCAATTCACCAATACTCAAACCAGTTTCACTAGCAAAGACCGCGATGCGGTCCTGACTGGGTAACACCTTGAGCGGGGAGACCGATTGTTTTGCTTGTTCTCCGAGCTGGGCAACATCTCTTTTCCCGCTTGCACGAGTATTTCTCGCCTTACTAGTTTCTAATTGCTTGTCCAGACAACGTTGGTAGTCATCTGGCTTATTTAACTCATATTGCGATGGTTGCGTAAGAAATGACTTAGCCCATGCCTTCTCTTTCGCAGTAAAATGTTGGCTCTTGGGGGGGGGGGGGGGGGGTCGTTTTGGTGCAAGCTGCCTTTTCACGTCGGCTTTCACGAACGCCTCGAGTTCCTCAGGAGTCTTGTCATAGGGTAACTTCTCGACAGGAGGTGGCACCTTGACTTTCTTTGTCCTATGTTTCTTTAGAGTAGCAGTACTACTCGACGGAGCGGCGGAATTCCCATAATATTGCCTCTGGGACTTATGAGTGGGCGGAGGCGGCTGACACGGAGGCGGCGGAGGTGGCTGACGCGGAGGCGAAGATCGAGATGGACTTGGAGGTGGTGAATTGCGACGACTCGGAGGAGAGGGTGGCCGCCTTGGCGCCGAGCCTAGAAACACGATGTGTTTCTTATCCCAAAGAATGACACCACTCAAGACTTCTCCAAGTGGTGTCTCCTCTTCAGGTCCATGGATTCTCTATTTCTATTTCTATTTCTATTTATATTTCTATTTCTATCTATCTCTATTTCTATTTCTATTTCTATCTCTATTCTCTATTCTCTATTCTCTATTTCTATTTCTATCTATATCTCCATCTACTTCTACACATTATCAAATAAACACCACATAATTGCTCCCAAAATAAACCCACAAATCCCCCTACTTCTAGAGCATGAAATGAGCTAAATTAGCAATGAAAGATGAAAGCTCTAAGTTGCTAACCTTTTAGAACACTTGGATAGAAGTGGCACCGCCAAATTTTGACAAAACGTGGAGAGAAATGTGGATGAACTCGAGCTTGCATGAAGAACACTTGGAGAGGAATGGCTGGCTCAGGAAGAAGGGAAAGAAGTTTTTTATAGGAAAATCATTAGTCCCGGTTGGTATCATGAACCAGGACTAAAGGGATGCCTTTAGTCCCGGTTGGAAAAACCAACCGGGATTAATGATCTTGACAACGGACAGATTTGATCCCAGACCCTTTAGTCCCGGTTGGTGTCTCCAACCGGAACTAAAAGTGGCAAACGAACCGGGACTAAAGGATGCACGGTCCTGCGGCAGGAAATAGCCGTTGGGCCCGCGACATCAATCCCGGTTCGAATAGCAACCGGGACTAATGCTCCGGATATTATGTCGGTTTTTCACTATTGTTGGTCTCAACATGTTTACTTTGGGGGTTTCTTTTCCATATTTTACTGTTACTTTTTATTTTATTATCTTTTTTGTTTTTCTATTATCGGTTGCATTTATTATTAGTATTTTGTTCCAAATTAATAAAACAATTGTTCAACATATGTGACATATGTCATGTGAAGGTTCGCCGAGTAGCGAAGCGCCGAAAATGGGCGAACATTTGTACGTACTCCCTCCGTTTAGATATATAAGATGTTTTATAGCTTTGTGAAGCTAATGTATCTAGATATCTTTTAGTGTATAGATTCGAGCGAACCTATACACTAAAAGATGTCTAGATACATTCACTTAAGAAAACTAAAACATCTTATATTTCTGAATGGAGTACCAGGTGGCACCGCTGTTCCGGCAGACATGGCGAATGATTTAACACAGACGTTTAGCATGGGATCTTGCAGGAGATGGCATCAGAGTAGCTAGGTTTAGTATAACTAGATGACCCCCGTTTAGCATGGGATCTTGCAGGAGATGGCATCAGAGTAGCTAGGTTTAGTATAACTAGATGACCCGGTGCGCTATCGCGCACTTGGCAAAATCAAAACATTATTTAAGCCATAAGTTTAATTCTATTTTTACTATTGCTATGTGTGCAATTAAGATTCATTGGTTTAGGGTTATAAACAACAATCTACTACAAGCCACGGGCATATTATGCAAGAATTTGTTTCCATAAGAAAGTTATTTTAAGGTGTATTTAGTGATAGAAAAGTATTCATGTTGGGTGTAAGATTTATCTTCTCGCAACCAAAAAATGAGATACACGGACTTAGGTAGAGAGTGTTCATATATTGAGCCCACAATTGTACAATTTGTAAACTGAGTTTAACTTTCAAAGTTAAAAATTGATGTTTACATGAATACGGATACCCATCCAGAACAATAGTACCAGACTAAATATTTTATTCAAATAACAATACAAACTTAAAAGTGGCAACAATACCAGATTATAATGAATCAAGCAACAGAACGGTGTTAGATTTCATAGTAAGCTACAACTTAAAACAATTTCAGGTAATCTATAGTTGTTTCATCTTCTGCCAGAGCCGTCCAGAGCACCATCATCACCACCCTGCTGAAAGAAATTCAGAATATATCATGACTGATAAATGACAAAACGTGTTGTCCGATTCAACTACAAATGAGTATGTTTCACGGTGTCCCAAAATGCTAACCAGCAAAATATGCATGGGAGACATGATTTCTAAATTCATGAACTACTCTCCTACTCATACCAACCAGCGTATGAAACCATTAATTCTATGTTATTGTAGTAAAATGACCCCCTACCACACATAACTGAAGCAACAGTACATAGGCACTTCGCTGCAACACAACAACAGTTCCTGGGCACTTAATTAGCTGCAGCAGGCTAGCTGATTTAAGCTCTAATATTTACAAAAGGTAGGGATTCTATGCAAGCAAATGCAGCATACTTCAATATGGTGAAGCACTGGGAAGGGGAACTGCAACATGCTCAGAGTTCTTTGCTAAATATGTTAACATAACACAACATAGAACATGCAAATTATAATCCTCGGAGCGCTGCTACTATGAATTTTCTCCAGGAACAAATTAACTAAATATATTGTATGGATGTGAGTGTGAAGTTCACAAGAAATCACATGGTAAAGTAAACAAATGTACTTTTTATTATAAAAGCAAGTAAATCAAATGGCAAAGTAGACAAATCTATGTGCTTTATTTGGGCAATATGTAACATGCAGTGTATCGTGAATGTTAGTACCACAAAGCAACTATACATGCATCTATTCCTGTAATGTTTAAATGTTGCTAGATTATTTAATCAGTACTTCAACTAAAGGATAGTAAGAAACAAGGAAAATAATTGATCATTTAATCTAATAATGCGCAGATAAGAAACATTTAGGATCCGACCACACAACTCTAGGGTATAACCAAACAAGTACATTATTCAGTTCAATGCCTTCCCAACTACGATGTCGTTCAGCATTAACTAAGCTTTCAATGATCCTACCTTC
This sequence comes from Dactylis glomerata, assembly GCA_007115705.1. Lineage (NCBI taxonomy): Eukaryota > Viridiplantae > Streptophyta > Magnoliopsida > Poales > Poaceae > Dactylis > Dactylis glomerata. Next base: position 904,530 of record QXEO01001359.1, read on the forward strand.
TAGGTGTATGGGCCTTATATTTTCATTCCTAATCTCTCCAAAACTGAATTATAAGATTCCTGCAACATTCTCTCCCAAAATAATTCACTTAAAAAGGGTACAGACAGCTAATTCACTTAAGGCATCTTGAGTTCATAGATATAGTTTTCAAAAAATGCATACAGACAGCTGCTAATTCACATCCTACACCTTGAGTTCATAAACATAGTTTTCACAAAAGGCATACAGAATTCACTTAAAAACTACAGAATTTCCTATATGTTCTATTTATACAAATCAAAATCTTAAATACAAAGTATCTGCAAGAAGTGGCCAGTAATATTTTACAATAGTTAATCATGTCACCAAAAAGTGGAACACAGAGAGAGAGGAGGAAGAGAATAATCAGGCTCACCTGAGCCTCTCTCTCACAAAGATGCTTTCCTCAGCACTGCGTACACCCTCAGCCAGTTTCTTAGGTCGAGGCGGGAAAGGAAGGCGTGCAGCACGGTAGGGCTCACGGAGGAGGCCGGCGATGGCAGGGGTCGGCGAGCAGCTCTAGAAACCTACCCGTGTCGGCGGGTCGCTCCTGGTCAGAGGGAGACGACGCGTGGGCGCGACATCTCACGGAACGCAGACCACGTCCCGGCTCGCTCATGCGTGGTTCAATCTGGGGAGAGAGAGAGAGAGAGAGAGAGAGAGAGAGAGAGAGAGAGAGCCAAATCCGCAGGCCGATCTGGTGAGGCTGCTCCTCCCTCGTCGCCCTTGCTCGCCTCCATGTCCCCTCGTCTCTGTTCCCCTTGTCTCAAATACCACATATTTATCTGCCAAATGGTCCAAAAAGCAGAAAACCTAAGAAACATAAGTCACAACAGAAAATCTATCACCATGAAAACCAAGATCGGATGTGAATAAATAATAAATATAAATTATTTTTAGTGTGAGAAATCTGCATTGGCAGATTCTTCCATGGGGAAATCAGTAGCACAAGAATTTACAGGATTATAAAAATAAAGAATTGTACATATGAAACCACTGGCAGATACTCGCTATATTAGGAAATATAAAGGAAATGACCACATAACTAACTCATCAAAACAACAGATAAGGTGCTTGAAGGCCTCACCTCAGAGTGATCAAGCAGATGGATGTAGAGCACACCTAGGAGCAAAAAGAAGACCAGCAACCAACCTGCAAAGAGCACGCCTTAGATATCTGAACAATTAGTACAGCTGATTTAGTTTTGGGCTATTATGCAGCACAAGGTCCAGATTAACATATTCCACTTCACAAATTAATGGGCAAGAGCATATCTCTCAGCTAAAACACAAGAGAAGCAGTACCTCCAGAATATGTTCTAGGCTTTTATACCTTCATCAAAAAACAGAAGTGCAATCAGATAAACATAACAGATGCAGGGTTCCAAGATATCAATAAGTACCTTGCACGCAACCAGACATAATAGACCGACGAAGCTAATAACAAATATGAAGCTGATCATCCAACTCGGTGAATGATTGTTAACATCCACCACCCTGTTACCAGGATAACCAGTCCCAGTAAGCTCATAAGTTTTCTGATCCACTGCAAGCATATAAAATCCAAAGTCACCTGCATCAACAAAAATATATTAGTTCACAATGTGAACTGGGGAAACTATCATTAGCAAGACAATAACCCTGTCACTCAGTATGCACACCAAAAACCGATATTAATGATGCAGAGTTCCCAAACAGTATTTTTTGTGTCTAGCAGCCAACAAATCAAAAGCAGCCCACGGGGTTGTTGTATTTGACCTGAAGATGCTCCAGTATTTTCTTCAGAGCCCATGGCGTCCACGTAATGAAATTTGATTTTAATACCTGCGCGTCTAACCAATCTGGTTCTCGACGAAGGGTGCATTAGTTCCTCTTGAATCCAAGTTTGCTTCATCCAAATTTGCTCTGGAGGAAAAATCCAAAGTTCCGATTCAAAGCAGGCATATATACCAAATAGAACAGAATAAAGCATGCATGTAACTGGCAGTAACAGCAAACAACTAACTTCTAGGCCTATCAAGAATAGACCAACGTAAGAAGTAACGAGTCCCACAAGTAAGAAGTAATTATTCTCACAGTTTGGCAATGTAATTTATCAAGTAATGTCACGTAGCTTTGCGATTATTTTCAAACGAGAGAAAACAAGCAGGCACCACATCTTAACATAACATTTCAGTGAACCTGAATACTGAAGCAACCAAACAGAGGAGAATCTGCATATAGTACATACTGTAAAGAACACCTCACCATCTCCATGAGACAATCAACACTTCCGCAACAAGATCCATCAGCTAACCTGTCTCACTGAGAGGTCTTAATAATAGGCCCGGCATTTGGGCCGTAAGTTGCATCTGGCGGAATCGGCCGGACATTTAAGCGAAAAATCAACATGTATGGACTAAGAATGCTAACCAATTTGGTTCAGTTAATGTACAGGTAAAAGCCAAATATAAGATGTATAAATATTCTTTCAAAGTAAATAATGTACCTAAAGAATTGATTCATGTACCTAAAGAATTGATTCATAATCAGATCTGCATTTTAATTATGATAATCAGATAAGATTTATGCTCTCAGGTTGTTCATGGCCCTCTCAGTTTTATTGTTGTAAATAGGAAGGAAAGAGAACTAAATTAAATGCATCAACAATCAAAAAGGAAACAATTGCTATATGAGCTATGTCTCACATTCGGGCCAACAAAACCGATCAGTAAAACAGTTATTCAAAAAAATCTGGAAGGCAGCCACCATCGTCCACCAGTTGCGGCCGCCGTTGTCCACCAGTTGCGGCCGCCGTTGTCCACCAGTTGCGGCCGTCGTTGTCCGCCGTTGTCTACAACAGGTTGGCTGCTCGATCTCACTGCATGGGTCACCTGCGGGGCTATATGTTTTTCCTAAAAGATCACTGAAGGTATAGATTCCACCAAATTGCTACAGCAAGCACCTCTAGAAAATATAGATTTCAGAGTGGATGGTAAGAAAGTAAGCAACCAAGTAGTGAACCATTAACAATAGCGTATATGTTTGTTTTTCATAAAAGATGACTGAATAGATGACCGAATAACACACCAAAGCACCAAATAATTTAGTATCTTAATAGAAAGGAAGAGTTATAACATTGTAGTCCAATGACACACCCATGCATCTCCAATTACGTAAAACTCATCAAGTGTTTAACCGGTAAAGCAGCAGGTTCCTGCAGGATAGTTTGATCAGCAAACTGAGTACACTGCAATAGGAGCAGTGAAATGTGTAAGTTCTGTATTTAGCTTTTGCTAGAACCATCCAACGCAAATACTTCTTCCTAGAACTGGATTAAAGTACAGGAATCCAGAAATGGATAGTGGACAGACAATTACTCAAAAATGAGGGGTGTAATTCACCGATGTTTGTGTGATCACAATTAGAGAGGGATGAAACAGGGAAATGTGAAGCTTACCAGCAACTTATTTTGTGGCTGCTGCATCTTCCGAACAGATATTGTAACCACTTCCTCCATGGTAGGTTGTATCCATCTCCATACAATAATGCTTCTAGCACTATGAACCTCAGAAAGCAACAATTTAGATAAAATTTAAATTATTATACAACAGCAGCAAGCTTGACAAACAGACGCAAAACCAACCACATTCTGAAACCTAATGTCAGAACTGAAATAAAATTTCAACTATATACACTCCAGAACAAATATGCATCATAAACTGGAGGATGTAGCAATTGACTTCAGAAAAGAATTCCAAGTCACGTAGCTTTCTATTAATATATTATCTCAACTTGATGCATAATCTAAGTGAAGAACATCACAAAGTAAATAATTTATTAGCCAAAGACTGACAATCAAGAAAAATATCACAAGAGGTGCTTCAAAGCCTCACCTTTGAGATGGGAGCACCCCTCGTGACAAAATGATCTTGCTAGAATCCCTCGTGACAAAATTTGCCCCAAATTTTGTTCAGTCTCACTCATGTGTAGCAGGGACTTGTACCGGAGGTTGCAAATAAGTATCAACACAAACAGAATTCAGTTAATTACACGTCTCAATAAATAAGAAAGGATTGAGTTCTTAGCCTCATGTCAGCAATACACTTATTTTGAAGCAGATACAGATTCAAAATTTCGTTTCAAGGGATTCAAGGTAAGAAAACCATAATTTACATCACACAGATTAATATTGCGGAGTCATATAAAAATGGTTGACTCTCTAAAGCAGGTCAAAGCCTACGTACCCTTCATGCACTTGTGATGGTGAGCTCAGTAAATATTACATAGAAGACGTGGATGAGAGGACCAATGAGTCTGTAACGAAAACAAGTAGTCAAGTACCAATATTTTCCTAGAAGTTTACAGAACTAAAATTAAAGCAGCACCATGTATTCCACAAATATTACATAAAAAAAATTCTTCAGAGATATTATTAGCTACAATACATTTGTTTGCTTACCTATCCTCTCATAAGCTTTGTTAACTATTCCTTGATTTTGATGCCTTATTTAGCGTTGATATTATTCTAGCAAAAACCTCACACAAAATATTACTAACAGAAACCTCACCCAAAAAGGTACCTTTGGATAACCATGCTCTCTGCTTGTCTCCGACAGTCTGGCTCAACTCCAAAAATTCATCATAACTAATAGAAACTCATCAAGGCACCAAGAGCACATAAATACCCTGTTTGTTGCAAGAATCCAACTTGCATTTGACTGACCTGAATGACATATCTGAAATGGTAAGATTCTTTCCCAGGTTGATAAAATAAGAGTACAAGATGAGATAAGAAACCTCTTCAGAAATACAAATTGAAGTACTAAATCAGTAAATATATGCATATACTAATTTCTTGCATAAACAAGATTTCAATTGACTCTTGGTAACATGTTAGGCCTATTAACAAAAAAGTGGTGCATAAAAGGGTGAATATTTTTGCCACCCTGGATTATATATGTTTTTTAGTCTCACCTGTAGTAAAGGAACTTCCTCAGCTGGAAGTTAGCACCCAGATCTCCACGAGCAACCATTGCCTATAAACATTTCAAGAAGTTCAATATTTAGTAGTATAATAAACAAGTTCTATAATATCAATGTGTTCAGAGTTTCAGTTACAGCCAAAGCTCCTCAGTAAGCCTCTTCTTGACCTCACTTCTCATGACATAATGGATTTAAGAAAATTTACATGTGGGAAGGAGTTGTTACTTGTTTTAACATGAATTAACTAATAGTACAGCTAATTTTCAGGGCCTTATACCTTATCTGAAGCAGCAATAATTGACTGTAGGTTTGGAACTGAATAATCCCTCTAAATTCCAGAAATGAAATGTATATCCGCATTAGCACCTGCATATTAAAACAACAAATTAAATACTAAGTAAGCTCCCATTATAGATTTTCAGAAATTTCATAGATGACAGAAACATTACGTTTCAAGAAGACCTTGAGTTTATGGATAAAATTTCCATCCTTCACAGACGAAACAACATAGAAATCAACACCGTTTTCAACACCAAACTTGATATCTTGCCAATGGGGACTGGGGATGTGAGCTAGTTACCTGTCACCGTCCGCTGTGTGTTCCAGTGGGGAGGCGGGCTGAAATCCAAAGACGCCATGGACATGGCTGTGTCAAGCGCCTTCCACGCTTGCATCTTCTCTATGCCTTCTTTCCTGGACGCCCAGCCCCTAGTCCGTATTTAGATCGAGTGAGGCTACGAAATTTCCGGGAGTCTTGAGGACAACGCCCTTCGTCCACCGGAGACTGGCTGTCGACCTCCTCCTCGGCTCCAGCAGCCTCCCACGGGGCGTGCACCACCCGCTGTGCTTGCGACGCATCTGCTGCGGCCGCGCCGTACCCTCAGAGGAGAGGCTCGGCTGCAACCAGAAGTTAGCCGCCGCCCTGCAGGATCCGCTGCTCGGCCGGCGGTGGGCCGCCCCGCATCGGTGCGCCGCCTCCCACGGTGAGCCGCCCGGGTTTCTGCTTGCTTCTGCGCTGCGCCGCCGCGCCGGATTCCACCGACGGAGAGAGGATTTCTGGGGAGAGGCGGCTGGGCACGGGGAAGAGATGGGGCAAATGGTTGGTGGAGGCGTAGATATTTTGCCTATCGTGGTGAGATCTAGGTTTTTACTCCACCTCTCTTTCTAGTGTACCAGCCAATCTTGCCACCGCTGTATGACACGCGGGGACGCACGCAAACACTGGTGGAAAAAGGGCCTTTGGCCTGGACCCTTTAGTCTCGGCCTCCATATGGGCCGGGACTAAAGGTCCGGCCACGTCGCCCCAAATTCGCCAGCCGCCCGGGAGGCTTTAGTCCCGGCCCGTAACGAGTCTTTAGTCCCGGTTTGAGACACAAACCGGGACTAAAGGGCTATGCGCTGAGCGGCCCGCATGTGCGCCCCCTTTAGTCCTGGTTTGTGTCTCAAACCGGGACTAAAGTCCTCTGCCTATATATTGGCCGCAGCCCCTCTCTCCCCTCTTCCTTGCATTTTTCTTGGATGGATGAGTGTGGGTGTGTGCTAGCTCACCTTTTTGCTTGGATGCACTAGAGGTGTTTGTTGAAATGTGTGTTAGAGCGATGCCGCTTCAGTTCACCGAACACAACTACGATATGAGGTGTCCGAGCCACGCTTAAGCCTCTTCCTCTTTATTTCCACTTATTCTAAAAGGTTAGCAACTATATTTCCTCGTTTAGACCGTGCGGTACTAATTTTTAGGATCGTGATTGTGTTTGATATACTGTTGCATGACGCAGATGAGCCATCCATGGATGTACGGTGATCGACGCACCGCCGCTTACAGAGAAGGCGTGCATTCTTTTCGAGATGCGGCCGATGCGAACAAGCATGGTGGTGGCTATATGTTTTGTCCATGTGTTGAATGTCGGAATGAGAAGGATTACACTTCCTCAAGAGTCATTCAGAGCCACCTGCTTCGGTCCGGTTTTATGTCGGGCTATAATGTTTGGACCAAGCACGGAGAAAGAGGGGTTATGATGGAAGACGACGATGAAGAAGAAGAGAACGATGATGACAACTACCGATCTATGTTCCCTGAGTATGCTGATACCGCAATGGAAGACAATGAAGAAGAAGATCAGGGTGCAGAACGGGAACCAGATGAGCCCGCTGATGATCTTGGCCGGGTCATTTCTGAAGCACGGCGAGGATGCGACACATAAAAGGAGAGGTTACAGTTCGAGCAGATGTTACAGGACCACAACAAATTGTTGTACCCAACTTGTGAAGATGGCCAGAAGAAGCTGGGTAGCACACTGGAATTGCTGAAGTGGAAGGCAGAGACCGGTGTGACTGACTCGTCATTCGAAAAGTTGCTGGTACTGATGAAGAAGATGCTTCCAAGAAAGAACGAATTGCCCGCCAGCACATACGAAGCAAAGAAGCTTGTCTGCCCTCTAGGATTAGACGTGCAGAAGATACATGCATGCCCTAATGACTGCATCCTCTACCGCGGTGAGAAGTACGAGAAAATGGATAAATGCCCGGTATGCACTGCATTGCGGTATAAGATCAGAAAAGATGACCCTGGTGAGATTGAGGGCGAGCCACCCAGGAAGAGGGTTCCTGCCAAGGTGATGTGGTATGTTCCTATAATACCACGGTTGAAACGTCTGTTCAGAAATAAAGATCATGCGAAGTTGTTGCGATGGCACATGGAAGATCGTATGAAAGACGATAAGTTGAGGCACCCCGCTGATGGTCGGCAGTGGAGAAAAATCGAGAGAGAGTTCCCGAGATTTGCAGGTGACGCAAGAAACTTATGGTTTGGTCTGAGTACAGATGGCATGAATCCTTTTGGGGAGCAGAGTTGCAGTCACAGCACCTGGCCCGTTACTCTATGTATCTACAACCTTCCTCCTTGGTTGTGCATGAAGCGGAAGTTCATTATGATGCCAGTGCTTATCCAAGGTCCAAAGCAACCCGACAACGACATTGATGTGTACCTAAGGCCATTAGTTGATGAACTTTTACAGCTGTGGGCCGAACCAGGTGTACGTGTGTGGGACGAGCACAAACAAGAGGAATTTGACCTTCGAGCGTTGCTTTTCGTAACCATCAATGATTGGCCTGCTCTTAGTAACATTTCAGGACAGTCAAACAAGGGATACAATGCATGCACGCACTGTTTAGATCAGACAGAAAGTATATATCTGGACAAATGTAGGAAGAATGTGTACCCGTACAATCGTCATTTTCTTCCGCCCAAGCATCCCTTAAAGAAAAAAGGCAAGCATTTCAATGGCAAGGCAGAACCCCGGGGGAAGCCTGTCATCCGTACTGGTGCTGAAGTATTTGATATGGTCAAAGATTTAAAAGTAATCTTTGGAAAGGGTCCTGGCAGCCAACCTGTTCCTAACGGCCCTGATAAGCGCGCACCCATGTGGAAGAAGAAATCTATATTTTGGGAGCTACCCTATTGGGAAGTCCATGAGGTCCGCTCCGCAATCGACGTGATGCACCTGACGAAGAATCTCTGCGTGAATATTCTAGGTTTCCTGGGCTTGTATGGGAAGTCAAAAGATACACCGGAAGCACGGGAGGACCAGGAACGTCATAAAGGAAGAGATGGCATGCATCCAGGGCAGTTTCAAGGGCGTGCCAGTTACGCTCTTACTAAGGAAGAGAAGGAAATCTTCTTTGAAGTCCTTTTCAGTATCAAGGTCCCGACTGGCTTCTCGTCGAATATAAAGGGAATCGTAAATATGAAAGACAAAAAATTCCAAAACCTAAAGTCTCATGACTGCCACGTGCTTATGACGCAATTGCTTCCGGTTGCATTGAGGGGAATTCTACCGGAAAATGTTCGCCTGGCAATTGTGAAGGTATGTGCATTCCTGAATGCAATTTCTCAGAAGGTAATCGATCGAGAAAGTCTATCAGGGTTACAGATTGATGTGGTCCAATGTCTGGTCAGCTTTGAGTTGTTGTTCCCGCCATCCTTCTTCAATATAATGACACACCTCCTAGTTCACCTAGTCGAAGAGATTAGAATTCTCGGTCCTGTGTTTCTACACAATATGTTCCCCTTCGAGAGGTTCATGGGAGTCTTAAAGAAATATGTTCGTAACCGTGCTAGGCCAGAAGGAAGCATCTTCAAGGGCTATGGAACAGAGGAGGTCATTGAGTTTTGTGTGGACTTTCTTCCTGACCTTAAGCCGATTGGTGTTCCTGAATCTCGGTATGAGGGTAGGCTGACAGGAAAAGGCACACTAGGAAGGAAAGCAAAAGTATGTATGGACGGGCATTCTTTCTCGCAAGCACACTACACAGTTCTACACAATTCCACCGTGGTGGCTCCGTATATCGTGAGACACAAGAATATTCTACGCTCCGAAAACCCGGGGAAGGCTGACTCTTGGATTAAAGGGGAACACGAGAAGACTTTCAGTAGTTGGTTGCAGATACATCTCATGAATGACGACACCATTGGAGATCAGCTGTACTGTTTGGCCAGGCCACCATCTTCGACTATATGTACTTTCCAAGGGTATGAGATAAATGGGAATACATTTTACACGGTTGCCTAAGATAAAAAGAGCACCAACCAAAACAGTGGTGTCCGCTTTGATGCAACAGACGAGAATGGGCACTGTTTGGAAACATATTACGGGTACATAGAGGAGATATGGGAACTTGACTATGGACCTACTTTTAAGATCCCTTTGTTTCGGTGCAAATGGGTGAAGCTGACAGGTGGCGGGGTATTTGTAGACCAAAAGTACGGCATGACAACAGTGGATCTCAACAATCTTGCATACATGGACAAACCATTCGTCCTAGCCAACGATGTCACTCAGGTTTTCTATGTGAAGGACATGTCTACAAAAACGAGAAAAAGAAATCAGCAAAAGAAGACATCGTCCGATGAGCCAAAGCGCCACATAGTTCTTTCAGGGAAAAGAAACATCGTGGGAGTAGATGACAAGACAGACATGTCAATAGATTATAATAAGTTTCATGAAATTCCGCCCTTCAAAGTGAAGACTGACCCAAGCATCCTACTGAATGATGAAGATTCTCCATGGCTACGACCTAGAAGAAAACAGAAATAATAGTTAGGATTGTTGGTGCAATAATGTAATAATGTATTAAATCTTGTATGTAATGCATGATGAAGATTCTCCATGGCTACGACAGACACGGTTACATGGATGGCTGGATGTGAATAATGGTATGGATCGATCATCACCGCTCTTTAGAAAAAAAGCCGGCTCACTAGTTCTTTTCCCGTCCTGCTCTTTTTACACACCGTGCTGCGTCTTCCTAAAGAATAATTGTTTTGAATAACTTATTCAATTTTAAACACTTTTCATATTCATAGTTTTATCAGATTCTAAAATATACATAAAGAATATTAATCAATATAGTTTTAATTGAAAATGGCAAACTAGTTAATAGTTTGGATAGTTAAAATAATTAATTTTGAAAATAGAAAATAGTTTTGAATTATTTATTCAATTTCAAACACTTTTTATTTTCATAGTTTTGTCAAATTCTCAAATATGCAAAAAGAATATTAATAAACATAGTTTTTAATTGAAAATGGCAAAATAGTTAATACTTAGGATAGTTAAAATAATTAATTTGTAAAATAGAAAATAGTTTTGAATTATCTATTCAATTTCAAACACTTTTCATTATTATAGTTTTGTCAAATTCTCAAATATGCAAAAAGAATATTAATAAACATAGTTTTTAATTGAAAATGGCAAAATAATTAATACTTAGGATAGTTAAAATAATTAATTTGTAAAATATAAAATAGTTTTGAATTATTTATTCAATTTCAAACACTTTTCATTTTTATAGTTTTTTTAAATTCTCAAATATGCAAACAGATAACTATTTATAAACCAAATAAAACAAAAAACAGAAAATAGGCCTTTAGTCCCGGTCCGTGCCACAGACCGGGACTAAAGGCCCTGGCTGCTGAAACCCCCGCCCGAGGCCTTTAGTCCCGGGCGGTGGCTCAAACCGGGACTAAAGGGGGGCCTTTAGTCCCGGCCTGAGCCACCGCCCGGGACTAAAGGTCCCGGGGTATAAAAGGTTCCACTTCTTCCCCGCCGCGAAACACTTAGCAGTTTCGCGCGCGAGGAAAACGCACAGACGCCGCCAGGCTGCCTCGCCGCCGTTCGGCCGACGACCGCGCCAGCCGCCGCATTGCAGCACCCGCCGCGCCAGCCGCCCGCCGCGACCGCGCCAGCCGCCCGCCGCGCCTGCAGCACCCGCCGCGCCGCCGTCGCCTCCAAGCGCCGCCGCGCCGCCAGCAGCACCGGCCGCGCCGCCCGCCGGAGCACCCGCCGCGCCGCCAGTCGCCGCCAATCGCCGCCGCGCCGCCATCTCTGCAAGTCTGCAAGGTTTTCTTTGCAAAAAAATTTAATTTGTTAATTAGTTAGCTAGTGTTAGGGTTAGGGTTAGATATAGAATTAGTTAGCTAGTGTTAGATATAGAATTAGTTAGCTATAGAATTAGTTAGCTATAGAATTTTTTTAGTTAGAATAGAATTATTTTAGTTAGATATAGAATTAGTTAGCTAGTATTAGATATAGAATTATTTAGCTAGATATAGTTAAAATAGAATTATTTTAGTTAGAATAGAATTATTTAGATAGATATAGTTAGAATAGAATTATTTTAGTTAGATATAGAATTAGTTAGAATAGAATTATTTTAGTTAGATATAAAATTATTTTAGTTAGAATAGAATTATTTTGATAGATATAGTTAGAATAGAATTATTTAGATAGATATAGAATTAGTTAGAATAGAATTATTTAGATAGATATAGTTAGAATAGAATTATTTTAGTTAGATATAGAATTAGTTAGAATAGAATTATTTTAGTTAGATATAAAATTATTTTAGTTAGAATAGAATTATTTAGATAGATATAGTTAGAATAGAATTATTTAGATAGATATAGAATTAGTTAGAATAGAATTATTTTAGTTAGAATAGAATTATTTAGATAGATATAGTTAGAATAGAATTATTTTAGTTAGATATAGAATTAGTTAGAATAGAATTATTTTAGTTAGATATAAAATTATTTTAGTTAGAATAGAATTATTTAGATAGATATAGTTAGAATAGAATTATTTAGATAGATATAGAATTAGTTAGAATAGAATTATTTTAGTTAGAATAGAATTATTTAGATAGATATAGTTAGAATAGAATTATTTTAGTTAGATATAGAATTAGTTAGAATAGAATTATTTTAGTTAGATATAAAATTATTTAGTTAGAATTTATTTGCAAATAGAAATAGAATTATTTAGTTAGAATTTATTTGCAAATAGAATATTATTTAGTTAGAATATTATTTAGTTAATCAAATGTCTGTTTTTTGCAGAACTATGGATCCACATAGCAGGAACCTCGAAGAGGAAGAACTTCTCGAAGATATAATCAAAGACGCCCCCGACGTTGAACCAGCTGAATCTCCGTCGTCATATCTAAACTCCTCCGGAGATGGAATGGAGGTTGATCGACACGAAGATGAAGCCGATGGGGCCGGAGATAGCTCCAATGACGGAGAAGGTGATAGCTCCACTGATGGAGAAGCCGGTGGAGAAGCCGGTGGAGAAATAATAAAGTCCGGCGAGGTATACATATGAAGTTCGACAATCACTTGTAATATGTGAATAATATTGGAGATAGCTCTATATTGTATACATATACATTCATTTGACGAATGTTTCTCCCTCTTAGGCCTCCACATCGAGCAAAGCTACGAAACGAGGCCCGACTAAAAAGTTGGACGCACGGACGCATTACACCTTTGAGGTGATATTGCCTACGGGCGAACCAAAGCTTCCTAAGAATGCTGCTGACACATTCAAGAAGCAATGCGGAGTTCTCGTTAGGGATCACGTCCCGATCAGCGTTCGGGAGTGGAACAAGCGCAAAGGGGCAGCCGATAGTGACTATGTCGCCGAAAGGTACAAAGATAATCTTTGGAATGATATCATGTCACATTTCAACCTGCCAGAATGTGAGAATGAAGACGCCGCAAAAAAACTGAGGGCCAAAGTCAAGCAGTGGACTCTAAAGAAGATGGCCGAACTGTTCCGTAGCTGGAAGAAGAAGCTATAGAAAGAATATCGGAAAACAAAGAAAGTGCCAGTATTCGAGGGGTACCTAGCCAAGCAGGCGAATCACTGGAAGGCATTTCACGAGTACAAGGAGTCAGAAGATGCCAAGGCATTATCAGAAAAGAACAAGAAAAATGCCGATAAGAAGAAATATCACCACACGCTGGGGCCAGGGGGCTATGAGACTGCCATCCCAAAGTGGGATAAGAAAGAGCAAGATCTGCTAGCTAAAGGCATCGTACCTGAACCCATCCGTGATGAGTGGGAATTAAGAGCAAGGAATTGGTTCCTTGCGCATGGTGGTTCGTACGACGAAGAAACAGGGGACCTTATCTGCAGTGACGGTCTTAGGATACCCAGGGAGAATTGGAAAAAGATAGTGAAAGAAATTAAAGAGGGAAAAAGACAGTTCAATGCAGATAGAGAGAAAGATTTGCTCACACTGGTCCTCGGCAATGACGAACATGGAGGACGAACGCGAGGCTTCGGTCCTTCTTACCCGTGGTGGCTTGGATTTGCCAGAGACCAAGACACTTACAGAAGCCGGGCGAGAGCAAAGAAGCGACAGCAGGATGAGGAGAATGACAAGTTCAACCAGTTGCTTGCCAGGCTTAACGAGCAACAGAAGCAGATTGATGAGCTTAGAGGAGTAGCGCGCCAGGAAGATCCTGCACTCGATATTACCGGCGCCCCATCTAAGCGGAAAAGCAGCGTGGCTGAATCTGAGGCCCCGCCCGACGATGCACGAAGAATGATAGAGGGCGGTCCCGGCTACCCCGTGGATGGAATCAAGGAGTCAACATCATGTGAACTCCATCAGAAATTCAAGAACATATCCATGAAGGTGGCCGTCGGACAAGCTTTACCTTCTGGCCCTGATGCACGCTGGCATGGCCGTGAGATTCCAGCTGGCTTTGCTAAAGTCGGGGTGGATGAAATCATGGCGGGGTTTCATGATATGGAGCTCGACATGGCTGGACCCGAAGATGAGAGGACACTCGGAGAAGTACTGGGTGGAGTCATCCTATGGGACAAGAACTACATCAAGCTTCCAGGCTCGGCCCCAAGGACAACACCGCCTCCGAGTCGTCGCAGGTCACCTACACCTCCATCACCTCCAAGCCCTCCACATGACGACGGCCACCACAACACGAGTCCAGATCGATCACCGCCGCCGGACTTGGGTCGGCCGTCTCCGCCGCCGCCCGCTAAGGATACTAAGCGGAAGCGTGCCAGCAAGAACGCTCCGTCGATGAGTTCTAAGCGACGGAGCTCCCCAAAGCGCAAACTGTCGCCCCTCCCAAAGGTACCTCATGCTAATCTTCCTATCAGACCTTATGATCGTACCGACGAGGAAAACGCCAGGATAGCAAAGGAACATTATGATGCGCAGATGAAAAAGAAGGAACCCGAGCCCCGCCCGGAATACACCGAGAAGCAAATAGCATATGCAAAATACTTCATGACCCTTCCATCACAGTATGACTTACACCATAAGCCTGACGACTATACACGCACATTGCAGAAGGAAGGGCAAAAGAGCAGATCACGTGCAAGTGCAAGTGGGAGCAAATTAAGTTCAACTACAAGCAAAAAAAGATCAGACGTTCCTCAGCTTGGACAACAGGCCAAACAGTCGATCCCACCCCTCAGGGTGTTACCCGAGAATGTTCCCTCTCTGGTGCAGGGGCAAGATTTGGGATTAGCAAAGAAGTGGGCGGATGAATGGGGTATCCCGATTGAAGACATTCTGGCTTCCCAAGACGACAGGGTACCCAAGGCTGTGGTAGCCCCTAAGCCACAGTTTGTCATGGGAGCGCCTTTGGTCAGCAAAGATAAGTTTGATGATCTCCCAACAAATATGCGTTACTTGCATACATGGTACTTAAGTGAATCAAAGAATGGGAGAACGATGATCGTGGCGCGTGTCCCACAGGAGTACTACGGCCGCCCCGAAGACATCCATATCGACTTTGATGAACTCTTCCAGATGTACCATGCTGACACCCTCGACAAATCGCTTATGAGTTGCTATTGTCTGTAAGTTTTTTAATTCGTTGTCTACATATAACTTGATCAGTTATTTCAATTCATTGTCTACATATAACTTGTTCCGTTCTGACTTGTACTCTATTATGCAGAATGAAGATTCTGGAATGTAAAAGTAGGAACATCCTAAATATTGGGTTTATTGACCCAGATAAAATACATATAAAGACGCTAACTGATAACCCCAAGGAGACAGAGGAAAACCTTCTAAGGTTTCTAACAGATCAAAATTTCTGTGACCACATACTGTTTCCATACAACTTCAGGTGAGGGTCTTACTCTGTTGTGTCCATTCACTTATGAGTGTAATTGTTAAGTTACTGACACATATATATATATACATGTGCAGCTACCACTGGATTCTGTTGGATATTCAAATTGATAAGGGAAGAGTTGATGCCTTCGACCCATTATCGAGACCCTTGGAACAGTTCCAAAGCCTGCAGGACATGCTCCAAGGGTAATTTCAATCATTCTTGCGCTCTATCGGTCTCTTTCGATGGTTTTCTGATATATCAATTAATGAAAAACTTAGCAAATCATTTTCCTTGTCGGGCAGGGTTTGGAAGCGGTTCAAGTGCGTGACTGCCGGTATCCAGCATGAGAAGCTGACCTTTAGAGCGGCTCAGGTAAGTAGTAGTATGATATACTTCTATTTTCAATACATTTTGTGATGCTAGATTATTATTTTGATTATATATATTCTATTCTCGTAAAGTGCGACCAGCAGCCACGGGGGACGCATCTATGTGGATACTATGTTTGCGAGACCATTCGCACGTTTACCTCCGAGCACAAGGATTACAGATACGATATAAGCAATAAACATTAACACCTCTATTTTTACCCGTCATTCTTTGTTATCATGATTGATATTCATATTCATCTCCCCTTCTTATATAGTACACGACCATGCGGGAGAAGTACCTACCAGAGCAACGCGCGATTGCTGTTGCAGAGGAGCTAGCGACCTTTCTGAGGATAGAAGCTATAGACGACAAAGGACGATTTAGTGTAGCTAGGGGCCATTACTGATGTTGGTCCATGTAATCGAATAGACGGGCTCTAGTCCCGATAATTCTGATCTCCATGTAATTGTATATATATGCTCGCTTGTAAGATAAGTTAATCTTATATATATGCATAAACATGTATATTTAGAATTATACGAAAACTAATTCTCGAACACCAAACAAGGCACCAAACGAGGCATCACGTTAATCCCCCGAACACCTAAACCCTAAAACCCTAAAACGCTAAAATAAACAAAATCTGCAGAAACTCTTTAGTCCCGGTCTGTTTTATGACCCGGGACTAAAGGTCCTGCCCCTGAGGGCTCTCCCAGGCGCCCACGTGGAGCTCCTTTGGTCCCGGCTCGTAACAGGGCTGGGACTAAAGGTTAGGCCTTTAGTCCCGCCTGTTTGGTCCCGGTTGGGGAACCGGGACTAAAGCCCCTTACGGGCCGGGACTGTAGGCTCTGTCCCCACTAGTGAAAGTGGTCCCATTTGTCATCGAGCCATTCAGTGAAGCAGCAAGTAAGAAAAAAATTACCGCATCCAACGGTGGTAAATGAAAGTGGGATGAAAACTTTTGCTGTTCACCTCATCCAACGATGGAGGGATACCTGGCGTGCGGTGATAGCGTGAGGAGGCGGGTAGCATAGGCGGAATTAAGGGTAGAATCAATAGCTTTTCGTCTTCTTTATTTGGCAAGCACTGGTAGGTACAGTACGTAGAGAACGCATATATATGTTCGTTTCTGCTGTTTTTTTAACCAGAGATATGCAGGTGCACGGCCGAGTCAGAGGCTCAGAGCTTGTCGCAGCGTGCCGGCACGAAGCTCAGCTTGTTGCTCTCCAGGTCGTACTCCATGTGGATGTTCTGCTGCTGGAAGTTGCCGATGATGGTGATGTCGGCATCGCCCGACGAAGATATCACCACACACAGACCGGTACCGAAGTCCTCGTCGAACGACAGCACGTAGTTTTTGAGTGGAAGGTCCCAGTCCGCGCCATCCAGATGAAGGATCAGCCTTGGTACGGCGACCGCCTTCTTCGCCGACGACGAGGTGGAGAAGCACAGCACCTCGGCGTCGTCGATGGACACGTCATCATAGACAGGTAGCGGCACCTGCTTCTTGAACTCATCCCGGAGTGCCCTGAAGACGGCCCGCGGGAAGGTGGTGATGCCCGTGCCGGAGTCGATGATCGTTCCGCCGCCGCCGGAGCCGCCGTCGCCCTTGAGCGCGAAGTAGGACGCGTCCAACGGCAGCCGCCGGTTGCCGACGGTGACGCCTTTGAGCGAGAGGTAGTAGAGCGAGCTGTTGGGACCCTCGGGGCTTGGGACGAACGGGGTGGATTGGAGGGGCCCCGTGGCTTGCGCTTCAAGGTTGTCCGGTGTGCCCAGAAACACGGGGCTGGTCCTGGATTCTCCGATGGTGGTGAAGCAGTGGGAGAACCTGCCGACCTTGAGCTGCGACGGCAGAGACATGGGCCCGCGGCCGAAGCCGGCGATGCCGGACTCGTTTGATTTGAAGTTGCCCTTGTTATACATGCCGCAGCCAAAGCGGAGGCTGGGCACGGCCACCTCCACGCCAGAGGAGGTGGGCGCCTGGAAGGTGATGGTGTCCTCGTAGATCTTACCCGTGGTCACCGAGTTGCCAGGATAGGAGTAGGCGTAGAAGCACATGTTGTCCTTGACGGTGCACCCTGAGAACGGGAGGCCCCCCCGCGCGCAGAGGGGGTCGAAGCACGACACACCACGTTGGCTGCCGGAGGCGGAGCTGTCGAGAGCCGCCAACGGCTGGTCGAAGCAGACCGCACAGGCGCACTGCGTCCAGACGAGGTCGCTGCTAGTGTCCAGCGTCAGAGCCACGCGCTGCGGCCGCGGCGTGCCGATGCCCAAGTGGATGAGGTACTCGGAATTAGGGTTATCCTCGTCGCGGGACGCCGAGGCAGTCACCGTGGTGCCGCCGGCAGGCCGCGTCCGCGGCGGTGACCACCGCTTGTCCACTCGGGCCCGCGTCCGAGCGGCCATCCGGCGGAGCAGGTCGCGCTTGGTGAAGCCGCAGGAGCTGTCGATGTGCGTGAGGTCGGCGCGCACAGCGACGTGGGCGTTCGCCGAACAGGCGAACAAGACCGTTAGGAAGAGAACATAGATCAGTACAAGTTGCAGCGCCGACATCGTGTGCATATGCACTCAAAGTCTCAAACGGTTCGACACTGGGTTGGTTACTTGTTCCCTGAGGATTAGAATCTTGGATTTAGTTCTATATATATAGCGACGGCCGGCGTGCAAGAAAACTTTGCGAAAAAATCCACAAAAACACAAGTAATACGCATGAAATCCTCCAAGACACTTTCTACAAATTTTGTTGCTCAAAGATTACTCGCTCAAGCACATGCCCAGTACTATAGTGACTGTCCACTTCATTTGTGATGATTGATCACTTATTTATACCGAACAAACCGACTCGACAGTTACCAAATCAGCAACTTTTTTTTGATAAAACCAAATCAGCAACTGTGTGGCGACTAGACAAATTAACGATTATCACTGCTTAATCTCAATTATTTAATTTCTAACTCACAGCTCGTTGCTCCCCAGGTGGAAGGCGATGTGCATGCTCTGTTGCTGGAAGTTGCATATGATGGTGATGTCGCTTTCACCGACGAAGATATCAACATGCACAACCCGGCCGGTACCCTCACTACGTCACGGTAGGGATTTAGGGACACTCAAAAATGTCCTTAAATGTTAAAAAAGTGCCCTCAAAAGTTTTTAGGGCACTTTAGCAAAGTGCCGAATTTACTCGTGTCTCTAAAAGTTTTTAGGGCACTTTGATTCTAGTGCCCCAAAAAGTTTTTAGGGCATTTGTTCAAAGTGCCCCGAAAAGTATTTAGGGTATTTGTTTAAAGTGCCCTGAAAAGTATTTAGAGCATTTGTTCAAAGTGCCCCAAAATTTTTTGAGAGCATTCAATCAGAGTGCCCCAAAAAGTATTTAGGGCATTCAATCAAATTCCTAATAATTTTGAAAAAATGCTGCCCTGACGCACGCGCGCCACCTAGCTTCCAAGTCGCTGAAGAATTCCTTGAATGGGCCCCCCTTTTTCCGGCCCATTTTGCTTTCACTGATGGCTTTGTCGTTCCGTTCTCGGGTCGTTCTCGCTGGCGCCCGCGCGTCAGCTATCCTTCCTTTCGCTTAAGAATCGGTACTGCAGGTTTTTTTCGTTCAGCGGCCCAGTGGTGCGCGTTGGGGCTCGTTACGAACGCGACCTGCCGCTCCTTCCGAGGGGCTCCTAGCCTCCGCATGTTAGCGCGAGCTAGTTAGCTCCGCCCGCGTAACGTGGCATGGGCCAGGCCCATTAAAACGGAAACGATTTCCTTCTGATTGTTTCTTCCTATTTTCTTTTCTTTTTTGTTTTTCTAAAGTGAACAAATATAAAAATTCGAAAAGTTTCAAATCTGAACATTTTTTAAATCCAAAAACTTTTTGAAAGTGAACAACTTTTTTAAAATTGAATAAATTTCGAATTTGAATTTGAACAATTTCGAATATGAACAAAATTCATATTTGAACAAAAATTTAAATCTGAACAAAAATAAATCTGAACAAAATTCAAATCTTAGCAATTTTTGAAAATTGTACAAACATGAAAAAATTGTTCAAACATAAAAATGTTCAAACAAAAAATATTCAAACATAAAAAATGTTCAAACATAAAAAATGTTCAAATATTCAAATTTGAAAATTGTTTCAAATTTAAAAATTGTTCAAACATAAAAAATGTTCAAACATAAAAAAAATGTTCAAACATAAAAATGTTCAAATTTTAAAAATATTTAAATTTAAAAATGTTCGATTTTTTACAATGTTCAATTTTTTAAAAAAATAATTAAAATTTTAAGAAATAAAAAGAACGTAAAAAAGAAAAGAAAACGAAAAACCAGAAAACCAGAAAAAAACAAAAGAAAAAACTAGCAAAAAAAGAAGAAAAACTCACCTACCGCCCGTTAACGGGCCGGCCCAACATCACGTCCACGCGGGCGGAGCAAGATTCCGCCCCGCTAACGGGCGGAGCATAGGAATCACGCTCCTAGCCTCCGCACGTTAGCGCGAGCTAGCGAAGCTCCGCCCGCGGGAGGGTTCTTATCGGGCCGGCCCAGTAGCAACTTCTTTTTTATTTGTTTTTTCTTTTCTGTTTTTTTAGATTTGAACAATTTTAAATTTTGAACAAATTTAGAATTTGAATAAAATTCATATTTGAACAAAATTTAAATCTGAATAAAAATAAATCTGAAAAAAAAAATTTGAACAAAATTAAAATCTTAGCAATTCCCCAAAATTGTACAAAATTGAAAAAAAGTTCAAACATAAAAAATGTTCAAATAAAAAAATGTTCAAATTTGAAAATTGTTTAAAAAGTAAAAAATGTTCAAACATAAAAAATGTTCAAATTTTAAAAAATGTTCAAAATTTGAAAAGTGTTCAAATTTTGAAAAATGTTCAAATTTTTAAAATAATAAGAATTGTAAGATAGAAAAAGAATAAAAAAGAAAAAGAAACGAAAAACCAAAAAAAAAATAAAACCAAAAAAAAAAGAAAAAGGAAAAAAACCCACCCCCGCTTCGCGCCCATGCGGGCGGAGCGGAGTTCCGCCCCGCTAACGGGCGGAGCATAGGATTTTCCCTCCTTCCGGTTCGCTTTGATCGTTCGGGTTTCTTATACTGGGCTTCGGGAGTTGTCCGTATTTAAACAGGTCAGAACGTTTGTGGCTCACCGAGGTGGGACTAAAAAATAGGCGATTCAGTTTGCGGTCACCAAGTTCCTTGCCACAGGCTGACAGGTGCCTTAGTTCGCTGCAATCACCCTGGGGGTCCAAAAGCCCTTAACAAATAGCTCAGAGGGTCTTTTTTTGGTAAAATTTGTTTGAGCCCAAATCGTAGTGTTTGAATTGGGGAAAAAACGTTTGAACTCATAATTCCCGTTCCGCTGCCGCTTGCTGAGCCCACCTTGTCAGGTTTACCCGTTATTCTAACAGAACTAGACTTTGTCAGCGTTAGAGTTCCGTTGCCACCATCTTCTTCCCTGTTCTGTCGTCCTCCCCTGTTCTGTCCGCCCGCCCAGCTCGCCGTCGTCCCCTCGCCGTCGCTACACCGGAATCGAGCTCGCCGTCGCTTCGCCAGAATCGAGCTCCCCGTCGCTGAAACCACCCTGGTGCTAGGATCTCCCACATAGTGGCAAGGGCTCCCCAGGTCGCAGTTCCGGCTCCTCCCTTCCCCCATAGATCTGAGCTCCCCAGATAGGAGATCTAGAATCGCTCCCTCTAATGTCTCTAATGGAAGCGTGGCACCTATGGAAGCGCGGCACCAATGGAAGCGCGGCAATCTCAGAGGAGATCGGCTAGCTGTCTCTAATGGCGACGGTGGCGGTGGCCGTTCCTGTGGACTTGGTGGCGGAACCTCATGAACATCTTATTTCTTGTTATGTTAATTTTCACCGAATTCATCTCTGTAAATGCGAATCTCAAAAATGAAGAACAATAAATGTAGATTTCAGATCTGAAATTTACAGGAGAAACACTAAATCTGAAAGTTCATAATATTTGGTTGCTTCAAACTTACATAAGCTAGTTAGTAACACAAAAGGCGGCTTTAGCCTTGTCTATACAAAAGCTATTCTTCAGAGTTAGTCTAACATTAACTATACTTAACTGAAGAAACAAGGGGAGAGCAGCCTTCTTGGAAGTTGGCATACCAAAATGCTGCGAAGGGCTAAAGTTCATTGCTAAATCATCCGGAACTGAACGATTTCCCTTCCCGCCTAACTCTTGCTGCTTTTCTCCATTCAGCATGCACGTCGTGGCTTCCCCTTCCTCGGGCGGCTGCGCTCACCCTTGGGGGAGGAGGGCTTTCCGCGCTTCTGGCGGAAAAGCGTCTGGTTGAACCTGACCAGCAGCGCCGCCGCGAGGCATTCTTCAAACGAGTAGTACGGCAGATCTTGATAGGTGTCGTATTTCCTAGTGAACCGCAGTCGCAATGATAGATCAGTGTAGTTGTCGTTCGCCGGCGGCGCATAAGCACGCCATATCGTAGAACTCGATATGGACCGCTTCCTCGCCCACCGCAAGTTCTTGTTGGTCTTTGACGCCGGGAAGGCGGTGAATGGCCGACGATGACGCTTCCCCAGCTTACCCCACTTCAGCTTCATAGCCCTTACCTCGGACAGAGCCGGTGAGCATCTAGACCTTAGGGAAACCCTCCTCCCCGCCTACAACGCCCCCGCCGACAACGCCAACTTGGGGAAGTTCATGACAGCCGCTATTGGCACCTGCACACCAGCTTTGACAAGGCAAGTCATTGCCTGCCGGATGGGGGCTTGGTATTGGAGCATCGGCGGCGGCGGTGCAATGAGCTACGGCGAGCTTAGGGTTGGGACTGTGAAGTGGGGAGTGAGACAGGGGAGGAAGACGCGTAGCAGCCTTAATCTGCCCCGTAAATAAAATAACAGTTGTCCATGTTTATCTAATTGGGCTTTTACTTCATTTTTCTGGGCCCACTGTCAGTTAGACTGGGATTGCTATATGGGGTAAAGTACTAGATACCTCTACCCGTGGCGACCTCAACCCTAAATCACATTTCCAGTCGCCTTCCTCCCAAACCGGCGGCTGCTGGGGGTTGGCCGCCCCGCCCACAGCGACTGCTCGAACCAACAACGGCCGGGTGGCGTTCGACCTCCACGGCGTCCTGCACGTAGGAATCCCTTCTCAAGGTAAGTGTAGGGTTTTCCCGTACGGATTGCCCAATGCTTCGATGTAGCACTAGTTCAAGGGGCGGCACTAGTTCAAGGGGAATGTTCCAAAAATATTTCTACTTCTATAATGATAGTTCAGTAATTTCGTAATCGATATTTCGCAAAAGGAGTGGTTCATATGGTCAGTGAGCATGCTTGATTGTTCTATAATCAGAACTATATGGTTGCTATGTATGTTGCCCAAACTTGCATGGCCTGCCAAAACATTGGTTACCTATTGTATTTTAGTCTTTGTTCGGTTCGGTTTGTTGCCAAAATATTTAAAATGATTGAATGGGTGCTCTTATTCCAGTTTAAATTGTGTTGTATCTCAGACACAACATTGCTCCATTGTGCTAAAAGGGGAAATCTAGGACATGCTCTTGGTGGAGCTTTTAAAGCACTGTTGGAAGCTATGCAATGCTACTAGATATATTGACATGTTCTTGTTGAGATGAATTTTAAATGATAATAGAAATCTATGTCATGCTCTTGGTGATTTGTATATCAAATATTGCATTCCACCTCATGTTTTTTGGTGATTTTTAATTTGTTATTTAGACGAAGAATATAGATGTGATGGGTTATGGGGTGACGGCACCGTGAGTTTGACCTAGAATTCAAAATTGAGCTAAGGAAATAAAAATAAAATCAAATAATTGGAAAACCAGCGCATGGAGTCATGGTATGTGATGTAGTATCTTGGAAAAATAGCAAACAGGGCATGCCAAGGATTCATAGGAACACTCTTCACAAATTTGGCATGCTTTTGGGAGCTTACGGCACCGTGAGTTTGACCAAGTTTTTCCACATGCTTTTGAAATGGAGGTCAGTTTCCAATGATCATACATAGTTAGGACATGCGCGTGGTGGAGCTTTTTAATTGCTATTGGAAGCTATGTAAAGCTATTGGGTTTAAAATCATGTTCTAGTTTACATATTATAATTGAAAGCTTAGCCATGCTATTGGTTATTTCTATATCAAACATTGCAAGCTACATCATGCTTTTTGGTGATTTATAATTGATTATTTATAAGAAGTAAATAGATGTGATGGGTTATGGGGTTTAGGGCTCACGGCACCGTGAGTTTGACCTAGATTTCAAAAGTGAGAAAAATAAATATAAATAAAATCAAAAAAATGGAAAAATAGTGCATGGAGTCATTGTATGTGATGTAGTACCTTGGAAAAATACCAAACATGGCATGCCAAGGATTCATAGGCAAACTCTTCACAAAATTGGCATGCTTTTAGGTCTTTCCAATGAGGTCGGATTCCAATGATTATACATAGTTAGGACATGATCTTGGTGGAGCTTTTAAATTGCTATTGGAAGCTATGTAATGCTATTGGTTATATTGTCATGTTCCTGTTTTAAAATGATAATGAACTGTCCCTCACACAATTACAGGTTACAATTCAACGTCATGAAGCATGCTACGACTGTCCCTCCGACGATGAGAACTGTGTGATTGGGCACAGTCCCAGGACTTACCAGTACCACACCCATCTAGGACCGGCGCTGACAGATGAAGGTAATAACTTATACATGTCTGGTTATAGAATTTGAGAGATAGGACATATATCTCATTCATGAAATAATTCATGTAGGTCCCATCGTTAGGGGTATAAAAGGGGGGGATCTTGACCTAGCACCTTGGGAGCTAAATAAAATCGTTTATGGAAATGATGTACCAATGTCTTATGTAAGGATTGGACTTCTCAAATTGCTCTCACGGAGGCTTGATAGTGCTAATCCGGTGATCCCTTTGTATGTCTGCTCTGTCAAGAAGTCTCTGACAGCTAAAGGGAAGTCAAAGATGGTAAGATTTCATTGTGCACAGTGAATACTAACGTGTTTGCTCAACTGCATGACACCCTATTATTTATACTATCATATCAGGTATTTTCGAAGCCGTACAGCCAGCTCTATCTCAAGCAGTACCTGGAAGCAGGAGATATTATGGTGCCAGCCTGCGCCGATGACCCGTATGCACCTGAAGGTGAAACTGAGCGGGATGTGCATTACGTCAAGCTTCAGATGGGCAACAATGGTCGTGCCCAGATTACAACTAACTGGAGCACGCTTGTGACCACCTCACGCATGTCTGTTGATGACATGGCTGTGTTCGAGCTTGAACCAGATGAGGAAGTACTATTTATCCATCTGATGAGTAATGTGCCGATAGGTAAGCCAGTTAAGTGATAACTTGATGAAAGGATCGTATGAGCGACTAGAGGGGGGGTGAATAGGAGCTACCCAAATTTTTACTTCTTTTCAAGTTAAGGCTAGACAAGAAGGTAAATTCTCTAGATGTGCTACTAAGTGAATTTACCTAGAGTGATAAGCAAGCTAGCAATAACAATATAAGTAAAGGTACGAGTAAAGGATAGAGGTAACCGCAATGGAGACACGAAGACACAAGGATGTATTCCCGTAGTTCCTTCCTTGTTACGGGAAGTACGTCTACGTTGGAGAGGTGTGGTGCCACAAAGGCCACCAACGCCACAAAGGCTCACCCTATTCTCCGGTGAACAAGCCACAAAGGCGAGTTCACGCTCCACTAAGCGATGCCCTTGAAGGCGGCACGACACCTTTACACAAAGTATTGGGGCAAGCTCCACAACTCAATTGGAGGCTCCCAATAGGCCCACCAAGCTCTTACACACAAAGTTAAGCTTGAAGGACGGCTTCTTCCGGCTAGGAATCCGATGAATCACACAAGTTACAAGCCCCTCAACAAAGAGAGGGGGGAAATCAAATCGCCTTGGTGAAAGTGTAGATCTAGGTCTTCTCCCTCAAATCCCAAAAGGGCTTTGAGTTCTATTGGCTAGGGAGAGCGAACTAGTGTTTTGAAGCTTTGGAACAATGGAGGAGAGAGAGTGGAAGCCGCAGCCAGCTCTTGAGGAAGAAGAAGAAGGCTTTATATAGGCCTCCACGAAATGTAGCCGTTGCTGGACGACTAGGGCCGGAGTCTCCGGCTAGGAGGGCCGGAGTCTCCGCCCTAAGTGACTCCAGGGCCGGAGTCTCCGGCCAGAGACAAAAGTTTCCGGCCCAACTCTGGCCTGGTCTCTGAATTGTCCAAGTCAGTCTGCAACCCTCGACCACCCAGCCAGACCGGAGTCTCCGGCCCACCCGGAGTCTCCGGCCAGAGACAGAAAGTCTCCGGCTCGGCCCAACTCCGGGAGGGCATCTGAACTGACCAACTGGGAGGGTTGCTGGGGCGAATCCCCTAGGCCGGAGTCTCCGGCAAACAGGGCCGGAGTCTCCGCCCTAGAAGAAGCAACAGCAGCACTTCGTGGAACCCCTCTCCACCATTTCCACCTTCACGAAGCACCTTACAAGACAACTAGGCCCTAACTCCACTACTGGACTACGGGCTCCGATCTTTTCTTCCTTTTTGGGGTGCACCTCCGCGAGATCCTGAATTTACCTAGAAAATCTGCAGAACTTTAATAGAATGGTTAATTCACCAAATGTTGTTAACAAACACCAAAATACATTTATTAGGGAAATGCTCTTTCAATCTCCCCCTTTTTGGTGTTTGATGACAACATACGGATTTGCAAGATATAAGCACAATAAAATAAAATAAAATATATAGCCAAAGATCCCCCTACTTGTGTGCACAACACAACACGCAAGTAAGGATCATCACTCCCCCTATATATTTCACAATTATACCAAGAGTAAGTAATAATACATGAGACTAACCATAAGCATATAAGTAAGACTAACAAGATAGCACACATTTATAATAGTCTTACTAGCAATAGAGGTACTTAAGTCTCACAAACATAACGTACCACACACATTTAATAGTTCAACACTAAGATAGATGAGACACAACATGAAAGTCCATGAAGTTGTGTCTCGACCAAAGCAAATGCAAATCCAAATTCAAATAAACCAACCCATGGCAAATCCCAACGATGACATCCTAATAGAGCTACTTCTCCCCCTTTGGCATCGAGACACCAAAAATGGAAAAGAGCGATGCTACACGCCCATGGGATCACTCATCGTCTTCATCCTCGGGCTCATCCTCGGAACCGGCATTGAAGTCCTCATCTCCTTCTTCAATATCATCAGAAGCCATGGGCTTCTTGCCATGATGCACATTGGAGGTGCCAGAGGTGACCTCCTCAAAGGCTTGCCAGTCAGTCAGACCCTTGCTCCACTTGCCATAGGAGTGAGTGCCGGATGAAGAGGAGGAAGGTGGAGATTCCACATAGCCCGGTTGGGACTTCCGAAAAGCCTTGTGAAGAACTTGTTGATTGTCATTTATGTGCTTTTGAGCAATGTAGCTCTCATATTGCTTGTGACAGATGTCCACATTCATGCAAAGCACATTCCTTTGGAACCAATTGAGCTTCTTGAATTCTTGCCCAAACTCATTGTTGGAGCTAGAGCCGGCATTGCTAGCATGCTTCATCCTTGGGCCCCTTCTAGTTGACACTCCCTCGGCAAAGGCATCATCATCTTCACCTCTCACCGGAGCAAATGGTTCTTTGGAGTGACCGGTGGGTTCTTTGCGTTGAAGCTTCACAACCTTGTGATTCACAAGGTTGGCATCGAGAAGAGGAAGGTTGAGACATTGAGCACGGATGAGCCTCATGATAAATGGGGCATAAAGAGGAGTCTTCTTGTTGAGAATGCAATCATTGATCTCCTTGTGAATGAAATCCATCACATCAAGTGGCTCAACGGGTGCGGTCTCCCCTTTGCAATAGACTTCATGAGAGTAAGCCAAGAGATTCACAAGAGCCCCACGAATAGCATCGAAGTTACCGGCTTGAGGGGCAATGGAGGCCCGGAATATGCGGAGCAATATGTTGGACCGTTTGGATAGCCCAAGGGTGCCCCCAATGACAATCTTCTTGTCATCCCCGGTGTAGAGAGGAGCAAGCTTCTTCTTCTCATAGTACTCCCCATCCACATGCATCCTCATGCCACTAGGGGTAGTAGCACCACGAAACTCATACCCAAGGAGAGCAGCAAAGTCCATGAAGGTGGAGTGACAAACCTCTTCTCCGGTCATCCAAGTCATGGGGATCTCCTTACCATCCCCAAGAACCAAGGTAGCAAAGAACTAATGGATCAAAGTGATGTTATAGGGATCTTGAGTCTTCATGAGTGGATGGAGCCCAATTTTGCGAGTGATCCACACGGCCTCTCCAAAATATGCACTGTACTTGGCAAAATGAGAGAAGTCCATGACCGTCTGAGGGCAAACCGGATACTTCTTGAGAGAAGCATAGAATTCCTTCATGATCAGCTCTTGCTCTTTGCGGACAAAGCAATGGTCACGAGAGTTCCGCGGGAGAGTGTACATGTCCCTCTTCCTCATCTCAACATATTCAGATGATGACAGCCCTTCCAAGGTCACAAGGCTATCGAACTTGACCTTCTTAGCTGCCTCAGCACGTTCCTCCTTAGCCATCCTCGTCTTGAGTCTCTTAGCATCCCTTGCTTGCTGAGCAATGACTGACCTCTGAGCAATAGCCCCTGTGGCGGGATTGACAACCAATTTGTCCTTGCTATGAGCGGCCGGTTTCCGAGAACCACCTGCACCTGTGAATGAGTGAGGAAGATAGCAGGGTTGAGGTGACATGTCCTAGAATAAAAAAAGTAAGCAACTATGCTGTGACTTAGTGCACTCAGGCCTGATCTAGCCGGAGTCTCCGGGGACTCGGGCCGGAGTCTCCGGCCGAAGCCGGAGACTTTGCGTCCAGGCCGGAGTCTCCGGCCACAAGGGTCGGAGTCTCCGGTGGGATGAAGGAGCCCGAGCCTAGGAGACTACATTTGAACAAATCGAGTGCAAAATCCACAATAAAGTTGCAAAGAAGATGATTGATAGCCACTAGAAGGTAGTACACCATATCAAACTAAGGGAAACATGCAAATCTCATAGATCTAGGGAGAACTAGATGGAGGAGATTGAGAGCAAGTTTACCGGAGTCCATGGCACAAAGTTGATCGGTGGGATTGATCCCACACCTTCAAGAACTTGTTTTGCCGGTGGCATGGCGGATCCCGAAGCTTGGAGAGGCTCCGGGGGCGATCTTGGACAATGGGGGCGGCAGGGGAAGAGCAGGGGCACAGGGGTGGATGGGGAAGAATGAACCGTTCTTCCCCACCCGGTGCCCTAAGTATTTGTTTCAAAACTGCCCGGCCGGAGTCTCCGGTACTTACCTCGGAGTCTCCGGCCCACCGGAGTCTCCGAGCTGTAAACCCCGGAGTCTCCGGCCCCCCATTGACAAGATCACACATATATAGTGAAAAGGACATGTCATTTAAAGATGAGTATGTTTGAGGATGAGATAGGCTTGGGATGGACACATTGTCACTGTGTGGTACAAAATGCTCACGTTTGCAAACATGCAAATAAAATCAAATAAGACCAAACATGAGCATGTTCCCATAAAAAAAATAAGACAATAAAATCAAATGGGAAACTCCTCCACTAGGGAGGTTGGTGACCAAAAGGCCACCATGTATGAGTATATAGGTATGGCACCGCGAAGATATATCTTGGGCCCAAAACCTAGACTCATCGATTAAGCTCAAAAAAATGTCACATATGACAAGATAGAACAATACGCTTACTATTGGCATTATGGGGGGAGGGATAGTCCAATCAATTAGGACCGCACTCCCCCTATTTCCATGCCTACATCTAGAACAACACACAAGTTGAAGTATGGGAGTAAATGCACCTAGCTCAAGCCACATTGCTTGAATCAATGATATTTAGTTCATGCCTCAATTCCCGGAATCTTGCTTCATCAAGAGGCTTTGTGAATATATCGGCAAGTTGCTCATGAGTGCCAACATAAGATAGATCAATATCTCCACGGTTGACATGATCCCGAATGAAATGATGACGAATCTCAATATGCTTCGTCTTGTTGTGTTGCACCGGGTTGTGAGCGATCTTGATTGCACTTTCATTATCACATAAAAGAGGCACTTTGTCAAAAATGACACCGTAATCCTTCAAAGTTTGCCTCATCCATAAGAGTTGTGCACAACAACTAGCCGCGGCTACATATTCGGCTTCGGTGGTAGAGAGAGACACACAATTTTGTTTCTTAGATGACCAACACACCAAAGACCTACCAAGAAATTGGCAAGCCCCGGAGGTTGATTTCCGTTCCACTTTGTCTCCCGCCCAATCCGAATCCGAGTAACCTACAAGCTCAAAACTTGCTCCTTTTGGATACCAAAGACCAAAGTTAGGGGTATTCACTAAATATCGAAAGATTCTTTTGACCGCCACTAAGTGGCTTTCTTTTGGTGCGGCTTGAAAACATGTACAAACTCCCACACTTAACATAATGTCCGGTCTAGATGCACAAAGGTAAAGCAAGGAACCAATCATAGATCTGTAAAGTTTTTGATCCACTTCTTTACCATTAGGATCGAGATCAAGATTAACCTTTGTTGGCATGGGAGTCTTTGCACCTTTGACTCCGATCATCTCGAACCTCTTGAGCATGTCTTGGGTATATTTGGCTTGGTTCACAAAAGTCCCTCCCTTCAATTGTTTGACTTCAAATCCAAGGAAGAACTCTAACTCCCCCATCATAGACATCTCAAACTTGTCGCTCATGAGCTTGGCAAACTCATTATTGAAAGCTTTGTTAGTAGAACCAAATATAATATCATCAACATATAATTGGCAAATGAAAAGCTCCCCATTGACCTTCTTAGTAAAAAGAGTGGGATCGATCACCCCAATTTCAAAACCACGATCCACCAACAACTCTTTAAGGTGCTCATACCACGCACATGGGGCTTGTTTGAGGCCATAGAGCGCCTTATCAAGTTTGTAAACGTGGTTAGGAAACTTAGGGCTTTCGAAGCCCGGGGGTTGCTTCACAAAAACCAATTCATTTAAGGGACCGTTGAGAAATGCACTTTTAACATCCATTTGTTGAAGTTTAAAGTTATGATGTGATGCATATGCAAGTAAGATGCGAATGGATTCAAGACGGGCAACGAGAGCAAAAGTTTCACCAAAGTCAATACCCTCAACTTAGGAGAAACCTTGAGCCACCAATCTTGCCTTGTTACGAATGACAATGCCATTTGCATCTTGCTTGTTCTTGAAAATCCACTTGGTCCCAATGACATTACGGCAATCTTTAGGCCTTTCTACTAGAGTCCAAACTTTGTTGCGTTCGAAGTTGTTGAGTTCATCATGCATGGTATCAAGCCAATCCGGATCCTCAAGCGCCTCATAAACTTTCTTGGGTTCTACACAAGAGACAAAAGCATGATGAGAGCTAAAGTTAGAAAGCTGCCTCCTAGTGGAGACACCTTTACGAACACTCCCAACCACATTTTCCAAGGATATGCTTCTTCGTCGAAGAATGGACTCAAGCTTCTTCTCACGGCGAGTGCGAGCCTCAAGAGGAGATTCTTGAGAGACTACTTGATCATCTTCATGATCACTGTTCTGGTCCTCGCCTTGACCATTTGGATTGCCTTGATCATCAAGTGGCCCATAGCCACGGAATTTCGAAGGATCTTCATCAAGGCCTTGATCATCCCCGGAGACTCCGGTATCCATACCCGGAGACTCCGGTATAGGCCGGAGAGTCCGGACCACAGGGGCCGGAGACTCCGGGCAAGATTGCTCGGTGGGATGATCTTGAGGTTGAGGGTGCGCAGCTTGTCTTTGGTCAATGTCCTGTGGGTGTTCAGTAGGTGAAGGCTCCACTTGTGTAGAGCATTGTCCTTCTCCTTCGGCCAAAAGGTGTCCCTCAATGGGCCGGAAGAATCCGACACCCATTCTTCTTATGGCTTGGGGAGGAATTTCGTCACCTACATCACGAACACCACTTTGTCCCACAAAGGAACCATTATCTTCATCGAACCTCACATTACAAGTCTCTATAACATGCCCGGTGGACTTGCTATAGATCCTATAGGAATGTGAGTCCGTGGAGTAACCAACAAAGATACCCTCTATAGCTTTAGAATCAAATTTTGACAAACGAACACCTTTCTTGAGATAGAAACACTTACAACCAAATACCCGGAAGTACTTGATGTTGGGCTTTTGCCCGGTAAGAATTTCATATGGAGTCTTGTTCAAGTTCTTGCGGAGATAAAGCCGGTTGGTGGCATGGCATGCGGTATTAATAGCTTCGGCCCAAAAGTTGTATGGAGACTTGAACTCGGCCAACATAGTTCTTGCCGCATCCATAAGAGTCCGGTTCTTCCTCTCGGCAACTCCATTTTGTTGCGGGGTATATGCAGCGGAATATTGATGTTTGATACCCGCATCACTAAGAAACTCATTTAGGGAGTAGTTCTTGAACTCGGTGCCATTGTCACTTCTTATAGTCAATATGGTGGTATTGAATTGACGCTCAACTTCGGTGGCAAAGTCTTTGACGGTTTGTTGGGTCTCACTCTTGAACTCAAAGAAATAAACCCAAGTGTATCTTGAATAGTCATCGACAATCACCAAGCAATATTTCTTGCCACCAAGACTTGCATAAGTGGGAGGTCCAAAGAGATCCATGTGAAGGAGCTCCAAGCACCTCTTGGAAGAGATAATAGTCTTGCTTGGATGACTTGTTTCATGCATCTTTCCTTCAATACATGCCCTACAAACACGATCTTTGGCAAAAGAAACATCCTTTAGTCCGAGTATGTGGCCGCCGGTGTAGAGATTTTGCAAAGCTCTCATATTGACGTGGGCTAACCGGCGATGCCAAAGCCATCCCACGTCGGCCTTGGCAATTAGGCATATCGCGGCTGTAGTGGGTTCCTCCGAAAAGTCCACCACATACAAGCCATTTTCGACATACCCAACAAAGGCAACCTTGAGAGACTTACTCCACATGACGACCACAATATCAACATCAAAATATGTGGCATAGCCCATAGTAGCAAGTTGATGAACGGAAAGTAACCAATGGTTTCGACAAGCATGACATTCACTAGGGACACGTCCGGAGTGATCACCACCTTACCGAAACCAAGTACCTTAGAGGATGAATTATCACCATATGAGACCGTGACATTTGAAGTATTGGGCTTTAGATCTTCCACAATATTTTTGCTTCCGGTCATGTGGCTTGTGGCACCACTATCAATAATCCATTTTCCTCCTCCGGAAGCAATGTCCTACAAGAGATTAATTCTTGGTTTTAGGTCCCCATTTTTGAATGGGTCCTCTTTTGTTAGTCACAAGAATCTTAGGTACCCAAATAGCATATTCAATGTAACCATTATAGGGACCAACATATTTAGCATAGACATCACCATAATAGTCCCTAAGAAGAACATAATGAGGGTTATATTTTCCTGCAAAATTATTGTGAGAAGGGCCGGAGACTCCGGCCTTTGGTAGCGGAGACTCCGGGGTAGATGAACTAACCGGAGACTCCGGAACCTTTGACCCGGAGACTCCGGTCTCCTCGATTTTCTTCTTTCCATTCAGCTCCTCCCACTCCTCCTCGGTGTAACAAATATCAAAGGGGACATGAGGAGTAGGAGCAGCAGTAGGCTTTGTCTTCTTCTTGTTCTTCTTATTCTTCTTCTTCTTTGAGGACTCGGCCACCAAACAAAGATCCCCTTTCTTTGAGGACTCGGCAACAAATCCGAGGCCCTCCTTTCCCTCTTCTCTCCTTGAATGCAAGTAGCAAGGCCCTTAGCAAGATCGGCCTTCAACCTATTGTTCTCCTCAATGATATCACTATGATCACAAAAAGAGTTAGAAGAACAAGGAACTTCAATAACTTGCATTGGTGGGACTTTAGATTGTTCAATAGTTAGTTGAATTTGAAGTTGTTCACGAATCTTGGTGAGATGCGAGAATTTGCCTTCCAAATCCTTGTGGGCTTCTTCAAGCTTCTCAAACTTCTCACGAAGATCATTATGACCAACGTCAAATTCAACTTTCTCCTTTTTAAGCAACTTGACCATAGCAAGAGCATGGTCACGTTCTTTAGTGAGTTTTGACAAGATTAGATTATGAGACTCTTCTAGTCCCAACAATTTCTCCTCTAAAGAGACTCTCAAGTTTTGCTCTTCTTCGAGCTCAATTGATAGAGAGCCAATATCATCGGCGGCTAATCTTTCTAACTCCTCCTTCTCCTTGATAGGGTCATGGGCATCACCAATTTCACACATTAGTGTCTCAAAGTATATCTTGGTTGGCCCCTTCATGTTAGCAAGAAAATCATCACAAGAAACTAGTTCTTTCTTAATCTTAAGACTACTCACATCATCCATAGAGGTAGCATTGGAATGAGATGATGAAGGAGTAGGTGATGAGGTTACCTCCGAGGCCTTAGCCATAAGACACTTGTGAGTGGTGATGATGGCGTTCTCATTTTGTGAGTTGAAGAGGGATGTAGGTGGTGTGGAGACAATGGCAATGGCGGCCACTTCTCCATTCTCCTCATCAACGGAGTCATCATTATCGGACTCGGAGTCATACTCCTCATGAACCACCAATACCTCATGAACCACCAATACCCTTTCTCCTTTCTTCTTGTTGTCCTTGTTCCCATGCTTCTTGGATGGGTAGAACTTTGATGACCGGCGCTTGGGGATGAGCCGGCCATCATTGTCCTCCTTGTTCTCATAAGGACATTCGGCGATGAAGTGCTTGATTCCTCCACAATTGTAGCAATGCCTCACTTTAGAGTCACCACCCTTCCTTGGAAAGGATTTGAACTTGGATCCCTTCGTCTTGTGCTTGTTGGCATCCCAAAAGGCATTTGCATTGAGAGCCAAGTGTTCATGGAGGGCAAACTTGAGATCTTCCGGAGACCAACACTCTTCTTCATATATTTCTTCTTCTCCTTCTCCTTGCTTGGACACCACCTTGGCCTTGAGAGCAAGATTGTGAACTCCTTGTCCGGCAAGAACACGGGCTCTAGTCTCTTCTGCATTCTTCTTCAAGATAGACA
Organism: Dactylis glomerata; assembly: GCA_007115705.1. Taxonomy (NCBI): domain Eukaryota; kingdom Viridiplantae; phylum Streptophyta; class Magnoliopsida; order Poales; family Poaceae; genus Dactylis; species Dactylis glomerata. The sequence continues at coordinate 939,431 of QXEO01001359.1, forward strand.
AGGTGGTGAACTCGCAAAGAACTTCATTTGAGGTCATACTCCCAAAATCCGGTCTTGAACGGATTATCTCGGACTGCATGGGTTCTCTTGGGTTGATGGAGGTGATGAACATACGCTTGATATAGTCATCACCATTGTCTTTGCACCCAAACCCGGTCAAGGCCGTTGCAAGAGCCAAGATCCTTTGGTACATCTCATCGGGAGTCTCATTATCACGCATAATGAAATCCCTTTCTTCACTCTTGAGCTCATCAAACTTGGAGGACCGAATACTTTCATTCCCAATGAAGAGCATAGTGAGATAGTCCCATACTTCCTTGGCGGTGCTCAAGTTGTTGATGTGTACCGCATGAGTATCCGGTACGGCTTGTTGAAGGAGATGCTTGGCGGTGGCATTGAGTTGCTCATCAACTTCTTCCCTTCCGGTCATGTTGAGAGGATCATGAGGTGCAAAGCCATTTTGTATGACCCTCCACAAATGAGTAGAAGAGCTAGAAATATGAGATTTCATTAGTCCTTGCCATTTAATAAAATTGCGAGAATCAAGCTTAGGAGGAGATCCCATGTTATTAATGTGTGGCATAGGATAATGGACCGGCGGAGGGGAGTAAGTGTTAGGGGGTGGAATGTTAGCACCCTTTGCCGGACCATCATTTTCCTTAGGAGGGTCACCTTTATTCTCGGCGGAGGTGGAGCCATTGTTAGGTGGCTTCACCTTAGCCAAGGAGAGTTCCACACTAGGTGTGGTGTTTGGGTCGGTGGGCCCGGAAGGTTTTCTTCCAAAATATTCCTCAAACATAGCCTTCATCTCCAATCTCATGGTGGTTTGCATTGTGTCCAAGGACGCCAAATGCTCCTCATGTGAGATTGAAGAGGAAGAGATAGATGGAGGAGTATCTTCGGGAGGAGTTTCTTTACCCTTATCCCCTTCCATAGTTGCTCACACTCTTAGGCGGTTAAGCCCGAATAAGAGACCACGCTCTGATACCAATTGAAAGGATCGTATGAGCGACTAGAGGGGGGGGGTGAATAGGAGCTACCCAAATTTTTACTTCTTTTCAAGTTAAGGCTAGACAAGAAGGTAAATTCTCTAGATGTGCTACTAAGTGAATTTACCTAGAGTGATAAGCAAGCTAGCAATAACAATATAAGTAAAGGTACGAGTAAAGGATAGAGGTAACCGCAATGGAGACACGAAGACACAAGGATGTATTCCCGTAGTTCCTTCCTTGTTACGGGAAGTACGTCTACGTTGGAGAGGTGTGGTGCCACAAAGGCCACCAACGCCACAAAGGCTCACCCTATTCTCCGGTGAACAAGCCACAAAGGCGAGTTCACGCTCCACTAAGCGATGCCCTTGAAGGCAGCACGACACCTTTACACAAAGTATTGGGGCAAGCTCCACAACTCAATTGGAGGCTCCCAATAGGCCCACCAAGCTCTTACACACAAAGTTAAGCTTGAAGGACGGCTTCTTCCGGCTAGGAATCCGATGAATCACACAAGTTACAAGCCCCTCAACAAAGAGAGGGGGGAAATCAAATCGCCTTGGTGAAAGTGTAGATCTAGGTCTTCTCCCTCAAATCCCAAAAGGGCTTTGAGTTCTATTGGCTAGGGAGAGAGAACTAGTGCTTTGAAGCTTTGGAACAATGGAGGAGAGAGAGTGGAAGCCGCAGCCAGCTCTTGAGGAAGAAGAAGGCTTTATATAGTCCTCCACGAAATGTAGCCGTTGCTGGACGACTAGGGCCGGAGTCTCCGGCTAGGAGGGCCGGAGTCTCCGCCCTAAGTGACTCCAGGGCCGGAGTCTCCGGCCAGAGACAAAAGTCTCTGGCCCAACTCCGGCCTGGTCTCTGAATTGTCCAAGCCAGTCTGCAACCCTCGACCACCCGGCCAGACCGGAGTCTCCGGCCCCGGGGGACCGGAGTCTCCGGCCCACCCGGAGTCTCCGGCCAGAGACAGAAAGTCTCCGGCCCAACTCCGGGAGGCATCTGAACTGACCAACTGGGAGGGTTGCTGGGGCGAATCCCCTAGGCCGGAGTCTCCGGCAAACAGGGCCGGAGTCTCCGCCCTAGAAGAAGCAACAGCAGCACTTCGTGGAACCCCTCTCCACCATTTCCACCTTCGCGAAGCACCTTACAAGACAACTAGGCCCTAACTCCACTACTGGACTACGGGCTCCGATCTTTTCTTCCTTTTTGGGGTGCACCTCCGCGAGATCCTGAATTTACCTAGAAAATCTGCAGAACTTTAATAGAATGGTTAATTCACCAAATGTTGTTAACAAACACCAAAATACATTTATTAGGGAAATGCTCTTTTACTTGAACTACTAATCTGGTGGTGTATGCATCTGCACCAACTCAACTTGTATGCCAGATATTAAGGCTTTAGTACTAATTCTGATCGGCTGGTTTATGCTATATATTAAGGCTTGAGTTGTAAAACTTGTATGACATATTATTCTATATGCTATTACGCTATGCATTCTCTTATCTAGATTTTGGATGCCATCTATCTAGTCCGTCTAGCCGCTGGACCAGACAATTTTTTTTTCCGTTTGAATACAACTAAGCTTAATTTATAGACATATTGACCATAAGTGCATCACAGAAAGCACAACACGTTGCAATCAGTTAATACAAACAATTCAATTCACAAAATCATGTACAAGTTAAGGCACTTCATCATAACAAGATGGTTTTAGTAAATAGAGTATAAGCATGCAGAGAAGAATACAAGTAATCATAGCCTGCGCAACATATTGGCATATGGTTTAGACTACCAGGTGACACAATAATATAATAACATAATTAACTAACTGATAGCAACTGCGCAACATATATAGGCTACATTTTTTCAACATGAACAGACATAGCCTCTTGCCCCACATTCAAGAAGGTTTTTGCTTCAACTTTTCATCCCTAATTTTCATGAGAGCATTGGTAATATGCTTAGTAAAAGCAACATTTAAAGAACTAGCATTGAGACTCAAAGCAAGATTTTGCAAGAACAAAATAACTTTAGATATATTGCAGCCATCAACATCAAAATCATTAAAAGAAATAGAGCTATCATCTCCCACACTCCGAAAAATTTTAGCACTCTTTTGAGAAAAAGTTTTAGCAGTTTTAGGCTTTTTAACACAAGGAGTGGGAGTTTTCTCTAGACCAATCAAAGTAAGAGGATTGCTAGCATTTGGAACAACATCATTAGAGGTAGTAATGGTACATACCTTCATCCTTCTAGCCATCTCATCTTCTCTTTCCCACCTGGCATGCAATTCTGCTAGCATCCTAACATTTTCATTAATTCTAACTTGGATAGCATTAGAAGTGGCAAAAGGATCAGGCTTAGCGGACATTCTGTTAATCAGAGAAGATTGCGCATTAGACAAAGATGAAATATCGGTTTCAGCTTTGGAAACCTTAGCTTGCAACTCAGGAATAGCCTTGTTTAAATTTTCAAGTTGATGACTAATAGTCCTCAACAGAGCTGATTGCTCCTCCATGGTCTTGGTGAAAGCCTTGTTCTGCTCATATTGCACCTGCATAAAATTCTTGGTAGCCTTTTCAAGTTCAAAAATTCTTTCTTCACTAGGCATTTTAGGTCTACCAAGGTAGCTATTATCACCATTAGAAGGAAATAGCTTATAATTGTTACTAGCAAAATTGTTCCTATAAGCATTGTTGTTAAAATTATTATTTCTAATGAAGTTTACATGAACATGCTCTTCTTGAGCAACCAAAGAGGCCAAAGGAACATTATTAGGATCAACATGAGTTCTATCATTAGAAAGCATAAGCATTATAGCATCAATCTTATCACTCAAGGAAGAGGTTTCCTCAACAGAATTTACCTTCTTACCTTGTGGAGCTCTCTCGGTGTGCCATTCAGAATAATTTATCATCTTAATGTCGAGAAGCTTTGTTGCGGTGCCCAAGGTAAGGGACATAAAAGTGCCCCCAGCAGCTGAATCCAATAGGTTCCTTGAAGAAAAATTCAGTCCTACATAAAAAGTTTGGACAATCATCCAAGTAGTCAGTCCATGAGTGGGACAATTCTTTATCATAGATTTCATTCTTTCCCAAGCCTGAGCAACATGTTCATTATCAAACTAGCTAAACTTCATAATATTGCTACACAAAGCTATAATCTTAGCAGGAGGATAGTATCTTCTAATAAAAGCTTCCTTACACTTAGCCCATGAATCAATACTATTTTTAGGCAAAGATAGCAACCAATCCTTAGCTTTTCCTCTCAAAGAAAAAGGAAACAACTTAAGCTTAATAATATCACTCTCTACATCCTTATATTTCTGCATCTCACATAGCTCAAAAAAATTGTCGAGATGAGCTGCAGCATCATCAGTACTAGCACCAGAAAATTTCTCTTTCATAAAAAGGTTCAACAAAGCAGGCTTAATCTCATAAAAATTTGCAGCAGGAGCAGGTGGCGCAATAGAAGTGCAGATAAAATCACTATTATTAGTGCTAGTAAAATCACACAACTTGGTGTTTTCAGGAGTAGCCATTCTAGCAAAACTAAAAGCAGACAAGTAAAAACAACTATAAGGAAACTAATTTTTTGTGTGTTTTTGATAAAACGAAGCAAGTGAAAATAAAGTAAAGCAAAACTTAAAACAGAGTAAAGGATGTGCGTGCGAAACTCCCCTTGCAGAAGTCTCCTTTTTCCCCGGCAACGGCGCCAGAAAAATCTTTGCTAGGTGTGGTGTTGATGATGTAAATCACCGTCTAGTTGGGAACCCCAAGAGGAAGGTATGATGAGCACAACAGCAAGTTTTTCCCTCAGTAAGAAACCAAGGTTTATCAGTCCAGGAAAAAGCCAAACTCCAGAAGGTGATGCCCGCTAGCTTCGCAACAGCTCCGGACAATTTATAGGGCGCCTCGTCCAATGCTTTGCTTTGCCAGCAGCAACGCGGAACCTGCACAAAACATAACCAAGTACTTTGCTCCTAACTTACGATGAGGTTGTCAATCTAACCGGTTTGCTGTAAACAAAGGAATGAGCGTATCGAGTGGAAAGCAATAGTAGTATGCAAGAAAGTAAATAGTGCGAGTAAAGTAAACAGATGATAGCAATATAAAGGAAATTGGACCGGGGTCCACAGTTCACTAGTGGTGTCTCTCCATAAGATAAATAACAACATGTTGGGTAAACAAATTACAGTTGGGCAATTGATAGAATAAAGATAGCGTGCATATGTCAAGAGGATCACTACGAGATTTACTGTGGGCATTACAACAAGATACATAGACCGCCATCCAACTGCATCTATGACTAATAATCCACTCGCGGGGAATCATCCAAGGACCCCTTGAGTATTAAGTTGCAAACAACAGATAATTGCATTAAGCAAAGTGTGTAATGTAAACAAAGCATATGCCCTTGGACATAAGAATGTTGTTTTATCCCTAGTGGCAACAACACATCTACAACCTTAGAGGGCTCTGTCAATCCCCCAGATTAAATAGAGGCATGAACCCAACTATCGAGCATAAATAACCCCTCTTGGAGTCACTAGTATCTACTCGGCCAAGATAGCTACTAACAATGGAGAGCATGCAAGATCATAAACAATATAGAGATAACATAAGATAATATTCAGCACATCAACTCAATCATAACACCAATATTCATCGGATCCCAACAAACACAACATGTAGAATTACATAACGGTGATCTCGATCATGTAAGGCAGCTCACGAGATCTAAACATGAAGCACATGGTGGAGAAGACAACCAACTAGCTACTGCTATGGACCCATAGTCCAAGGTAGACTACTTACTCATCGCGCCGGAGGCAAGCATGGCGATGAAGAAGACCTCCGGTGGCGATTCCCCTCTCTAGCAGGGTGCCGGGAAGAGCTTCTGGACCCTCCCGATCTCGGGTCGACGACGGCGGCGGATCGCGATGTGTTTCTGGAAAAGTGATCGGGTGTTTAGGTTTTTCCCGTCGGGGGGTCTTTATAGGCAAAGGGGCAACGTCAAAAGTGGACCAGGTGGGGCTCACCATAGGGCGGCGCGGCCACGACCTGGGCCGTGCCCCCTGGTGGTGAGACCACCCTCTGGCTCGCTTCCGTCTCCTCTTCGGTCCTCTGGAAGCTTCATTTAATATTTGGATGTTCAGCTTTTGTTCGTCCAATTCTGAGAATATTTCCATTGTAACTTTTCTGAAACACAAAAATAGCAGAAAACAAGCAACTGGCACTGTGGCATCTCGTTAATAGGTTAGTTCTGGAAAATGCATAAAAATGCCACAAAGTGTAACGAAACACTAAGCAAATGGTGTAAAAACAAGCATGGAGCATCAAAAATTATAGATACATTTGAGACGTATCAGCTATCGCCCATTGCTTAGGGGTTATGTGGAGATTTACAAGGAATATGATAGTCTGTAAATTTTATAGAGGAATGACAAAAAAACTCGTTGTTTTTGCATTTATGGCCGTTTTCATGAGCTATTGCCCATAGTTTTTGGGTTCTGGACTGATTTACAAGGTCCATGACACTCAGTACATGTTTGAGAGGCATGACAAAAAACTTGTCGTTTTTGCATTTTAGGGTTGTTTTTGTGAGCTATTGCCCACAGTTTTGGGGTGACGAGTTGATTTATAAGGAATATGACAATCTGTACATTTTAGAGAGGAATGACAAAAAAACATGTCATTTTTGCGTTTATGGCCGTTTTCGTGTGCTATTGCCCAGAGTTTTGGGGTGCCGGGGTGATTTACAAGGCCCATGCCACTCAGTACATGTTTGAGAGGCGTGACCAAAAACTTGTCGTTTTTGTGTTTTAGGGCCGTTTTCGTGTGCTATTGCCCACAGTTTTGGGGTTTTGGAGTGATTTACAAGGTCCATGACACTCAGTATATGTTTGAGAGGCATATCCAACAACTCGTCATTTTTGCGTTTTAGGGCCGTTTTTATGAGCTATTACCCATTGTTTTGGGGTTCCGTGGAGATTTACAAGGAATATGACAGTCTATACATTTTAGAGAGGAATGACAAAAAAATTGTCGTTTTTGCGTTTATGGCCGTTTTCGTGAGCTATTGCCCACCATTTTGGGGTTCCAGGGTGATCTACAACGCCCATGACACTCAGTACATGTTTGAGAGGCATGACCAAAAACTCATCGTTTTGGTGTTTCAAGGCCATTTTCATGAGCTATTGCCAATTGTTTTGCGGTTCTATGGAGAATTACAAGGAATATGACAGTCTGTACATTTTAGAGAGGAATGACAAAAAAAACTTGTTGTTTTTGTGTTTATGGCCCTTTCCGTGAGCTATTGCCCATAGTTTTGGGGTTTCGGGGTGATCTACAAGACCCATGACAGTCAGTACATGTTTGAGAGGCGTGACCAAAAAATCGTCGTTTTTACGTTTTAGGGTCGTTTTCATGAGCTATTGCCCACAGTTTTGGGGTTCCGGAGTGATTTACAAGGTCCATGACACTCAGTACATGTTTGAGAGGCATGGCCAAAAGCTCATCGTTTTTGCGTTTTAGGGCCGTTTTCGTGAGCTATTGCCCATTGTTTTTGGGTTCCGGTGATATTTACAAGGAATATGACAGTCTGTACATTTTAGAGAGGAATGAGGATTTTTTTGTTGTTTTTGCGTTTATGGCAGTTTTCGTGAGCTATTGCCCATAGTTTTGGGGTTCTGAGCTGATTTACAAGGTTCATGACGCTCAGTACATGTTTGAGAGGCGTGACGAAAAACTCATCGTTTTTGTGTTTTAGGGCTATTTTCATGAGCTATTGCCCATAGTTTTAGGGTTTCGGAGTGATTTAGAAGATCCATGACACTAAGTACATGTTTGAGAGGCATGGCCAAAAACTCGTCGTTGTTACGTTTTAGGACTGTTTTCGTGGGCTATTGCCCAATGTTTTGGGGTTCCGTGGAGATTTACAAGAAATATGACAGTTTGTACATTTTAGAGAGGAATGACGAAAAAATTGTCGTTTTTGCGTTTATGGCCGTTTTCATGAACTATTGCCCACTGTTTTGGGATTTTAGGGTGATCTACAAGGCCCAGGACACTCAGTCCATGTTTGAGAGGCATGACCAAAAACTTATCATTTTTGTGTTTTAGGGCTGTTTTCATGAGATATCGCCCATTGTTTAGGGGTTATGTGGAGATTTACAAGGAATATGACAGTCTGTACATTTTAGAGAGATATGACAAAAAAAACTCATTGTTTCTCCGTTTATGGCCGTTTTCGTGAGCTATTGCCCATAGTTTTGGGGTTCTGGACTGATTTACAAGCTCCATGACACTCAGTACATGTTTGAGAGGCATGACAAAAAACTCATCGTTTTTGCGTTTTAGGGTTGTTTTTGCATTTTTGGGATGATGGGTTGATTTATAAGGAATATGACAGTCTGTACATTTTAGAGAGGAAAGACAAAAAAACTTGTCATTTTTGCGTTTATGGCCGTTTTCTTGAGCTATTGCCCAAAGTTTTGGGGTGCCAGAGTGATTTACAAGGCCCATGCCACTCAGTACATGTTTGAGAGGCGTGACCAAAAACTCATCGTTTTGTGTTTTAGGACCATTTTCATAACCTATTGCCCACAGTTTTGGGGTTCCGGAGTGATTTACAAGGTCCATGCCACTCTGTACATGTTTGAGAGGCATGGCCAAAAACTCGTCATTTTTGCGTTTTAGGGCCGTTTTCATGAGCTATTACCCATTGTTTTAGGGTTCCGTGGAGATTTACAAGGAATATGACAGTCTGTACATTTTAGAGAGGAATGACAAAAAATTGTCGTTTTTGCGTTTATGGCTGTTTTCATGAGCTATTGCCCACCATTTTGGGGTTCCAGGGTGATCTACAACGCCCATGACACTGAGTACATGTTTGAGAGGCATGACCAAAAACTTGTCGTTTTGGCGTTTCAAGGCCATTTTCATGAGCTATTGCCCATTGTTTTGGAGTTCCGTGGAGAATTACAAGGAATATGACAGTCTATACATTTTAGAGAGGAATGACAAAAAACTTGTTGTTTTTGTGTTTATGGCCCTTTCCGTGAGCTATTGCCCATAGTTTTGGGGTTTTGGGGTGATCTACAAGGCCCATGATAGTCAGTACATGTTTGAGAGGCGTGACCAAAAAATCGTCGTTTTTGCGTTTTAGGGCCGTTTTCATGAGCTATTGCCCACAGTTTTGGGGTTCCGGAGTGATTTACAAGGTCCATGACACTCAGTACATGTTTGAGAGGCATGGCCAAAAGCTCGCCGTTTTTGCGTTTTAGGGCTGTATTCGTGAGCTATTGCCCATTGTTTTTGGGTTCCGGTGATATTTACAAGGAATATGACAGTCTGTACATTTTAGAGAGGAATTGCGATTTTTTTGTTGTTTTTGTGTTTATGGCAGTTTTCATGAGCTATTGCCCACAGTTTTGGGGTTCTGAGCTGATTTACCAGGCCCATGATACTCAGTACATGTTTGAGAGGCGTGACGAAAAACTCATCGTTTCTGTGTTTTAGGGCTGTTTTCATGAGCTATTGCCCACAGTTTTGGGGTTCCGGAGTTATTTACAAGATCCATGACACTAAGTACATGTTTGAGAGGCATGGCCAAAAACTCGTCGTTTTTGCGTTTTAGGGCCGTTTTCATGAGCTATTGCCCAGAGTTTTGGGGTTCTGAAGTGATTTACAAGGTCCATGACACTCAGTGCATGTTTGAGAGGCATGACCAAAAACTCATCGTTTTTGCGTTTTAGGGCTGTTTTCATGAGCTATCGCCCATTGTTTAGGGGTTATGTGGAGATTTACAAGGAATATGAGGAATGACAAAAAAACTCGTTGTTTTTGCGTTTATGGCCATTTTCGTGAGCTATTGCCCATAGTTTTTGTGAGCTATTGCCCACAGTTTGGGGTGACGGGTTGAATTATAAGGAGTATGACAGTCTGTACATTTTAGAGAGGAATGACAAAAAAAACATGTCATTTTTGCGTTTATGGCCGTTTTCGTGAGCTATTGCCCACAGTTTTGGGGTGCCGGGGTGATTTACAAGGCCCATGCCACTCAGTACATGTTTGAGAGGCGTGACCAAAAACTCGTCGTTTTTGTGTTTTAGGGCCGTTTTCATAACCTATTGCCCACAGTTTTGGGGTTCCGGAGTGATTTTCAAGGTCCATGACACTCTGTACATGTTTGAGAGGCATGGCCAAAAACTCATCATTTTTGCGTTTTAGGGCCGCTTTCATGAGCTATTACCCATTGTTTTGGGGTTCCATGGAGATTTACAAGGAATATGACAGTCTGTACATTTTAGAGAGGAATGACGAAAAAATTTGTCGTTGTTGTGTTTATGGCCGTTTTTGTGAGCTATTGCCCACCATTTTGGGTTTCCAGGGTGATCAACAACGCCCATGACACTGAGTACATGTTTGAGAGGCATGACCAAAAACTCGTCGTTTTGGCGTTTCAAGGCTATTTTCATGAGCTATTGCCCATTGTTTTGGGGTTCCGTGGAGAATTACAAGGAATATGACAGTCTGTACATTTTAGAGAAGAATGACAAAAAAACTTGTTGTTTTTGTGTTTATGGCCCTTTCCGTGAGCTATTGCCCATAGTTTTGGGGTTTCGGGGTGATCTACAAGGCCCATGACAGTCAGTACATGTTTGAGAGGCGTGACCAAAAAATCGTCGTTTTTGCGTTTTAGGGCCGTTTTCATGAGCTATTGCCCACAGTTTTGGGGTTCCGGAGTGATTGACAAGGTCCATGACACTCAGTACATGTTTGAGAGGCATGGCCAAAAGCTCGCCGTTTTTGCGTTTTAGGGCCGTTTTCGTGAGCTATTGCCCATTGTTTTTGGGTTCCGGTGATATTTACAAGGAATATGACAGTCTGTACATTTTAGAGAGGAATGACGATTTTTTTGTTATTTTTGCGTTTATGGCAGTTTTCGTGAGCTATTGCCCACAGTTTTGGGGTTCTGAGCAGATTTACAAGGCCCATGACACTCAGTACATGTTTGAGAGACGTGATGAAAAACTCATCGTTTCTGTGTTTTAGGGCTGTTTTCATGAGCTATTGACCACAGTTTTGGGGCTCCGGAGTGATTTACAAGATCCATGACACTAAGTACATGTTTGAGAAGCATGGCCAAAAACTCGTCATTTTTGCATTTTAGGGCCGTTTTCGTGGGCTATTGCCCATTGTTTTGGGGTTCCATGGAGATTTACAAGAAATATGACAGTCTATACATTTTAGAGAGAAATGACGAAAAAATTGTCGTTTTTGCGTTTATGGCCGTTTTCATGAACTATTACCCAATGTTTTGGGGTTTCAGGGTGATCTACAAGGCCCATGACACTCAGTGCATGTTTGAGAGGCATGACCAAAACCTCATCGTTTTTGCGTTTTAGGGCTGTTTTCATGAGCTATCGCCCATTGTTTAGGGGTTATGTGGAGATTTACAAGGAATATGACAGTCTGTACATTTCAGAGAGGAATGCCAAAAAAACTCGTTGTTTTTGCGTTTATGGCCATTTTCATGAGCTATTGCCCATAGTTTTGGGGTTCTGGACTGATTTACAAGGTCCATGACACTCAGTACATGTTTGAGAGGCATGACAAAAAACTCGTCGTTTTTGCGTTTTAGGGTTGTTTTTGTGAGCTATTGCCCACAGTTTTGGGGTGACGGGTTGATTTATAAGGAATATGACAGTCTGTACATTTTAGAGAGGAAAGACAAAAAAAACATGTCATTTTTGCGTTTATGGCCGTTTTCGTGAGCTATTGCCCACAGTTTTGGGGTGCCAGGGTGATTTACAAGGCCCATGCCACTCAGTACATGTTTGAGAGGCGTGACCAAAAACTCGTAGTTTTTGTGTTTTAGGGCCGTTTTCATAACCTATTGCCCACAGTTTTGGGGTTCCGGAGTGATTTTCAAGGTCCATGACACTCTGTACATGTTTGAGAGGCATGGCCAAAAACTCGTCATTTTTGCATTTTAGGGCCGCTTTCATGAGCTATTACCCATTGTTTTGGGGTTCCGTGGAGATTTACAAGGAATATGACAGTCTATACATTTTAGAGAGGAATGACGAAAAAATTGATGGGTTCGTAGCATAGAAAACAAAAAAATTCCTACGCAAGAACACATAAACTAGCCAAGATACTCTACGAGGTGGTAGCAACGGAGACTAACCCTCAACGACCGTAAGCGGAGATTACGTTCCCGCACAAACATTGACGATGGAGAGTCGATGTAGACGCACGTAGTCGACGTAGTTGTTCACTTGACGTAGTCGACGTAGTGGTTCACTTGACGATCACAAGATCGTGTACACGGCACCACAAGTGGCAGCGCCCCCGTGCTCGGTCACACGTACGGCTCGACATCGACTCCTCCACGCCCTTGGTCCAGTGGGGCAGCGGAAGAAGGGATCCGCCGGACACTCCACCACACACTTCTCCAAGTGTATGAACTACAAACTACAATTCCAGCAGAGCTTCGCTAAGCAGAGACGGAAATTGGGCAGCAACTATGCGAGGGAGGGGAGGATCAAGAAGTGTGTAACAAGGAGGAGAGGGAGGGGGTTTTATAGGGGAGGAGGGGGCAGCCCCCAAGGGGGGTGCGCCGGCCCCAAGGAGGTGCTCCTCCTCCTCATCATGGTGGTAACCTCCCTCTTCATTCCCTTCATGGTGGTAACCCCCTCATCAACATGAGGTAACCCCCATTTTAATGCATGACATTCATGCTAATTAAAATTCACACTTATTGATTTAATAAAATATTTTTATTTCTTTAATATTTGTTAATTCATTCAATTAACAAACATTAACAAATACACCCTTGAGTTATTTCGATATCCGAAACAGTTTCGTTGCTTTTCTGAAATAACCCTCATGTTGTCCTATAATTCGATCGGAGTATCGTATCCACACAAAAACGATGGCGAACCTTAAGTGTGTCACCCTACGGTTCGTGAATAACGTGGACATGATCGAGACTCCTCTCCGATCAATAATCAACAGCGGGATCTGGAAATCCATGATGACTCCCACTTACTCAACGATGAACTAGTGATCATGTGAACCAGTAATGAACATAGTTCATTCCTTTTGTCTCGCGATATTATTACTTGTCCGAGATCCGATCATTTGGTATCAACCATACCTAGTTCAATCTCGTTCCCGACAAGTCTCTTTACTCGTTCCGTGATAATGCATTCCTGTGACCTAGTCACATGCTTGCAAGCGATTCTAATGCAATATCACCGAGAAGGGCCCAGAGAATATCTTCCCGTCATCGGGTCAGACAAATTCCACTCTTGATCCATGAGCCTCAACTAATACTTTCAGAATACCCAAATCAACCTTTATAATCACCCTGTGACGGTGTGACATTTGATATCATCAAAGCACTCTTCCGGTATCAGTGATTATACTTATCTCATGGTCTGAGGATTAGAACTATTTCGTATGAGCTTGATATAGCAAAGAACTTGATGACTTGATCGTATTGCTATTCGTACTATGGGTGTGAGTGTTCATCACATCATTCTTCTAATGATATGACCCCGTTATTAACAACATCCAATGTTCATGATCAGGAAACCTTGATCATCGGTTAATCAACGAGCTAGTGTAAAAGAGAGGCTTTACTAGGAACCCTTTTAGTTTATTAATCACACAAGTATTAATGTTTCCAATTAATACAATTCTAGCATGAGAAATAAACATCTATTATGAACACGGAATAATATAATAACAACTTTATTATTGCCTCTCGGGCATATTCCTTTCAAAAATTTGTCGTTGTTGCGTTTATGGCCGTTTTTGTGAGCTATTGCCCACCATTTTGGGGTTCCAGGGTGATCTACAATGCCCATGACACTGAGTACATGTTTGAGAGGCATGACCAAAAACTCGTCGTTTTGGCGTTTCAAGACCATTTTCATGAGCTATTGCCCATTGTTTTGGGGTTCCATGGAGAATTACAAGGAATATGACAGTCTGTATATTTTAGAGAAGAATGACAAAAAAACTTATTGTTTTTGTGTTTATGGCCCTTTCCGTGAGCTATTGCCCATAGTTTTGGGTTTTCAGGGTGATCTACAAGGCCCATGACAGTCAGTACATGTTTGAGAGGCGTGACCAAAAAATCGTCGTTTTTGCGTTTTAGGGCTGTTTTCATGAGCTATTGCCCACAGTTTTGGGGTTCCGGAGTGATTGACAAGGCCATCACACTCAGTACATGTTTGAGAGGCATGGCCAAAAGCTCGCCGTTTTTGCGTTTTAGGGCCGTTTTCGTGAGCTATTGCCCATTGTTTTTGGGTTCCGGTAATATTTACAAGGAATATGACAGTCTGTACATTTTAGAGAGGAATGACGATTTTTTTGTTGTTTTTGCGTTTATGGCAGTTTTCGTGAGCTATTGCCCACAGTTTTGGGGTTCTGAGCTGATTTACAAGGCCCATGACACTCAGTACATGTTTGAGAGACGTGATGAAAAACTCATCGTTTCTGTGTTTTAGGGCTGTTTTCATGAGCTATTGCCCACAGTTTTGGGGTTCCGGAGTGATTTACAAGATCCATGACACTAAGTACATGTTTGAGAAGCATGGTCAAAAACTCGTCATTTTTGCGTTTTAGGGCCGTTTTCATGAGCTATTGCCCACAGTTTTGGGGTTCCGGAGTGATTCACAAGGTCCATGACACTCAGTACATGTTTGAGAGGCATGGCCAAAAGCTCGCCGTTTTTGCGTTCTAGGGCCGTTTTCGTGAGCTATTGCCCATTGTTTTTGGGTTCCGGTGATATTTACAAGGAATATGACAGTCTGTACATTTTAGAGAGGAATGACGATTTTTTTGCTGTTTTTGCGTTTATGGCAGTTTTCGTGAGCTATTGCCCACAGTTTTGGGGTTCTGAGCTGACTTACAAGGCCCATGACACTCAGTACATGTTTGAGAGACGTGATGAAAAACTCATCGTTTATGTGTTTTAGGGCTGTTTTCATGAGCTATTGCCCACAGTTTTGGGGTTCCGGAGTGATTTACAAGATTCATGACACTAAGTACATGTTTGAGAGGCATGGCCAAAAACTCGTCGTTTTTGCGTTTTAGGGCCGTTTTCGTGGGCTATTGCCCAATGTTTTGGGGTTCCATGGAGATTTACAAGAAATATGACATTCTCTACATTTTAGAGAGAAATGACGAAAAAATTGTTATTTTTGCGTTTATGGCCGTTTTCGTGAAATATTGCCCACTGTTTTGGGGTTTCAGGGTGATCTACAAGGCCCATGACACTCAGTGCATGTTTGAGAGGCATGACCAAAAACTCATCGTTTTTGCGTTTTAGGGCTATTTTCATGAGCTATCGCCCATTGTTTAGGGGTTATGTGGAGATTTACAAGGAATATGTGGAATGACAAAAAAACTCGTTGTTTTTGCATTTATGGCCGTTTTCGTGAGCTATTGCCCATAGTTTTTGTGAGCTATTGCCCACAGTTTTGCGGTGACGGGTTGAATTATAAGGAATATGACAGTCTGTACATTTTAGAGAGGAATGACAAAAAAACATGTCATTTTTGCGTTTATGGCTGTTTTCGTGAGCTATTGCCCACAGTTTTGGGGTGCCGGGGTGATTTACAAGGCCCATGCCACTCAGTACATGTTTGAGAGGCGTGACCAAAAACTCGTCGTTTTTGTGTTTTAGGGCCGTTTTCATAACCTATTGCCCACAGTTTTGGGGTTCCAGAGTGATTTACAAGGTCCATGACACTCAGTACATGTTTGAGAGGCATGGCCAAAAACTCATCATTTTTGCATTTTAGGGCCATTTTCATGAGCTATTACCCATTGTTTTGGGGTTCCGTGGAGATTTACAAGGAATATGACAGTCTATACATTTTAGAGAGGAATGACGAAAAAATTGTCATTTTTGTGTTTATGGCCGTTTTCATGAGCTATTGCCCACAGTTTTGGGGTGCCGGGGTGATTTACAAGGCCCATGCCACTCAGTACATGTTTGAGAGGCGTGACCAAAAACCCGTCGTTTTTGTGTTTTAGGGCCGTTTTCATAACCTATTGCTCACAGTTTTGGGGTTCCAGAATGATTTACAAGGTCCATGACACTCAGTACATGTTTGAGAGGCATGGCCAAAAACTCGTCATTTTTGCATTTTAGGGCCGTTTTCATGAGCTATTACCCATTGTTTTGGGGTTCCGTGGAGATTTACAAGGAATATGACAGTCTGTATATTTTAGAGAGGAATGACGAAAAAATTGTCATTTTTGCGTTTATGGCCGCTTTCGCGAGCTATTGCCGACCATTTTGGGGTTCCAGGGTGATCTACAACGCCCATGACACTCAGTACATGTTTGAGAGGCATGACCAAAAACTCATCGTTTTGGTGTTTCAGGGCCATTTTCATGAGCTATTGCCCATTGTTTTGGGGTTCCGTGGAGAATTACAAGGAATATGACAGTCTGTACATTTTAGAGAGGAATGACAAAAACAACTTGTTGTTTTTGTGTTTATGGCCCTTTTTGTGAGCTATTTCCCACAGTTTTGGGGTTTCGGGGTGATCTATAAGGCCCATGACAGTCAGTACATGTTTGAGAGGCGTGACCAAAAACTCGTCGTTTTTGCGTTTTAGGGCCGTTTTCATGAGCTATTCCCCATAGTTTTGGGGTTCCAGAGTGATTTACAAGGTCCATGACACTGAGTACATGTCTGAGAGGCATGGCCAAAAGCTCGTCATTTTTGTGTTTTAGGGCCGTTTTCATGAGCTATTGTCCATTGTTTTTGGGTTCCAGTGATATTTATAAGGAATATGACAGTCTGTACATTTTAGAAGGGAATGACGATTTTTTTATATTGTTTTTGTGTTTATGGCAGTTTTCGTGAGCTATTGCCCACAGTTTTGGGGTTCTGAGGTGATTTACATGGCCCATGACACTCCGTACATGTTTGAGAGGCGTGACGAAAAACTCGTCGTTTCTATGTTTTAGGGCTGTTTTCATGAGCTATTGCCCACAGTTTTGGGGTTCCGGAGTGATTTACTAGATCCATGACACTAAGTACATGTTTGAGATGCATGGCCAAAAACTCATCATTTTTGCATTTTAGGGCCATTTTCGTGGGCTATTGCCCATTGTTTTGGGGTTCCGTGGAGAATTACAAGAAATATGACAGTCTATACATTTTAGAGAGGAATAACGAAAAAATTGTCGTTTTTGCGTTTATGGCCGTTTTCGTGAACTATTGCCCACTGTTTTGGGGTTTCGGGGTGATCTACAAGGCCCATGACACTCAGTGCATGTTTGAGAGGCATGACCAAAAACTCGTCGTTTTTGCGTTTTAGGGCTGTTTTCATGAGCTATCGCCCATTGTTTAGGGGTTATGTGGAGATTTACAAGGAATATGACAGTCTGTACATTTTAGAGAGGAATGACAAAAAAACTCGTTGTTTTTGCGTTTATGGCCGTTTTCGTGAGCTATTGCCCATGGTTTTGGGATTTGGACTGATTTACAAGGTCCATGACACTCAGTACATGTTTGAGAGGCATGACAAAAAAACTCGTCGTTTTTGCGTTTTAGTGTTGTTTTTGTGAGCTATTGCCCTGGGGTGACGGGTTGAATTATAAGGAATATGACAGTCTGTACATTTTAGAGAGGAATGACAAAAAAAACATGTCATTTTTGCGTTTATGGCTGTTTTCGTGAGCTATTGCCCACAGTTTTGGGGTGCCGGGGTGATTTACAAGGGCCATGCCACTCAGTACATGTTTGAGAGGCGTGACCAAAAACTCGTCGTTTTTGTGTTTTAGGGCCATTTTCATAACCTATTGCCCACAGTTTTGGGGTTCCGGAGTGATTTACAAGGTCCATGACACTCAGTACATGTTTGAGAGGCATGGCCAAAAACTCGTCATTTTTGCGTTTTAGGGCCGTTTTCATGAGCTATTACCCATTGTTTTGGGGTTCCGTGGAGATTTACAAGGAATGTGACAGTCTGTACATTTTAGAGCGGAATGGCGAAAAAATTATCGTTTTGCGTTTATGGCCGTTTTCGTGAGCTATTGCCCACCATTTTGGGGTTCTAGGGTGATGTACAACGCCCATGACACTTAGTACATGTTTGAGAGGCATGACCAAAAACTCATCGTTTTGGCATTTCAGGGCCATTTTCATGAGCTATTGCCCATTGTTTTGGGGTTCCGTGGAGAATTACAAGGAATATGACAGTCTGTACATTTTAGAGAGGAATGACAAAAAATACTTGTTGTTTTTGAGTTTATGGCCCTTTTCGTGAGCTATTGCCATAGTTTTGGGGTTTCGGGGTGATCTACAAGGCCCATGACAGTCAGTACATGTTTCAGAGGCATGACCAAAAACTCGTCGTTTTTGCGTTTTAGGGCCGTTTTCATGAGCTATTACCCATAGTTTTGGGGTTCCGGAGTGATTTACAAGGTCCATGACACTCAGTACATATCTGAGAGGCATCGCAAAAAGCTCGTCGTTTTTGCGTTTTAGGCCATTTTCGTGAGCTATTGCCCATTGTTTTTGGGTTCCGGTGATAATTATAAGGAAAATGATAGTCTGTACATTTTAGGCAGTTTTCGTGAGCTATTGCCCACAATTTTGGGGTTCTGAGCTGATTTACAAGGCCCATGACACTCAATACATGTTTGACAGGCGTGACGAAAAACTCATCGTTTCTGTGTTTTAGGGCTGTTTTCATGAGCTATTGCCCACAGTTTTGGGGTTCCAGAGTGTTTTACAAGATCCATGACACTAAGTACATGTTTGAGAGGCATGGCCAAAAACTCGTTGTTTTTGCATTTTAGGGCCGTTTTCGTGGGCTATTGCCCATTCTTTTGGGGTTCCGTGGAGATTTACAAGTGTAATATCCTAGGATTAGAGGTCATTAAATTGAGGCAACAGATGTGTGCATTGCATACATGCATAAGAAAATCCGGGTAATTTTCGCGCAAACTAGTTAAAATACAAAGCGGCCAAAGTTTCTCTCATTCCGATGTTTAGCTTAGCGCATCGAAGTGAGTGCGATGAATTTAGGCATGACCTTTATTGAATATTTAATTTTGAGGGGAGAACTTGAACTCAACATGTAAATTTGAAATGCAAATAATTCAAATAAAATTTGAATTAAGTTTAAATGATTAATAAACATTACAAAATTGAATATGAGAATGAATATGTCTTTATTACAATTAAATAATTATTATATTACAAATCTCAAATTATGAGATTAATTACAAAAAGGAATGATGATTTACAAAAAAATAAATAAAATAAAAACCTAAACTAAATCTTTATATCTTCTTAATCTTCTTGTCCTTTACCTGCAATAAAAAAACAACAAAGAAAAGAAATAATTGTGTTATGGTTAGAATATTTGCATCATCTTAGATGAGGCATTTAAATGTTTTGGAACTCAACTAATGGATATTAGGAACTTGTCCTAATATCCAAGTGCGGTTAGAGGGATTTAATTCATCTTAGGCAACAAGGGACTATGGATCATATTTGGATCATGAGGCAGAAATTAACAAATAGGCAACAGGGACAAGGCAACACTGAGTGATCCATGTCAGTCAAGGGACAAGAGGCAATAATATGATCCATTTATCTTAGGTAATTAGGCAAGTCATCAATCCCTCTAACCTAGTCAAGTTCCTATTTAGCAGCCCACAAAGTTTGATTTAAATGAATCATACTTGACATGGACAGGTCAATATGATCCTAAGGCAATTGTCTAAGCCACCTGGTAATTAAGCAAAGCTTAACTAAATCTTAGGGACACTTGATCTGTTCAGTGCAATCACACATACTTAAGCCCACACAATTGTTCCAGCCAGTAGGTAATTAATAAGAATCCCACCAGATACAGCCCAGCTAAATAGCAAAAGCCCAATAGGAATTAATACAGTTGGCAGCACAAAATAAAGTCAAGTAAGGATATGTATCACACCAGCCGTACATTGCACAGGAGTTAAAAGGAAGGCAATTTGACATTTTGCATTAGAAGGGGAGTACCCACTCAAGCAGCACACGCACAGCATGCAGCTGTGTGCTGTCAAGACCACAGTAACCAGGCACCAGACACAAAACCATGGAGAGGGAAGTTCATAGCACTCTCCATTTCACTCACCTGCACGTGAGAGTACCAAGAGCACCCAAGAACACCACCATTTAATCCAGCCAAACACAACAGCCACCATGATCCCTTAGTGAAGATGAAGATCTGATCAAGATCAAGGAAGAGTCGACCCACAACCAGGAAGGGCAATCATCAGGAACAAGAAGCAGGCTAGCTAACCAGGAGGAGCAGGGCTGCCAGGAAGGAGGAGTAAGGCTGCCAGAAGAATAAGATCAAGAGGAAGAAGAAGGGCACCAGATCCAAGGATCTAATACCAACTTCACTTCCCAGAAATTCCAACAATAAGGTGAACAAACCAAGAACAAGCAATAGTTTCTGTTCTCATCATTAATAAAGAAAATAGGGGGTAGCAGTGGTATTCTCAGATTGACATAGAGATGCTACGTTAAATCCTCACTGAATTAAAAATCCAACAAAAGTGTGCATCAGTTCTTCAAAAAGAATTAGTCTCAGACTTTGCATCATAGACAAGATCAGGCAATCAAGTGACATCTGTTCTTATCAATAGGAGATCAAATAAAGGGGGGGTAGTAGGGATTACTCTCAGATAAGCATAGAAATGCCATGCTAGAATCATCACATAGTTTAAATCAACAAGTTTAGAATCTGTTCTTATCCTATAAACTGAAGCCTCAGACTTGTGCATCATTGGCAGGGGCAGTAGCACAACTCATTATGTTGTCATCTAAAATAGATAACATTGATCACAGCAATTAGCAACTCAACTTAATCATGCCGAATGATTACTGTGCACACTCTAGGTGAGGCATCACAGTAATAATCACAACCAGGCAAAGTAGCAATCATTTAAGCATATAGTCTAGATATATCATCTAGAGTAGTCTAATTAAATCATTACTGAAATGATATTCAGTTCATAACTTTGAAGCATATTTAGTTTTAAATCCATCGTTAAATCCACAGATCATCACAGTGATCAAATCCTTCACACACCATGTACATGGGTGTATCACTAACAGAAAATGCAAGTATAATTGAATTTCATTGCACAAGCACATAGTCACCAATTCTAGTTGTATCACAGTGAAGCTAGCATCACAGCACTATAGCCAAATTGGTGTGTCACCAGCATAAGCAAAGGAGGCATGTTGCACCTCATAAACCACAGAGCATAGAGGCAGAGGGGAGAGAGGGGTATCTCACTGTGAGGGTAACAGCGACGCCGGGGTTGCGTGATCCACGCCGTCTCGCCGGCGTCGAGGTCCGAGAATGGAGCGCTCCGGCAGTTGGTCGGGCCGCCAAGGTTGCAGCCGCGCTGCCGTCCCGCAGTCGTCGTGGTGAAGCAGCCGGAGGCGCAAGGGGGCGGAGCATGCCAGCGACCTAACCACGTCTAGGGTTGCCGCGGGGCACGCGTGCAGTTGCTGGGCGGCATAGAGGAGGAGGTTGCTGGTGGTGGGGCTTGTTGGGAAGCCACGCCGGTAGGCGGTGCCAGGAGAGGCCGGCGACCACTAGGGTTCGCGGGGTCATAGGCGAGCGAGGGAGAGCATGAAAATCAAATCGAAAAGGAGGGCGAGGTAGAGCTCGTCGAGGCAGACTAGAGCCCCACCTCACCGGCACCGGAGAGGGCCGGGGACTGCTGGGGACACGGCGGCGATGCAGCGGCGTCTGAGGGGGCGCTCGAGCGTGCGTCTGGGAGAGAGCAAGCGGATAGAGGGGGTGGTCGGGTCGGGGTGGGTCGGGGTCTTGACTCAAGCCCGACCGAGCCTGGTAGGCCGATTTGGTCTGGCTGGGCCAGCTGGGATCAGCCCATTGTCTCTCTCCATTTGGCTATATTTCCTTAGAAAATAAAATCATTTAAGAGAATGAAACAAATCCAACAAACTCAAGGTTATTTGATAATAGGAAATTATTAACAATAAGTAAAAATAGCAACTAAGTAATTCTTAAGTCTAAGACCTATGATATACTATTTACTTTGTTACTTGAGCATTGGTTCTTCAATCTTGAGTATTAAGACTTAAACCCTAAAAAAATATTATCTTTATATTAAAATTGAGGAAAGTCTTAAATAAATAATAAATCATGTTATAAGTTATTCCTTCACTTGAATCCTTTATTTATCAATTAATTACTTTAGAATCTTTACCAAGCATGGAATGCATATCCATGTGATAAGGTAGTAGAAGATTGATGTGAGCTCTAAAAGATATTTTCATGACCTCACCTTAATCACCATTCCTTTATGTAATAAAAAAACCATTAGGGTACATGTTCTTCAAAAGTAATTCTTTTAAAGAACATATCAAACAAGCATCACACCAATTCATATGCCCTAAAATAAGCAATGATATATGCTTGTTAAGATTGTTAAACAACCCTAGAATCAACTATGAATTGTTACTTTAGCATTACTTGCTCATGACTAACTAATTGAGTACTAATCACAACATGCCTCACTAAAACTCTTCCAATATTGAATCAACCTTAGTTTGTTTCCTTGATTTGTTCTACCTAATCATTACTCTTTGATTAATAGAGAAGTTTGATAAGAACCTAAAAACCTAAACCTTATTAGTAGAACTTTTATTTATTAAGAAACATGTTCTTCGAATGTTATTCTTTCAAGATACCTTGAAAGTAAATATCATACAATTTCATTAAGCTTGAACATAAATCATTCTATTTGTGTGTTAAGATTGTTGTCAACCCTAATACTAACTGTGTATTCCTATCAAATTAGAATTACTTCAACTTTGCTTGTCCATAACCAACTACTTGATTGCTAATAACAAGTTACCACTTAAAAGTGTTACATTCAAGTCTTCACTTATTACTTTACTAGTCTTTAGCAATAACTCTTGTTTTAAAGCTTTATTCTACTACTTTAGAAGAATTGTCAGTTAACCTAAAATCCTTAACAACCTTGTATGTGTAACCAAACTTAAAAGTGCAACACATCACAATAATTCACCACAACTTGATACTAACAAATCATTGGGGGATCAGGGTATGCTTAGGTTGATGCATAGCATATATGATGCATATCATGCTGCAAATCTTTTAACATCATCTTTACCAGATGATGGTGCTACTTCAATATTTGGATTTCCTACGTATCGAAGACCTTGACTTGCATAATCTTGCAGTAAAAAAGGCAAGTTTATCTTGCTCATATCTCTTGATTGCACTGGTTTTGAAACTACTTGCAAAGTGTTGACTTCAAAACTCTAACATTTCAAAAAGGATGGAAAATATATTTTCATAAGTAATATGACTAGTGGTTATCGACCAGTGGTGATAACCTAGGAAGGCTGGCAGGTGGAACCACGATAATATTGTGGTGGTGGAGGTTCCACTTGCATGGGAAAGTAAACCTAGGATTAACTACCAATGCCACAGTTATTCTAGCGCCGTAAAAACCGTGTCATCCAAGAGACTTGGAATGGGACGGGAAAGTCAGCTGTATCTTCTCTCGTTCGCATGTCAACGGGCAGCCAGTTGCCGGTCGCAGTATGTCTTGCGGGACTACTTGCATATGGGTGGGACACCTAAGTTCTCATGGCACTGGTGTCTATGATGGTCCGCCAGAGGCGCCTAGGTACTTCATCGTTGGGGGTGAATATCAGGGGCATAACCTGCTCGCGTGAATTGGGTGGGCATGCGTTGTGCGGAGAAGGCAGTGATTGGCTTGGATCAATGACTAGGCCCCACACCAAGGAAGTGTGGACGGGAAAGATCGCCCGGTTGTGCAACAAGGCTTTGATCTCTTTTGGAAGGACACACCTCTGCAGAGTGTAAAAGGATGTGACATGTTACCCCTTGTTCCGGGAAGGAGCTGCGAACGCCGCAGGAAAGGTGCTCTCAAGGCAGTAATACCCTGTGTTGGCTGTTGGGCATAGTTTTCATAAGTAAAAGTAATCTTTCAAGAAACTTTGATAAAACCTTGCATTGGCCTACGACTCTTTTGGGTCCATGGTTCTAGTTAGTGCATATCACACAACTTCTTTCTAAAGAAACTTGCTGGGTAACGCTCGTTACTCACCCCAATCTCTTAAACCCTTGCTAGACTATGAAGAATTAGATGGAAGGCAACTCAAGAAGGCAACCTCAAGACATTAAAGTTGAAGATGAAGCATTCTACCAACATCATAATTATCAGCGGAGCCTACAATTGTATGAAGCTTGGTGAAAAACTAGAATAGGGTTAGAAAGGAACTAGTTTCCTAATCCTAGAACCTAGTAGTTAGAGTATTCTGTAGTTGAGTAGTAAGCCAACTGCATTAGTTGTAGTTTAGCTTAGTCTTCCTTGTTTCTTTCTCGTTTGTAGTCGCCAGGACTAAACCTCTACCTGCTGAGGAGGTTCTGAAGATCTTCTGTATGCTGAAAATTGTAATCCTATAGACATACCGTGGACCTGCGATGTTTCTGTTGTACCACTCTGATGGATGTAATAGTAGTGAGACGGTGTTTCATTAGTGTTATGTCAACGACTTGCATACTACACATGTAGTGGTATGCTGGAGCTGCGAATGCCGCAGGAAAGGTGCTCTCAAGGCACTAATACCCTGTGTTGGCTGTTGGGCATAGTTTTCATAAGTAAAAGTAATCTTTCAAGAAACTTTGATTAAACCTTGCATTGGCCTACGACTCTTTTGGGTCCATGGTTCTAGTTAGTGCATATCACACAACTTCTTTCTAAAGAAACTTGCTGGGTAACGCTCGTTACTCACCCCAATCTCTTAAACCCTTGCTAGACTATGAAGAATTAGATGGAAGGCAACTCAAGAAGGCAACCTCAAGACATTAAAGTTGAAGATGAAGCATTGTACCAACATCATGATTATCAGCAGAGCCTACAATTGTATGAAGCTTGGAGAAAAACTAGAATAGGGTTAGAAAGGAACCAGTTTCCTAATCCTAGAACCTAGTAGTTAGAGTATTCTGTAGTTGAGTAGTAAGCCAACTGCATTAGTTGTAGTTTAGCTTAGTCTTCCTTGTTTCTTTCTCGTTTGTAGTCGCCAGGACTAAACCTCTACCTGTTGAGGAGGTTCTGAAGATCTTCTGTATGTTAAAAATTGTAATCCTATAGACATACCGTGGACCTGCGATGTTTCTGTTGTATCACTCTGATGGATGTAATACTAGTGAGACGGTGTTTCATTAGTGTTATGTCAACGACTTGCATACTACACATGTAGTGGTATGCTGGGTCACCACAGCTGGTATCAGAGCAAACGCTTTGACCCTAGGATTAAAACCCTTTAATAGGAGACCTGTAGGTTTGGTAGTGACTATAGGAGGCTTTCTTATCTAAACCAATTCTTCTTATGACTTGGGATGGATATTCAACAAAAGAATAATCCTGACACACTCGAGTCAAAATTCTTACCTGTTTTTCCTAAGTGAAGTTAGACAGCTTGTTCCATACCTAGTTGTATGACATCATAAGAGCCTTACATAAAGGATGGAAGTGGACTATATTTGGTATACAATACATGGTAGTCCAAAGAGAGAATACAACCGGAATGGGAACTATCCTATTGGAAGAAGTATACCAAGGGCAATTTGTTAAACTTAAGTCATCTGAAATTGTAGTAGGATGATGTTAAGTGATGAAGTGAGACTATAGGAGGTAGTAGGCCTCAGGTTTTAGTCTTGTACATGGATACTCAAGAATGCCATATACAAGTAAGATGTATTGGTAGTATAAAAACCTTAATCATGTTGGATTCAATTGAGAATCTTCACATGAAGGAGTAGAACTTTGTAGTAGACCAGCAATTCCAAGCTGAGGAGGTAGATGCTCAAGAATATTGGTGAATGAAGTATTCTCAACAATGGTAACTAGGTCAAGTGTACCAAAAAACCATAGACTTTAGTCAGAGAAGATCTATAAAAGATATGGCGTAGGGGAACCATGTCTAGTGAAGAAGTACAATGCTCATGAATACATGAAGTTCTGAGAGATCATGTGAGATTCGTCTTCAATAGGACGGAAGGTAAGCTTGAAGTTGTAGTCTTAAAGGAATCTGGATCTGTTAGAATGGTTTCCAAACCCCTTTGCTCAAATTTATTCGATTGCAAATGGGCAATTGAGGTAAGTCTTGAGACAAAGAGTAGTAGTCCACCACTACGTGTATTATAGCGCAATATAAACCTATATTATTTGGTGCTATAAGGTACACATCTAAGCCTGAATTCTAGAGATGTTTTACTCATGGGCTTATGATGATGTATAATGCCAGCACAAATTTGGATTTTCTTGGATTTTGTTGTGCGACTAGATCTATGCATGAAGTTTGACTCTGATGTGCAAATGCATGTTGCATTATCAAGTTCTTACTTCATGGTATTGGTCTAGAGGGTTCAGGGATTCGTGTGAGGGAGAGACGAGTTCTTAAGGCAATGAAGTCAGAAGATGAAGAATCATCAGATAATGGAAGCCAAAAGAAGAAAGCTAGCAAGTGATCTTCATGGAAGCATCATGAAGTGGTAGTAAGATGAAGTATTGGAATTTAGTAGTAGTACTCTAGTTCTCAAATACTAGAGGGAACTTTAGATTACCGAGTAGAACCACTAATTAGGTAACTCGCAGTTGAGTTTAAGCTACTCGAGCTCGTTGTTATGCAGCCTTGGTTATGCTTAGTACATCACGGGTTGATTGAGGTGTTGTGATACCGATGATCCATTCCGGTATTGCCTGCTGCTTTATTTAGCCTGGGAGTGGTAACCCCAGTAACCCTCGTTGATAGCGTGACTAAGACACATAACATTTTTGTATAACATTGATCTCTAGTCCCAAAATCTTGAATTATTGATTGGTGGTTAAGACGTTAGCAATGCCTTTCCTATCGAAGAGATGTAGTCTTTGTCTACGGACTAAGACTTGTGAGAATCCATGTCAACAATGATCCGTTGATACCATTGGTTCGTTTATGGCCCTGTTACTTTGTATATTTGATCAACTTATACAATTGCCTATCGTGGATGTCCTCCGGTACAAGAGAAACTCTGCCGGATTTCTCCCGTGGCTTTGTATCTAACCTACCGTCTGAATTAAGGATAGATAGCGATGGGAAAACCCAATTCTCATCAACTATTTGAACTTTTGGGTAAGTACATGCATCCAAAAGTGGAACAGAAGACCTACCTAAATACACAATCGAAGAATTCGTACCGGATATCCACAATTGTGTGGGTACACCGCAGACTTCTTTGAGAAACCATTAGAAAGACGTAATAGAAAGACCGACCAAGATTTATAGTTTAACCATGGACTTCTAATGGTTAGAAGATAATATGTTCAAAGACCATTACAAAAGTATAAAGGGAGAGTCCAGGGAACTTAAAAGTGTTGAAAGTTGGATGAAGTATGTCAGAAGTAAATTCTTTTCAGGATTTGTCGTAACCTTATGGAGTTCGGCAAAGGAGTGAGATGATTTTGACCATAATCACACCAAGTATGAACTACAGCTGGTATCATGAACCGCCGCTGGTAAAGGTTGAGATTAGAGTTAACCATAATCCTGAACCTAGAAGACCAAATAAGATCTATAAAGTGGATCAGAAACCTTGAACGGATACACTACATGTGTTTAATCTGTTCTTAGGTGGTAAAACCAAGAGCCTATTAGGAAGATATGTTGGAACTACTAGTAGGACCCTATAAGCCATAGAAAGTGTTGCAAACATGGATAATCCAAGAGAATGACCATGAAGAGACCAAGATGGATGGAGTTCAAGTGATTATTGTTCGGAGTTACACAACAGAAGAATCCGAGGGTCACTCTGGACAAAGGATACCATCTATATCCCAAATAGTTGGTAAAGGAACTTCAAGACATATGATACCAACAACAAGTTCGTCCAACAACGTACGTGAGCGAAAACTTCGGGACGAAGTTTAGTTTAAGGAGGGGAGACTGTAATATCCCAGGATTAGAGGTCATTAAATTGAGGCAACAGATGTGTGCATTGCATACATGCATAAGAAAATCCGGGTAATTTTCGCGCAAACTAGTTAAAATACAAAGCGGCCAAAGTTTCTCTCATTCTGATGTTTAGCTTAGCGCATCGAAGTGAGTGCGATGAATTTAGGCATGACCTTTATTGAATATTTAATTTTGAGGGGAGAACTTGAACTCAACATGTAAATTTGAAATGCAAATAAAATTTGAATTAAGTTTAAATGATTAATAAACATTACAAAATTGAATATGTCTTTATTACAATTAAATAATTATTATATTACAAATCTCAAATTATGAGATTAATTACAAAAAGGAATGATGATTTACAAAAAAATAAATAAAATAAAAACCTAAACTAAATCTTTATATCTTCTTAATCTTCTTGTCCTTTACCTGCAATAAAAAAACAAAGAAAAGAAATAATTGTGTTATGGTTAGAATATTTGCATCATCTTAGATGAGGCATTTAAATGTTTTGGAACTCAACTAATGGATATTGGGAACTTGTCCTAATATCCAAGTGCGGTTAGAGGGATTTAATTCATCTTAGGCAACAAGGGACTATGGATCATATTTGGATCATGAGGCAGAAATTAACAAATAGGCAACAGGGACAAGGCAACACTGACTGATCCATGTCAGTCAAGGGACAAGAGGCAATAATATGATCCATTTATCTTAGGTAATTAGGCAAGTCCTCAATCCCTCTAACCTACTCAAGTTCCTATTTAGCAGCCCACAAAGTTTGATTTAAATGAATCATACTTGACATGGACAGGTCAATATGATCCTAAGACAATTGTCTAAGCCACCTGGTAATTAAGCAAAGCTTAACTGAATCTTAGGGACACTTGATCTGTTCAGTGCAATCACACATACTTAAGCCCACACAATTGTTCCAGCCAGTAGGTAATTAATAAGAATCCCACCAGATACAGCCCAGCTAAATAGCAAAAGCCCAATAGGAATTAATACAGTTGGCAGCACAAAATAAAGTCAAGTAAGGATATGTATCACACCAGCCGTACATTGCACAGGAGTTAAAAGGAAGGCAATTTGACATTTTGCACTAGAAGGGGAGTACCCACTCAAGCAGCACACGCACAGCATGCAGCTGTGTGCTGTCAAGACCACAGTAACTAGGCACCAGACACAAAACCATGGAGAGGGAAGTTCATAGCACTCTCCATTTCACTCACCTGCACGTGATGATACCAAGAGCACCCAAGAACACCACCATTTAATCCAGCCAAACACAACAGCCACCATGATCCCTTAGTGAAGATGAAGATCTGATCAACATCAAGGAAGAGTCGACCCACAACCAGGAAGGGCAATCATCAGGAACAAGAAGCAGGCTAGCTAACCAGGAGGAGCAGGGCTGCCAGGAAGGAGGAGTAAGGCTGCCAGAAGAATAAGATCAAGAGGAAGAAGAAGGGCACCAGATCCAAGGATCTAATACCAACTTCACTTCCCAGAAATTCCAGCAATAAGGTGAACAAACCAAGAACAAGCAATAGTTTCTGTTCTCATCATTAATAAAGAAAATAGGGGGTAGCAGTGGTATTCTCAGATTGACATAGAGATGCTATGTTAAATCCTCACTGAATTAAAAATCCAACAAAAGTGTGCATCAGTTCTTCAAAAAGAATTAGTCTCAGACTTTGCATAATAGACAAGATCAGGCAATCAAGTGACATCTGTTCTTATCAATAGGAGATCAAATAAAGGGGGGGTAGTAGGGATTACTCTCAGATAAGCATAGAAATGCTATGCTAGAATCATCACATAGTTTAAATCAACAAGTTTAGAATATGTTCTTATCCTATAAACTGAAGCCTCGGACCTATGCATCATTGGCAGGGGCAGTAGCACAACTCATTATGTTGTCATCTAAAATAGATAACATTGATCACAGCAATTAGCAACTCAACTTAATCATGCCGAATGATTACTGTGCACACTCTAGGTGAGGCATCACAGTAATAATCACAACCAGGCAAAGTAGCAATCATTTAAGCATATAGTCTAGATATATCATCTAGAGTAGTCTAATTAAATCATTACTGAAATGATATTCAGTTCATAACTTTGAAGCATATTCAGTTTTAAATCCATCGTTAAATCCACAGATCGGCACAGTGATCAAATCCTTCACACACCATGTACATGGGTGTATCACTGACAGAAAATGCAAGTATAATTGAATTTCGTTGCACAAGCACATAGTCACCAATTCTAGTTGTATCACAGTGAAGCTAGCATCACAGCACCATAGCCAAATTGGTGTGTCACCAGCATAAGCAAAGGAGGCATGTTGCACCTCATAAACCACAGAGCATAGAGGCAGAGGGGAGAGAGGGGTATCTCACTGTGAGGGTAACAGCGACGCTGGGGTTGCGTGATCCATGCCGTCTCGCCGGCGTCGAGGTCCGAGAATGGAGCGCTCCGGCAGTTGGTCGGGCCGCCAGGGTTGCAGCCGCGCTGCCGTCCCGCAGTCGTCGTGGTGAAGCAGCCGGAGGCGCAAGGGGGCGGAGCATGCCAGTGACCTAACCACAGCTAGGGTTGCCGCGGGGCACGCGTGCAGTTGCTGGGTGGCATAGAGGAGGAGGTTGCTGGTGGTGGGGCTTGTTGGGAAGCCACGCCGGTAGGCGATGCCAGGAGAGGCCGGCGACCACTAGGGTTCGCGGGGTCATAGGTGAGCGAGGGAGAGCATGAAAATCAAATCGAAAAGGAGGGCGAGGTAGAGCTCGTCGAGGCAGACTAGAGCCCCACCTCACCGGCACCGGAGAGGGCCGGGGACCGCTGGGGACAAGGCGGCGATGCAGCGGCGTCTAAGGGGGCGCTCGAGCGTGCGTCTGGGAGAGAGCGAGCGGATAGAGGGGGTGGTCGGGTCGGGGCGGGTCGGGGTCTTGACTCGAGCCCGACCGAGCCTGGTAGGCCGATTTGGTCCGGCTGGGCCAGCTGGGCTCAGCCCATTGTCTCTCTCCATTTGGCTATATTTCCTTAGAAAATAAAATCATTTAAGAAAATGAAACAAATCCAACAAACTCAAGGTTATTTGATAATAGGAAATTATTAACAATAAGTAAAAATAGCAACTAAGTAATTCTTAAGTCTAAGACCTATGATATACTATTTACTTTGTTACTTGAGCATTGGTTCTTCAATCTTGATTATTAAGACTTAAACCCTAAAAAAATATTATCTTTATATTAAAATTGAGGAAAGTCTTAAATAAATAATAAATCATGTTATAAGTTATTCCTTCACTTGAATCCTTTATTTATCAATTAATTACTTTAGAATCTTTACCAAGCATGGAATGCATATCCATGTGATAAGGTAGTAGAAGATTGATGTGAGCTCTAACAGATATTTTCATGACCTCACCTTAATCACCATTCCTTTATGTAATAAAAAAAACCATTAGGGTACATGTTCTTCAAAAGTAATTCTTTTAAAGAACATATCAAACAAGCATCACACCAATTCATATGCCCTAAAATAAGCAATGATATATGCTTGTTAAGATTGTTAAACAACCCTAGAATCAACTATGAATTGTTACTTTAGCATTACTTGCTCATGACTAACTAATTGAGTACTAATCACAACATGCCTCACTAAAACTCTTCCAATATTGAATCAACCTTAGTTTGTTTCCTTGATTTGTTCTACCTAATCATTACTCTTTGATTAATAGAGAAGTTTGATAAGAACCTAAAAACCTAAACCTTATTAGTAGAACTTTTATTTATTAAGAAACATGTTCTTTGAATGTTATTCTTTCAAGATACCTTGAAAGTAAATATCATACAATTTCATTAAGCTTGAACATAAATCATTCTATTTGTGTGTTAAGATTGTTGTCAACCCTAATACTAACTGTGTATTCCTATCAAATTAGAATTACTTCAACTTTGCTTGTCCATAACCAACTACTTGATTGCTAATAACAAGTTACCACTTAAAAGTGTTACATTCAAGTCTTCACTTATTACTTTACTAGTCTTTAGCAATAACTCTTGTTTTAAAGCTTTATTCTACTTCTTTAGAAGAATTGTCAGTTAACCTAAAATCCTTAACAACCTTGTATGTGTAACCAAACTTAAAAGTGCAACACATCACAATAATTCACCACAACTCGATACTAACAAATCATTGGGGGATCAGGGTATGCTTAGGTTGATGCATAGCATATATGATGCATATCATGCTGCAAATCTTTTAACATCATCTTTACCAGATGATGGTGGTACTTCAATATTTGGATTTCCTACGTATCGAAGACCTTGACTTGCATAATCTTGCAGTCAAAAAGGCAAGTTTATCTTGCTCATATCTCTTGATTGCACTGGTTTTGAAACTACTTGCAAAGTGTTGACTTCAAACTCTAACATTTCAAAAAGGATGGAAAATCTATTTTCATAAGTAATATGACTAGTGGTTATCGACCAGTGGTGATAACCTAGGAAGGCTGGCTGGTGGAACCACGGTAAGATTGTGGTGGTGGAGGTTCCACTTGCACGGGAAAGTAAACCTAGGATTAACTACCAATGCCACAGTTATTCTAGCACCGTAAAAACCGTGTCATCCAAGAGACTTGGAATGGGACGGGAAAGTCAACTGTATCTTCTCTCGTTCGCATGTCAACGGGCAGCCAGTCGCCGGTCGCAGTAGGTCTTGTGGGACTACTTGCATATGGGTGGGACACCTAAGTTCTCACGGCACTGGTGTCTATGATGGTCCGCCAGAGGCACCTAGGTACTTCATCGTTGGGGGTGAATATCAGGGGCATAACCTGCTCGCGTGAATTGGGTGGGCATGCATTGTGCGGAGAAGGCAGTGATTGGCTTGGATCAATGACTGGGCCCCACACCAAGGAAGTGTGGACGGGAAAGATCGCCCGGTTGTGCAACAAGGCTTTGATCTCTTTTGGAAGGACACACCTTTGCAGAGTGTAAAA